>OZ014439.1:13467715-13777712 GCA_963966035.1 Acleris laterana | reverse complement strand
AGAAGTAGACTCGACTATTGGAGTTGTTCTGATTAGAGGATATGTCAGCCCTAGCCGGCGCCCTAAGCCGAGCTATGAAGTGCTCTCAGCCCTGTTGCATTCCCCTTTCGAGGCACAACTCCCTAAGCGCTTGCCCTCTTTCCCTGTAAAGGCCAGTACACGGCCAACAGCAATTATCCTCACAAAAACTCAATGGCGAGGTAATTAGCAGCTTTTACACGGCTGAAAACCGGTCGTCCGTTCCGTGCGTGTGTTGCGTTTGGGAATTTATAATTAAAGTACGTTCCATTTAGTCATATTCTCATATATTAATTTCGCGTTGCACTATGTGGTTCTGACGCGGATAAGTGGTTTTCAGTGAATATTTAATGATGAATGATGATGTGATGTATGTTATGGTGATTTCAGAGCGAAGTTTGCCCTCGGGTTTCGACCGATGGAGGAGCGCGAGGAGCCGTCGCCGCCCGATCCGCCGTCGCCGCGCTCGCCGCCCTCGCCGCCCTCGCCGCCGCCGCCGGAAGAGGCCCAGCGAATAATCTCTACCCTTTTGCCCAAGTAAACCAATTTTGCGATTCTTAGATAGACCCATTATCTCAAAACTCTAAAGCGGCTTCGTTAAGTCCAGTCAAAACTTTGCCCTTAGTTACGAAATTTGACAAGGATTCTCTTGCACGCCGCCGACGAAGTACTTTATTACTTAACGCATGCCTACTAAATGCTTTTAAGATGTACTTATCATAACTTTTACATAGTAGGATAACAGCCGAACACTTCTCTAGAACCAGAACCTTACTGCTGTGTTTGTGTGTGTTTGTTGTGTGTAAGTATGGTTCAAAATGAAAACTTCCTATGTGAAGCCGCTGTCACTTTTACGTAGAAGTTGCGTGTCGCTGGTATTTGTTTCTCATTAGGTATATTTCGTATATTGTGTTTATCATCAACTGAAATTAAATATTATTTTGCAAATGAACTATGCGGATGGCCTTGCGTGGCAGTGGAGCACAACAGCATGCTTAATCGTTAATGCCGCTCCGGTTTTTATCAGACATTGTGAAACGTAAAGTAAATTACCGACATATTGAACTAACTTGTCGTAGGTTCGACGACATACGATAGCTTTGTAGCGTAGTTATTTCCTGCAGACATGTATAATCGTAGTGTATGTAATATTTATGTGGAGAAATGAAGAAAACATGTGTCACTTTTTGGCCAGTAAGTGCGAGAGTTTACCTTTCTCGAGGAATCATATCATCAGGAGGTGAGATAAAGATGAAGTTCTTAGTAACGCGATCATATCTACTGATACCCATCTATTAAGTACCTTAATGGTATTTTTCCATGGCACGCCACTGAGCTCGGCCCTGAGTTTTTTGTTTCCAACCACTGCCAGCCACTTTTTTTATGTCATCGCTCCACTTAGCTAGAAGGCGTCCCACACTCCGTTTGCCAAGCCGTGGTCTCCACTCAAAACACGTCTGCCCCAACGATTGTCGGTTACCGGCCCACTGCCATTTCAGCTTGCTAATCCTTTGGGCTATATCGACAACTTTGGTGCTCTGTCGAATCACCTCGTTTCGGATTCGATCCTTCAGAGATATTCCAAGCATAACCCTCTCCATAGCCCGCTGAGCCCCTTATTTTACCTTAATTATGTCATCATGGCGTAGTTATGGTGATTATTATTTACCTTTATTGTGTCTTTTTCCAGGGTGTCCCCATCTAACTCGGCTAAACGAACGTCGTCGGTGGGGCAGCGCGCGCCTAGCGAGGCGTTCGACTCCATCATCAGTGTCAACGGGATCACGACCGCCACTCAGACCACTTTCGTAAGGCATCATGTTAATTCTACCATTTTGATTGTCCTTGAGGACCTGTGTTCAATGTTCGATGACCTTGGACAAAGGTTAATAAAACGTGGGTCCTAAGTTAAATTTGGGACGAGACGAGAGCAAAAATCTTGTCGAATTCCCTCAAATATTATTTTTTTTAAACTATAATCGGACTAATTTCCAATCCAACAGATTTCCGTTACAGATTCCCGTCCCACAGATTCCCACTCCTACAGATTCCCAGTTTTACAGATTCCTAGTCCCATAGATTCCCACCTCTACAGATTCTCAATTACATAATAAATTTCACAGAGTCGTAGGTAGGCTAGGTAAGGTTCGTTTTACAACCCGGAAATTCCGTCCTGTCGACTCTGTCTAATTAGATTTTTTTAAGTTTTCTAACTCTATGGACACAGAATGAGCTACCGCCAAGACCTACCAATCAGGGACGGTTGACTAAAACTAGGCCTTCTGTAGAAATGAGAATCTGTACACATGAGATTCTGTTGAATCAAAAATATGATGAAATGGGAACTTGTAGAATCAGAAATCAGTAAACATGGGATTCTGTTCCATCTGTAGAAATGGGAATCTGTAGGCATGGTAAATATCGATTCAATGATCAATGAAATTAAATTTAAGTATCAGGTAATGGTATCAGGATGTGGTAGCGATAGATGTAAAAACTATTTTTACTATATTTTCAGCCAAAAACGAGACACCAGCGGCCATACGGATGGGAGAAAGACAGCGAAAGTAACGCGTTCCAGCTACAGCAGCCACCCGTGCCGCCGTACCGTTTCGCGTCACTGCAGCACGGCGCGCGCGCGCCGCCCGGCGACGCCGCCGCCTGGCTGCCCCCTCGCGCCCCGTACTCCTCCACCCCCCTCAACAAGAAGTCGCCCAGCCTCGAGAACGCCCCCGTGTTCCCCTTCATGGGCTTCTCCAGCGAATTCAGCGACAAACCGTACAATGAACACCCCGTCACCATATATCCCGGACCCAACATACAGTACAACAGACCGGCTCACTCGCCTACGTACAACATACCGAGAACATCACCTTCTAACACTAAAAGTCCCGACAAAAATAACGGCACGCGGGATATCAGTACGGACGGTGAAATGCTATCACCGAGGAGTAAAGTGCCTCCGCGGACTCTCGCAGGTTCTATGGAGAGACATAGAGAAGTGTGTAGAGGATCTTCGGAGGAGATAATGGAGATTTGTAAGATAAAAGGTGCCACCAGGAGCAATGACGAGGAACACTTTTCGGATGATTCGCTGGAAGAGTCGTTCCCGCCACCGCCGCCCGCGGCCACCACGCCTTCGAAACGCAATTCCATAGCTTGGGAAGTGTCACTCGATGGTGATGACCCTCTACTCACTCCAGGAAGCACAAAGGTAATTTTACACTTAACTTAACTGCGTCGTCAAGGTGTTTATTAACTTCTCGTATTCAATAAATGAAACTCTACATTGAACCCTATTGAAAGTGTATTTTTTTTATTATTACAGGTCATAGGCCGACGAAGAAGAAAATCAGGAGATCAGTCTCACTCTAGCACGAGTTCGATACCTCAACGAGTAGACGACGAGTGGAGCGAGGAGTACTGGCCGCCGCCGCCGCCGCTGGCACAGTGCGAGCCACTCGCCTCACCCGGCTCCGATGCCGAAGGAGACCCCCGATGTGTTCAGGACTTTGCTAACGGAACATATGTCATCCGAAAAGGCAAAAATCGAAAGCAGCTTCCGAGCTTTAATAAAAACACCAATAACAAACCGGCTAACACGAGCAACCTGCTCCTAAACCACAGCCTTAACAGAAGTCTGGATACCGATAAATCAATGGATGGCTCGAGTATATCCATCAGTGGCTCCGGGTCCGTTGGCTCATATAACTCCAGGCCGAGCTCGGATCTGAGCTTACCGCAGTCGCGATATAGCGTCGATCTCAACTCACGTTTAAGTCGAGAGTTAAGCACACCAAATTCGAGATATAGTATAGACCTCTGCTACCCGAATTCAAGGCTGAGCAAAGAGATGACGTCACCTAAATCGAGACTCAGTTTAGATCTTAATAACGGACAAGATAGATACAATAGTCAAGAATATTACGGACATAGCCCGAAAAGTAGAAAATTACCAATCGACAAAAATTCACGCACTTCCAAAACTAACATCGTTCAAAACAAACTGTCTCCTCAAAACAGATTCACCGATTTCAAAAAGTATTCGTCGACTTTCGATAATATACAGTCGTTGATAAAAGAAGGTAAAGTGGAAGAAACGCCGGCCACAGAGTGCAATGAAACGGTGAAGGAACTGTCGACAGTTCCTCCTAACATGGTGCGCGTGGTGTCGCTGCCGAGCCTGGGCGCGGACGAGGGCGCGGCGGGCGCGGGCGGGGGGGGCCGCGCCGCGCTCATCACCACGGTGGAGGAGGAGGAGGACGCCGAGAGCGGCGAGCCCGGCTCCAGCGGCGACACCTCACCGCTCAGGAAGATCGAGAACAACATTAGCGCTATACTAAGTCAAGGTCGGGACCAAAAACACTTTACACCCTATATGCCTAAAGACTGGAATATCCATAAGGATGAATACTGTGATGAAGTATCTAAAGATATATTAGAAAACAATTTCCGTTATAGTTCTAGGGAGAGGCAGAAGCGACACGATATTCAAAAATCGTCGAGTCATAACGAAATACAGAATCAGCGGTCTATAGATCGCCGCGACCGGTCGTCGGGTAGGAGGACGAATAGTATGCATAAGTCCACTAGTGCCAAAGATGTACCGGTTAGCCTGATACGTCAGCCGTCTTCCTCTGATTCGGCCGTGTCAAGCGGGGGAGACTTCCCGTTGAACGTGCAAATAGTCGAGCACTCGTATCGACACTATCCTCTCCCGCCGTCGCCCGGCGCTGGACACGACTTGGGACCGTTACCGCAGACCCCGGAATCGCAAAAGTTCCCTCCCTTGCCGCCATCTCCCGTACAAGAGGTTGAAGACGAGTACACTGAAATAATGCAGCCGATTGCGCGGCACGTAAAGAAAGCAGATACTCTCCCGACGCCAACTATGGAGTCGAAAAGAAGGTATTGATCTTGCAAATTGGTTAAATATTTATTATTCGAATTATGATTGTATTGTATTTATTCACCTGTAAACGTGCGTTCCAGGCCGTCGGAACCCCCAGCCGTGCCGCCGCACCGCGACACGACGAACAGCCTCAAGACGCGCTCCATGGAAGCCAGCTACAACAAGAACAGGAGAAGTAGCAATTTCAAGAGTGGTTCCACTGATCGAAGAACATTGCCTACAGGTAAAATCCGTCCCTAATGAATACCTAACAAATTATTTTTTTGTTAAATAAGCCAGAATTGGGGTTGCAATTTAAAATTGGGGCTACAAGTCCAAGTAGGGTACCTTATGAGAAGACGCTTTAATTCCAAAACCTTTTTTTTTGCTTATTTTTCAACTCATTTTAAAAGAATCCAAAAATATCATTCGAATTTTATTCATAAAAATCCGTAATAATTAGTTAAAAACATTATCAGAGAAAAAACTATAATAAAATCAGTTATGAAGTTATGTTTTGACATGACAGGATACCTAACTGATCGAGGCAACGTCGACGTTTTTGGTTGGTTGTGTTGTATTATATTGATGACACCAGGATAATATGTTATTCTTATCATTACTTATTTTTTTTAAATAATTGAATTATTGGGATTATATGTATAATTGAGTTGAGTTGTTTAGGCAATTACTTTTTTCGAAATATCTACTTATACTTAAATAGCGACACCTTTTTTGCCATCCAAATCGGTCCAATATGTGATCGCTACGGTGCGTCATCGACGCACATACACACATATCAACGAGGATGTTCGAATTCGTTCTAACCTAACCTAACCTAATCAAACACTTTCTACGGTATACAATTTTTAATGCCGTTGGATTTAAAAAGGAAATTTCGAATGGTTTGGCAAAATGTTGTAAGTGATCTGAAAAAAATTGGAGCCGATATCGTGGCGTAGAAATAACTCCTATGTTGGGTTAAGACAAACGTTGCTGTTGACATCATCAAAAACATTGAACTGCTAAGTGTATTTTGCCTTAATGTTGCTGCTCGAATAAATAGCTGATACGTGTATTCTTCATTTTTGCTGCGAGTGAGTAGGTACTACTCATAGTAACTCAATATTTTGTTTTCTAATGTGATTTAGAAAAGAAATACTCTACTTCTAGACTAAATTCAATTTTACCAACCGTAAAATACACCATTTACTAATCAATTACAATCTAGTTCATTTCTGTTACCTTATTAACGATAAAATTAAACTTTGTTTCGCCTTCTGTAAAATTTAAATTTTGTCAGATAAGTAAGTCTTCGAACACCGTCGTCGTTATTCACACTTATTTACATAGACTGCCAATACACTAACCCCAACTAACCCTTGCATTCAACTCGGTATGTTCGAGTATAATATGGTAAGGTAAATGCAGCTATTAACGACCCTCCTAAGGCAATTTTGAAATTGATCATACTTATTAAGAATATTGGTAGCCGTCACAGTATTTTTATTAATTTTATATGGTAATATTGAATGTTGGGTTTATATTTACCACATTAAATGCTTCAAAATAAAGCATTTTCTTGTGAAAAATAATTAATAAAGTGGGCAAGTCGAATGTTTCTATTACCGACCCATAGTAACGGCTGTGAAGCTATTAACGTTTTTTTTGCAGCTATTACCGACTGTAAGAAAATAATATAACTTTAAATGGTGAAAAACACTTTAATCTTCATAAAATTTAAACAACAATTGTTACAAATTTTAAAAAACAATACACGTTACAAGTGTATGTTTTATATGGTCATCTGCTTACATAAATTATTATAACCATTAAAAATAATCAACATTAAAACAACACTTAAGGAACTTGAAAATTCTCTAACATCTATTTATACTATTGAGATCCTATTCATGCTACTGCAATCCAAAATAAAAATATTATTTACTGACTTATTACTTAAAATTACGATCACAAAAATATTTTATTCTTTATCAAATAAAAAAAACTATTGTGTACACACGTTACAAGTGTATGCTTTATATGGTCACTGTATACCTCTAGTAATAAAGACGTGTCAGATATTTTTGCTACCAATTCTGGATAATATACAATACAATACAATAGAATAATAATAATATAATAGTATAATATTATTATTGCTGGTGACTGTAAATCAAAAAAAATATATTACTTAACATGAAATAAGTAGGTATATTATTTTGTGTAGAGTCGCTAATAGTTACTTTTTGTTGCTATTACCGATCCACATGGGTCGGTAATAGCAACAATGAGTAACTATTAGCGACCCACATGGGTCGGTAATAGAATATGTAGGTATAATAGTAAAATGTATTACCGACTTATAAAAAGTACATAATATTTATAATCGGTGGTTTCCTGACTGTAAAAGAGACCGCGATTGATTAAAGTAATACAACATTTAACTCCAAAAACAAAAGTTTAATTAAATTATGGTTAGTTAATTATTGTCTCTAAAGCATATCGAGTTATGAATAATGTAGTAATTTTTCACAAATTTACAACGCAAAAACAAGAAAACTACACAAATAATTGTATATCGCTAATAGATTTATACAAAGGCTGATTGTTTATTATTATGATGGTTTATACAAATACTTGTAAAATTGTCAAACATCAACAGTAAATATATAAAAACTAAACTCTACGTGGCGGCCATTACCGACTCATGGGTCGGTAATGGCTGCAACTACTAAAATTGAAGAAGCTATCACCGCCCTATTTTCAATTAAAGTTTTATCATATAAAGTGACGTTTTTTCAATAAAATGCATTACAAAATCGAGACTTTATAAGTAAATGAATACATTTAATACAACACGATAATTGTAGGTATCACTTATGTGCATTAAATGTCTAAGGCAGAAAAGTTGGGTACTTACCTGCAGGAACAAGAGCCAGTACGACAAGACCTGCGTTTACGCCGGCCACACAGAAACTGATGTATTTTATCTCCTTTTCGCAATGCCACGCACTCTAAAGTCAGGTTATCCGATGCTCAACGAACAAACGCATGTATTTTTTCTATTACCTGTGGCTCAAACAGTTGCAGAAACGTAAAAACTTGAAATTACACTAATGGGTCGGTAATACCTGCAGATTTTCGATGGGTCGTTGATAGCTGCGTTTACCTTACTCAGATTGTACGTGCAACATACACAAATTAGTAGAGCCTACATCTCGTGGCACTTTTGAATTGTCATAGCGACATCTCATTTACCGAGATTCGATGTTTATCGATGTAATCAAGTCTAAGATAGATTGTTAGTACCTAACTCTAGTATCATGCAGGTGCTGCTGGGAATTATCATATTGATCTTGGTTAATTAGTTTTTGGACAAACTATCACATACATACTAAGTATATTATTTCCTATAGATGAAAAACTTACCAAGTACATAAAATTTACTAATAACTTGGTAAGTATAGAGGAAAAACTTACCAAGTACATAAAATTTACTAATAACTTGGTAAGTTTTTCCTCTATACATAATTTATAGACATTATTATTTATGTCACTATCCCAATAATTAGTTTTCGAGTAAACTACAATTGGAAAATGTTATCAAAAGTACCCGGAACTTATTTATGAATGAACAAGATACCGTGGGAGGTAGGAACAGTTAACGGAATTTTTAAGTGCCTGCCTATATGTATATGAACCACATTATCACCACTAATTTAACATTTTAAACGTTCGTTAATATGTCTGGCATTGGTAACATATAAAACCACGTGGCTAATTAACCTTATCGCCAGATAACGTTTTCGTATTGCGTTTAATCAATTTTATTGAGAAACAGGCGAATAATTTAAGTAAATAAGTTCACCCCGCGTGTGCGACGTCACGTATGCTACCGATTGCTGGTTTATACCTATCGGACATTGTGCTCACTTGAGGTTTATTCACCTTTCAGCGGAATGATAGTGCTAAATGCCTAGTTGCCAGCTTGATTCGAGTAGCCTAAAAGCTGTTTTAAGATTGGTACCTACATAGGGTGTTTGGCAGTCGGGTGTAGGGGTTTTAAGGGATGATAGTAAGGGTCATTCTGAACATTTTTGACCACATTTACTATTATGCTAAGTTTCACAGGAGGGAGGGAGGAAGTTTTAAAGCTACATGCCACTTTTTTTTCCTTACAACTTTTTGAGTAACCTCACAAAATTGGTTTTTCCATACTTGGTGAAAAACAAACGCGGGGTTCTCTTAGTATGGAGAAAGTAACTCTTGCGCGTTTACTCAAAAAGTTGTAAAAAAAAAAAATGGCATGTAGCTTTAAAACTTCCTTATTTCATAGTGATTCAAGTCATGCAAGAAAACACTGTTTTTTTTAAAAATTAATACTTGAATTAAGGGGTTTTTTGTATCACGGACATAAGGAAAAATGACAAAAAATCCAATTAAAATGATCAATATCTCGGAAACCGTGAAACTTAGCATAATAGTAAATGTGGTCAAAAATGTTCAGAATGACCCTTACTATCATCCCTTAAAACTCCTACACGATCGATGGTAGAAAGGCAAAACCCCAAGCTATATTTTGTGATTTCATTTTCTGTAATAAATAGAGCAATGGGCTGTATATGGGCTGCTACATATAAGCAGTGAGCTGTGAAAGAGTTGTTTTTTGTAAGTTTTCGAGCAGTAACATCATCTTTCTCAATAAATAAATAGTATGTTTAAGTTGAATAAATGTCGCTGAACCGAAATTACCATTAGAGAACTTTTCCTTGATACGCGAAAGTTTCCTTCATGCGAATTATGTTACTGAATATACTTGTTATTATTTCAAGGACAGGTGTATTTATGAACGACTTAGCTTACATAAAACACTTCAGCCGCTGTATAAATAACAAGCAATTTTGAATATGGTTTTATGGTGCAGTTGGTCTTTCAATTTTGACACGACTTCCTGTGTACGCCAAGTTAGCTACGGTCGAACATCAAATTGACAAACGTAACTTATCGCTTATTGTTTTAGATCGAGCAAAAAGCCAAGCTTAAAATGGTAGGGACAGTGTTGTATTTTAATCAAAAATACGCTGCATCAAGGTACATTTTTCAAACTGTGGTCAATTTAACAATATTTGAAGTGACACCAAAGTCATGAGATCTTCATAAAATCCAACTCATACGCCGCCATTTAGGTACCAGTTTTACAAAAATAACTTTAGTGTATAAAACTTAAAGATGGAATAATTTAAAATGACATTTTACAGTTTTAGGATTACAAACGTGATTATAAAATAAAAATAAAAATAGTCAAAGTAAGTTTCACGTGTTAAGGTCACGGGTGGCATTTACTTGTTGGTCGTATTTATTGTAAAAGGAAACTTTACCTTTCGTTACGTCATGTCCTTCTGAATCTATACTCCGCTTGTATCCGTATAAGTACCACGTCACCTTTCATATTTGTCCACCGTACTTGTGATTTTAAAATGAAATGAGATTTTTTATAATTTCTTAAATAAATAAATTTAACTAATGTAACTTCACCTAAGTTATACCCTATCTCTGCCTGGACTAATCAGAAATAAAGATCCGAGATTTTGAGAGATCTTGAAAGGGCCACAGAACAACATCCATAGTTTCCCTTGAATGGCTTTACGAATTTTTTGTTACAATGTGAACTGGACCGTGACTGTTTGATCATCAGACATGGGCGCAAGCGGCGCCCGCCGGCGGACGCTGCAGCGGCAGACGCGCGACGCGCGCGGCCCGTTGCAGACCTCGGCCAGCCTGCCCGAGACGCCGGTGTTCGCCCGGGGCTGCGATGTGCCGCGAACACCCCCGAGGAACTCCACCGGACCTCCAAGGAACAACACCATGAACTCCATACAGTCTATAGGTACTAAGGCTGTATTTTAGACTGACGATACATGTAACGCCCGGGAGGCATCGTCCATTCATAAAAAGTCATCAATGGTCGCTTTCACACTAGTGGGTTTATAAGCTTACACGTTCTATGACTATAGATAGGTATCCTTTTCTTGGAGTGTGCATCACGTCACACCACGACACACCGGTATATTTCCGGCCATATGAAGCTATCTACTACCTCATCAAAATATAAATGTAGGATATAAGTAGCCAAATTCTTTAAACAAATTCTTTGAAATGACTAGCATAGAGGCATTCCATCTTAGTCCTCAGGGTTGGCAACGCATTTGCAGTCTTAGGATTGCATTGCAGTCTTATGAATAATAATAATAATAATAATACGTTTATTCACAGTTCTTGCTTACAACTAAATACATATTATATTCTTCTGCCAAACCACAGAGTGGTTTGTTGGCAGACGAGGCTCCTTTACGCTTATGTAAGCTAGGTAGGAAGTAAAATAAAAATGCAACTTAAACTTAATGCGAATGTCTATGGGTCACAGTTTCTACTTTCCATCAGGTGGCATGTGTGCTCGTTTGTCGTGGATCGTGGTGATCAGCGGACGATCAACACTTGGAGTCTATGATTCGCTTCCATCGGTTTCTGTTTACTGCGTCCCTTACACATGTTCTTCAATGGAACAGTCCACCGGGTAGGAAATCGGCCTCTAGCTCGCTTGCCATCAGTGTTGCCAACTAAGATCAACTTTTCCAGGCTCTCATCTCCTCTTCGGACTATGTAGCCAAAATACAAAAGGATTTGTTGATGTTTGGGAAATTACATTAGATTACTTTTTAATCTCTCTCCCCCTTACTTATAAACGTGGCATAAGCTTGGAATAGATTATGCCATGCTTTGGCACTTTCTGTCAGATGCAAATGTCACAATTACAGATAAGGACAAAGCATGGCGTAAAGTGTTCCAAGCTTATTCCACGTTTATAAGTAAGGGGGTCTAAGTTCATAGCTACCACTATATTACGTTTATCAAAATAGAAAAAAAACTCTCAGTTCTGAGTGATCTAACACAAGTGATTTTACGTATGGTTTCGAGCGTTCTCGTGGGCTATTCTGAAGTCGTTAATATAAGACGCCGAATACGCCGATAATAATAAGAATTTGGGAAAAAAACAGCAGAATCTCCAATGGGGTCCAATTTTTAGAAGGCAGAGACTGCTAGAAACAGTTCTCACACAAGACTCCACAAGGGCTGCAGCCCTAATATGGCTGCGTTTATCGCGTGACAAAGTTTGGATAAAGCATTCCGTCACCTTCTGACACGTAAATAAGTACGATAGGGACGGATGCTTTATCCACATTTGACACGCGATATAGACGCAGCCATACTAGGCCCACTGGACCTACGCAGCGCAACGCACCATAAATACCTATTTAGAAATTTTCCTATTTTACACGCGCAATTAAGTACTGACAAAATCAATTTTTAAACAAAGTCATCCAGCATACATGATTTGTATTAATCTATCAAACAGGGAGCAGCGCTACGCTAGGCGGCTACGGGCGCGGCTCTGTGATGGGCCCCGCGAGCGTCAGCACCGGCGCCGACCTGCTGCGCCTGGGCGGCCCGCCGCGCGGCTGGTACCCGCGGCAGCGCCACCGGTGAGTGCATAACCACTGCTCTGCCATCTGGGAATAATGCACTAAGACGGTATAGGGCGCTGTCAGTATTTCTCTGGGACCTTGGCTGCTTTTCCCACGCCCGTAATAGTTGCTATAGATCTGACCTTGCTTTAAGAAAATCTGTTTAGTAGAAATTATGACGAATTTATTGCTCAGGTATGAAGCAAAGCTTTTCATAGATTTTGGTACTATGAATGGTGATGAAAATGTAGGAACTTCGTTATAATTCCCACAGCTGAGTTATGCAAAACTTATTTAAAAAAGTAGTAGTTGTTAAATAATATAATTGACAAGGAACGGCGTGATTTTATATTTTATGTGAAAAAATGTAGTCTGCTTAGATTTCAGTACATTTTAAAATTTAAACAAAAGTACCTATTTGGATAACTTGTACATTTAGGCGTTATTTACACAAAAACGGGTTTCTGTTCTTTTAAGGTTATTCAAGGCCATCGATTTTCATACTAAAATGCCTTGCTACTTAGTCCAATTCAGTTGAATTGTATGCTAATCGTGTAGACTGTAGCCAAATATAGGTACTTTAATATAATACTCATTTTAATGTCATACATATAACATGTAAACATAAATTTATCGATCAATTAATATCATTGGGAAGTCCCTAGGAAAATTTGATTCGTGCTACTAAAAGTTCTATGTCTGGTCAAGAGTGTTTTCGAAAAACTAAATGACTTCAGGACAAACAATTATACTATCCATGTTTAGTAATACCGATCGAACCGACCGAATACGTATTTCCTTAATAAAATTGTTGTGTTGTAATTACGTCGGCTTTACAGAGAGTTAACCTAAAACTGACTCTAGAATGGCGCTAAACGCATTAACTCCATAATCCTATTGACGATCACTGCCACAAACTAACCCAAGTCTGCTTGCCGGCAGGCCGGCTTCAATCGAGCACCTGGACAGACTAACTGCCTCCTCGAAGGCGTCGGCGGAGCACCCCCCGTGGGACGGCACGGGCGCGCGCAAGCCGCTCACGCTGCCCCCCAACCTGACGCCTAAGTTCTTCCAGAAGTCTCCGCGAGAGGCGCTGCGTAGGGTCACCAGCTTACTAATACGAAAAGGTAAGTGTTAACTTAATCGGTATATCGGAAGGTGTAACCACCACAAAAGGAATTAAGTAATTCTTTTTGATTTGCTGTTTTAATATCGCTTTTTGAATACAAATTTATTTCAGTGGTTATCCTTAGAGTAGGTACCTATAATTAACCAAATTTTATTAGTGGTACTTAACCTCACATTAATACTATTTGTAAATGACATCAGAATTACGTATCAATTGCCTAAATGAAATCTGAAATAAATAGGGACATATATTTAGGCGAGGAAATACCTTATCTAGTAGTAATAACTACTGTACAAATATAACACTCCGTTAAAATATGTTGCTCCTCTAAATACAATGCAATGATTCCCAATTAGGTATATTAAACGCCACATAATTAAACAAGGAAAGCTCCTTATTTATATTTTGTATCGCGGTTTACCGCTTGATAGCGCAGTCATCCACGCATTCCGGTAATATTAAAGCATAGCTCCTCGGCGGTCGGCCTTATAAGTAGCTGCACACTGTACCTACGTACTGTAAGGAAAACTGAAAGACACTCTTGCCGCCTGTGTCACAATGTGAATAAGACATAAAAAGTTACCTACGCCTTTCAGTTTCCCTTACTGTATGTATGTACGTATTATTTTCTAATATCTTGCTACTCGTATTACTAACTATAATGATGAAATTTGTAGTAAAGTAACTTTTGTCGCGATAACGTTCACGTAGAATTCATTTTCTATTCTATTCTGATTGATACCTATAGGTACCTACTCTCCATTATTCCCTTTAGGAATTGAGCTTCGCTAAATACCCGGGTGTGCATTGCAAATGAAAGGATTCTATCTTTTAATTAAGGTTATGCGTGCATTGATATGCCGGTCATTTTCATTGTTTCCGTTGGTAAGCTAAACACTTATATTCATTTATTGACAGTCAAACGATTGAGCATTCAGACCCATTTCATGCTGTAAAGACATTACCTACTTGAGTAGATAATACGTTAACAGCTAAAGTATGTTAATGGACAGTCTGATGGTTGCTACACAATGTTATCTTCCCTTAATTTTAGAAGAGTAACCTACTGCATAAGTGGTTTCGGCCGACCACGGTATGAACGACCATATTTTTAGGGTTCCGTTTCCGGTTTCAAATATTAATTGTCGCTTTCGTATTTAAACATGCAACCCTTATTATAGTTTCGCCATAGAAACCTAAAAATAAAATGTTAAGAGATAAATTATTGTAAAAGGCATGGGTGAACAAGATGAACCTAATTTTGGAAAACTCTAACGATACAAATAATTTACTGTAAGTATACTTATATCTTGGCTACGGCCAGCTAGCCATTCAAGCTATGGGGCTGACATTTGAAATATTTAGGTACATCAGCGGCTCAGCGGAAATCTTGACACACGTTCCGAGTACATCATGAGATAGGCTTATAAATATAGATCGTATTATAGCATTGTGCTGGGTTTACACGTGTATTTCAAATTACCATTAAATGGTAGTGTTCCAAAATTGACCTGCAAGATTCAAACCGGAATGACACGACCAAAGCAAGTAAGTTAATAAAAATCTTTGTGGCGAGTTTCAACGGATAGCGAGCGAGATTCGAATCATTGGAGGATTCTTGTAAGACCAATTGTACGACAAAATTCGCTGTAAACAAAATTCAGATTTGAATTAAACTTCATAAATATTAAACACACTCACACGCGGGATAGTTATACATCTAGACATAAGTCATTAACCTCGAGCTATCTACCGACTGGCATGAGGTCATGCCTCAAATATGTTTCCCTTTGATTTTATTTGGTAACTGTTTCGAATCGAAGGCGCAGGACAATAGTAATAGATAACTCCGATAGATAGTCGGAAACGGAATCTGTAGTTAGCTAGCAGTCACTATTTTTTTGTCCGAAGGGGTATTCTTCGCGAGTTACCCGGTTTCATTAATAGGGAGTAACCGGGTTATGTGGGATTAGCCCACTAAAACCCTCTCGGTGGTCTGCTTCTCATTTATAGTACCTAGGTAGGTCTGGGGCCCTTTAAACGTGTACATCAGTGCTACCCTCGTACTTTAGGCCCACTTGCAATTCAGCGGTGAGGGACCACACTGCTAGAAGTAACAATCCTATATTAGCTTATAGGAAACTTTATCATGAGGACTCGTACACATATTTGACCCGAAAGGTACTTTTGGGGACGACTTTTCCAGTCTCCAGATAAAATTAACTGTCAGTTAAAGTTATTGCATTCCACTTTCTGTCAAATGAAAGAAAAAGCTAAATTTTACCTGGGGATCGAAAAATCACCCCTTAATCGGTAACGTTAATAAAAGACTAAACTTTAATTACTTATAAAAAAATACATATTGATTCAAGTTTAATTTATTTTTACCCAAAGAAAAGTCAGCTTTTACTCCGAATTCTGTCCTATAAACCAAAAAATGAAATCAATGATTCACCACTGCATTGCTTCTTAGTCCTCAGGGTTGGCAACGCATTTGCAGTCTTAGGATTGCATGGCAGTCTTGTGAATGCAAATGTCTATGGGTCGCAGTTTCCACTTACCATCAGGTGGCCTGTGTGCCCGTTTGTCTTCTCTATGCCATAAAAAAAAAAAAAAAAAAAAAAAAAAACAGTTTTTTCTCGAAAACATCAATTCAATTACTTTACGTTCTACCAAGAAGTGAGGAGTCACCCGCGCGTGCGCCCGTCATATTGCCTATCATTGGAATGCTTGCTGCGTACCTATGCTAGATAATGTTCTTTGTTGTAAGTATCGACGCGACGATATTTAGTTAACCGTGTTGTGGGTTTGTATTACGTTATGTTACGGGTTTCTATTCCACAATGTGCAAATACATTGCCCATCTTGCTTTGAAATCATAATCATATTGTTATCGTTACGTTACAGTATCGTTAACAATATGACTACTTACAATATAGGTAGAGTAATACACACGTTTTTGCTCAACATAGGTGCACATGTCAAGTTTTTTACCTCAAAAATCTAGACAAAAAGCACACTTACAATTTTATCTCTATATGAAAAAAGACCGTTACACATTGGCAAAAAAATAATATGTTTTCCAACTCCTCAAAAAATACTCATTTGTTCGGTAATTACTTTCAGAGTCACACCGTAAATCAAACTTACGTAGAAACTGATATTGAATAATATAATATTTTCAAATGCATCGGAGCTGAGATATTTAAGTATTGCTACCTTGCCTATCTAATAAACGTTACAATCTGTCAATTTTGTAGAAATATGACAAATCGGTCGAAAATCCAAACTTAATAAAGGTACATAATTATAAAAATTATACTGCTAAAAAGTTCATTTGTTAATTGTAATAATAAATTGTAAATTGTGACTTTTATTGAATAGGTACTTTTAGTACCTACCAAATATAATCTAATCTTATCTAATGTAATCTAGTCCGGTATACAATATCATATAACGGGTGACTTCAAATTGGTAATATAAAATCAATGTTTTACGAACATTACTTTAAAGTAATAATAAATCGATTTTCATAGGGCAATAATATGTTACCTTGCGCCTTTCAATTCAAACAACACCGCTTTGTTATTGCTTGTTGTTTTTACTCAAATATAGTGTTACTTATCAGGAAAATGTCCTTAAGCCATTCGATCTCAGGCGAGGAATATCGTTAATCATGTGTACTGTAAAAAATGTGAGCAAGAAAACGTAAATCAAACACATATCGTTGCTTAAATACAAAAGGGCCACAAATCAAAATGTGTTTGTGTTGCATTTAAATTCGGAATGCTATATACTTTAAGTTTTAAATCAAACTATATCTGTTTTTGTTTTGTGGCACTTTTGTATTTAAGCAGCGATATATTTGGTTGGGTGTCGTGTTTTTAATAGACTAATAAATGAAGCCAAATAATATTAATACTTTAAGTTCCTTTGTACATTTGCAGGAACGTTACTTATATCTCCATTTGACTTTTATGTCTAAAACGTGAAAGTCCATTTTAGAAACCTTACTAAAGAGGTGCCATTTCATGCCGGGATCATTTATTGCCACCACCTACTTATGTGAAATAAAGAAATACCTCACATTTCCTCATAATACGAAATTAGTTTACATTAAAGTGCATATAGTCGCTTAGTTAACAAAACCGTGTAAATCCACGATTGAACATTAATTAAGAGTTAATTCATACTTGTTTACATTAATTTGGACCTGTGCTGTATTGTTAGCTAAGCAACGATACGTCATTGAGTTTTTATTTATTTATTTATTTAGGAAACAAATAGTCGTTTACAAAAAGGCTTAAGTCATAATAGACGTCATTCAAACATAATGTAAACAAACAATCGCAATAGGTACAATAAATTTATTATTTCAGATAATTTTAAGCACACGGCCATTGCTTATTACCTAAACCTTAATTAATTCAGCACTTTCTGTGTGACCCTTGTTTCTAGAGAAGATTTACTGAACACAATCATATTAAATGTAGGTATTGGTAGGAAATTCCATACTTCCAATCGTTAGTTTCTACAATGAATGTTGATGCCGTCGTTTGGAACCTCTTGAAAAACCTCACCACACAAATTATTCACAGTCATCATCATCACACATAACTCAAAAGAGAAATGGTCTCATTAATATATTAATTTCATCATTAGAATTATAGTCAATTCGTAAACAAATAATTTTGACATGACAACAGCTGTCTTAGAACGTAGGTGTAAGCTAGATATCTAAATTGTACTTATAAAATAAAATGCTAGAAAGGTTTTATAATGATTTATGTAAAAACAAAAAAGAGGTTAATATAGCCTAATTCGGACCGGTATTTAGGGGTGAAATGAAGGTAATTTCTTAATTTAATTTTAATTAATTAAGTCTAAAAAAACAAAAACTTACTACAAGGATCGTTTTGAGAAACCTATTCCTTCGAAATGGTTTTTATTTTTCATACATTGTCAAGAATTGGTTTATCCCAATGCACGCGGCAAAACGCGGACTGAGTACACCACATCATACTTTTATTGGACTGGTGGAAAATCAAGTATCAAGACATTTAAATTCTATTACCCCGGAGTTGCAAGCCCTAAATTTGAATTTCCCTTTTTTATGACATCCTGGTAGACCTATAATATCGCACGGTATTCTATTACCAATTTGAAGTCAAGATTGTAACATAATGTGCAATAGAGTACTCGTAATAGGTAGGTAATGGTCTGTTTTTATGACCGAAATGACATACTTGTAATTATTTAACCTCATATTTCATGAAAACTGTTTTAAAACAGCGGTCATTACGTCATCCTTACTCGGAATTAATTTACCTAGTACATATATGATAATTTGCTGCCAAGCCCAATAATGAACTAAACGCGGCGGCAATAAGGTAATGGTTACTAATTATTACTGTTTCTCCTTTATCCTCCTCTGTAGTTATATGTCTTTCCTCACTTACATAAATATGATCCATTATTAACATAATTTAACGAATACCAAAACCAATTAGAATGCCAATTAGGTAGATTGCTATAGTTCGTTGACTGAAATCAGGAATACCTGAATTCGAAGTCTAGAAAGCTAAAATGCTTCTAATTTAAGTGTCTGCTAATGTGTCTGCCAAAAAACTGTTCGGTTCAGCTTAGCCATTAAAACATTTTAATTAGTGCAGTAATTAGACGGTAACGGTGCCGTGGCGTATGCCCGCAGGCCACCTACTTTTGAATTAAAGATGATTGGATTAGGATGCTGCTAGGTAAATACTGCGGTTGTTCTTGGTTTCTAATCTACTCTTTGTTTAGTTAGCAACCCAAGAAGAACTCAACAGTTTTAAATTGTAACTCATTTAAAGGCCTCAATACGACGTGGCATCTCGTATTTTTCAAGTGTGAAGGTGTTTTTCCGCCGGCGAGGTGCGGCGAGGCGATGGCGGCGCGCGAGAATTTAAATTTGTAGGTATTTAAAAACAATTTCCACCGAAGATATGCGAGGAGAGAATTAATTAGGAAAAGCATTATTCGTTGATTGCCGGTATATTTTTGTCATCTAAATAAATGGCAAGCTCTAGTTTACCGAGAGCGAGGCGTATCAAACGCGAAAACAGCCGGGCCGTTGGCTAGCCCAAATCGCATTTCTAGGAATTCGTACTGACCGGTCAACGTGACATATGATGTTTTCGGGATGTAGCATCTTCGGACATTTGCACCTTGGGCTAAATCTAAGGACATATAATATCACGATGGCAATCTCAAGGCTGCAATCTTACGATGGTAATATCAAGACTGCAATCTTGAGATTGCTATCGTAATATTGCAGTCTTGAGATTGCCATCGTAAGATTGCCGTCTTGATATTGCCATCGTGATATTGCAGTCGAGATTGCCATCGTAAGATTGCCGTCTTGAGATTGCCATCGTTATATTGTAGTCTTGAGATCGCCATCGTGAGATTGTAGTTTTAAAATTGCCATCGTAAGATTGCAGCCTTGAGATGGCCATCGTAAGATTGCAGTAATGTACTTTTAATATATCCTCACAGTGCTTGAGAAAAGTACTAGACAATCCTTGGCCTCAGCCAAAAAAACACTATAAAATTAAAAAGAAAAAGTATTTTTGGTCCCTAGGGAGTAAACTGTCGTCGTCGATACAAGGCTATTATGAGTCATTTTAGAGCCTGAGAAGTGAAAAAATATTAATGTAGATTTAGGATTAAGTTTAGCTGTATCAAAATGTATGGAACTCACACTCTTAAATCCAGGTTTAAGGCAAACTCGATTAACCATTTTTCTGCAAGTGACACTTAAATAAATAAATAAATATCGCGGACAATATACAGAAATTGCTTTATTTTTTGAATAGCCAAAATATTTTCAGTCGAAAGTAACATTTATCAAGAAGGGTTTTCCCGCGCCGCAGTTAACATTTTATAGAATAGAAGAGAA
This sequence comes from Acleris laterana, assembly GCA_963966035.1. Taxonomy (NCBI): domain Eukaryota; kingdom Metazoa; phylum Arthropoda; class Insecta; order Lepidoptera; family Tortricidae; genus Acleris; species Acleris laterana. Next base: position 13,757,208 of record OZ014439.1, on the reverse strand, counting down.
TATAAATTTATTTGACACCAGAAAAATTAAATAAACAACACACTAAGAAACATTATGCACGAGTTGTGGTGCCAAAAAAGTTCCAAGTCAGCATACTGGTGGTCAGGGGACCGCAGCTCTAGTTCTCGGTTGGCACCTTTTGTTGAACCATCATTTTGTTGTAGTCACAAGAAACCTTACCTAGCTGACGGAAATGAAACATACGAGATTTGGAAAATGATGCAAAAAATAAATGTATCGGCCAAACGGCAGGCTGCCGGTATAAGTATACCTACACATACTCGTATTTCAGTTGACTTCTGTAGAATTAGTTGGCAGAGCTGCGGCCATTTCACCCGCACACGATGTTTTCGACACCGCACAGAAACCAATTTGTTTATATTTACGAATGCGAACTACATACTTTCAAATCTGGAAAAAAAAATAAGTTACTTAGAGAATTTAAAAATACAGTTAATAAAAGTACGATATATACACAATATTTTTGTAGTGAATGTATATTATTACGTTTTATTAATAAAAAGCTCCGGATAACTTAAACTAGTATAAGATCATTTTATGTAAGGGTTAGAAAAATCGGACCTAGCTTAGAATAATATACATACCGTAAGTGTAGGGAAAACAAGGACAGGGGAAGTAGTGAGACTAAGACTTCCAAAATCAAATGTAATCTAATTAATTTTGTTCATTCTATTTATAACTTTTACTATACTATTACCTAATTCTGTTTTGGGCTTGAGGTGTTATTCCAAAAATAACATATCTCTCATCATTTGATTACTTAATCGTTTACTTTTAAAAGTTTAGGTCATCACAAACTGTGTATCGGTCATTATTTATCTTGCTTGTGTCGTACTGGTTCCCACCCACGGCCAGTGGACAGATAATTTAAATTATCTCTACGTGTACTAAAAATAACGATTTGACTCCATATTAAAATTATTTAAGTTAAGTTAAGGAATTCAATATTTGTTTATTAAAATGGTTATCTCGTATTCAACCAGCCATCGAATAATAAATCCATTGTAAGTTAAGTTTTAAATCAACACCTTTAGTACACTCCGTCGAAGACAGATGGCGCTATCTGTAGTAATATGAGTAAACTTCGTAGTTTAGTCATTCATAATCAATGAAGTCATCGAGATAGGTATGTTATCTTCGTTCGTATCTATTCGACAACACCTGCCTAGTTTTTTTGTCCATTTTCGCAACAAAAGAGATATATTATATAATTTCCCTGTTATATTTAGTGTTAATGGGCATCGGCGAGAAGGGGCTAACTAACATGTGGGTTTACTAGCCTCATACAAACTGTTGGTCGTACATTGCTTAAAACCTAACTGATTCTTCTAGAACATACATCTGGTAATTTATAGAAATCAACAAGAAATTCGATGTTAACCCAAACCAATTTTTTTTTGGTAAAGTTGATTGATATATGACGTCGTACATCGGACTAGTCAATATGAATCAAAATTATTTGAACGTGTCGAAATAACGATCATTTTTGAACACGCCTTGTTTTGTTTTGTAAATAACGTTAGTTTAATGAAGTTTAGAATAATTACAGCAACCAATAGAGTACCTAAGGTACCTTGATGACTGGGCACGGAGGCACTTGAACTACCGCGACAGCAGTCGCCAGTAAGACAGTAACTGTTAGATTCTTGTTATTATTCCAATCTAAATAAACCGGCCCGGCCAAACCGTAACAATAAGGCGTTAACAATCGCTTGCGAGGACCTAAAAAGTTCAGCTGCACAATAGAGAATAGCATACAATGGCGATTCAGTTACCTGCGACATCAATAATTATGTGCATAATAGAATGCCGGCGGTGCAGTGATTCACCGGCGTCGCCCGCCCCGTCGCCATGAGGTTCGACTCCTCGTGACTCATCCGACCCAGGGTGGAGGATCGCGCCATGCCTATCTCGCAAATCAGTCTTGATGATAAATCAGTCGACAATTGTAGCCACAACAATCTCTGACTCTTGACTTTATTTGATTGCGCGAGTCATCCGCTTCGACCTTTGCGCGTCATTTAAAACAACAACGCTAGCCGATTTGACCGGATTCACGATAACCCACACTGAAGCTCGGATTGAAGGCAAATATTGAAACGTTAGAAAGTATCTCTCTGAACTGTTCTCTATAAAGAATGAGCTGGTAGAACCGGTCGCTGCCAAAGATGGCAACCGGTCGGCTAGGAGGCCAAGAGCGCTCGCTCGAACCCGTCGGCGCTGCGCCTGCGCCCTACATATGAGCGGCCATTAACTTTATAGTCATAGCAGTTGCCCGCGACTTTGTCCGCATAAAAGCTGTTTATCATTATATTCCCTCGGGAACTGTCCAATGTCCGCAGTCAAAAGTACCCTATGTCCGTCTCCGAGCTATAGGTAAATCAAATTTCACATCGATTGGTTGAAGCGATGAAGCGTAAAACAGTAACAAATAAAGCAACAGAGATACTTAGTCTTGAATTTATATTTTTTATTGTAGATGTATGAATAACAAGAACATTTTATAGTATACAGGGTGTCCCAGAAACCGACATCAACCCGCCTACGGCTGATAGAGCAGCTCATAAGCTATCGATTTAACCCCCATATACGTTCAGCAACAGCAGGGGGGGTTTTCGTATCACGGACATAAGGTAAAATTACAAAAAATGCGATTAAAATGATCAATATCTTGGAAACACATAACAATTGCTGAACATACATAGGGGTTAAATCGATAGCTTACGAGTATGAGCTGCTCTATCAGCCCTAGGCGGGTTGACGTCGGTTTTTGGGACACCCTGTATACCTATATACTCTACGATCTCTTACATTTGTTTGCCTAGCTTCAGGGTAATTTTGTCGCTATAACAGAATCAAATTGGAATTTAACTGGTTACAATGTACGAGTAGGTTGAATAACCGGCGGGTTGATATACATTATTATTAGAGATGGGCCGACTAGTCGCCGACTAGTCGGGAACGCCGACTATTCGGCACCATTTGTAGTCGGCTATTAGTCGGCGACTAGTCGGCAAAAAGTGCCGAATATTCGGCACTTATTTGCCTAGGAAAATATAGGAAGAAATTAAACCATTTTATAACAAACTTATTTTACATTTAAGTTTTTAATGCACAGGATGAATAAGTTATAGTTTCTATGTTGCGTTATTTATTATTTAAAAAACGTCTTATTTTACTCTAATCAAAACAAGAAATAATATTAACATTATTATTATTTAAAAATAATAAGATAATCATTGAGGAACTATCTGAAGGCAGTAACAATTGTTTATAATATTATGTACCTATTAGTATCATCGACATTCTATTTTATTAGTTTTTCTTACTTTTCTACTTTTAATTAACGTTATTAACGTCATGAAGCACGCCGGCGAAATAATAACGAAAGCAAAACTGGTCAAAACATGACCGCGAGACGAATGACGCGAGAAACGAAGCGACACGAAAGTTTCCGATTGCACCCGAACTTAGCTAAAAACCTACGATCGGCATTGCCGACTAGTCGGCCGATTAATCGGCAATTCAAGAACCGACTAGTCGGCCGACTGGCTAGTCGGCAAAATCCATAGTCGGCCCATCTCTAATTATTATAAATATTTGTCCAACAGTTTTTTATTTCACCGCCCTATAGTTGGGTTTTGTAATATTTTCAGCGCCAAAGCAAATTCTTCGGAACGTTGCCAGTTACACAGAATTATTTTTAGAATGTTTTTTTCGTAGGTATTTTGAAAGTTGTAACAGTTTGCAGGTTGTTATAAATTATCCACTCGTTTGCATTTACGATCTGTGATAAAGTATGCACCATCGGCGATTACGCGTAATCATGGGTATTATTAGAAAGTCATAATGCAAGCGAGCTCGCTTCATCGCCGTAGTGAGCTTATATCGAAACGAGGTTGATAACATAATCTGATACCTGCTATCACCGTATCAGTATTGATAACGTATTTTAATCAACAAACTTTACATCTTAATCATCGTTATCTTGACCGGTTACATTTTTTGTCGACTAAGGAGCGGCCAAAAACATAAACCTTTTTGACAATACTCGGAGCCCTCCTAGTTTAGACGATTCCCTGGTAACATTGTCAATTGTCATTCTGTCGTGCTCGCGACTCCGCGCCCGCGACGTGCATGCAAATGGGAGGACATCCGTCTTCGACCAAATCTATGTATGTCTACATCCGGTGTGTACGATGACATTGCTATAACGCTTATTTTTTACACCTGCTGTTCAAATAGTAAGCTATAAACTCTGTCGATTAAAAATGTAAAACATTGTTCATGCATTTATTTGTTACGAGTACCTACATCTTACTGTATTTAAAAATGACTTCATGATACTGTTATTTTAACAAGCAACAGGTACTAAGGGTTATGTAAACTTCTAATTCTTAAACCTAAACCATACGACGAGTATTATCGTTAGGCGTGAACTCCGTTTGTCAACGAATTACGAAGTTAAATTGTTCAAGTAAAACTACCACTCCCCTTTGTTTATTAGCTCTGCTTCATAAAGTATGAAGTCATGCAACGCTATCAAAAATTTTACGATTTTAATCGAGAATAGTTACTAATGTTCGTTTAATATGACTTCAATAAGTAGGTATATTAACTACAAGGTTATAGTTACATTGGAAACGTTCGAGACGAATGACCTAAAAAAACTACCATAAACCTTTTAAAGACATGAATGCGTCGACTATCGACTGCGGTCCGGACCATATGGCCGCGATGTACAGTTGTTTGTAATGGCGGGTCCACACCCCGCGCAGACCTCAGTCCGCGGCAGTTTCATATACAGTTTGTATTCGTGCAGACTTGATTCGAATTCGAGAAAATTAAATGTAGTGTCAAATGTTCCAATGTTGTCTTATACTTACCAAAAAGTAGATTCAGTCTGGTTTAAGTATTATGTACCTATGCCTGGATTTGTATCCTGTGTAAATGCATTCAGACGGCACGTCAACTTTAACCGCCATGTGGTTTCCAGATAAAGACATTAAGACATAGTTTTTCATGATTTTCAACATTTTCAAATATCGAAAAAATCGGACTAAGCAGGTTTAAGGGGACAGAAACGTTATTGCATTTTGTGTAGAAATTTTTAGCTTCACAATCCTCTTAAATGTCATGTATGACCGCGTGGTTGCAGCATAACAATTTTTATCTTATTTGGAAACTATTCGGCGGATCTATTTGTCGTTACTATACTTACTATTTGAAAACATGCTTCTGTTTACTATGTGCAAAAAATGAGCAGATGCTTACCCATTTACTTTGAAATCGATTTTGAACACCGGTCCCATTATCTCAGTCTCCGTGTCGCCCCACAATGCACATTACTACCTTTAAACATTATTAAGTGAAGCGGTTAGTCTTCCACGTAATCTTATTTAGCTTAGCTTAGTGCAAATATGCGTGCCACATCAAGTACTTAACTTACTAGGTATGTACAACGCCTGCCCGTGGGATCCTGCGGTGTATTTCTATAACGCGACAAAACGCGAGTTTATTGAAGAGCTGCACTAGTTCGTTCGTACCAGGGTAACTTGATCCCAGTTATGTTATTATTTTCTGCAACTGCAGAATTTGTCAACATATCCTACAATATGGCCTCCTGTGCTATAGATTGATTCCTGAATGCGTATGCGTATCCAACGCGATGCTATTCCTGCCAAATATGTTGGCTTACCCCTTTTAACAAAAAGCTACTGTGGTCAAGTCAGACTGTGGTAAAGTAGGGTTGTCGACAAAGACGCTTTTGTTAAGATAGAGAATAACAGCGCAGAACATCACACGCGTGACGGCCTTGCCGTAATCCAATACGGTGGAGCACTAGAGCACTACACACTTTGGTCCGATTGGCTCTTTGTCACAAACTCGCTAGTAGGTAGATATCGTATCCGAGAAAATACCAGCTAAATAGATAGTACTGCGCAAGTCCTTAATAAACTGTACGTGTGAAATAGTACCACATGCTATCATATCATATATTAATGTGGTAAAGTTAATTGCAAGTTCATGCGACCTTATTATGTGCTATTATTGCTTTTCTTGCAATGTCACCCCAGAGGTTATTTTTAAACCTTTTAACAGCGTAACTGCAGCCATACGGTCAACAGGAAAAAGTTTAGCGAGTTACTTTATCCTGTGTACGAATATTATGTACTTAAGAGGAAAGGCGCGGTCCTAGTCAGTGCGATGTGTGATCGTTTATAAATAGCTATCATGTATGTATGTATGTAAACTCTTTATTGTACAAACAGAAAATAACAAATCAAAAATAAACAGAAACAAAAAAGGTATGTACAAAGGCGAACTTATCCCTATAACATCGCTAGCTATCATATCGTTTGAATTATAAGAGTACCTACACTACATGCTTTTTAAGAACTGTATGGGATGAGAGAATTCTTAACGAGTTTTACAAGAGTTAACGAGTAACGGTGAAAGATGTGTCGATGTCCGGTTGAATACATATGAAACCCCGTCGAAATATGTAGATCTAACAACTCGTAATTTATGAATAAGACAACTCATGTTTTCTATTCACATCTTCAACCATCACAAATCCTTTATAGAAAATAAGGAATCTGGCGATAAGTAATTTATGTAACAAAACCTAGCTATCCTTGTGCCTACGATTGAATTCAACAACGTTCCAGAACATTGAAAGCTGGAATCAATTGTTGCTTCAGCATACCAAAACCCACGGAAAATGAATGCTATGGCCTTTAATATACATATCACACCTAGCTATCATCTAGCTTTGGTAAAACTAAATAAGTTCCAAAGCAAGCCGTCAGTTATTGTTTCAATAAAGACCACATAAAATTGAAAATGTTCCTATGCACACCCTAATGATCATAAGCTTGATTGGTGAGCGGGGTCCCCGAAACCTTCGCCATCTACTTCTAGATCACATAATCGCGGCCGATGAAGAGGTGTCTTCCTCCTCGCCCTTCTTATATCGGATGATGTAGATACAGGGTCATGACTCACACAACTCAAACGCAATAGACAAGATATTAAAATACATTCGGTCCTAAAAGTCCGGTCCTAAATATTCAACGTTCGAGTATTTTATAGCCATACAATACATACATGTAACATCTCATCTTGCCTAAGAGAAGACCACATGTGGATTCATATTATCCCGTTTTATTTTTTAGGTTTTTATCTTTTTTTTTACTAAAGACACTACAAACCGAAGACGTATGTACTTTATCATTCGAATAAAACGCCCCTCGTCGCAAAAGAAACACTTGCAATTGCGTCAGCTCTAATTATAAGGCCTGATAACTTTATAGCTATATTTATTACCGTCCTGTAACATAACAATAATATTTATGCAGCATTTACTTTGTGCCATCACGAGTTGGTTGTTGAACTGGGAATTCATTTTGTTAATAATTAAGTATGTCGCTATTATTTTCCTGTCAGTTGTATTGCATATCGATAATGCGCTCCAGTATGTATGTATTTAGAAAATCGGATTATTGGTAAATATATTTTAAACGTTTCTATTGTCTTATAGGCATGAGCAGATTGTCATGCTTGTCGAACTACAGGGTATGGACTTTACCATATCGTGGACGTTTTTGAAGTTCATGTTGTACTGAAGTAGCTAGTTGTTTGTTGGTCGTATGACTCGTATGATGCATGGCGAAGGCATGGCGCGACGGTTGGTCGGCATGGTCGGGATTTGAGGCCGGCGGAGTCAACGCCACGGCCAAGGTCGGCGCGTCCGCCTCGAGTCGTCCAACAATTCGCAACATTAGTTTCGATGCAATCGATTCAACCTTACGATATTATTTACAGTTCGATAGTGCAATGTAAAATGGCCGCCGAGATACGAGGCGAACGTAATCGCTTTAGACACAGATAACCACGATATTTATTTATGGTGAGTTGGTACTGAACTGGATTCATTCACTGGAAAATTATTATTGCAATAAATTTAAAAATAACATGTAAAAGAGGCTGCAGTCTTTTACTGCGGGAAGAGGTAGGTAGTGACTAGGTAAATCGGTGATTGGGTAATCCGCTGCGACTGAGACATCGGCGCGCGCGCAGGGTGAACGTTCGTCGAACCGGTCGGGCGGGCCACCGCGGCAAAAAGGATCCTCCCGGGAACATACCTATCTCCAGCCCGACCGATCCCGCACTATCAGAGACCAGATATTTCCGGCTCAACGTTCAATTCTCGTTTAAAAACCAACGCCATCCAGTCGAGTTGTATTACAAATTAAACCATAACAGGAAGGCAGGAAGTTACTGATATGTTGTCACTGCGCCGACTATGTGGGAGGATATCAACTTGTTTACCCTATTAGGTCGGCACTTATTGCTTTTTTTGATATAGGTATGATATGATATGACCAACATTTCCATGGTATCCCCGTCTGAACCATGTAAAACATGGTTTAGTAAAAAGTGTGAGTAGACTGGGTACAGCACTAAAAACATACTCGTAGAACGTAAGTAAATTCGCAAGATTAAAAATACTGTATTACGAGTAACGAGTAGTTTACCATGACGTATAAGATTTATCTTTGCAGGTGACACGTGTTTACGTTCGGGCGTTCGGTACGCGTTGCCAAAGAAATACGAGTACTTACATACTGTTTAGAAGTCGAATGTATAGTTGTAGGGTTTAAAGGGATGATAGATAGATCATCGTATATTTTTGGTCAATATTTACCATTATATTTAACATATAATGTCCCATTCATTTTGAAGTCATATCAATGACGTTGTTACACTTGTAATGCAGCACAACTATGATCTAAGAGTATTGACCATCCCCCCCGCCCCCCCACCATAATCTCCGACACTACAACCCTTACATTAGATAGATAAAAACCCCCGATGATGTGACGGCGACCCCTTCTTTCAGAGCAGATAGATAGCCGATTTTCATGAAAGCTTTAGCTAGGCTAAGAACTCAATCTGCTGTCAAATAAAATAACCGCATCCAAATCGGTTCACCCGTTTAGGACCTACGGTGCCACAGACAAATACACAAATGCGTCGGGGGTTAAAAATACTTTTGATTGTAGGAAAACCTATGAAAATTCTATTTCGTCTGTTCGTTTCGATTCATTTCAGTGTCCGGTAGAAACTGAGATCCTACCCTACGTAAGAGCATAGTAAAATTATGCCTTTTCACTTTCTTAATTTATTGTACTTTGAAGCAATAACCATGCATCTTCAATTCGTATGACGCCTTGGTGGATTGAAAACTCTATGCCTATTGATCCTTACACACACGACTATTAATATGTTTACATTGTAAATATAATTAGTTATTGAAAGCGATAAACGTGTTGGTACGTTTTACATAATACATGAATACGAATGCACACACACACCTTCGTGATGTGTGCCTGTGTAGGTTTCTCAACTAGGTAGGTACCTATATGTTTATGAGTTAACTTTCCAGTCATATTTACGTTTACTGCTCTTACCATTCGCTTTTCATATTAGGTACCTAAATACCATATTTGTAGTTACGGGACTAGTCATGTAAGATAAACATTATTATAATAACTTCGAGTATGCTTGAGACCACGTGGGACGCAATATGATGAAAACATCACCGGAATGAGGAATTATGTTCATTTTACCCGATTTAAGTACAAAATAATTTAAGTGCGGAAATATGCTGAAAGTTTTAAACTAATTACCTATAACAACATAACAATACATTGCAGAAGTTTTATATCTTTTGACGTCGCTGAATCACGTTTCATATTTCCATTTACTCGGCTACTTACGAAGCCATCGACACGCCCAACGCAGTTAATAACGTGTTGATGAGTTTACATAGTTTTTTATTGCGTTGAGTTACTCATGTATTAGAGTTTAATTAAATTTAGTAGCTACTTGAAGCACGAAGCGAATTATTTTACAAATGCTGTGAAAACCGCAAACATACGTTATTGAATATGTTTGTTACAGGGAACAATGGAAAGGAGAAAGAAAACGCTCGAAACAAGGAGGCTACGTCGCCGGCGGCGCGGTCCGCTAACGGTGAGTGCTGCTGCCGCAGGGCGGTCTCATCCAGCGAGCGGCGGCTGCGTGGCGTTGCCATGGCGATAATCGCGTGCTGGAGCTTGAATGAGTGCTTATTAATCGTATTTTCGAGGGGCTATGGGAAGGAAAAGAGGGGTTGCACGCACCGCGTCCCCAGGGCTCGCGCCGCGCAGCCGCAGCCGCGACCCTCGTCCCCCCTCGCCCCCGCCCCTCTCTGCAGGGGCGACAACGACTCGCGCTCCCCGATCTCCCCATCCCTCGCACAATTTTGCGAAAATTGTAATACTCCCTGAAGATATTTTACTCTACCGGCTAATCTACATATTAACATTTTACAACGGATTCTCGCAATATCTACGCAATAATCATTTAATGTCGTAAAACGATTGATAAAATGCATTTCCACGAAAAACAGCGATTAATGAATCATACTTTTTTCCATTTAATTTATAAGTCATTTGGCAACGATAATTTAACCACTAATCTCTAAACCACATTTCAAAAAAGTATAATGCTTTACATGAAAATAATATCTGCTCTATGTTACATAGTATTCTGGTCCTTTTTAATCATACCTAATTATCTTCTGCATTGGCATCAACTGTTCATATTGTATTAACCAGCCAGTAGGAAAATGTTCCTCGCCGACTTCAAATTTAATAACATTTATAAATCCACATTCTCCCCTCCCGTGTCTCGGTGAAGGGGAGGCTATTGATTGTGCGCCATCTTACCCGCGCCAGGACCGGGAAGCTTCAACCAGACGCCAGCCGTTTCATGTTTTACTGCTTAAGAACGTTTTAATTTAATCCACGAGGTTATAACAACGATTACGATCCACCGAAGAAGGCCAAACAATGAACCGGCATAACGATACAGTTTACAAAACGCCTCACATCGTGATTGGCGCATTACAATAATAATTATTATTATTCTCAAACACAAACCATCCCGAGTCCAACAACTAACTGATAATAGAGACAATGTCAGCATGTCGTTTAAAGTGACATATCAATAAGAGGAGCCGATAAAAGGATAATAGCTTCGTATATCACCCGACATTTTAAGTTATTAAAAGCGTAATACCGACAAATGGTTTACTTACAGTTTTACATGTCTATGGATAGGTCGTTAATATTAATTTGTTGTACCAATTCACACCTATCCAGTTTCAATTCCGCAATAACTGAGTTCCGACAAAACTACTTTACATATTAACTACACGGTATTTTTATTATCAACGAATGCAATCTTAACATAAAACTATTACACTGGCTCGCACGATTATATATTCGTTTATACCGTAAACGTAAGCGTTTATGTTTCCTATTATTACCTACTACAATTTTCATAACTATTTAAAGTCAAATTATGTTTTCTCATTATCCAACTCCAATGTGTTGAAATTCGTTTTTATAACGCATTCAATTAGACGACACTAATATTATGAAAATAAAATATTTTTATTTTTATTTGTTATAAATAAGCTCGGAAATTACTGTAAGTAGGAACTTACCGATTTTGAAAATTATTTCACCAGTAGAATGCTACATTACGAGTATCATTATCACAGAGAATCATAGACTTTACTAAATCTTTCCACACGGACGGAGTCGTGGGTAACAGGTAGTTTGAAATGAGAGGATGACGTCATTGCCAGGTCCTCTAGGCAGAGCAGTGAACAGTCGTTAATTAGTTCGAGTCTTGTCTATTCCATTACTAACAGTTATCGCGGTATGCTCCGAGGATGAGCCAAGTGTCGTGGCATTACCAGTGGCCCATACCTACCCATTCCTTAATTGATCTCTCGCTTAGCTTTTATTTTAATCAGTATATGAGTACGCCTGGTTTTCTGTGGCAATAAAAGATTTGTGTTAGAACATCATGGGCATCTTGATAAACATGAGAGCTAGCTTGCAGGTTCCTATGACCATGATTTAAAATCAATTTTATTTTGAACATCAATTTACGGATTACCTAGCAACGTCAGGTTTTAAAGAAAGGATATCAAACCGATTTCCATTGAGTAATACCAATTTATACAAATGAAGACGTAGATAAACGGGCTAATTTCTAATTTAACCAAATTACTTGAGAATTGAATGAATTCGATAGGCTAAAACAGCATTCCACGCTTTCCAAAGTGAGGTTTTTAACGCAGCGACAGAACCGCGCTCGCCACTGGTAAGTGGACTTTTTTTTGCTTGTTAAGCCGGTCGTTAGTCCGCGTGTGTAAGCCACATCACATCACACTAGCCTCAGAATCAATGTTTAATTTTAACTTCCACATGGGTATTAATCATTTTATTCACTTTACACTCCCATGTCACACGATATGACATGATGTTTTACGCATTTCGTGTTATAATCTGCTACAAGAAAAGCGTTCCAAGAATAACCAATGGACATGCTTGGATATTTATTATTTAGTATTGGATATAACAAATATTATAGGTTATTATATTATAATTTATTGTTATTATTTATTTTCATCTCCTTATGAGTTCATGTCTATTGGTTTTGTTCCTGGAATAAGTTTAGAAACATGGCTGCCACGTTTATTTCAACGCCCATTGGAACCGTTCCAGTATAAATTCATTTCTAGTGTCAAAGGTTGCGTCGAAACGTATATCTACAAATTCTAGCTCTTCTGACATAAATAAGCGTAAATAATACTATTCATAAAACGTCGATTAATTTTTATGACGTTCATTTTACCTATTCTAATCATATCATGCTGGTATGAGTTGATCCATAGGTATCAACAGTTAGACATTTTGAAGGGAAATGTCATTTTCCGAAATAAATGGATTTCACTTAATTTTATTGTAATATGAAGCAAGCGTAAAATTCTTGTATCAATGTTCCTTTAGAAATAGGTCGTATTTTCCACAATAAAGTGTTCTGACCCTTCTTCAAATACCTACTTACTAACATGGATGATTATCTAAAAAATTACAATTCGCAGCACGACGTTCAGTGAAAGATAAACAAAAAAAATCTCTTCGCAACTACAGACTAATTTACCTAATGATGTCTCAATTAATACAAATAGCGCAGCATAGTGAAGGTGTTTGTTACCTACGTTTAATTAGTAAGTAATCCGGCAGCCGAATTTTTTTCAGGTCTAACACGCTCAGTGCCATCTCCGCTTTTTTAAAACAAATATAGAGCCTAAATCGAGTTCTTGGCAGTGGATGCGTTTAATATAATTGTGATTTACCTGAAACTTTGCCAGGTAATAAAATAAGTATTTCGTTTACGGCCCCAGGGTCAATAAACTATGGCGTTTGTCTATGATTAATAATTCAACGTAATTGCGGCGGACCGTAGACAGTTTTGGCGAGTAGATTGAACTCTTTTCACGGAACTCGGCATGTATATTTCTATAAGTTACGTTACCCACGTTAGTGTATTATATTTCTGATAAACATGCTTATTTATAAATTGCAAAAACGATGGTAGTGAATTAATTAACAAAAATGCAAAATCTTGCGATTTAATGTGGGTTCGACATGTACCCAATCGTAGGCAATCTAGACGGTTTGACGATGATTACAACCGGGCGATAGGTATGTACCATGATTTATATCCTGTCCTACATGACCGTGTTTACTTACGGCGTGTGATTGCTCACGACCTCACGCGTAGGTAGCTCGAGTTGTAGGTTGAGGCTATGTCCATATGGCGGCGCGCTTAAGTATGCGCACTTGCGCAGTGGCAGCTAGTTCTCTAGAGCACCAGGTGCGGGCGAGGCCGGCTCCGAGGACGGTTCCGCATCGGTGCCCTTATTAGCACTCATTAGTGACTCACATGGTAACCGATCGTTAGTTAGACTGCGGTTTACCCCTCACTGCGTCTTAATTAAAAGTAGCATTTTGCTATATTTAGCCTGTATTTCGAGTAGGCAGTTAATCATACTTAATCCGGTTTAGTCAAAAAGAAATAATAATATAATAAAATTTTCCTCAGCTAACTCAATAAGTAGCCATGCTAACACGTGCTTAGATAATGCTCGTGCGTGCCCAGCCATGTTCGAGAAAACGGATAAGCGTAGTCAGCTCCTTGAAGCCCGTCCTAGGATTATCTTACATCTAGTTCACCTGCGCAGCGCTGCATTACGACAGGCCGGGTGGAGACTACTCTTGACAGGCGGAGAAGCACTTTACGATCGGAGATAATAATAATATTATGTGCACGCTATCTTTACCCAAGATTAGTTGACGGAAACTGGTATCGACACACATTTCTGACATTTATGTGAAGTAATCTATCCACTCCGTGCCTATACTTACCTATCAAAATCCTGTCACTAACTGACAAAGAACACGCAACGCAGCCTAAACTTCTAAAAGTACGACTTGAAATATTGTAAATAAATTTATTTATTAGGTAGGGAGGTGATGAAATGAATAGGCCCGAATTAAAAAGCGAAATAGCGCCCCCATTTAATTTAACCCTTTAGAGGGTATAATTGAAATTTCTGTGTATGCCTTATGATCTGTCGTAACAGTTATTGTAAGCTTGTACCAAAAAATATTAATAAAAAGATGTAAGTAAGTATGTCAACCGGGCCGGCGGCGTACGGGCGGATCTACAGAGCGGCCGACCCGTTACTTCAAGAAAGTCGACGCACGCGCACCTTTTTACGCCAACCAGTATGACACCTATCCTCGTCACTCCTTTTTTCAAATTAGGACGAGATTTTTACGTGACTATAGTACAAAAGTTAGTCACTCTGCAATTTGAGCATGGTCCGCATGGTCTTGTGCCGTTTTTTTTCTACAAAAGCTTGTCAGGGTTACTGAACGTTCGGAACGAAAACGATCATTAACGAAACGATCAGTAGTGTTTTATTGGACTTAATGGAGTAAACAAGTCGAGAGGGGCCCTGGGGTCGGTAGGTATTTGTTAGATAGTAGCGAGGTCGCTGGTCATCGCTCTTCACCGTCCTCTGAAGTGTGCTGTGATAATATGATAAAGTAAGCAAGTACATAATTAAGAAAGCAATGTCATCCAGGTGTCTCAGCTAGTGTTGTGCCGTTACCGGTAACTTACTCGAAGCGGGTATTTTACCAGTAACGCTACCAGAAACATTACCAAAAAGCGGTAATATACGGTAACATTAAAATTTCGTAAATATTACCTATGTTTTAAATACATGTTTATACTATTTTAGCACCAGACGGACCCTTTTAAACTAATAATGTTAAGATGGGTTTAGTAGTTTAGTATATTACCAATGTTACTGGTAAAATACTTAATATTTCCGAGTATTTTACCAATGTTACCGGGAATATTACTCCCTCATATTTATACTTCATTAGGGTTTGCAATATTCGTTCAATTTTAGTATTCGAATAATACGAATATTTAGATTTCCAACATTCGAATATTCGAATATTTAGAATAATTAGAATATTTTTGAAAATTAAACAAAATAATGATTCTAAGTTGTGTAATTGCAACAACCTTACAATTCAAAAAAACATTTATGGTATCTTCTCCAGATACCTAGCATGTAGCCGAACTTGCTAGCTCCCTAGTTCGCTACCCTTTTACCAATTACGGTACGGTATTTAGTTCTTTTTAGGGAGTTTGATTTTGGCAAGGATAAAGCAAAATAAGTAATATGTTGTTTGTCTTACATTTGTAGTTATTTTTAACAGATTAATTGATTTTACTTTGTAATCCGCTACTGCGTGTCAGATTACTTGTAATGTATTCAAGTGACACGGTGAATTACCATTACATATTAAGGAATCAGTAATCATCTATACAAATATTCTAATTACAAGTAATTGGAATCAATGTCGATTCCAAATTACTGGAATTGTTGACTTGATTACTTCCAGATTACTTTTATATATTAAATAGCTTCAGGCACCGCTCACGAAAATTTTACAGACAACAACATAAGTTGGGCTCTGTTAAAAAATAAACGGGTAACATAAATAAACATGTCCTTTTAAAGATTTTCATAATTATTTTATTTTTTTATTTTAAATCTGACCGTAATTGGCATTTCCATTTCCTCGCCGAATTTTCATTATTTCTAATTTTGCCATAAGTTCCATATTAAAACAACGGAATTCCTCCGCATCGATAAAGTATGCCATAATGTATAATGTACTCGTCACTCGAAATATAATTAAAAAATATTAAACTTATCAAAGGGATTCAACACCAACAATCAACATTTATTTAAGTAATGTGGTGAAAGACTAGAGTGACACGTTTGTCAAAACAATTTTTTCTTAGCTTAGTGACATTTGAGAAACTTATAAAATAAGGTCAGACTTAAGTAGGTAATCTTTCCTGGAATTGGAGTAAATAATTCAGATTACTTTAGTACTTGATTACTGAAGAATCAAGAATACAGTATTGGTTTACAATACCGATTCCAAAGGAGTGGATTACAAATGTAATCATGGTACTAGTATTACAGTAATTTAGATTATTCAAGTAATCGATTACTGAGGAATCATGATTACTGGAATGTAAACGTGTAATTAATTCCCAAAGTAATTGATTACGCCCATCTCTGATTTTTAATATTTAAATCTATTTCTACGAACTCGTTAATATGGAGGATAATTAATCCTGGCATTTTGTTAAGGTTTTGCTAAGGTAAATAATTACAGACAAATTTGTGCACTAATCAAAATATTCGTTTTATTCGAATAATGAATATTGTCGAATTCGAATAACATTTATGGCGAATAATTCGAATAATTGAATATTCGAATGTTCGAATTGCAAACCCTAACTTCATACATATCTATCACGTGAAAACCGGATACTTACGAATAAAATAAAAGAACAATCAAGTTTTAAAATTATACACACACAGCGTTACAATAATTACACTTGAAACTAGATGAAAAACAAACATGGGGTTCACTTAGTATGAAGAAAGTAACTTTGCATGATTACACAAAAAGTTGACGGAAAAAAAATGGCAAGTAGCTTTAAAAACATTCTAAGTTCATAATAATTGTATACATGTAAGAAACCACTGAAAAAATATTGAAATACTTCATCAAATTAATGAGTTTTTGTAACATGGACACAAGGAAAATTACAAAAAATCCGACTAAAATGATCAATATCTCCGAAAGTACTAAAAATCGCTGAACATACATGGGGGTGTTTTTGGTAGCCCTGGGTGTGACCTATTTTTTTTTTCATTTGGACTACTAGTGATCCGACACCATGGATTTAATAAATGAATAAAGAAAGGAAACAGAAATACACGATCTCTATGTCCGCTTCTGGTAATATTACCGGTAGCATTGGTAATTTACTGAGTATTTTACCAAATGGTATTATACTGGTAACGAGTAAGTTACCGCCGGCACAACACTAGTCTCAGCCATGGGAGTTATTTTTTTAATACTTATGATTTAAATTCTTCCCGACCATCATCCCCACAGCCCCCCGCGTTATTCTGCGGGGCAGAGTAACGCGTTTTTTCAAGATTATAAATGAGTGTCATCGTTTTTGTGTGACCTTCAATTAAATGTCATTGATTGATATTTAAGTTTCGTATTTAGAATTAGTTTCAGCATGTATATTTCACTTCATTTCACGGGACGTGCCGGTAGATGACCGGTAAATCCAGGATTATCCCGGAATTTGGCGCTTAGTCTCGTATGCTGTTATTTTACTTTACCGTCCGGAAGTCTCGTCGCCACAGAAGTTCACAAAACATTAAATACCTAGTTAAGAATGTAATATAATTTAAAGAGTTGCCAGAGTGCCATTATGACATGGTACCTATGTCATAATGGCACCGGACGGCATTTTAACTTTTTTTTTTACTTTGCTACGCCTCCGAGGGTGAATTTGTTGTATCAACCCCGACTCCCCACCCGCGCTCGCCAGAAACTCAATTACCTGGAAATTATAAACCTAAATCTAGCAACCCTACTCTAAGCGCAAGCGCACTTAACCTCTATTAGTAATAGAGAAGAATAAGTATAGGTGAGTATAAGTTGGCAATAGACCCGATTCCAGTGGCAGAACGTATCGTTTCGTCGATGTATTTAGTCACCGTCGAACTCGACTCTAAGAGCAAGAGAATAACACCTCGTGGGTATCTTTACCTGTCGTGTGACAAACGCGGACACGGCGAGGCCAGGCGCCGGCGCGGCGGCCGCGGTCTCCGTGGCCGCGCAGCTCACCTTACCAAAAAGTCCAGAAACACATTATTTTGCCTAACATATTTGGGCTACAAAAGGGAGATGGTACAGTTAACTTATTTTGCACTGACCACTAAATAAAACCCCAAACAAACGACATTATTAGGACTGGATTAAATTCTCGCAACCCATAATATAGTGCGGTACCCACCTATATGACAATACAGACTTGCGACTCATAAAAAGTGAATGAATAATATTAAATAAAGAAAATTTCAAGCGTCTAGCTAACTAATGTTAATTATTATTAAGTCGAGCAAAAACCGTCGGAAGAAAACTCTAGCCATTACAATATTTAACACTGCGACGCGAGTTCTCACGCCAATGTCTTTCAAAGGCCCTCTCTACTTGAATTTTGAATATTCCAGTTCAACAATAAAATTCTAGGTGAAAAGTAGGTACAGTCAACCAATTTGATTTCTAGGCCACTTTGGACTATGTTAAAGTGACGTTATCAACCAAAACGTAAGAGACTCCCTATGATTTGGTTTACAACGTCACGTTGACAAAGTCCATAGTGGCCTAGAAATCAAATTGGTTGACTGTATAGGTACGTGCAATATTTATTATTGGAGATTCCTTTAGCGAAATCACATCCATCTGATCAATGTAGGTAAACAATTACAAAACAATCGGCCTTAGTTTTTGAGAGCAACGTAAATTCAGAGAGAAATAATATTAATAAACATTTAAAAGAGCCGAATGTAGATGAAGCGGGCCGGGGCGGAGAGCGGAGGCTGCGATCAATACGTCGCGCCGCCGCCCGTCGACGAAAGCGAACGCCGCGACCCCGCGTGCCCTTCACCGCAGAGTCGACGACCCCTGCCGTGCCTCCCCGGCCCTCGATCCGAAACAACCCCAAACAGATTTCCTGCATCAGTATCAGCAACCCGATTACAGCCATCCATTAACAATCATTTTATTAGGTACTAACCTTTGCACCCAAACTCACCAATTCCCTCCACAGACTGAAGAACCAAGTAGACAAGAATTTCCCTAGCAGTCTCGTTTAGTCAGAGACTCCATACAAATGTTTAAGCAGCTGTTGAACGACTCGTACAACGTCTTATAATTTGGCCTAACAATAACATGTGGGAACACAAAGGTGCGTGAATCACCAGTGAATCACTTTTAACGGAAGACATAAAACTCGCAGAGGAAGTATTTTCATTTGTTGTGATTCATGATGCAGAATCATTTCTACAAAATGATCAAGATATTATGAACGTACAGGGAACCTCTACGTACCTATAACCGGCCACCGTACCGTACCGGACAAACCGGATCGATTCCTATTAAAGTTTTAATATTCTGGCGGCGCGCTAGGTGCTGTTTGGACCTCAACTCGTTTCAAAATAGGTACTTACCTGGGTCAATCTTGTGACTGCCCATATAAACATGTATTAGTTTACCAAATAAGTCTAATACCATTGCATTTAAACACAATTTCCAGTAAAATAAAATAAATAAAGCAAAAGGGATTAATCACCTCTTCGTAAATATAACTCTTTTTGTACTTAGTATTATTTAATTCTTCATTCGGTGAAATTACACAATACTCGTGGGTACGTTACGGCTGTCACAGGGTTTTTCTTCCGGCGTCGACCGATTTATACCTACTAACTTACGTCCGCGTAGAAGTCATTCGCTATTTACTCGGGAACTGTCAATTCAACGCGATAAAAAGCACCCTATGTGCCGGAGACGGTTTCGGGCTATATAAACTATCCACCTCTTTTTTCCACCAAATTTTAAAGATAAGCGTTGAGGCGTTATTATGACGTAGCAATGACGATTATTTTACGTTGAGCGTAAAGGACAGAGCTATAGCAGTTATAAGTATAGCTTGTCTTTTTCCCTCAGCGTAAACAGACTGCATTGCTCTCAAAATAACACCCTGAAAACAAAATAACACCCTTTAAAAAAACTGTCAGTATTATGAATCAGTCTCCGTTAACGGAATAGGGTACAATTTGAGATGTATGAATAAACATACATGTACTCTTTGAAAGAACAAGTTCTCTACGTTAAGGTCGCGCGTGTTGTAGGGTATCAAGACTGAAAAGAGCGTAAAGTTGTGATGGTCATGTAAACCCGATAACAATTGAATTACGTATGATAGTGTCCAAGAGCTGATCTGATAACGGACTCGGAAGGTAGCCACCGTTTCCGGTGCACTTGATCTTTATCTACATTGATAAAAACTCACACAGTTGAGTCAAATTAAAGAGTGCGAACAGCTGGGAATATAATAGATTATTCGAGGGTGTGGACAACTGGGAATAGCCCGGTTTATCGCCGTTATCCTTCTCGCGACGCGTCTTTACCGCGACTTGTTCCGAAGGAAGCACAAGAATAGCTCTCTTACAAAGTAATAAAGCATGAAAATAGCCAAGAGCGGACAGTATAACCATCTTTGCGGGGAGTCTAGTCGTTGAACTTGAATCTGCCGACCTCCACTGCGAGCTAAAATAGACTGCTCGGGTACACGAGACGTCAACACGCTAGCGGCTCTTAGTGAGTCTAAGTGTAAGTAAATACTTAGTACACTCTTGTATTGTATGATTGAATTGATTGAAATTGAACATCTGCAGTATAAAACAAAGTCGGTCTCCACGGCTTTTGGTAAGTTTGGCCGCCTAAACTAAACTACGCAACGGATTTTACCATCATTTCGATAAATCCTTCGATGAGAACCTTGAATACATGGTTACCGTGCGCGTGTTACAGAAATACTGATATAACCAAATCCATTAGGTTATAACGAATTAATGATGCTTAGATCACTCGCTACTAACTCGCGCCTTAGTTAAGAAAGAAATATCAATTCAGTGGTCTATGGTTGACCGCTTGTGCAAGGGACCGACGGAGTCAGATGTCGGCGGCATCACCTCGACGACTATTTTTGGCAGCGCGTGGCATGTGGAGCGCTCGCTGGAGAATACCTACCTACTTTACTGCGCTATTCTTGGATGCCCCACTAACGTTGTTCTCTTACTTCATCGATGAATTTTAACGTATCCCTAATGAACTTAAAACTATATTTAATTAGGTATTATGTTTAGAATAGTACCGATTTTTGGTAGAGCTCACTAACTGAGAAATGCTGTTAGATTTTGTAGGAGGTACTTATTAAATTCCTAAAGATATTATTCACGGTCTCATGAGCTTACAATTTATTCATTTTAATTCGCGATCTAGAACGTCTAAGTAAAAAAAAGTGCAGTTAATTAGGTTTGGCTGAGCACGGGCTAGCAAACGTACAGACATAAGTAAAGCAACGTAACGTTTATCGTGTAACGCTGCATGGCGAAGCTGAAGCAACGTACCTAACTGTAATCAGAATCTATCGCCTAACAAATCCGCGAGATCTAGGGTATATGCACTTGTAGAAATTATTATTTATTTACTCTACATCAGCATACCTATCTAACAATTTTACGAAAATGATTTCTTTATGTTGATTATTTGCTGAAATTAAACCAATGATATCTGAAAGTCGGCAGGTGCAGATTCGGGGCTGTAGTAACAGCCGTTAAAGAGAGCGTGTTAAGTATTTATTTATTTCCGTACCTATAAGTAACATTATAATTGACATAAAGCAAAATTTATTGTGTGTTGTGTTGTTAATTTATTGTAAGCGTTGTGTTTATTGTTGTGTTGTTTATTGTACCTACATAATATCAATTACAGTTAGGGTTGCCACCTTTTTTTTAACAGAATAAAGTATAACTTACCTGAAGAGGAAGAAAAATAAAGTACACAGCATAAATATAAAGTATATTTTTAATTATTTTTAAATACATATTTTTTATCGGACCTTGCTTTCTCTAAAAGTGTTTTTTCCATTTTTAAAACATCAACAGCGTCCAAACATGGCATACTCAGGTTAAGATATATAAATAACTCATTTTTGATGAGGTTGTGTGCTGGTTTATTTCTGTCGTCCCGCCACTTGGCCTTCATCACAGAAAAGACCCGTTCTGTAAATGCTGCAGCAGCCGGAACAGACAGCAATATTGAAACAACTTTAAATAATTTTTTAAAATTATTTGTTTCCTTGGAAAAAATGACTTGCCATTTGTCAGCAGTGCTTACATTTTTAAAATTTAAATCTGACTCTAAAAGCTTTTCTCGTACTTTGTTAAGAATATAAATTTCAGAATACAGAGTATCCATGTCCAATTTAGATTGTAAGTTTAAAACTTCTGTTATTTTTACAATGTGAAGAAATTCTACAGGGGAATTTAAATTAAAATGGCTTATAATGGCCAACCAGTTATCTGTTTCAAAATTAAACCATTTGTTTAAATAATTCACAGCTTTTTCAATAAAAAAATCAAAGTTTTTATAAACTTTACTTTTAAATCCTAGTGAAGATTGCTCCAGCTCTTCTACTTTTTTCATAGTTGAAAATCCATAAAATTTATCTTCTTTTCTTTGTAATAATTCTGCTTTTATATTAAAAACATCTATAATTGTTATTGAATTACCCTCTAGGCTTTTAACAGTTTTACTAAAAATATTTAAAATGTGGCTGCTAAAGTTTAAATACACGTCTATTAAATCTTCATTAGAATTTAGTAAATTTTGCATTATCATATCAATCAATCAATCTTCACCTAGACTAAGAAAATAATCTTTTATTGATAATAAAATTGAGGTATATGTCATTATAATAAATAAAAATTTCAAAAAAAATATCCTTCAATATTTGAATGTCATAAATAAAGTACTTTGGCGTACTTTATTGGTTGTGTAAAATATAACGTACGGGAAGCTTAAATAGAGTACAATACTTTATAATAAAGTACGGGTGGCAACCCTAATTACAGTCCTTTATTTAGACCGACATTGTAGGACGGGGCGGGAGCTGTCTCCCGCACCCGCAGCCCGCTGGACGAGGCCGCGACAGGTCGGCGCTCCGTGGCGTATCGACCGGCGCTATACGGAGCCCCTCGTACACTTGACATTCACGTTTCCACGCCGCTACCACTCTGCGTGGCGACATACAAAGTTTTTTTTTAAATTACCTTAGTGTTAATTAAGGTCAGGCGGACTTTAATCACTTTCACTAAGTTTAATTTCAGTTTTGTGACGTAAGTTAGCCATACATTGCGGCCGTCAATGAATAGCTAAAATTAAGGAATTTTATCTTGGTGCCGCACCCAGAGACGTCAATTAAATTTAATGATTGATTAGAGTTACTGCTGTCATATTCTTTGCTATAGCAATATAATAAGACAACACGTCACTAAACCAGCATTAAATTTAATTGACGTCTCTGAGTGCGGCATACAGTAAGTTTTGTGACGAAAATTTGCTATACATTGACGGACGCAATGTATGGCAAACTTTCGTCACAAGACTGACTAACTTCCGCACTCAGAGACGTCAATTAAAAAGAGTCTGAGCCTTTTGTCACACCTTTTTATGTTAAAAATTGTTTGTACTTTACTGGTTATGGGAGGCAACGTGGTGGTTATTCTATTCTTAATCTTAAATAATGTAAATATACATATAGAAGCCTGGATCGCACTCGTTTTCATTTTGAAAAAGGCTTGTCTGCAAGCAAAATTAAAACAATTGTTCCACTTTGAAGTCGATTGCGGTTGCGTTAGGCAATAGGCCTACGTTAGCAATTTTCGAAAGCGCACTAATGTATGAAATTGACATAAGCATACATTTTCAGTTCTCGAAAGTCGCTAACGTTAGCGTTATGCATCTTATTTAGGCCCCCGGTGAAGTGGCGAGACATCGCCAAATTAACCGCCCAAAACTGGAGTTTGTTGACTGCGAGTAGTGGTAGCAAAGCGTATTTTAGGTTGTTTCGTTTTGCTAGTGCTAGTGCCAACCCTGGCCCGGTTAAGAGGATGTGCGTGGGAGATCGAAACTGTCATCACTCTGACCTTTTATGTGATATTTATTATACCTATTTATTATAAAAAATATTGAATTACCCAATAAATATACCTTTAACGCAGTTACTGTCTACCGGAAAAGCATTCTAAGCGTTTTCGACTTTCACCCAGTAGTGTCATGAATGCATACGTTTTTACAATACCTATGCGAACTTCGTTTATAACAAAAATTGCGCCACCCGGGGCTTTCCCGTGTGCCGCCGCCACTATCCTGGGCAAAGGGACGGTAGCGAATGCATCAAAGTAAAATACTAAACTTCTAGATCATGATGCAACATTTGCTTTGCTAGAACCATTCTAGAACAGAAGAAACAACTTACGTCACTTTGGCCTGGCGATGTGCCGTTCTCCACCTCTCTCAACTGGGACCTCACAAGAGGTGCCGTTCTCGAAAGTTGACGATATCTTGCATGACCCATGTACCCATATCAAAACTATACTTACTTTCATTCACCTTTGCTCATAAGTTAAGGCATTACATCTACATAAAAACATAGTAATTATTTTGTGTGTTTTGTTAACAGGTGATGACCATCCAGGCCAGAAACAACGCAAGGGGTTCTTCAGAAACTTTTGGAAAAAGTCACGCCACTACTCCTTAGAACATCCGTGAAGAACACAAGAAAAATGATACTGTACTATAATTATAATCAATGAATGCATGTGTGGTTAAAGCAGTCCAAATTTTAAGAAAACCTTTAGGTTTGGCGTAGGCTTTTAACAGTTACCTATTATTGACAACGTTTAAACTAAATCATAGTGAATCCCTGCACAATATTTGAGACATGACATGCTCTATCGATTAAATATTGCTAAAGTTAATTTCATAATAGAAATCAATAGCTGAATTAATAAAAACATACGTATGAATTATGAAAATATACAAAGCCCGACCTTATTTTACTTTTGGAGTAGCAAGATGTAGGCCGAAATGTTTCGACAATGATCGGTTGAATTTAAAAGATCAAGATGTGTGAAAGTTGTAACGATTACCATAAGCCTCGTGTATAGTGCGCATTAATATTCAATTAATTCAAGTAAGAGACCGCATAATTTATTTATAAGCTAATTATGTATTGTACTCTTATTTTTACAATCACTTTTGGTATATAGGTGTAGAAATGTAGATAAATCACATAGAACCATTAAGTTTACTACGTACATAACATAAATATTCAGGTTGAGGTTTTAAAGCAAAACTGAAAAAGTTATTTTCATAATGCTTGGTAACTGAAATCCATTCGTTATGAATTTTGTAGGTTATGAATGAAAGAGTGGTGTAATTTTTAAAGAACCAAGATCAAATTGATAAGCTATTGATACAAGTTTACATTTTATACCAACCCTTGTATTCGAATGTACTTAATTCTTAATATTGTAGATTTTGTCAAAAGAAAAATAAATTATGTTCATTAGCTAGTTCTTGTTTAATTCCTGTAGCCCAGGTGGCTCAGTAGTTTGATCGGGTTATTCCCACCTGTAACCACCCAGCATTGT
Source organism: Acleris laterana (assembly GCA_963966035.1). NCBI lineage: Eukaryota > Metazoa > Arthropoda > Insecta > Lepidoptera > Tortricidae > Acleris > Acleris laterana. Next base: position 13,731,521 of record OZ014439.1, on the reverse strand, counting down.
TTTATTGTCACTTTATTCATCAGTCGGTAAGAAGCCAGCATGTACCTATCCGTGTACGTATGGGAATAGCCAGTTTGATACAAGACAAGCGGACTACTGTGATTAGAGGATTTAAATTTACCTCAGGACGGAACAGCAGTACCGTTTCTAGTCAAACTTAACCCACAGGTTTATCATGTGTAATTTAGGAGTTCCTATGGCCACCCTGAGTCTCCATCATCAGACCAGCTCGATAGTACTATTATTATTGCATTGTCATCAGAACTAAAGGCTTATGCAAATTTTCAGCTTCATCGGAAACCGGGAAGTGGGTCAAATTTAACTTGCGAGATTTGACCCTTACATACATAGGTACATTGCAAGTTTAATAAAGGCTTATAAAATCAGCCTTACGCATATATTATGCATTTTGAGGACCCACTCAGTGCCTTAAGTGAAAGTGCGTTCAGATCAGTGGACGAACAAGTCTTCAAAAATTCTTAGTCTTATTAGTAAAAATAGAGATAATGTTCCAGCATTTTTTCGTTCGCTCATTCCAGAAATTCCAGAATATTCAAAATACCAGATTCTCAATATCAATATATTGGAACCCTAAAACTAAAGATTCAAATTTGGGTATTTTTTATAATCTTCCTAATCTGGTTTATAGAGTGGTGAGTATTTTGGGCATGAGCGGTTACGTTTGGTCTGAATGCACCATGACAATATGATATCCCGGCAAAGTTCAAAAACAAAAGGCATCGTTTTTTTAGTTTCCTAAACTTGGTTTCGCCAGCGGGGAGATGAAATCGGTGGATACGAAAATAAACATCTACTATAATACAAATCATTTATTATTAGATAGACACAGTTCCCATCGCTTATCAGAAACAATGTACAAAGCTATAGTAGTAATATCAAATATTAAACAATATGCACCCTTCGTTTACTGCAAGCCTTGTTGGAGGATACAGGGTAATTGAGCGCTTCTAGTTTCTGCAGCTAAGAGTAAGTAAAACAAAAATGCATCTTTAATTCTCTACACAAGTTATAAATGCGGCGTAATAAAAAAGGAAGCATAGCATAAATTTTGCAATCGCGGGCGCATCTGCCCCGTGCGGCCAGCGCGCGCGCACCGCGTCACGGAGCCACACTCCGCCTCACACTATCCGAATACTCTCACGATGGTTCCAGTGGGACTAGAGATTTTCAATTATAATCGTAATACTTTACTTGGGTTACAGTGTCTTTCAATTTGTAACAAGCCCTTACACGAATGCATATTTGTAATTATATATATATATTTTGTATATTGTTACAGTAATTTCATTACGTGGTATTTAAACTCGGAATTTCTCATTAAGCATCGATCTGTAATATTAGTCGTGTATTAAGGTATCATTAGGCAAAGACATACCAATTAGGTCACAACTACGTTTGCTAGCGTTTGAACCAAGCATGTACTGGGATGCTTGAAGAGAAAATCCTTTAAAAAAATCTCTATACATCTTGCTTTGAGACCTGATACCAAGAGCGAAATATGCCTCGCTACTCCGGTCGACAAAGCATTTTTTTAATACAAATTAAAATCATCTTACAGTAACAATTACGTTGTGGAAGCGGTGAGCGTGTAAAAAATTATCCAGAATCCGCAAAGTAATTGTACCTGTACACGGTTATTACACGCATCAAACACGATGGCGCCATAATTTATCAAATATCAAAACAAATGAACGGTTCTTATCACTTTATAGAATATACAAAATGCAGTTACTTATTTCCCTGTGGAAAAAATATTAATCTTATAGTATTCTTAGATCACGGGCGCGCTTCGATCTGTGAAAGGAAAAACATTTCTATAATAAACTGTGTTAAGGCCCAGAAAGACATATTCAATTCACCAACTACAATTTTTCAATCAATAGCAAAAAAACTTTTCTATTCAAAGTAAATTAGTTTAGATAGGATTAATTCCCCTATTACCCACGGTAGGTAGAATTTTGACCAAAAATTATGATGGAAATTGCACAGCCTTTCGAACTCATGAAATCACGTAACGACGATTTACTGTCATTAAGTACAAAAAGAAATTCGTCCACAGAGAATGTCGTCAAATCGGAAAAAATGCTAAATTGAAATATAACTATTAGGATAGTTTTCCATCCAGAATATTGTCCAAAATAGAATCATGTCCTCTGGTAAAATTGTCCAAACTTAATATAGGCCGACAGGAATAATAACCATTTGTATTTATGTTCACTTGGAAGTATTACCATTTGAAATACTTGTACTTAAATTTACATGATTTACTGTCATTAAGTACAAAAAGAAATTCGTCCACAGAGAATTAGTCGTCAAATCGGAAAAAATGCCAAATTGAAATATAACTATTAAGATAGTTGTCCATCCAGAATATTGTCCAAAATAGAATCATGTCCTCTGGTAAATTTCTCCAAAATTAATATAGGCCGACAGGAATAATAACCATTTGTATTTATGTTCACTTGGAAGTATTACCATTTGAAATACTTGTACTTAAATTTACATTACGGTCTCAAATAAAATTAGACAATATTCACTTTGTGCGTATTAAATTTTGCACATTTTTTATAATGGACATAATTCATTTCAGACTTAATTAATTTTTAACGAAAATAAATTTGGTCATAATTACATTTTATCAGATTTACACTTTGGTCAAAATTCCAAATGGTCAATTCAAGTGGACGAATTTATTTTTGTACTTAATGACAGTAAATCATTTACATTACGGTCTCAAATAAAATTAGACAATATTCACTTTGTGCGTATTAAATTTTGCACATTTTTTATAATGGACATAATTCATTTCAGACTTAATTCATTTTTACCGAAAATAAATTTGGTCATAATTACATTTTATCAGATTTACACTTTGGTCAAAATTCCAAATGGTCAATTCAAGTGGACGAATTTCTTTTTGTACTTAACGACAGTAAATCGTAACGACGACATGGAGTTTCGATAAGTTTTAACTTATCAAGTGAATTAACCAGATCTTTAACTGACGCATTTTGACATTAATATTTCCGATATTCAACATGTCATTATTTTCTGTATTTTAATTACGGTCGATTTTATTTTCAACTTTATTTTTACTGTTTTTATGATAACATTAATAACATTATTTCGGCTAAAAATGTGTGAAAATTGTGCTAGTTTAAAGCAATGTAATATCATTCAACACTCACCTCTAATAACCACAGGTAATTAAATAATCTCCTAACTTCTCCACTACAGACGCAGCTTGCTGGGGTTGAATAGGTTCTTCATACAGAGAAATAACGACGGCTGAAACAAATTTGATACTTAGAAGTACGGTTCGGCATTTTGGTGTCATTTAGATAGAGTGCAATGGAGTCGCTATTACTTTTATTTTTACGAATTAACGATCCCGAAATTAATCACATGTATTATTGCAGTGTAATATTAATGAAAGACTGTTACAGTTACATTAGCGCAGAGACTGGAAGGAAAGCAGTTTCAAGAAACTTATAAGTCTCATAATTATGTCCTCGGGTTGCGGAATACTAGTCTGCTACATACTATAGCCTAAAACTGCGGAGCAACAGCTTCACGAAAGAGTTTTCTCAAACACGTGAATGAGAGACACGAGAATGAATTCGTTCAAAATACTTTTACAGCCCATGGCCTTTGTTTATTTAAATTTCGACCCAAGATTTGTGCTTTCAGTGATTAACGACGAGTTTAGATTAATAAAACCTTACTTAGGTATTTAAAATGTTAAAAATATCGTTGACTGAATCGTAAAGAAATATCTAATAACATCTCCACTGCAACACCACCGACTTTTTTTGTCAAACTGGTTACCCTGCTTAATTTTAACCCTTTATTTGACTAAGTATGTGTATTATATTTATAAGATACAAATCATAACATTCACTTTTTTACCTTTTTTCTTTCTGGATTAAAATCATTGAAATATAATAAGTATGGAAGAGTAACCTCAAACAAAAACGATAGTCAAATCAGCTCCAAACCCCCCACTTTTAGAAATGAAAAGACCTTATGCACGTGTGGTTTCGATAATCAACTTAATATTCATTCAGTTAAGGTATGAAGTCATTTATGTCGGATGTTGATATATCGTTCGAATAGACAGTAATTTCAGTGAGGTTTTATACCTCTGCAATTGGTTACAAGCTCTCTGACACAAGAATTCTATTTGTCATTTTTTTTTTCACAAGGGGTACTTGAACGCGGCCAAGTATTTCAACATTTGACGTGGATGGTTTAATAAAAATACAACACAGTAATCGAATAATGAATTATATTAATATTTTATAATACATACACAAACTTGCTGATTGTCCTCCTTGAATTGGGAGAATTTTTATTTTCTTGTTGACTTTTTTGTCTCAGATTTCAATAAAATTTGGTGTGTTAATAAAATTGGTTATTCTGATCATAGTAAGCCATATTTGACGCTATATCCTACAACTTTTCCTATTAAGTTACACAAAATGTATGGATTTTTTTGTAACGAATGATGAATTGGAAAATTTGTAACAATGATTGTCGTAGATAAGTAAGTTTTTGCGAGAATAAGAAACCTAATAGACCTGCGATAAACTCCTCCACGTCTGATATTCATTAAAATATGATTAAAATTATTGTATTGTATTAATTTGGGAACGCTGTGACTTATAAAAAGTATCTTCCAGTTTTTGAGATGACATAGTCCGATTCATCAAAATGGATGCTGCAAATCCTGCAATATTCGCGAAGCATCCAATTTTCGTTACGCAATTGACGACGAACTGCATCCACCCAAACAAGAAGGTGTTCTTCTATTCTTGGTAAACTTATAAAGATCATATTACAAATTTGTTTTATTATGTAAACTTACGAATCTATTCTATTCATTCGAAGTAGTTGCTTGTAATTCACATTTTTAGATATATTGCATAACATCGGTCATGACATTTTAGTATGGGAATATTTAAATTTTAATAACTTACTATTGAAAATAAATATAGCTTTGTTTTGCATCTGTGTGGATCCTGCACCAATTTACAATGCAACTTGGCATTGTTGCAGCATCATTTAAATTCGGTAATTATTAATATAGAATTATTCTTTTGTGATTGTGAACAACTGTTTGACACTTCGTCAGAAAGTCGACTGATAGACGGTTCGGCACTAAGTATTAGCTCCACCCCCGCCGGCACTCAGTCGGTGGGGCCGATTTACAGCGTCAGTTAGACTTCCATACTTATTATATTTCGTTGATTAAAAGCCGAAAATCCATGACTTTTTTAATTTTCCCAAGAAAAAGGCTAAAACGAATGTCATGATTACATGAATTAAGAAAAAAACAGCTTTCAATAGTCAAATTACGTTAAGAGATTTTATTCCGTATGATTCTGTCATGCTGGCAGCGTCTAATATTTTAGACCATAAAATTTTTTGTCATTCCTAATCTATGATCCTAATTAATCTTTTTTAATAATATAATCAATAATAATTTTTAATAATATTATATTTTTGAATTACTAAACAAAGTTTTAACTAAATTACTACCAATATCGAGTTTATTGTAAAGTTACGCATTAGAAAATCAATAATAAATTTTATTGCATTCCACAATCATACGAAATAAACGCTCTTAAGCACTCTGTTTACGTCACTTAGGTAACATGTTTATACAAAAGCTTATTAATATAGATGACCAAATAAACAAGGGATTTAATAATCATGACCATGTACAAAAAATAGCAGATAATAGTAATGACGATGATGTGTTTACTCACCTTGCTGTGTCTTCATGCAGTGCACGCCGACCTTGCCGAGCTTTGCGCGTATGATGCGGTCTGAGCCACTGAGGTAGATGTACCGCGTGCCCGCTATCGTCACGCCACCACTCGTTAGGAGCGATTCGTTCTCAAAGCCGGCCACTATCTTTGCGACTTCATCTTTTGATATCTACGACAAAAAAAAACCTTAAACAAAAGCTTCACTCGTAGGTAAGGTTTGTTTCAATAGAACTTGCCAACAATGTAAACAAAACCTTCAATGAGATATCCATATTCTAGCACTATTTTATTATTTTAATGGTTTAGGATAATTATGTGGAAAGAATTGATTAAATAACACATGGATTTTTAGCAGTATTTGATGATGTAGAATGGAAATTAAAGACATTTTGAATATAAATTTTGTTTACATTGTTGGTTGGCAAGTTCTATTGAAACAAACCTTAGGTCTGGTACGATTTCGCTTTTTATGAAATAGGTGTACCTAATATGCGGAGTGAAATTTGGACAAAGTTAAAAACCATATTTAATATGTGTTATATTAAAAATGTTTATAATAAATAATAGTGTTATAAACAAAGTTTAATGAAAAAAAAATATTCATTTGAAAGACGCTTTGCGACAGTTCCGTGGAACTTTGTCCATGGCTGACGTAAAAACAGATGTCGGCATTTTATTTTATTCTAATTTAGACTTTCGAATTAACTTTGTACATTTATTCGGCGAAAATTGTAAGAATTGAGTCGCCGTTTCAGATTCGCCCACAAAATCTTCGATTCGGCGTTAGGTAGATTTGCTAATTAGGGGACCGTCCATTTTGCTTAACTTCCTTTTGGCTTCAGACTGGAAGTCTGGCCAAATCACCACATTATCTCCTCGATGCTTCTATTTTATAAAATCCCGCACAGTTAGCAAACATCACTCCATGTATCGGTCAGCATTAACGGCTTACCAAGATTCGAAAAAACTGCCTTTGACATACCGCGAGGGCTGATCGCAAGCCACAGTAAAACTTTTCGGGGAACCTTTATATGCTCCACACAAATGTCATCTTTTCTTCAGTTGGGCCATGGGTATTTTTCAAATAATAAGTGTCTTTCCATTCATTTCCGTTTAATATGAAGTATGATTCGTCGTTTAAACGACCGTCGTTTTTAGTATGGAATGTATTTTTGACCGGATTTTTTGAGTATTTTTTTTATTTCTAGACACGGTATTCTGGACTTTTCTTAATTGTTTTTTCAATACCCATGTCTGACACTTTAATGAATTTGCCGTCGCATTAGACTTTTCTTCCAAGCTCTATATGATTTTGCGATACGGCCGGCGGTCATTTTCTTTAAACGAATTCCTTCAGTAGACAGAGTTAAACTGAATAGTCATCCAGATTCGAGCTTTGTCATGGTTGAAAAAAATAATTAATAAGTAATTAATCACGTTTTAGATTTTAACATTTTACTACAACGTTTAACAAGATGTATTTTTTCGTAAAACAGAACCGAGCAGTTGAAGGAAGCACAAAATCACTATGATGGTTCAGTTTTGCTACCATTGATAATGAAACTTAAGTCAAAATTAAAACCATTTAAAAGTGTGATTTTAGCAGAAGTGGCAAAACAAAATACCCCACTGGAATGGTCGATGTAACACAAAAAAATATTTAGTGAAGAGGAACAAACAGTAAAAGATTTTACCAATGGTTAGGCAACTGTTTGGGGTAACAGCTTCTTAAGCTGCTGTGGAAAGAGGCTCGAAAACTAGATTTTTTATTCAAGCATTACAATAATGATATTGATTTCTCAGATGTAAAAGACATAAGATTACATATAAGATAAAACAAAAGTATTTAACATAAGATAAAACAAAAGAAAGTAAAATTAAACATATTTGATTAAATCATTGATTTTTATTGAAAAAATCATTTAATTTAAATCATGATTTAAATCAAAATGATGTAATCGTGCCAACCCTGTTTCTTGTAGTCGGTTTTTTGTGTGAGCAGAACGCTCAAATACTATAAAATGTGCTTATACTCCCAACGTTTTATGTGCATTGCTCTACGACCTTCGCATTCGACCAACGTCACGTGTAACGAAGAAATTGCAGTTTCGCGACACATTTTTATCTCTTTTTGTCATTGTAATTTAGAAAGAAATCCTACGTCCATGAAGTTTGTCGTAACGGATGATTTGTTAACCAAAAGACACTTTTTAAGGAATTTAATATTTTAAACAGAGGTTCAAACTTTGTCCAGATTTCACTCCACATACGTTATTTCATTTTCAAGTTAAAAATTAACAATATAAACTAATTATCTGAATCACAAGCAAAACATTATTTCTTATTTACGCAACATGCCTTCATGGCACCGCCACACCACACTTAGGCCATATTTTATTTCTTTATAATCATATGTCAACCTCTTTAGCTAACCGATATCGATTCTTGTAATACCACAAAAACAACTCAAGAACTGATTGTTAAATAAAAAATGTTATTTAGATTTTAATAGTGTCTTAATTATTGTTTACATATGCTATGTCATTCTTTACAATAGTTTTGCTACAAATATCCGTTTTTAATCGTACACGACAAAACCGTTTATTTGACAACAAAATGTAACATCAAGAAATAAATGTTTAAAAAAAAACGTATGAAAACGAAAATAACGAAGATTTTCTCTGTGTGGGATTCAAAACAATAAGTATGGTGTGCTTCAAGTTAGAGGAATTCTGTTTTCTGCTCAATGTCGTAACAATACCATTTAATAAAATGTATACACCGTGTTTTTTTTGATTTACGATAACTTCGGCATATTACTAGGTATATCCATAGAAACTAATTGGTAGATTAGATTTTTAAATATTGCAAAAAAAATTTTTTTTCTGTTTAGGACAAAGTAATTTAATGTTATATCTTTGATCATTCTAAAAGGTCCTTTAGAGTTAACTAATAATGAGTGTCAAATAATACGTCAATGTTGGCGTAACCATGGAATTAGTAAGTAATAACGTACATCTGGAAGGTGCATTCCACCGATAACGCGAGCCGAAAGAAATGTACCTGTATGTGGATCTGGGGATCTGTGTATTCTGTGTGGTCTCCTATAATTCGAAATTGACACTTGAATGACAACTTAATACTAGATTTTGTTTGAAAGCTTTCAATGCTTGTATTTTGTTCTACCTGCTCTTATTAAGAAGTTCAAGACGGCAGCTACTTTTTCTCAGTCTGTCCACGGATTCATTGACGGTTGACGGTTGACGTCTCCAAAATCGATATCTGACCACACAGATGCCCAGATATCGATTTTGGAGACAATCAGTTGAATAACTAAAAAGTTCAAGATGGCGGCTACTGTTCCTCAATTTGTCAATGGATTAGCTGTCGGAGACCACACAGATCCAAAGATCCACAGATATCGATTTGGGAGTAAGTTGAATAAGTAAGAATAAGAGTAAAAGTTGAATAAGTAAATATTGTTTCGTTTAGTGCCCCACCGGCTTGTAAAATTAATCTGTCCGTAAATTGCAATTCAAATATGGTCACCTTTAGAAAGGGACGCAGTAAGCTTTAGTACATTTCTTTCGGCTCGCGTTATCTGTGTAGTGCACCTTCCAGATGTACGTTAGTATTTACTAATTCCATGGACGCGTATACAAACCTAACAATTGGAAACTCTTTACTCATAAAAATTAAAAGAAAATTGTTGTTATCAATTAAGAGCCTTTTATACTAGTTCAACGTGATTAACTGATTAAATTTAAAAATTAAATATCTTTAAATCCGTAAGAGTTATCATTTGTCTGTCTTTGGGAAATTAACTTTATTTGACCTAAAGAACGTTCCCTTAAAGTTATCGTAAATCAAAAAAAACACGGTGTATAATATGGACATAAAACATAGAACAAATAGGTAGTCTCATTTACGTTTTTCGTATGAAGTACGAGTAGGTATTTATTTTTCTACCCGTCAATACATATCTAACTTAACTCATTCGTATATGCTTAAATTATTGACGACTAATTGTTAATAAGTACAATAAAACCATTTGAAATCATATTTTATGTAGCGTGACGTCATTTATGTAAATTGATATGTTCACCCTAAGGAAGAAAAGTAATTGCATGTTAAAATAAAGTACCAGGAGCGCAGCGATAATTAGGAGGCATATCAGGCATAGCACAACTTAGATCGCAGGCGGTGCGGCGCACCGGCAAGCGAGCGGCGGGCGCACGCGACACAGCGCGGATGTCTCCCAAACGTTTATGCACTCCTAGTATTTGACGTTATAACTTTTCCTCAAAAATGTTAAAAATATAATTTTTGTACTCGTCGATTAAAATGTGTGTATTACGATTTCATAGAGAATACTGTAACGTCACTCTTTTCATCGTTGAATAGTCTAGATGTTACTTCCGAAACAACCGAAATAACTATTTCGATACGCTCTAGACAACCGAAATAACTATTTCGATACGCTCTAGACAACCGAAATAACTATTTCGATACGCTCTAGACAACCGAAATAACTATTTCGATACGCTCTAGACAACCGAAATAACTATTTCGATACGCTCTAGACAACCGAAAAAAATTTGAAAATAGAACTTCGGATTTCCATATATGTGTCCTTGTTTAAGGAGCCTCGATCCGATACAAAATTGCCAATCTGTGTCGTTTCGGAACGTAGCAGCAGCGTCGCATCATCTGTCAAAAATCTACTTTTAGTTTTCTTATATACTCGTATTAATGACTTACATTATTAATTTTAATGAACTCGTACAAAAAGTATTGTTCACAATAGTGTCATAATTAAGCTTTTTAATCTCGTACCTTACTTAGGCCACTCAGCAAGCTTCGTGGCCTAAACACGGTACTCGACTAAAAAGCTCTCTATTATAACACGATTACGAAAAATACTATTTAGCTATTCAGCATGTTCATAAACACAGCCGCCATGTCTACATTAAATTTTAAAAAAATACTTCCCGTCCTAGGCCTTCAATTTTGTAAGAAATTCCTTTACCGTTCTCTGCATTTGTTGCGCCCGCAACGTGATACGTTGAAGCCGAAAATAACTAACATAACGCCAACATTTAATTGCATGTTTGAGAAAAAAATGTTAATGAGTTATATCGTTATATGCCATGTTACGTAGGTATAGTAATAATTTATTTTAAGAAGCCATCTTTACAGTAACAATTTTTCTTTAAACTACCTACGGTGGTACAGTCAAGGGCAAAAATATGTATACACTTAGTACCTTGTCTATTTTCGTCATATTTGAACTGCCATATATAAACTGTCACAGTGGTTAAAGTGACAAGGTACTAAAGTGTATACATATTTTTGCCCTTGACTGTACAAGTAGACTGTTGTTTTAGATGCAGTAGTTTTTTCCATACATAGTGAAAAACAAACACTAGGGTACCATATAGTCTATACTTTTAGGCATTTAAAAAATGTAAACAAAATAACCACGTGATAATATCACGTAACTATATTATAGTTCGTCAGCCAATAGAAGCAGACAGTGTTTTGCTTCTATTGACTGACGTCAAAGTCGTCGTACGTCAAAGATCGATAAAACAGTTTTGGTTGGCTGTTTAACAATGTCACGTGGTTTGGAATGTTTACATTTTTTTAAATACCTAAAAGTATAGACTAGTATGGAGAAACAAACCTCATGTCATTAGGTACTTGAAAAATTCATTTAAAACAACCGAGCAGTTCAAAAACTACGCTGATTCGTAAAGATTCTAATAATGGTGGTATCTTATACCACTTGTGAAATGATAGTAATTTACTATGAACAGGTAATTAATCGATCTTTTAGGTTCCCTTGGAAAGTCATTGCTGCACGAGTAAATTCAATTTAAATATGTGGACGAAATCTAAAAATAGCTAAAATATTAGATTACTTTTCGTCTTTTTGGTTTGGAGTGGACGAAACTAAAATTTACACTTTAGTTTTCGGACAGTGGATTTACTAAAATTTATTTGTTTTAGTTCAAAATAATACTTATGTTGTTAGGTAATATGAAAGAAAACTTAAATTAAGTACCAATAAAAAATATTGCTAGCCAAGCAGTTTTTATTTTACGATTTCTTAGCTCATCTACAAAATGGTCGAAAACTAAATGCGGTCGAAAACTAGTAAAAGTACTTTCATCATAAATGTTTTATAAAAAAATGTGACAAATATAACTGAATGACTAATCTAAAATTAAAATAAAACATATTGGCAAAAAGGTTTTTTTTTTCTCCATACACTTTATTACTTGAACATATTATTCTGGTCCTCCAAAGCTGGCAACTTAGACAACTGGACGAAAACCGGCTAAATCACCTTATTTTGTTTTACGTGGTAACACTTATACGTAGTTATGTTTTCAAAATGGTACCTACCTCTTTAAGTCTAATTAATTATGCATTCTTCCTGGCACAAAATTTAGTAACACACGTTAAAAGGAAAGAATAGTTTATTGATTTTCCTAAACATTTAGACAAATATTTTTAGTTATAGAGTTATAAATTTACTAGGTACCATCACTCCGATTCGACACTTGATCATTCTACCTTTTGAACGCCACAGACTGCTGTGGCCGACATCTGAAAGTCGCGGCTACAGCCGTCAATAGTCCAAGATTAAAAGAGACTTTGTTTCGTATAAATTAAGTTGTAATTTGTATATCATAGCAAATATGTTTGCTGTATGAGTGACGCATTTTATAATCGACGTAAGGCGTTCAAAAGGTTAAGAAACTGTAGAAAAAACTTTACCGACACACTTCCAAAAACGAAAGCTATTTCTATGAATGCCTGAATGTATGTAAACACAACGAAATACCCTTGCGCGCTACTCTTATTGCATAGAAAAAGATGCGAAACCGTAAGGTCAATTTAATGAGACATGAAGATTAACCGGAGTATAAGCGGATCTTTAGTTGCTTGGAATACATTTTTATCAGAATTTAAAAATTAAAGTCTCATCAATATGTCATGCAAATTTCGCCTCAATACAAGAACTCTTACAAAAATTGTAGCCGTTATCAGTATTGTGGTAGTGTGTGTCATGCTTTCCTGCTCCAAATGGAAATGCTTAAAGCTCGTACACCAAATTGTATTGCAATAGTACGAGGGCTGCTACTTATGTAACCGGAATAGAAAAAATAAACAAACATACATGGCTAAATATGGTTTTATTGTTTTTCGAAGTATTCTCCGTGATAATCGATGCACTTTTGCATACGTTGAAACCAATTTATAAAGCACTTTTTCCACTCTGACTGAGGTATCTCCAAAACGTGCTGTCTGAACGCGTCGACGGCATCTTCACGGGTCGAAAATCGTTGACCACGTAATTTATTCTTTACATTTGGAAATAAATAGAAATCATTGGGTGCCAAATCAGGGCTGTAAGGTGGATGACCCGTTAATTCTATATTTTGACCTTCCAAAAATCGAGTCGTTTCACGTGATGTATGACAGCTGGCGTTATCATGGTGCAGAATGATTCTCCGTCGCTGGTTGTTTTTCCGTATTTTTTCAAATACTTCCGGCAAACAAATGGTCGTGTACCACTCCGAATTAACCGTTTTACGATTCTCTAGGGGCACTGTAGCCACATGGCCATTAATACCAAAAAAGCAGGCCACCATTTGCTTCAAGGTGCTTTTTGCACGAGTTACTTTCGTAGGGTTCGGCTCATTTTGAAACACCCACACCGTTGATTGTTGTTTAGTTTCGGGATCATACGCATAGATCCAGGATTCGTCACCTGTGTAGATATTATAAACAGCTTTTGAGTCACCACGGTTATATTTTTTCAACATTTCCTTGCACCATTCGACGCGAGCCTCTTTTTGATCCTTAGTTAAGTTGTGCGGGATCCAACGCGAACAAATTTTTTTCACAGCTAAGTGTTCATGTAATATCTTATTAATGCTCGTCATACATATGCCTATAGTCGCCTCTATCTCGCGATACGTAACATGACGGTCATGCATTATAAGTTTTCGCACAGCTTCAATATTTTGTGGTACAACGACCGATTTCGGGCGACCATCCTTAACTTCGTCCCTGAGCATACTACGTCCACGATTGAACTCACTAAACCAGTGATACACAGTAGTTTTGGATGGAGCTTCATCACCAAAAATCGAAGTTAGTTGATCTATGCACTGTTGTTGCGTTAAACCACGCCGAAAATCGTAATAAATCATAGCACGAATATTTTCACGAGTGAGTTCCATTCTTGCAGCGAGATTAAAATTTAAACCCGCCAAAAACAAAAGACTAGCGTACATAAGAAAAAAAATATATAGCGGCCAGTATTAAAAAAAGTTCAAATTTTACCATGGAGGTCAGATATAGCGTTTAAAAATGTTGGAATCCTGGATTCCGGTTACCTAAGTAGCAGCCCTCGTAAAGAACACAAATTACGCTTCTTTTTATTGTGTGTAAAATAAGGTTTAAAGTTAAGTTAAGGTTTGGTTTTAAGGTTTTTCATTTATTTTTTAATTTGTAATTAACCTTTGTTATAGACCTTAAGGACCGACTAAGTAACTATATTTCATCTTTCATTTTTTCATTCATTCAATAAGGACCATCACTATTTTTTGGCCTATGCCAAGGGGCAAGTTGACATCACACCCTCAACAATAGAGACACCAAAAAATGTGTAACTGATGTCCTGGATACATAAATATAATAAAGGCACATGTACTAGTCAATATGAAATATAATATTAAGAATGGTAATGCATGCACTAGGAATTATAAAATTGGTGTAAATAAGCAATAATTAATAATGCAATGTATTTAAAATCTAAATGAATTATTTAATCAAATTATTATAATTGTAAATTGTCAGCAATAAAGGCTATAAATAAATAAATAAATAAATAATCACTATTTTTTACACACCAAAAACTGACAACAAATTTGTCATCCTACTGGAATTAAAAGATTACTTTATGTCTTATTTCATGATATAGTCTAGAAATGTTGATATTTTTGACATTAGCGATATCAGCTGTTAACTTGTATGTCAATTAACTAACTAATTATAAATATAGGCAATTATTAGTCTGACAGCATAGGACTCTCATTCCATTTTACTTATTTTTCCTCAATAAAAGACTCACTCACATACTAATTAAGATTCTCGCTAAGCACACTCACACACACAAACACACGCAAACTCACACACATACACACGCACACAAATACTCACACATACACACGCACACAAATACTCACAGTAGCACACATGCGTGCAGACAAACGCCCACACTGTACTACTCTCTAACATTAATACCTTTTTTTTATAATGTAATAAATAATAATAATGAATATTAGTTCCTGTCATTAGCAAATAATTTTGTTAAATGTTGTAAACCATAGTGTACTTTTCTATTGTTAAGTAATAATTTTGTATTTTATTAAATTATCTTTTTTTTAAAGTGGTTCCTTTGTTGAATGTAAACAGACTCACTGGGTCCCAAGATACAGGCTCAGCCTAGTTTGGGGTCCGCAACATATCGTACCTTTTTGTAAACAGTGTATTTTTTATTAATAAAGTTATTCTTATTCTTATATTCTTAAATAACTTTTATTAACTTGTGTCATGCTAAATTACTTAGTAAGCAAGAAAAAGTAGTATTTTATCAAATGTTGTTAAATACCATTAATTACAGCATTCACTTTCAGCCCTTAATAATAACATGGTTTAACTAGTCAAATAAAAGACAACATATCGGACCAAGTTAGCTTTGTATCCAAATTGAACAATATGTTAGGAAAAACTGCAAAGAAACATTTTCAGCTACTACAACAGAAATACAGATGCTTGGACCAAAAGTTTAAAAAAAAAAAACTGCCACAAGGAAGAGGCATCGAAAGGCCCAATAAATCACACAATAGTTGGTGATCAACAGGTTTAACCGATGGTACCCATCCTTTAGACCAATGGTGGTCTACAAGAATATTCAAATTTAGAACTTAATAGTGGTTTGAACTTAAGGCACTGTTACACATGCTCTAGAATAGCATCCTAAAAAGCGTTCCATGACTATGCCTATTAAGTGCTAAAATATTAGTTTAAAGTATGGTCTTGAATATGCATGCTCAAAGCAAATATCTTGCTACATTATTTTTGTACTGTGGCAATTGCGGATTCCATAATCATACATAGGTTCTATACATACATACATTAAATCACACCTGTTTCCCAGCATTTTGATGAAGTCAAACACGCGCATGCACCTTGCAAACAAGATTGATACTAGCATGATCATAACCAAACGCGTTCATACATGCACTCTTCTCACTTATCACCTTTCTGCCTTCCACCCCCAAGTCAGTTAGTTTGAGCATGCTATTAGCCATTATGCCACTAATAAGCATGTTTTATAGTACCATGTCCGATACGGTAGACACGCTAGTAGGCAGCATTTACTCAATAGTAGCATGCTTTTGTTTTATAAGCTTTGGTTTTATAGAACTTTTAATACTTATGATTGTTTTTGTTATTAAATAACTATTCACTTATTATAGAAGAGCGAGGCCTTCTGTCACAGGTATTACTATACTTACTAGGAGGTCTCAACCCTTTCAAGTTTTGTAACCGTAATTTCTAACAAAAATAAACATTTTTCATTTTTTTTTTTTTTTCATTTTGTGCTAGTAATCAGAATGTGTATCAGTAGCTTAATATTGATATTGTAATACATATAATGTAGTATATTTATATATATGACATGACATTCCACAGGATAAATATGAACTTGTTTTCTCACGTCCAGAAAGGGACTAGCTATAACCAAACTGCACAAGGAGGGTAATGTTTTTGGTACATTAATGTATGTGTAAGGTGTATGTCTGTTTCTTTGTGGCCTGTAGGCTAATAACCTACTAAGCACTTACTACAGCCAGAGCTAACCAACTAGTGTTATACCATGGGTAATCTAATTTCTCCTAAGTTCAAGTAGTTGTGTTAAGACCTGAAACAGAATGCAATTACAGATTGCACATGTCAGATTCCAGAAGGCTCGTATGCATGCCCTAATAAATGATCTGTCAAATCATATGTACATAACCTAGTCATGTAAATATTCAAATTATCTTGCCGCATAGCAAAATAACATTAGTAGTTCCCTTCAAATAAAGTAAACATCTTAGCCTGTTGTGCAAAGAGTGGTTATAGGATTAACAAATTGTTAGAGTAATTCTGTAACTCTGCCTACCCCACTCTGGGATGAAAGCGTGACGGAATGTATGTATGTATGTATGTATGTATGGTCAAATAAAGTAGATCCGAAATTATTATCTAGATGCACCGAATCTAACACTATTCTAAACTTACGTTACCTACATAATCGCGGTAAAGAGATAAGACGAAGACTCCTGTTGAAGCACGATTCCTATATGTAGGAATTATAATACGAATTTAAACCTTACATATTTAATTGCTTCCGATATTCAATTATACTATAAGCTCTTGAACTCTCAGACCGCCGGCCGGCAACTTTTTAAGAGAAAACCGTAAGTTCAACGCAAATTAAACTGGAAAAACCCGTTAGAATTAAAGAATGGAACATCGGCTGAGTGACGAGAATAATCTATCCGTTTCCTATAAGGACAAAAATCACACTTTAATTTCCAATAGGCTAACCACATGTCGCCATCTTGTCAAACCAGCCGAACACAATCATCACCCATTTACTACCTAATTTGAGGCACTTTATCACTGTCAATGCACTTTCAACCACATTATCACCAGAACAAAACAATAAGGTTTAATTGCAAATCACTGACACGTAGCAACTTTGCGAGAAACTTACTTCGAAGGCTTCCGACTTTGCCCAAAGATTTCCGTCGTGACCGGCAATCGCTGCTTTTGTTACACATCTGGATGCCATTAACTGTTTATCGACGTAATCTTGCCAGCTCATTTTGAATGTTCGTTTTAATTTAAACCTACAGCACTTGACTACCACACAATCTACTCTTCGCAACGAGCAAACGCTCCACACGAACAAAAAGCACTAAGAACTGCCGTTTCAAAATGGCAGCGTAATCATAGACACAACAGGAAGTATTCCCAATGCTACCAACTTAACAAATCTAACGTGCTATTGGTCATAGACAAGTCAAGTTGGTTTTGGTTTCGGAAAGTATTATTACGAGGCCACACTTGATGCGTGAGTCGCGCGCGAAAGTAGTGTAGTGTCGCGAACACGAAATAAGATTTGATTCCTCACTGTCTGTTTTGCTTTTATTCTTTACTTACAATTTCTTAATGGGACCAGAACCCCATTCTTTCCCGCATAGTTTTTTTATACGCGATAATTAACATTATCTCTAACGCCTTTTGCAAGCATCGCAAACATTCAGTCATAACGCGTAATGTTCGTTGACCGTTCATTGAAAAGATCTATAGAATTCTATAATTTTACACTTCAAAAATCTACCAGGGCACTTTACAAGAGACCACTGCTGAGAACAAACGCCGCTAGAAACTGAATAGACAGTAATTTTTTAAATACTGCATAAGATTCGAAAGGTGGCAAGGAATAAAACATTTGTATATAATTACGGTATGCGTAGATTTTAGTTTTCTTTGTATGAATTCATATATTGAGAATTTCTCTTTTTGTTGCCACTAATTTTCAAAGTTGACCAAAAACAAGAATATTATTAAATATGAAGTTTTTTAATGAAATTTGATAGAATATTTATTAGATTTTGTGCAACTAACCGCGTTTTAATAGGTAAAAAAAAACGCAAAATATTGAGGGAAGGTAGAATACGGGTTCTTATTGTATTACTTTTTTAAAACACACGATAAATTGCACGTTATATACCTCAATGAATGGATTTTATAACAATATACAATAAACTTAATATTATTAAGTGGAAAAAAAGATTATTTAAAAAAATGTCCTGATAAATTTTCTGTTATAGTCATTAAAAAGTGCTGGTCTTGAAATTGAAAAGCGGCAACACAGTAGTGTCATCCATTTCAAATCAATCTAAGAAAAAAAGTACGATACTACACTGTAGCCCCTTGACCTTTTTTGACAGAAATGGTGACAAGAAGATGGAGAATGAAGACTAAGAATGAAGAGGGCATGCTTCGATGGTTCGGTCATTTGGAAAGGATGAATGAAAGAAGATTGACGAAAGAGATATAGAGATCGAAAGTGAGTGGAAGGGTCGGGTAGGCGTACTTTTCGAATCAAATCAGAGAAATACTGGAAAAGGGCCGAATCTTAAGTACCCGAAACCGACGTGCGTGCATGACTCGATGTATGAATGTGCGGAAAGAAGTGGTCTCTGCCTACCCATCTGGGAAACAGGCGTGAATTAATGTATGTATGTATACCTTGACCGCCAAGTATACTTACCTCTTACCGCCTTACTTATAAACGTGGAATAACCGTGGGGCTGCTAAACCATGCTTTGTCTTTATCTGTCAAATTCAAATGTCACAATGACAGATAAGGATATAGCATGGTTTAGTTACCATACGGTTATTCCACGTGTATAAGTAAGGCGGTAAAAGCTTTGTTTATTATTTTTTTTATTTTTATTTATTTTTATAGAAATAGGAATGAAATAAAACGAAAATAACGTCAGTATAAAAGGTTGGGACAGTAACAAAAACGGCAGAGGAGAAATTGTAAAGCTATGTGTATAATGTACCTCATAATTAGGTCGGTAGTTTTTGTAATGGCTAGAGGAGCAGTTATTAAATAAAAAAACTAATTTTTCGCTCTACATTTTTCTTCTTCTTTTCTATTTTTTCTGATGTAAAACAAAGTCTCTTTTCGCGTCCGTCAGTTTTTCTGTATATGCGCTAGAATCCGAGTAGCGAATGGTGACACAAAAAAAGGCCGTAAATTCTATATATCACTAGCTGGTAACACGAAATGCATAGCGACTGCCTGGATAGGTACACATAATGTGACAGCTTATTTCGTAGGTAAAATTGTTAACATGTAAAGAGTATAAGAAAAATACTTATTGGGTTATAAAACAAAAAACCCGGACAAGCGCGAGTATTTAAGATAATATGCTTAGTGACCGCAAAAGAAAGTACTCATTATCTTAGGTCCATTTTGACTAGCCAAAAATTCAATACAGATTTTTTGTTTTGTTATGGTTCAAAAACTGTAAATAATGATCACTTCATTTTATTTTTCCCATAAAATATAAGGAAATATACGAGTATACGCGACAGAATGTTACGAAATTCATGTTTTGATTAATTAACTTCGGAGATAGGGGGGAAGGGCAGTCATATTTTGTAAATTTTTGGCTATAAATAAACAAGTACATGACAGTTAAAAAAATAGTTTTGAAATATGCTGATTATCCCCTTTGATTTGACACCCCATTTATTACAATCAAACCACTTTCTTGTATAAAACACCCATTCTAGACCCCTTTTTAATCTGTACTATATTATATTATTAATATATTATATTATATTATTAAATTTTTATTTTTATATATATATTATCTATATTAATATTATAAAGCTGAAGAGTTTGTGTGTTTGTTTGTTTGTTTGCTTAAACGCGCAAATCTCAGGAACTACTGGTCCGATTTGAAAAATTCTTTCAGTGCTATAGGCTATACATATATCATACTCACATAAACCGAAGTGAAGCGAGGGCGGTTCGCTAGTTATTTATAAAATCAATTTCTATTTTTTACACTACAGTAAAACTACTTACTACAGTAAAGCGGACAAGCAACTTGTATAACTGTGCCAAATTTCAAGTTAATAGGATATGTAGTTGCTGAGACAGATAGACTACGACGTTTCACCATCAGGGTTCCTTTTTTATCATTTTGGCAGGAAACCCTAGAAACCGCCGTCAAGAACGCAAAAAATAACTTTTAAAACGGTAGGTCTTCTGTCCAACTAAAGTAAGCTTTTGGTTAAAAAATCGTCGACTTCAGTTGGACTGACCCACAAGTACCATTTCAAACAAAGGTACTTTATGCCTTTTTTAAAGGCGGATATTTGTTTTCTTAAAACATTAATGTTATTTTATACTTTTTAGTGATCATAATATAATCCTATTTTTTACTTAATATGAAACTTTACATTTTAGGCTCGCCGAAAGCAACACCGCCATAATTTCTTCGTTACAGCCGCTCAACTATCTTAATCGAGATATCTTGTCGCTACCTTTGAAATAGATATCGTTGAGGAGTTCCGGTGGCCATCTGTGGTCTTCAACATTAGTTCATTACGATATTTTCTAAATGAAATGGACTTGTTACTAAAAATACTAAAATTGCTATATGAATGCGTATAATATTTGAGGAGTTTCCTGAATTCCTCACGGATCCCTTCATCAGATTCAGATTTGGGGACCATGGGACCACCTCAAAAGTATACACTATAAAACCAAACAATAACTTTTAGAATCGGTCCACAGTTTACGAAGAAGTCGGTGAACATACATTAAAATAAAACTGTGGAATATAGACCCTCCTCCTTTATTAAAGTCGGTTAAAATATGCTATTAATATACTCATAATTTTGCGTGCTATATAGGTAGTCATTGTGTAATTTCTTACTTTAAATACACCTTAATAAATTATGAATTTGTGACAACAGATTTTCACGCCGCAAGTGTGGAGTATAATATGATTGTGATATTTTGTGCCTTTTGTGGTCACAAATTTACCTCAAATGGTTGGTTGGCCTATCAAGTTATGGTTCTTTTTCTCAGATTAAATATAATCTTTAAAAATATTAATTTATATCAATAATATTGTTTTCCTTATTCTCAGTCTACCTTCGAAGATTTGATATGGAAACCATAGACTTCTGGGAATCTAAACTATCCACCTCAAAAGTACCTATACACTATCAAGCCAAACAATAACTTTCAGAATCGGTCAACAGTTTACGGAGAAATCGGTCAACATACATTTAAAAAAAAGTGTGGAATATAGACCCTCCTCCCTTATTAAAGTCGGTTAAAATATGCTATTATTATGTTTAGGATTGCATAATTATTACTCACGATTATGCATACTATATAGGTAATTATTTTTAACCGTCTTCATCATTGTGTAATTTCGTACTTTAAATACACCTTTATCATGAATTTGTGACAACAGATTTTCACGCCGCAAGTGTGGAGTATATTATTGTGATATTTTGTGCCTTTTGAGGTCACAAATTTACCTCAAATGGTTGGATGGCCTATCAAGCTATGGTTATTTTTGTCAGATTAAATATAATCATAAAAATATTAATTTATATCAATAATATTGTTTTGCTTATTCTCAGTCTACCTCCGAAGATTTGATATGGAAACCATAGACTTCTGGAAAACTAAACTATCTTATTCTCTCTCACTAATGCATTCAATACTTTTGTTTTCTCGCTCTAAGTCAAATTGAAATTTCTTGTCGTTGACGTACTTCCGTTGTTTTATTTCCCAATAATTTAGTATTACTCATCTTCTTGTGATACAGTACGTTTTCAAAATTTTAAGCATTTCTTAAATCTTTTTAAAATATAACGAAAACATATTTCAACACTAGTGGTCACCTAAACGTCGTTTATTTAATCATTAAAAAAAGCTTCTGCTCACCAAACTCAACTTGACCTTGTTAGTTCTTTTCCGTTCAGCTACCGCGATTGGAACATGTCTTATTCACCTGAAAGAAGGTAAGAGGACTTTCTGTGTTAATTTGGGCTTTAATTGTTTGATTATATAAGTAATCATGTGTGATTTTTATATTCTATTAGTATGATGCTTTTATGGATGCGTAGTTTCTTTGTAATAACTCAATACTTGCTCCTTTTCGTGGTTGCCGATTGCCAACATGGCGCTGGCAGGAGAACATGATGTATTATAAATTCGGTATAACGCACGTGTTTAATGTAATTCTCTGCGCTAACGTAGTTGTTACATGACCGTATGCAGAATGAGTAAAATTTGATCCAAATTCACCATTTCATTGTCATTCTGAGCCTAGGGGAACGATAAAATGCCATTTTGACAGAAGCACAACTGATGCAAAATTTTAATGATTTTTAGATTTCATGGATCTTTGCTGAAACTATATTATGTTTTCTTATCTCTGTTGATGTAACTATGTAATAAAATAGACATTAAAGCCCTCCAACTTGATTTCTTTGTAGATCAGAAGATTGGCCGGAGGATTCCAAGAATGGGCCGTCAAAGGAACCAGTTACTTACGATGGGCCCCCAGGCATGGAGCCTGAGGGAGCATTGGACACAAATTGGCATCAAGTCGTGGAAAGCTTTGATGACATGAATTTAAAGGAAGAATTGCTGAGAGGAATCTATGCTTATGGTTTCGAAAAACCGTCTGCAATCCAACAACGCGCTATTATGCCTTGCATTCAAGGTCGCGACGTTATAGCTCAGGCCCAGTCTGGTACTGGTAAAACTGCTACCTTCTCCATTTCAATTCTCCAACATATTGATACCAGCATTCGTGAATGCCAAGCTCTCATTTTGGCTCCTACCAGAGAGCTGGCTCAGCAGATCCAGAAGGTACGTTTATTTAACCTCTAAATCACAGTAAATTGAGCAGCATTGTGAGTTAATTAACTGAGTTTGGATTTTGTTTATTGGCATTAACATAATTAAATATTTCTAGGTGGTAATAGCGCTTGGTGATCACTTGAATGCTAAATGCCATGCTTGCATTGGAGGCACCAATGTGCGTGAGGACATTCGTCAGCTGGAAAGTGGAGTTCATGTGGTGGTGGGTACCCCTGGCCGCGTGTACGACATGATTACTCGCCGCGCCCTGCGTGCTAATACCATAAAGCTGTTTGTGCTTGATGAAGCTGATGAAATGTTGTCTCGAGGGTGAGTCATATTAATTATCTTTAAAATCAATCTGCCTCCTGACCTTTGGCATTGTGTTTAAACACTGGTTTTTGTTTTTCAGATTCAAAGATCAGATCCACGATGTGTTTAAGATGCTGTCGGCTGATGTCCAAGTCATTTTACTCTCTGCTACTATGCCAGATGATGTGCTGGAAGTGTCTCGTTGCTTCATGAGGGAGCCAGTGCGCATTCTAGTGCAAAAGGAAGAGGTAATTTTTATTACTATTTTTAGAGAACTGTATTGCTTAACACTGCACCATTTAATTTCAAAAATCTTGCTTGATAGTAATTTATCTACAGTAGATTGTAACTGCATTTTTACTTTGTATATTTTTTTTTACTTGTGATGAATAGTTAATTTAATTCCTCCTTCAGGAGGGAATGTTCATTACCATTTATAGAAAACTATTGTTAAACAGGCTGTCAATGTACTATTTTCCTAGTTGCCTTTGAAAGTGATGTTCATTAGTAATTTTTGTCTTTCCAGACCAGGTTAATCATATTATTGTTTATGATGGTTTTGGTAAACTATTTTGGGTGACCCATCACCACCCCCTAAAAATTACTTAGGGACTTGCCTGCCTTTTTACTGACTGTTAAACGGCACAAGAGTTAATATTGGGGGTACTATTAGGAGTAGGTATAGGTACCATATAGAAAAATAATCTATCTTAAAAGGAATACTTGATATGACTAAGAGTCAAATAATACCTGCCATATACCAAACAGTTAACAAAAATCATTTTTTGGATGGCTATAAAAATAGGAAACAAGATTGCAAAGATTGGTTCCTTTCATTCTAGCAAAACGGAGTTTAACATGAAGTTTATACGTCTGACCTGTTAATGACATCACTGCATATCAGATCTCTATTGTATATCAATGGAATTTTGGCATAAGAATAAATAATAACTACACTCGGATTTCTATTCTCACAGAAAAAATGTAAACAAAGTTACGTCACTGTCAAAGTGACATTTCAGGGGATCTCAAAGTTAGGGCCAGCAAGAAATATAATATTAAGTTATCATTTCGCTCGAACCGTGATATAAAAATAAATTTGAGATATAATTGAAATTATCGCATAAATGAGTCACTGGAAAGCGATTATGACGGGAGCACGAATGGTGAAGCGAAGCGAGTGAAGTAACGTCTCAAATCTTTCAAGCAGCCGACAACTTGTTAACACGGGTGTATCGAGTCAATGATACCAGTGCAATAAATAAATTTTGCGTAAAAAAACGGTTTTCACGTTTTAAATTAACACAACAAAGAGTTTATATCAAAATGAAGTTTTCCATCAACAGATTAAATTCTTTAATCTTAATTACATTATATAGTTTTTTTATAGACAGTCGATTTCTTATAATTGTGGAAAGTAAAAATATTTTGAATTCTGTAAATGTTTTTCGTTTACGGCAACACCTTTGTTTACATTTTTTCTGTGAGAATAAAAATCCGAGTGTACACGTAGAAGCGTAACTCCCGGCTGCCGATGCGCGATCGGCGCGTTAGAAAGGGCCTTTATATATTAGCCAATTTTCGTCCAGTTGGCTGAGTTGCCAGCTTTGGAGGACCAGAATAATATGATCAAGTAATAAAATGTATACAGAAAAAAAATAACTTTAGTTCTGATATGCAATTTTAGGTTTAGATGAAGCATTCACTTATAATCGTTGGGTTTTGGTTTTATATAAAATATTAATGATAAAAGTATCCATTTGACTAGTTTTCGTCCGCAAATTTTGGTTTTCGACTGCTAGTCTTTTACTTTTCGACCATTGTATTGATTAGCTAAGAAATAGTAAAAAAAACTTTTATTGGTACCAAATTAGTACTACTAATGTAAGTTTTCTTTCATATTACCTAACAACATAAGAACAATTTTGAATTAAAACAAATATTTTTTAGTTAATCTGTTGTCCAAATACTGAGGTCTAAATATTAGTTTTCGTCCACTCCAAAGCAAAAGGACGAAAAGTAATCTAATATTTTAGCTATTTGTGCCACATATTTAAATTCATTTTATTTGTGCAGTAATGACAATTGGGTGGATGACATTGGAATGTCTAGTCAAGTAACCACCGTAGATCATTTTACATCAAACAGATATTAATTATAAATTAAATATAAATTAGTTGGCTACTGGTAGCTGTTTTTATTTTACTATTCCAAGGTTTTGTTCTAAACAGCTCAGTCTACTGAGGTGAACATATTGCAACCGGACGGAGAACCGACGAAATCACCCTACCTACCGCCTGGCGACACCTAAGGTGTCTAGTCAGTCAGAGGCGTCACACACGGATTATATATTAATATGCCCAAAGATCCCAGATCTTAATTATTATTTTAAAGGTTGTTTATGGACTGGTTTCCGTGATTTATAGATGATTAATAGTCACATAAGCCATGTAATTTTCTGGAGATAATCTTAATATCTTTAAAAAGTATTATTTCCCAATTTAACGTAAATTAAAAAAACTCATTTTGCTACAATGTTTACATGTTGAAGAAAAACACAAATAAGAAATAACATTTCGTGACTGAACTTGTATGAATAACTCTCCACGAGTCGATTAAAATATTTCGCGAGTGACAGCCCTAACTGTGTGTGCGGAAGACGGGCGTAGCGGGGTGAGGGGGGAAGTAGGTATTTAAAGTGCGGCATTTTGGAACTGACTAAATGAGATTCGCTTCTACGTGCAGTTATTATTTATTCTTATGATTTCTATAAAATTTATAAAACATTAGCTGTTCATACTCTACTTTATTTTATAACAATTACCATATTTAATCAACATATCAAGTTCCCTGATTAGCTTTAGCACTGCCTACTTTTTAGCCTTAAGTGGGGACCCTCCTGTATATCTGCTGGGGGGCTTTGGGAACCTATGCTCTAAAGCCGTACTGTAAAAACAATCAGCATATAAAGCAACATATAAAGTGCTCATAAAAGACAACTTTTTTAGTCAGTGCAATTCCACCTGTATGAAATGTTCTATGAGAAACGTCAGACAGTAACTTGCAAGATAGGTACATGCAAGTGTAAATGGCTGCTTAGCACCATCTGGCACGTCGTGGTCGCCTCAGAGCGCTCATTCCCGAAATACCAGAATTTTAAAATACCAGATTCTCAATATACTTGAATCTCAAAAAATAACAATTAAATTTCGGTATCGTTGATTATGCTTACCTAATATTTCGAAGCTGGTGATTTGGGAATCTGGTAAAGAGAGTAGTCTGGTATTTTGAAATCTCTCAGAGCACAATCTGATTATGACTGGACAAAAAACTTAACGCAGCATATTATTTAAAATTAATAACTAGTTTAGAAGTATTCTTGTACTAAGCTTTTGATTTTTTTAATTGCAGCTGACCCTGGAAGGTATTAAGCAGTTCTTTATCTCCATTGAAATAGAAGAATGGAAGCTGGAGACTCTTTGCGATCTGTACGATACTCTCTCCATTGCTCAGGCTGTAATTTTCTGCAACACCCGCCGCAAGGTAAATAATTACTTCTATTTATGCCTGGCCTGCATATGAATAAACCACTGGGTTTGCCTTAGTTTACACTGTATTCTTTTTGACATTGCAGGTTGACTGGCTGACCGAGTCTATGCATGAGCGTGATTTCACCGTGTCTGCTATGCACGGTGACATGGACCAGCGCGAGCGAGAGGTGATCATGCGGCAGTTCCGTACCGGGTCTTCCCGTGTGCTCATTACCACTGACTTGTTGGCTCGTGGCATTGATGTTCAGCAGGTCTCCTGCGTGATCAACTACGATCTACCAACCAACCGTGAAAATTACATCCATCGGTACGTAGTTCAAGTACTAATTTTAATAAGTGTCTTTGTATTTCGATTATTTAAATACTCTCCCGACTTGTCTGTTCATAAAATATATTTAAAGAATTTTAACATCAAAAGATAAATTAAAGAATATTTTTTTTGCAGAATTGGGCGAGGTGGGCGTTTCGGCCGTAAGGGAATTGCCATCAACTTTGTTACTGAATCAGACAAGAGAGCACTGAAGGACATAGAGGACTTCTACCACACGACTATCACGGAAATGCCCAGCGATGTGGCTAACCTTATCTAAGGTTGTCACTATTCCCCGGTTCATACTTTGTGTCCTGCGTTCTATTGCGATATATATAAGGTGTGAGTATTAGGAGGTGCCTCCTAAGTACTGCTGTGCCGATTTTTTATTGGAACTCCTTTAATTTGGACCGTTACTTGCGTTTTAGTTAATTTAATGAACGTATAATAGTATAATAGACGTATCAATATAAGTTTAATATATATAGAATAAGACCGGCACGGCCGGATGGCCCCCGTTCCGCGCAGGCCTCTCTGCCGACTGCAGAGAGGTCTCATCGGGTACTGGAGAGGCTATTTCAATCACAAAAGTACTAGAAGAAAGAAACAATGTATTGTAACTTTTTTTTCCAGTTGTACATAATATGGTAACTGTTTTTGTAATACGATAAATAAATATATGAAATATCGTAATTGTATTGTTATTGATGTACTTGATAATGTAGCGCTCCATTCCCGATCGGAACCTTAATTTCTATGAATGATTGTACTCAAACACAAATTTAATTTTGTTTCCAGAAGTTCTGCCTACTGAGCCTGTTATGAGACGCACTTTGGACACAACTATGTGGAAATAATAAATCAAAATTTCCTCTAAAGTTCATTAATTTCTATTTCTATTGGGTCCTTTTGTATCCTATATTCCCTATTGCTTTTGCATTCTACTAAATTTGTTTTCTACATGGTTTTTACGTTCATTTCGATTTATTTATATTTTGGAATAAATTTTGTTTCTGAATATTAGTCTTTTGCCAGAATGGTGATTAAGGTTCCTGTTTAACAGTTATCAATGTGAATACGAGCGATATTACTACTAGTGGTAGTATTACGCTATTAGAACGGCTCACGGAGATCGTAATTTTTATCTCAATTTTTATTGGCGGTCACAATATAAGATGGATAACTATTAAAGGAAATGTTCTAAATTCTGTGCAATGAACAATTCATTTATAGTTATTGACATCCTGCAGTCTGGTTAGTGCTGTGTATGGTACTATAATAAATTCTATTATAGTATTTTTGGACCACGCTCAATAAGTAAGATTTGTTGTGGGGTCAGATTTCGTGGGTTAACAGGTTCACACACTACACTCGACGCCTCCATCAAATAGTGCATTTTCATCGAAGCACGTCCAATGCGTAGTTCTGTATATAGAGTAACTAGCGACCCGCCCTCGCTTCGCTTCGGTTTATGTGAGTTTTCTGTAACACCCGTACATGAAACAGGATTTATTATACATATAAACCTTCCTCTTGAAACACTATCTATTAATAAAAACCGCATCAAAATACCCTATTACCCGTGGCCCCACTACTTCGTCCCACTGCTCTATTCGCTTTCGTCAGAATTTCGCCAGAAACCCTTTTTATTCCGCAAAAGAAGGTAGGTTAGGTTCGTTAGGTATCTTTAAACGCCCGAAGGGCAAACTGCCCAGAAATAGGAGCCCTGCCACAAGAGCAGTGGGACGAAGTAGTGGGACCACGGGTAATGGTCCATCAAAATCCGGGGTGCAGACTCGTGGTCACCCCAGTGCCTTTCGACGGAGCCCTGCCTATGGCAGGGCTCCTATTTCTGAGCGATTTGCCCTTCGGGCATCTTAAGATACCTAACGAACCTAACCTACCTACTTTTGCGGAATAAAAATTATTTCTGACGAATAACCGACTAAAGCGAATACCACTGGGGTGACAAACTGGTGTGACCACGAGTCTTCCCCTAAAATCCGTTGCGTAGTTTTAAAGATCTAAGCATACATAGGGACAGACAGCGGAAAGCGACTTTGTTTTATACTATGTAGTGATATCCAAATTCGATTCATGAACTGATCAGGCTAGGGCGTTCATGAATTATAACTTGTGATTCATAAATGCTTCATGGGCATTCATTGCCCGTGGTCCTACTGTGTAGTCCTACTGATCAATGATTTATATTTGAATATCAAATTAACAGGGTCGACGGAGCTCCGCTGGCGCGGAGCTCCTATTTCTGGGTGGTTTGGGCCTCCGGCCCTGCTGCAAAACTAACATAACCTAAATCTACCTCGTATTTATGAATTTTATGATATTAATTTTAGTCAGTAGGACTACGCAGTAGGACCACGGGCAAACGACTTTCATGGGATAGGGAACCTGGAACGCTAGTTGAAGCTGAAGTGTAACCGCAGGGTCGATTTTTCAATCTCCAGATAAATTTTAACTGTCGATTTTAATTTTATACTTTTTAAAGGGATTCAAATTTTCACTTCTTACTAACAACATACCAATACAAATAAGATATGATATTGATTGCACCACCAGGAAACATTATTTATGCTGAAAGCGTTAACACTTGTCCCTCGCTTCCATCACACATGAAAATAATGCACACCAAGTGCTGTACATGTAATACGTGGACGTACCGAGCTAGATCACCAGTACATTACATGCAATGCATTTGACCGAAAAAATAAGTAGTTAAGAAGATTTACTTAGTTCAGTTTAAGAGACAACAGATTGTTAAATTGGTTCGAGAACTTGACGCAAGAGCAAATGGTAAGTAAATGGTGCCGTAATCTATTGTCATCCTTTAGGCTGGTTTTAGTGTCACGCGGACCGTCGGCGCGGAGCGCTCCTCGCCGACGTGAACCGCGCAAGTCGTTTTAGTATCGCGCTGACTGCTTCGGAGTACAGACGCGAACAATGCATCCAATGAGGAGAGTGTTACTTATTACTGCCCTGTATTACACAAGGAAAAAAAAATGCGTAGAAGGAGACTACATGTTCACCCTTTAATCGAGCAGAGAGCCGTCGCGGGAGAATTTGTGACATTATACGGCGATTTGAGGGCTGACGAAACAAAGTTCTTAACTACTTTCGGATGTCGACCAGAAGTTTTGGCGTTAACGATGTCCTCCCATGCTTTATTCTTTGCGTCTCTGTTTTTGTACAGGGGGTCAGAGGCATCCCACAAACATTTCCTTAAACGGACTTCATCAATAACTCGCCCCGTGTCCACATCGCGAGTCGCCATGATTGTACTGCGCGGACGCGTGCGCTCCGCGCGAAACTAAAACGCTCTCTGTATAGTGCGAGGCGCGCGAGCAGCCATCCGCGCGGAGGGCTCCGCGGCGCGGACTGCCGCGGAGGCGTCCGCGCGGATGGCCGTCCGCGCGGACGCCTCCGCGCCATTCTAAAACGCTCCTAAGCTTTAATACATATTGCTCCGCGCGGAGCGATCCGCACACACTGTGCGTGACACTAAAGCCAGCCTTATTTTTATGTTTGCTCAGAATTCAACTCTTAATATTGGACCCGGCTATCAGGTCATTAGCGCTGAATGTGTTTAGAAGCCCTCTACGCTCTGGATTCTACTAAAATGAAGCGGTTACAAAATAAACTTTCTTAATTTCGTTTCTTCGTTGATTCGATTCTGTATATACTTTGCCTTTGATTCAGAACCGCTCCCCCGTTTGCTAGTTCTTGGCCGGCGAGCTTTTAGGATACCGCACATATCATCACCCCGGTAGCTGAAGACGTGAAGCCAGGATCAGGGCCTCTATTCGGCACGGTAAAACAAGATTGCTTTCGACGTGCTATCGAATCGTCAACGTTACTATGGTTCTTATTTACTTGGGAGTAATGCCGGTCGAATTAAAAACAATACACGTCAAAAGCAATGTTTTACATTGAATAGAGCCCAAGCATCGGGAACCTTTTCAGGGGCTCTATTCTACTCTGTAAAACCATATTGCTTTTAACATTTTATCGTATAGTTTTTAATTCTACCGCCATTGCTGTCGAGTAAATAAGAGCAAAATGGTTTTGCCGAGTAGAATAAAGCGCCAATATTCCTCGTTTGTAACTTCATACTTACACTAATCAACATCGTAGTCATCCTCATCACCTCACCTAGCGAACCGCGTGCGGCCCATACGTAACTCGATGACACCGCCACCATTGGTTCCGGGCTCCACACTTAACTACCCCTCCCGTTTTAGTCACTATTGAAAATGAACGTCCGTCGACTCTTTGACTTGTTTCACACGCACCACAACCACGCCACATCGCAGCGACGAGAACGGGGTGCGACAAGAAATATATGGGGGACCGCTGACGGCAAATTGTGGTCCGTGTGAATATAATTATTTATTTTCATACAAATTACCGTCCGACCACATCGCTTGTGGCTACGATGTGGTGTGGTGTGGTTGTGGTACTTGTGAAACAAGTCTTTGTCTTCTCAAGTTGACGCCAAGGCCTGACCTGCTTTCTATCGGGAATTTAGGTTTTTAAACCCAAATTACTTTGTTAGTCTATCGTAGACTTAGTTCAACGAAAAGCTAAGCAAACGATACAGTTAATTCGACTTAGCATAAACTAAATCCCTATTATCATGGGTTTCCCTCGTTGTGATGGGACTCCGTAACCGACTGCAGGCAGCAGCAGTGGGCGACGTGGCGCTGCATTCGTGATTCGGAACCAGACGGCATACTATCGATTGTTGAATGTTTTTGGTGAAATGCGTCGTATAGTTTGGGATATTTGGGAACCAGATTTATAATTTTCTTTTCCTTACTCCTGTACTTTTATCTGTCATTTATATAGTCACGAACATGTCACGAACACTAATATAAGAACATACTTATTTTGTCCGCAGAATAATCCAGAGAAAAGTCTATCTTGTCTATGCCCCAAAACAGCACACGTGCGTTTTTGAGATAAAACGATACGGCCAGCTGCCAAAGCTTAGCGTTGCACAATCGATTTAATCATATTTTAACGATTGTGAAATAGGGACTATAAATGACCTAATGTTTTGAGAAATGATTTCAGTTACCTGATTGGTCGATTTTAAAATAGCTGTATTCTGGTTGGTTGATACGAAATACAAAGTTTTTTTAAAAGATTTAAATTAGTTAAAGAGAAACACGTACCTAAAAGAACCTATCGTTCCGTTTGACAGTCGATGTGTATTGTGATTGGTGGATTTAATTTGGTGAAGTATTCTGATTGGTCAAATTAAAATGTTTTGGAATTGTAAATAATTCTATTTTCCATTCCGTCAATTTAAAAACAAAGTAAACCATAGACACATATTTTGTCATTTTCTTGTTTCCCGCTCGTTTGTTGTTCTTTACTTCGTTCGTTCGTTTGTAAGTTTTTTCGCTTAGTTTTGCATTTCATTTGTAACCTAGTCGTAGAAAAAGTATTGTATGCAACGGTGTATAACTAAGTCAAAAAACACTTGTGGCGCTTACCTTTACGATGTTCGCCTTCGGCTCACATCGTAACACACGCCACTCATATTTTTTGACCTCACTTAAACAACAATTGCATAAACTACTATTTCTGAATTGCAAAAACTGATTTTCGACGTCGTTCGACAGTCGGCGGCACCGACACCTGCTGCTGCCGCTTGCAGTCAGCAAAGGAATGTGTTTAACCAATGATAGAATAAATCGGACGGCTTCCAAGCTATTTAGATTTACTGTCATTAAGTACAAAAATAAATTCGTCCACAGAGAATTAGTCGTCAAATCGGAAAAAATGCCAAATTGAAATATAGTGGAAGATGGGGTGGCTTCGTACAAAGGGAGCATTCGTACAGTGGTCATATCTCGACTATCCAACATGCTAAAGCGTTCATATTTATATGCGTGACTGCCGCTCATATGCATAGGCTACCCTCAAAAAGTGATGGCAGTGCAGCAGCAAATTTCGCCAGAAATAAATAAAATGTGTTTCCGCGACCCGAAAGTAATTTTTGGTTCTCCTTTCAATGCGTCTGTCTCTAATAAGTTTTACTTGAATTAGAAAAAATATTTGTATACAGTTGGTAATTAGATGCTAGAGATTAATATGTAAACAATAGTTTTGGGATTACTTTTACGGTTATTTTCTATTTTGATTATTTTTCTGATCGTTTTGGTTGGGGTACCTTCGTGCAGTCAAAATACATGCAATTTTATACCGTACGAATGCACCCCCTGTAAGTAAAAAAAATGTATATCAAGAATAATTAGAACTACAAAACCAGGTCAGTAAGATATGCCTAAAAGATGACTAAAACAGGTAAAATAGCTGACAATCCAATGAATCCTGGGAAAAAACGAATAGTGTATGAAGGCACCCCACGTATGGGGTACATTCGTACAAATCCCATTTTTTGAGAAAACCATTATATCTTGGCAAAGTTGCTTTGTATCAAAACTGAAATACAAAATGATTATAGCCAAATAAGTGGATGATGAAGTAGCATTCATCTCATATTGAAAAAGTGGTTCGTTTTTTTTTTACAAGGCTTAGAGTAAAAAGTGTACGAAGCCACCCCATCTTCCCCTACCTATTAGGATAGTTTTCCATCCCGAATATTGTCCAAAATAGAATCATGTCCTCTGGTAAAATTGTCCAAAATGAATATAGGCCGACAGGAATAATAACCATTTGTATTTATGTTCACTTGGAAGTATGACCATTTGAAATATGTACAAATGGAAATACGTCCATTTGTATTTACGTCCATATTTATTATTATTTGCAAATACCTTCCCCGTAAACCATGTACGTACATTGACAATCATACTCGTAGATATTACGTCCATTTGTATTTAGGGCCAGTCGGAAATATAACTACATCTCTTTTTGAGGGTAAAACAGCCGGAGTAACTACTGAATTACGAGAGATAGTCCATCTGGCAACTTGGACATAATTCGTTTTGTACTTAAATTTACATTACGGTCTGAAATAAAATTAGACAATATTCACTTTGTGCGTATTAAATTTTGCACATTTTTTATAATGGACATAATTCATTTCAGACTTAATTAATTTTTAAC
Source organism: Acleris laterana (assembly GCA_963966035.1). Classification (NCBI taxonomy): domain Eukaryota; kingdom Metazoa; phylum Arthropoda; class Insecta; order Lepidoptera; family Tortricidae; genus Acleris; species Acleris laterana. The sequence goes on along the minus strand of OZ014439.1, from coordinate 13,696,901 downwards.
GAAAATAAATTTGGTCATAATTACATTTTATCAGATTTACACTTCGGTCAAAATTCCAAATAGTCAATTCAAGTGGACGAATTTCTTTTTGTACTTAATGACAGTAAATCGCTATTTAAACCTTTACGCCCAAGACATTCGATTTATTATTGCATGACCCAAAGAGTTGAATGGCGAGCGGCATGTAGACGCACGCTGCGAGACGGCGAGCCGAACTCTGCCGAAGGTGGAAAAAGGCGATCAATACGATAACCCCCGGAAAACCTCAAGTTATCCAGCGAGTTCTTTCTTTCATAGGCATATGGTCTGACAAGAAAGCCATGCCATGAAAATGATTTTATAATGGATCCAAACAGTGGTGTAGCTACCAAAGGGCTACGCGGGGTAGTGCCCCGGGGCCCCCAATACCTGATTAGCAAACCTCTTATTTAACTAGCTACCTAATAATCATTATCTATTCTATACTATATTATAAAGAGGTAAAGTTTGTGACGTTGTAAGGGGATAATCTCTGGTTCTACTGAACCGATAATTCTTTTAAGAGTAGAAAGCCACGTTATTTGTGAGTATCATAGGCTACATACTAACCCAAGGTTTTCAAATTGCCCAACGACGTGGGAAAGTAGTTTGTGATAAAGTAGTTTTGCATTGGCCCCAGGGCCCTTGGTCACCTGGCTACGCCACTGAATCCAACGACCTAAATCATCACTACATAGTATAAAACAAAGTCGCTTCCCGCTGTCTGTCCCTATGTATGCTTAGATCTTTAAAATTACGCAACGGATTTTGATGCGGTTTTTTTAAATAGATAAGAGTGATTCAAGAGGAAGGTTTTTATGTATATTAAATTCTGTTTTATGTACGGGTATTACAGAAAACTCACATAAACCGAAAACTCATATAAAACAGCAATATAGTATTACACCTAGTCTGTTTACTGTATTTTTATTATGCTATGTTATACTGCAATTTAACTCTGGGTCAATTATAAAAACATTTTCATTTCAAGACTTTCTTGACATATTAAATCATTTTCATTTCATGACTTTCTTGACAGACAAGAGGCAGTTTTTGGCAAAGCTGCTTCCTTGAAGAAATCTGTGATACGCAAGAAAGAATGACACGATCGAAAATCTTTATTACTAGGTACAATCACCAGTAATAATATATTATTCAAAGCAGGGTTCCAAAATAGGACCAGGAGGAGATTATGGTTTAGTGCAGAATAATGGACTTAGCAAGAAACTGTGCCCAAGCAAGCAAGGTTGGTCTAAAGTCGTAGTCAATCAAATGGAACGACGTCTTGATTTTGGCCCACTTGGAACATAATACTTACCTACCGCCCATAAACCCGTACGGATGTGGGTGTGTCACAAGGTTCTTTAGAATTACGACTGAGTAACGATAAATCGAATAAAATCTGTGGGCTGCGTAGATAAGCTGCTTGCGGTGGGTTATTTGTCCAAAATTTGGACTGAAGATTTTATATTCACATTATTCGCGACGAACGGACATAAAAATTAGCTTGTGGTTTAGATAAATAATCTTAGTCTTTGCCTGTTACGTTTACTCTGTAAAAAATATAATAGGTTCTTAATATTGGGCTCCTCATTGATCAGAAAGATATGATATGATTATACATCAATTTTAGACGATTTTAAACGTAGACAACTTTTAACAAACTTTCTTTCAAACTACATACCTAAAAAAAAATATAAGTCGCTTAACATTAAACTCGGATAAGTCCATGCCAAAGGACAACGGAATTTACGTCTTTTTTCAAACTGGTTAAGTTTTAAATTCGTATAATACCAAATTTCGACATATCATATCAGAGTTTGAAGTTAAGCTACTTATATGAACAAGGAATACTTAAAGGGCGTTAAACTCACTGGTGTGAACGGCAATGGGCGCATCGCCTGAGGACTGGGATTCGCCTCACACGGCGTCGCTCGCATCCAATGACAAAGAAATCCTATGGAGCAGACATCTATAGGTACATATACGTGTAGCTCAGTTACACCCGTTACCAATATTTAAACTGCATATGGATTGATTACTAATATGGATCGCTGGGTACAGTGGGCACTGTTAACCAAATAGTTAACTTCGTTAGTCTTTAACGCATTTCATTACATTTAATAATAATAATCTTTAATGAGTAATACCTGAAAATTTTACTCAAGAGTATGAATCAAAATTTAGCAAATAAGTGTGAGTATAATATGAATAACAATCTGTCTGTACGAACGGGAAACTGAGGCACCTGCCCCGAGCGGCAGTTTCAAGTGGTGCCAAAATCATAGCAAATCTTCTTAAAACTGGAGGAGCACCACTAACAACTTTCTGCCTCTTTTCGAAAAAGGTGTAGATCCGGGGCTGTGTAGATATATCATGTACTTTTCACAAAATTATTTAAATTAGAATTACACTACATAATATAAACAAAATCAGTTAAACATTAAACTAAAACATTAACCAACAATTAATGTAACAATAACAGAATTATGTACCTACTTAAACTAACAACCAGGGGTCGGATTTTTCATCGCATGGTGAGATGAAAGAAAACTGTGGAGTCGATATTAAAGCTAAATTTTAATTCATATTCATACTCATTCATTTAATTAAGAACGAAATTAAATTATAAATAAAATAAGTCATATGAGTAGAAATAAATTATATCGTAAATAAAAATAAAATAAAATATTACTTTTATAATATGCTCCTAGTTTCCAATATCCATAAAACTTGTAAGTAGATATAGGAATGAGTGCCTCAAAATCTTGACAAGGTATGGCATGTGCATTGTCCATTTCAAAATCACAATTGTAAAACGAGTAAATAATGGTAACTTTTTCCATATTTTCTGGGCTAAAACTGGTTCTATATTGGTTGAAAATCCACTTGTGACTTGAAAAATATCGTTCTACGTCAACGGAAGTTAGCGTAGCATATTCTAGAACTCGCTCAAATTGTTCAGTACTTGCCATGTGCCTTAAATGTATGAAGTCCGGATTTCTGTTGAGTACACTTTCCAATTTATTCTTGGCTGTTTCAGGGCCGAAAATAGTTAAAAATTGTCTTACGTCGTCTAATATTTGAAAACTTTGCTTAATCGACATAATTAGTACACTGCAATTTTGTGATTGAATCAACAATTATTTCAAAGTTATCTTTTATATAACTTAGCTCATTTGGCATATTAACGTTCAATAATACAGTTTGGGCGTTTAAAATTGCGGCGGCATCTCTACTGTTCAATGATGAAATAATATTTTTAATTTTTTCGTAATGAGTAGCATAATAAAATGCAGCACTCAGCCACGTCCCCCATCTGGTTATTATAGGCTGTGGTGGTAAGGGCACATCAGGGGCCATCGTTTTAAATAGTCTTATCCGTTGTGGCGATTTTAGAAATACCTTTTTTTACATTGGATATTAATTTGTTAACGTCCTCGTGTTTTGATCTTATATGTTCAGCAACACGATTGAGTGCATGTGCTAAACATGTAACATGTCTCATGTTATAAAATTTCTTTTTTAATATTTTACCTGCAAGAAGCATGTATGCAGCACTGTCCGTGCATAACACTAAAAATTTGCATATATTCCTTTCGAAATCATCTTGCCACAAAAACATTAAAGATCTTTCTACCAATTCTGCAACCGAAATCCCATTTACTTTTTCTAAAACCTTGCACGATAGCAAATAAGGTCGAGATGGAAATCCTCCTAATGACTTCACAATAACATTAGTAATGCAATTGCCAACAGTATCCACCGTTTCATCTACTGAAAGCCACAAGTAACAATCATTCAATGAAGTTCTTATTTTACTTATGATTGGTGTGTAGACTTTTTTCAAGATAAATCTTTCTTAAAGTAGATTCTTCTGGAAGTTTTCTATTTGAACATTTACAACAAAGATACTTGTTCATAAACTTTCTAAACTCGGGATGTTTGAGTCTTTTCCATGGGATATTGCATTGCATGTAAGTAATCAAGAACAAACAGAGATCTATGTAAAAGTCGTTCGTAGTGCAAAATTTATTTTGATGTCGGGCAGAATTTACGTGCTTTAGGACATTATCTTTTTTTAGTTGAGTTATAGTAATGTCACACAGAGTACACACTATAGCTGATTGGTCAGCATCGTACCTTAGCTCGTGATATGGTTCTATCCAACTCTGAATAAAAGACGACGTTTGCTGAGATTTCGTTTGGTGGAGAATACTATTAACATGTTTTAAAATAAATATGTGTTTTAATTGCGTTAGCTCTACTCCACAACACACACACGACACAACACATTTCTCATGATCGTATTTTAGATCTTTGTAAGGTTCTATCCAGTACAAAATTGCAGAAACATGCGGATCAGACATAATTGTTTACGTAATTATTGCACGTACCGATTGCAATAAATAATTAAGTGACACATCGCGTCGTGAACGATTGACATGACATTGACATGCAAATGATTTATGATAACGTACCTAGCATTACGTTTACCGCAACAAAGTAGTCTGAACCAAACAAAAGATTAACTAATTTGATATAGTTACAGGGTAAATATAACCCTTTACCAAGCAAAAGGCTTAACACTTCCCAAATCATACTACACAAATAATTTTAATTACATTCAGCAAGATTAATTTTCGATTAACATTTTCGATCTGTCAACCTGCACAAGGGCCAAAAGTATTACGGGACTAAGAAAATTGGTGAGTATGAGTATGAATATGAATTAAAATTTAGCTTTAATATCGACTCCACAGTTTTCTTTCATCTCACCATGCGATGAAAAATCCGACCCCTGCTAACAACACACTTATACATACAAAAATTTCTCAAACTTCATCCACTTTTTATCACAAGTTTAGTCACAATACAAGTAAATCAATGTTGATTTAAATCTAATATAATATCACATTTTTGGAATTGATTTGCACATAATAAATACAAATTTGAATTATATCATAAAAACGCAAATAAAAGTATGAACAATAAAACAGCCACTGGGAAAAAAACATACACAGTCATCCTTGGATGGCATACGGATGTCAAAATAGATGAATCATCATCATTGGATAGCCCATCCTTTGTGGGCACTTCCACAATAACTAGCTCGTCACTCAAAAAACCTATGTCAAATATACATTTTGTCTTATTAATACACACTTTTGATTCTGACATGTTGGTGTACTGAAATTTAGGTTTATATATATCAAAAATCACATGTATATTGTTTCTTACAATATCATTATCACTATAAAATATATAATAGTAATATCCATCTTCTAATATATCATGAGTTACTTTTAGAGTAGTGGTTTTTTCCAAATACTTTGTACTATTACATAGTACAGAGTATGGAACAGCCTCGTTTATGAAGTAGTCATTATTGTAACACTCATGTAAACTAATTTCAAAGCTAGACATTGAATCATCCTGTTCAATGTTTGTGATGTTGAATGCATTCCCACCATGGTTTATTCCAGCATCAAGTACTGTGTTTGGATGGTGAACTGGAACATTCCTTGTATTTCGTTTCATTCGTAACTTGTCTGCCACATTTTCAATATTGGGGTTTATTTGAGTTTTATCTGTCTTATTTTGTACTTGTTTGGATGGATGATTTTTGACCAATGGAAGATCTAAATCTGCATTAATCTTATTCTGGTGATTCTCCGTACCTGAATGTATCTGTGACACATCAGCTGTTAACATGTTATTCTTCAAATCAGGATTTTCTAATGTTACAATAACGTGTTCTTGTTTGTCAACCAGGGGTGGATCTTTTTTATACTTATTTTCTTCTAGAATGCCACAAGTGTTAAGTATTTTATCACCTTTAACAACCAAAACTTTAGATCCAATATACCTCGAGCATGCTTTGAGTTCAACAGAAGCCCCCTTAAATAGATAGAATCCCCAGTACTCCAGTGTGTCATCAGGAAGGGTTAATGACTTTTTCAGTCTTATATGTTTCTTCTGATCCGGCGACAGTTCAGGTTTTCCACTCATTTGGAATGCATTAAATGTTGTATTCATTTGTAAAGAATGTGTTTGACAGAAAACCGATGATTGTCCTTTGTGAATCTGAATGACATCTGAATCTGATATTTTGTACATCACATCTGCATATCTCATATTTCGTAAGTAGAGTGGTATGATTATGAGTATTGTCGGCAAAACTGTGGTCAAAAGGCAAAAGGTTACAACTCTGCATGATCCATGCATCTTGCTTCCGCCTGAAAAGAAGAGACACTAGTCAAAGTTATGAGTCAACTTAAATCAGCATAATTATTAGGTCATAAATGAAGCTTTTTTATTTGTTTGTAGTAATGTCAGTGGCAACTTCCATAAAACTGAAAAATTTATCATCAGGAGACCTAAATTGGCAAATCTACAAATTAAATTCTAGCACCGTCACTGGTAGATGTGAATGGAAAATTTGTATTTTATTTTATAACTACTGAGTCTTTGAGTGATGACGAGGACATAGAACGGGAGCAGAGAGCGCTGGCAGTCCGATGCAACATGTTGGCCCGCAGGATCGCAAGGTGTACAAATAACGTAAAAGTGACGCTGTTTAAAGCTTATTGTCAGTCGTTCTACACCTGCAGCTTGTGGGTCAACTTCATGCAGAAGGCTATCAACGCCCTCAGAGTCCAGTACAACAATGGTTTCAGGATGTTGCTGGGGCTGCCTCGATTCTGCAGCGTGTCGGGGATGTTTGCGGATGCTCACACAGATGGCTTTACTGCTATACTGCGCAAAAGAGTCGCATCCCTGTTGCACAGATTGCGGGGCAGCCCGAACAGCATGTTGTGCTCTATTGCAGAGAGGTTTCATGGCTCCTTCCAGAACCATTGGAACAAACTCCACAGGCCTTCTGCCAAATAAATGTTTTTGTATTATTATTTTTCATTTTATTTTTCTTTGTTTATTATGTATTTGTATTTTACTATGTGCAATATGGAAAGTATTATTTCTGAATTAAACAATTTGAATTTGAATTTGAATTTGAATAACATTTCCCGGGATAAGTACACAACAGAACTCGAATCTTTTACATGATAGTTATAGAATATAATAGAAATAGCCTTTATTGTTGGCAAGTTACAATTATTTCCATGATAAATAGAATAAAGAGAACAAATTAATTAAGTTTCATTATATTATTATTTTAAGTACAAGGTATCAAACAAGCACGAACTAATAACTTACAGAGTACCAATTTTACCGGTACCTTCTTTTATTCAAACTGCTCTCGGATCACTTGATCATCTTATCTAAGAGATAATTGAGATTGATCATCGTTCATGGTAAACATAATTTTAGCCAATTGTTTACTAACATTATTTTATTATTTTCCTAGAAACCACTTAGGAAGGAAGGACGTTCAAAAACTATCAGCCATTTTATCTTGTCTTTGCTAGGAATTTGCTACTTTGATTTGACAGATCAACTTTTAAGAGTGTTACACACTTGGACACTTTATTTTATATTATTTATTACTTCACTTACCATCCTATAGGTAAAAAACGTAAGTAATTGACCGTTCGACATTCTATATTTGAAAATTGAGGTAAATTCAATTTTTTTTAATCCTATATGAACTGAATCCTTGCCCAGGGTCGGATTTAGAGGTGTGGAGGCCTTGGGGCAACAAAGGAGTCATCATCATCATCATCATTTCAGTCGAAAGACGTCCACTGCTGGACAGATTACCTATATATGTTATTTTTTATTTTTTTTATTTATTATACAGTGTGTAAATGGTATACGGGCGTTCCTTTTAACTGTGGTTAGTATAACCTCTACTGAGCACATTTAGGCAGCTTTTGTTAAAATTAAATTAAAAAAAAAAAACATACAAAATAATTTAACACGCAATGTATAACGAAAAATGCAATTAATTAAACATTACGTACTTACCTGACAGATGGACTTCGATGTACATTGCGGGTCGATAGTATGTTCAAAAATTAATAACGGTGTATACGTTAGCGTAATCAAAATAATTATTTCTGTTAATGATTAGTAGAGTCTTAATCTATGTCCAGTTTTAATAAACGCCCGTATACCATTTACACACTGTATAACTTAAATCTATCATTACAGGCTAACCTACCTACGCTACGCTTAGGCTTTTATTACCTAATGCGATAGACAAGTGAGCAATAAAATTAAGAAAAATCCGAATAATAGATTTTCCGAAATTTTCCGTCCGTGACCGGTCCGTCCATCCGTCTGTGTGTCCGTCTGTCACCAGGCTGTATTTCATGAACCGTGATAGCTAGACAGTTGAAATTTGCGCAGATGTATTTCTGTTGGCCGTTATTTACTGGATATTAATAACGGCAACAGGTAAACGCTTGAAATATTTCACTTTAAAAATAAATAATTAAATTAAACGTGTTTTTTTGCCGTTTTTTGCTAATGTTGTATAGATTGTAATGGCACGGAACCCTACGTGCGCGAGTACTACTCGCACATGGCCGGTTTTGAGTAAATAATAATTTAAAGTTTTGTTCGACATACCAATATCACAAAAAAAACATTGTTCTCAACAAAAAATCCATAATAAACGACGTTAGTTGGTTGATATTATCAGCCATTTTACTTATTTACGAACGAACGAAAGATACGAAATAGTTTATGTTAATTAAACCTTACACAAAAATCATTATGATAGATTACATTGTTATTATGTTATGACCTCTTAGCTATTCGTCTGAGAAAGCTATTTACACAAAATAAAAGCACTTACCATTCTCCCTGTTAATAAATGCTGTGTATTCATAGTCGGAGTTGTGATACATGACCACTAATATCTTAAAAAGCAGTTTTAAGACGGAGTTCTGTTACTGCAGTTAGAGTCCACTAAGTTCAATAGGATACTAGTTGCAGATCGGGTTATCTTATCGCTCACGCTTGGTATTTATTTATATAAATATTGTACAGTATATAACTTGTTAGACAGCTGGCTGGTGTATCACGTCATTCGTGCGTGGTATTTAACGCGTGTTTACAATAATGATTATGGTTAAGTCGGTATGTAAATGTATCTTCGTGAGTATTTAATAACTGGTAAGTTTGACTTGCTGAATAATGAAATATCATCCGGCGATGTTTTAAACATTGTAAATAAATGTTTTTAAATGGCCCAACATTTTTGAAGACGTATTATAATAATGTTAATTAAGTATGTTATTATTACGCAATGACTGTTAGACCACTCGGAGGCCTTGAAAGCACGATTGCCTTTGTATGGCATGGAGAAGGCAAATTAACACACAGGCCACCGGGATGGCAAGTGGCCTCTGAAACCCATCCTCATTTGCAATCTCAAGATTGTAATCTTACGATGACCATCTCAAGACTGCACATATGTTGCCATCTCTATGGAATTAGATTATAGGTCTCTATGCTATTATAGTTATTTCACCGGTGGTTTTACGCACCGGAATACAACAATGCAAAATTGTCTGTTTGACGACAGGTTAAAGGGTAAGATGGCATGGTAGCCACCCGGACGGATATGCACAAGATCCTTCTCCACCACTAAACTACGAAACTAAATTCGAATCTTTGGATGCCATAAAATATAAGTTTTACGCGGTTTTCTTGTCATTCGAGACTAAATTGAGTCAATGATAAAGACCAGAATAGATAAAGCATAACATTGGATTACAATTATTAATGTAGGACTTTATGTAAGTCGCGTACATCAGGGAGGCCACGAAGTCGTAAATAGAAAGCAAGCTGTTTATTTATTTGTACTGTACGTTTCTAGACCCTTAACTTAATCGCGTCATATCGCAACGTTGGCAAGCAAAACCACTTGGCACCGGATCGGCTCAACGTGAGACATTGAAAAATGGGTTAATAAGATATATATTTTTTAATGTTATAGTGAAACAATAGCCGTATATACCATACATAACCAGATCAGAGCTCACTTTCATGTCTCAATTTGAAATGATACTCTATTTTCAAAATTGAAGTTCGAAGTTACATAAGTAGTTCCATCCCTGTCTCTCGATTTAGTTTCGTTCGAATGACGCGTGACAGGGACTCGGCACCCGAAGTTTCAAATTTAGTGTTTCGTAGTCTAGTCTTTAAGTTTCAAATTTAGTGTGTAGTAGAGTCTGACCAGGCACCCAATTCTCGTAACTTCGAGCTCGGTTCGAATTCGAGATATCTTGAAAAAATATGGCGAATCTCGATTAAAAGTCATTTTTTGTATTCTCGTTATCTCACTATAGAGATATGTCTACTCTCAGCGCTCGACATGCAACGTGTGGTCCTTAGTACTCGAGACTGTATCCCATGTGGTATGTGACTGTGTTGTATTGGTGGTCTTCGCTGTCTAGATAGGTACCTAGTCGAAAATATTTAAAATAAAAAAAAAGCTTTAATAAAGAAATGGCCCACGAATTTATGGCGGATTTCTCTCGACCAATTTAGTGGTTTTAGAGGCGTATGATGGTGTGTTATTTTATAGCTTACTTATAGCTTGCCATGTCTGAAAATGTTGTATATTGATTATTATTATTTTCCATTATTTTTGGATATTTCAATTTTTAATTTTCATAATTTAACTCATCACATCAACCTTGTTAATGTTACTCGGAACTCACGAGAATTTTGCGTTTTGCTTCACGTACTTATTATTGAACAAAGTGTCACAAATTATAAAAATGAACAAAAGAGCACTTTGCGTATAGACTTCATTAAAGTTTATTAATAAGGTACACAACGTAGAGTTCAATCTTTTAAATATATTTAAAACCACCGTGTGTTCTTTATCGGTTATAACTGCCTCACAATCGAGGTAACAAAATCTATTGGCAGCGAGAATACGATTTTTCAGACCATCTCGAAATAGACCTTATCTCGAAGGAAGTGAGAATTGGGTCCAAGCGCGTAGTAGAGTCGTGAAACAAGCATTTTTTTCTAATTCTTCACATGGCAACAATTTTACCTATAAAACAAGCTGTCATTACTAACCACAGTTACCAACCTACTTCTGCGGCAACCCACAACGCTCCTTTAAACGTCCGTGTGAATGAGGGCTTACTAACCCTACCTAGTCATACAGGCATCCGTAGTCTTTCCCATAGAGCTAGGAAAACTATACATTTATGGAAGAAATACCAAAAAAATAAAATTGTTTGACACTTTTGACAAGCATTGATGTTCGATGTTCGATTTGACATTGACAGTTTAATTACGTTTACTATTTGTACGATGTATAGACGAAATAAAATAAATAAAACGAGTGATTGAGTTTCTGATGGTTTCTGATATAATAAGTAAAGCCTTCTAAACGATAATTCAATTGGACTAGAGGCTTTAAAAAAAAGATGGCTTCTAATGTCCTTAAACCGGAGTTGGTCTGGATAGAAGGAAGATGTTACAGAAACACCGACCCGTCTACTGAAATACACAATTTTCAGGAGCACGACCTATATGAAGATGGTACGAAAGTTACTTTACGATACGTGTACCGATGTGTGAATAAGAACATGTCAGTCTTATAATTTAAAAGTACTATAGGTACTAGACTTCTGTTTGCTTTGTTTTCATACAACGCTGTTAATTGTTCCAGAAACTGTTTACAATGACAAGGAAGAGGATGACGATGATGGTTTTGAAGTAGTGACTCTTGATGATTCCAGATATAGCACCAGTCTTCATATTTCAAAGTGTGTAGAAGTAGTAAAGACTTGTGTTAGCAACCAAGAAATCCTGGAAAAGAAGTTGATTAATTTGGATTAAATAATACAGTGTACATAAAATAATATTTATATGTTTTTCAGACATTACATAGGATCAATAATAGGGAAGAAAGGATACACAAAAAGCAGAATTGAAAATGACACCAATACCGAAATTAAGATACCAAAACATGGACAGAACGGGGACATAACTATATTTGGTCCAAGTCCTGCTGTACGAGTTTCTATTTATTGGTCCTTAATAAAAAATAAACTAATATAGTACACTTTTTTACACTACACTCTTTGCAATACTGAGCTACTTGCGGTGTGGTGCAGTTTCTAGGGATGGTTTTCCAAAATAAAATTCCCTTAAAATGCTTGGCACAAAGTTTTGTTAAGTTGTTCTTATCAAATCAAATTAGAATCTTGTATAGTCATTTATAGTTTGAAAAAAGTTGACACATGACCATTACAAAGGCCCTTAACCCCTTGTGTGCGAGACACGGATCCATGCTCTAAATTTGGGTATATGTTTTAGTAATTATTTAAACTTATTGGACTACTATAAGCTGGCCGTCCCCAGCCCCACCTGGGTGTAATTATTTTTTCATATAAAACTTGTCCTGATAATTACAAGAACATCCAAAAAATAAATTATTTAAATCGGTAAAGCCATTCTTGAGTTATGGGGTGACCAAGGGAAACAGGGTTTTTTTTTTATATTATATAGATAGAGAGATATTGTAATCAGAAGTGACTAGAATTTGGTATTTTTGGGACCTCTCCCATATGATGGGTTAAGTATTCAGAGGATATTCACAATGTTTTTTTCATAAGAATTTCGTATTTTTTCATTTTTAACAAATAAAAATGGTTGCTGGTGTTTGTTTTAGAACGTGAAAGCTGCACGACGTAGAATTGATATGATAGTAATGTCATCAAGAATGAATCAGAGGCCTACCCACTTCATTTCTATACCTTTAAATCACCCAGCTGTAATGAGTAATTTCAAAAGTTTTCAGGTATACATATTAGCATTATCTTGAACAAATTACATACCATGTTTTTATCATTGAATTTGAATATTTACCTGTTGTTTTTTTTTACTTAAGGAAAGTGTTCTTCGTGATTGTTCAGGACAAGGGCTAGATGAATCCATCTTCATTAAGCCTGCCAAACTTCATCTTACCATGGGAGTGATGTGCTTGATGGACAATGAGGAGAGGTTACAAGCTTCAGAGCTTCTGACAGAAGCAAATGAGAAAATAATAATGTTAGTATCTGGCTGTTAGGGGTTTCCTGTACCTATGTCTTAGGCCTGAGTTACACTTTACGAAGTTCATACATTTGAGATTTGTGTCAAGTAGCATTAGTGGCGCCTTACATTCATTAATAACATCCTAATGATAATGAATTGAAAATACTTAATTATTTTTCATCAGTTCGTTAATAATATAAATTTAGAGGGTTTCCATAAAACCAACATCAAAATGATTAAGGCTGATTGGGTAACTTATATTATTAACAATTTTTTTCAAGTATACCTTGTTGTGTTCTGGTGTGGGGATAAGACAACTGGTGAAATTCCTAACATAAAGGCATTTTATAGTCCCCAGAGTTGGCAACGCATTTGCGGTCCTAGTATTGCAGCCCTAAGATTGCAGTCTTGAGAACGCAAATGTCTATGGGTCCTACAGATCCCACTTACCATCAGGTGGCTTGTGTGCTCGTTTGTCTTCTCCATTTCATAAAAATAATAATAAGCTGCCGTCCTATCAAGGAAGTTGGCTAATAGTAAAGTATAAGCATTTTGAATTTGATGTGGTTACCAATATAGTATAGAATGCTTTGACTATTACATTGCAGTTAGCCGCCTTCTTTCGTAGGACGGCGGTAAGTAGCTGTAAATTTTAGTAGCTGGTTTCAATGACGTTTTTTTTTTTTTTTTTTAGTAGGTGTATCAATAGCTACGACGAGGTACTAAATTCTACAGCTACTTATTAGTTGACGGTGTCTGACGCGAGAATGATACGGGTGGGTTACACGATCAGTTTCCCATCAGTAATTAATCATTCACAATGAATTGAAGGAAATAATTTTAATATTTCATTATCATTAGTCTGTCAGTCCGTGGATGTGGACCAAACTGATGGGCTGAACTGATGAAATACTAAGCGTGTAACCTCCCTCATAGATGTTACCCAGTTTGCAAGCCATATCCACTTACTTAATGTAGTGTTAAACATTACAGGCCTCATCTCAAGGGACATATGCCTTTGAAAATAAGAATTAAAGGCTTATCCTACATGAATGATGATCCTAAAAGTATAAATGTTTTATACGCAAATGTTGAAGAATGTGGAACACCTGGGATACTTCAGCAGTTAGCTGACGACGTTGTAGATTTCTTCTACATAAAAGGTACAGTACCTACCTAATTTAGCTACAGGTACATAGGATGGCACAATAATCACCTCTCACTATTTATACTATTTATTTTTTAGGTACCTATTGGCACATCTTCGAATAAATCTTCTGTTAAGTTTTAGGGCGTGAACAACAGTTTTTTCGAAGCTTCTCAGTGTAGGGTTCTATCAATTATTTTCTTTGGAATTTTATCTTATTCAAGTTAGTCGACTACTTAGTACACTTTATTCTAACAAAAAAAGACCACTGGCTTAATATTTTGCTAGCGAATCCGTTAATCAAAAACATGACATACTTACATACAGTTAATATTTTTGAAAAATGTTACCATCGACGCCTTACACAACGGATTAGACTAGAAGAAGAATCCATTTACAGAAAACCCAGAGTATTATAATAGTAGGAACTTGGCTCTCTATCGCTTTCACACTCATACGGTTTCTGTAGGGCTAGCCTAGAGGCAAACGCGGCCGCTAACGTTTCTCGTTTCTATCGATTTGAAATGTTTGCCGACGCGATTGTTCGACAGCTTACGTCAATCCTAGACATACATCATGTACAATCTATTCAACTCGGTAAAACAATATTTGAAGTGTTATCGAGTTAAAAACAATACTATAATATGCCAAAGGCAACATAGTATTGCTCCCAACTAAGCCACCATTACTGATGTTAAGTAAATTAGAGCTATGGATCAAAACGTTGACAATACAACAACAGATCAAAGACGATATGGTTTTTACCGCCTGGAATCTCGGGCCCTGGAATAACAAATATTCCAGTCATGTCAGAGAGAGGTGACAGCAATAGACAGCCGATTACTATTAATAAGTACTCTGGTTTTACATTACGCGTATGTGTGGTAACCTTTATTTTTATAAGACTTTATTAAGTATACAACAAGTATATTACGTGCGCCAAAAACGGCACCATGTTGTTACTATGGTCCCGTCTTTTGTTTACGCGACGACACCGTAATATACGCACCGTTAAGCTCCGGTGTGGGCGCACCTTAAACCGCGTACTGATGAACAGACGCACAAACGGACAGACGGACATGGTGAAGCTAAAAGGGTCTCTTGTTGACTACGGAACCTAATATATTGATATGGTACCTACCACTACGAAAAAACTGCGCAAACCAAGTATAAGTAGAAGGGTCGATCCTTTCGCCTTCATTTTATGCACATTGACAAAATTGTGCAACTTCAATTATGATTAGTGAGGCGTGACGTCACGGATTGTAAATGGAAAACTATATGGAGGAAACAATTAACAGATATATTATAATTTATAATATTAGTAGAGAAATGCAACATTTTATCGTCTCTTCACCTCATTATAAGTTGTAAAGTTACGTAGGGTTCTATGATCACTGTAGGTAGCTTTGTTCAATGTTGCTTTAGGCTGCGGCTCCACTGAGGCGGAGATGAGCGGAGCGGAGCGGAGCTGTGCCAATATTAACTGATAGAATCTAAAATAACGTGCGCAAGGCGCGCTCGACGTGACCGCATGCGCCTTCTATTGGTTAATATTGGCACAGCTCCGCTCCGCTCCGCTCCGCTCATCTCCGCCTCAGTGGAGCCGCACCCTAAACGTCGTCATTCGGCCCGTTCTGTTAAGTCGTAAATGTGTTAACTAGTGATACTAGGTACAGTCGACGTCAAAGATATGTTTACATTTTTGGACCTTGTTACAATGAAATAATGTAAAAAAATGTAAACATATCTTTGACGTCGACTGTACGACACAAGGGACGATAGATCCATTAAAAATAATTTAGAATATTGCCTTTTTAAAGTAGCGTTTCTAACGATTTAATGTATCTTTTAAACAGTAACTTGACCAAGTTCAATTACCTTAGATTAAGTTTATCTTGTATTTCCATGCGTTTAAGATAGTAGCATTATTGGAACTGAGTGTACAATCTCACCATCTGATTTAACTATGTAACTACCTAATATACAATAAGCGTTTAAAATAAATAATTATTTAAATAAACTAAGTAGCAAACGCGCTCAACAGTATCGCTTGTCTTTCGGTTGGAAAGTTTGGTGCCCAACCCGAGCCGTCTCAAGCGGCTTGAAATATTGCACATACGGGCGGTGCATCCTCTCTCGTTGCAGAGCGCAATTAAGTAGATCTAGCTGTCTAGTGCCATGCGCAACTTGCCGCGCCCGCTGCCAAGTCCATTTAGTTTGTGTACCGATTATCCCTTACCGCTGGCACCCTTGAACCCTTTAACTCCCCTGGAAGCGCTTTTGTTTCGTTACTAAGTTATGCATCGCTTTTCTAGGTTTAATGAAAAAGGAAAACCATGACGGTAAGAACGTAAAACTTCACGTAACTTTAATTAACTCGAAGTACAGGAGCCGAGAGTCGTCTGCTCAAGACGTTAGGTTTGCGAAGAGAAAGTCAAGACTGTCCTTTGACGGCTCCGAGATTTTGGAGAAATTTGGCGATTTCGACTTTGGCGAAGCGGAACTGTGCGACATTCATCTGTCGCAGCGAAATGCGGTTGGAGACGATGGATATTATCAACCCACTTTTGTCATTACTTGCAAGGAATAAATTTATTTATTGGATATTTCGAGTTTTATTTTTGAAACAAAATGAAACGGTTGTTAATCAATCACGCCACAGCGGCGGTACGGATCTGGATGAAAATTGGAGCATAGATTGTAGTGTGGATTAGCAGATAGGCTAGGTACCTTTAATCCTGAAATAAATCACAGTTCCCGTGGGATTCTAAAATTACGAATTATACGCGGAGGGAGTCGCGGGCAGACCCTAGTATTTTATAAAGCACTATCGACCCGCCCTCGCTTCGCTTCAGTTTATGTGAGTTTTCTGTAACACCCGTACATAAATAAGAGTTTATTATCAGTGATCGTTATCAACGTCCACTTTTGGTAGCAAAGGGTATGGTTGGCAGAAAAAACAAACACATTTGGTTGTTTACTTTTGATCTTAACCATAAAATAAATACTTACCTTCTAAAGATTACACCTCTAGATATAAATCCTTACGGTGCAAAACCTTTTCCGCCCTAATATATTTTTAAAACAGTGTACTTACGTCAAATGACATAAAATGTCATCAAAATATAACTGTAGTTAAAAACTAATTACACTACGCGACGTGTTTATCTAAATAAACCAATGCATATCGTATCGTATATATGCCGGAAGGTGTGAATAAAAATAGTGTGCAATATTTTAAAGACTTAAATTTCCTTCCAGTGACTTCTGTTAACGTAGAAAGGTCATTTAGCTATTTAAAATGGATTTTTTCCAATCCATGTGAACGACTGACAGCCAAATCTGTTGAACAAATTTTAGTCATTTATTCACTATAATTTGGATTTGTTGTTATAAATATGTATATACATCTCATAATTTGTAAAATATATAATGTTTAATATACTTCGTTATTTGTTTTTTTTGTCAACCATACTTTGCTACCATTACAGGACGTTGATAACGATCACTGTTTATTATACATAAAAACCTTCCTCTTGAATCACTATCTATTAAAAAAAACCGCATCAAAATCCGTTGCGTAGTTTTAAAGATCTAAGCACCTCATAGGGACAGACAGACAGACAGCGGGAAGCGACTTTGTTTTATACTATGTAGTGATTATCAAAAACAAAACAACAATTCTAACTTTCGTTAGGCCTCTTTGAGAAAAATGCTTAATATTATAAAAAGGCGAGAAAACAAATCCACAACACAACAATAAATTGAAATTTCAATAAAGTGTACAAGTGACAAAAGAACGAGAGTTTCATACGTGAGCGACGTGACAGACGTGCCGGGTTGGTCGTTTTGTATGCCGATTCAGAAGCGGGATCACGGTAAAACATAAAACACGTCAGTCGGTATTAGCTCAGGAAAGTAACGATTGCCCTCTATGGAGACAACGATATATCTATATGTGTTGTTTTTATGTTTACAGTTCTTAAGGATACTTATTTTGGCTTTGCGTTTCATTTTAATTAGTAAGCATTTGCATAACGAATAAACACCGGGCAAGAGCATGTCGGACCATGTACTATCAGCCCAATGGAACCTTGACCCACCATGGAACTGTGTCATAGTGACGTTATGACTCAAGTTATAAGAAGTGTCAAACGAATTGTTCTGTAGTGTCACTGTGACACCGTTCTATGGTGGGTCAGGGTTCCATTGGGCTGATAGTACAGTATAGGGTTCCGAAGCCTGTCTCAAAAAACTAATTTTAGTCACCTGTAACTCAAAAATCAATGATGTCTATATGGTCGTGATACTCGTAGTTTTTCTTTTAAATTCGTTATATGCGCATTCATGCAAATTGAAATTTTCATGATTTTATTTTACTACTTTGTCGGTGTGACTCATATCTATATTCATAAAAAACAGCTTTCTATAACTAAGAGTCTCTGAGCTAAGCTGCGGACATGGCGAAACTATAAGGGTTCCAAGTTTGACTATGGAACCCTAAAAAATAACGAAGAGCTAATACACTCGGCGTCAAAAATATCGCACCTCGTTGAAAATCAGATTCAATCAAATCTAGCCCTTAGTAAAATTATCCCACCTCGTAAATATTAGTATCAATCGAAAGCACGTTTAATGTGTTTTAAATTAACAATATTTAATTTAAAGAAAAAAAAAGTGTTTTCGCAAACTGAGAGTTTCGAAAAAAAAGTGCCAAATTACGCGTTTGAATGGTCGCGAGTTGTGCCGTGTTCCAGGTGTATAAAAAGTCTGGTAAAGGTCAAATGTCAATCATTCGCTATCCAGACGTTAAAGAGAACACATCTAAGGAGCTGAAGCAAAAAAACTACCCTCAAAAATGGAAACCACTGCTGCTGAATCAACCCAGGTGGTCGCACTGCTCCAAGCAATGTGATATCGCTCGGCAACTGAATTTAAGCCGGTTTGCTGTCCGCCGAGTATACCTGCGGTTCCAGGAGACTGGAGGTTTCATTAGGAGGCATGGAGCTGGCCGCTGACGCTGCACATCTGAAAGAGACGACCGCTTTATTGTGTCGTCGTCTCTACGCAATCGCTTCTCCAATGCTGTTGAGGTGCAACAGCGTCTCCGAGAAGCTCGGACGACCTCTGTTAGCACCTCCACCATTAGGAGAAGGTTGCGAGAGAAGAAGATTGTGGCCCGCAGGGCTGCTACAGGTCCCCAACTGACCGCACAGCATCGCAGAGACTGCCTGCAGTTTGCTCGTGCTCACGTCGATTGGACATTCGACCAGTGGAGGCAGGTTCTCTTCTCCGATGAGACGAGGGTCTGCCTCTATTGCAACGACAGGCGTAGAAGAGTCTACAGAAGGTCGGGAGAACGATTTGCTCAAGCCTGCATTGAAGAAACGGTGGCCTACGGAGGTGGTTCGTGCATGTTCTGGGGCGGTATGTCCACAGATGGCAAGACCGACCTTCTGTGCGTCTCCCGGACGGGGGGCACTCGCGGGCAGGGGTCTCTGACTGCTCACCGGGACGTCACGGAGATCCTGGAAGAGCATGTGGTCCCATATGCGGGTTTTGTCGGCACTGGATTCACTTTAATGCACGACAACGCCCGCAACCACACTGCATTGCTCGTTCGTGATTACCTGGGAGAGGTTGGGATCCCTGTTATGCAGTGGCCAGCGAGAAGTCCCGACTTGAACCCAATCGAAAACCTTTGGGACGAGCTGAAGCGACGTGTTCGGTCACGTGATGCCATCCCTACCACTCTCCAAGACTTCCAGGACGCCGTGATTGAAGAATGGAACCTCATTCCTAAGTCGGACGTAGTGAAGTTGATTCGGTCAATGAAAGACCGCATGGAAGCAGTAGTTAGGGCAAGGGGGGGTAAAACTAGGTTTAGGGTTACTTTTAAGTGTCTTTTTTGTTTGTTTGTTAACCATTTCATTGATGTTAATTTACAATTTAATAAACATTTTTCTTGTCCTCGCATTAAACTTATTTTTTTTAAATCTGGTTACAATAATTTCATTTTTTTTAGCTTTTTTAAAAAGTATATTTTATTACCTTTCAAATAATACCTAACAGTCATACCTTTACCCTTGATTAAATAGGGTATAATGTCGGTTGAACATATTTTTCCCGAAGGTGCGATATTTTTGACGCCGAGTGTATAAATTTGACCGGCCGAATTTGGTATACATTGCAAAGTTAACTCGTTGATACATGAAATGTCACCTGTCTCCTGTCATTGTCAGGATGGTGATATAGGGCTGATATCGAGTACGTTCCAAAAAAATCGTTAAACTGTTCTTGCCTCAATAGATTACTATTTAAAGAAATTAGTATTTTGACAGTAGCGTCACAATTTATTTATGAGAATATTATTTATGTCATTAAAAAACACGACACTTTTATTAAGAATTGTGATATACATTATTTTAAATATGTACAATAAATAAAAATAAAATTGCTATTAAAAAATTTCGTGTTCGTAAGGTTTTTAAATAATTTGTAGGTCAATGCATCCATTTCTATTATAAATTACCTGATGAAGTTTTAAAGTTACCATTTTCAGTACTTAACACGTTCACGGACACAGCACCAACCTCGAAATTGCGTGATACGGCACAAATAAATTCCATACAACATTTTCTACGGCCATGGACGAACTGTCACATTTAACGTTGTTTCAAACATTGTGCCACTTTATGACGGAATAAATATGTATGTAATGTCGTACAAAAAAATCTTACCTATTGTGGCAGCTCGTCCACAGCCGTCACGTCCACAGCCGTGATGTGCCATAACACGTGTCGTTCCCCTTTTAGGGTAGTGCATGAGGTTGAGGTTGCCCTAGAGCTTTTTTGCAGTGACACTAGCGGCTTATGTTAAAACCTAAAACGGCACAGAGTCCGTGCTTCCTATAAATGCTATGGGAAAAGGCCGGCCGTGGACGGAGTTCCGTTTTTGGTGTAATTAAAAACACCGGCCACAGCCGCAGTGCCATTTCACGAGGGTCTCAGTTTCCGTCTCTCGACGTACTGTCCGTGAACGTGTTAAAACTTACTTGAAAAAGTCGCTGATGTCTAAAGCTTACTATAGGGTCGAGGACTATCTATCAGATAAAAGTGCTTGGCCTTTAGTAAACTAAACACCCAAATAACTTAATAATAACTTAATCATAAGAAACATGTAATCATTGTATATTGTCTAGGGGACACGGTTTCTGTAGGAGAATGTATCGAAACTTTTTATGTAGTTGTCTTTCACTATCATAATTAAGTATAATTTTTTTTTTACTTACTGCTAATTAGTTCTGGAGAAAATTCAGAGTTTTGACACATTTTCCTGCTCAACTACGCGTGAATATTTATTTCTTATCGTATGTTAGATTCATTGTTTTATATAATGCTAGGTTAAGTTTTATAATTGTACCTATATTTAAAAATCGACTAACTGTTGAGTTTCTTGCGGCGTTTCTTCTCAGCAGTGGTCTCTTGCGAAGCGGTGGTAGATTTTTGACGTGTAAAAGTGCCCGTGCGGCCTAATTACTGAATAAACATCTTTTATCTTTTTTTATAGGACGACTATGTTGTTTTTTAGTAATTGAGATTTTCCAGAGAAACAATGCAGCTGATTATTAAGCCCGATTAAACGGCGTCAGCGCCGGCGGCGGCGGCGGCCCCTCGAACCCCGTAATCCCGCAATGGGCTTATTCGAGTTTCCGGGCGAGTGGTTCTATCGGCCGGTTCCCCGCCGCGGATGCCGAAGGACTTCACGTGGAGCTAGTAAACTTGTTCAAGACATATTTGTTCATGGGTGCACTAGGTCTTTATTTAACTTGCATGATAAATTAGGGACAACTGCCTTGCCCTTTGAAGCCAACAAGGGAAAACGCCGTGAAACATTATTTTAAATATATCGTTTTATCCATCCATCGCTGTAAATACATCCACCGTATTGAAATACGAGTAATGTAGATGTAGTCACTCATAGCCCAATTATAAGAATTGGCTCAGACAATTATTTAATTAGGTATTATCAAGGACTTGAAATGTTCATCTACCATAGAACCTTGTCGTAATGACAGCGTCACGTGCCGAGATAGAAATTACGTAGGAATTAATCGTTGGTTTTATGCCACAGGGTTCTATAGTGGTTCATCGCTTAAAGTCGTGACCGTACATTAAATTGTTTGATTTCCTAAATATATATTTTCTAAACTACTTACTGGTTCGTTTAATGTAATGCGTGCGTATAATATTTGCGAAGGCTATTGGAATCACACGGTGAATCTTATATTTTTTTAGTTTAATTATATTAATAGCTTTTGCCAGTGTAGTGTAGTGTCGCTAAAAGTATTTTAATCCGACGGCTATGGAAACTGTATTTTTTTCGGATAAAAAGTAACCTTTGGCTCTCTCCGGCTTTCTCAAAATAGGTACCTACCTACCTCGGCGTGAAAGTAAACTTTCCTATTTTTAATATTAATATAATAAGAATAATGCGTTTAATTTCCAGAACGTGTAGGACTTACTTGTTGTATAATTATTTTATTTCAGTAGTTAACTGCAATT
Organism: Acleris laterana; assembly: GCA_963966035.1. Lineage (NCBI taxonomy): Eukaryota > Metazoa > Arthropoda > Insecta > Lepidoptera > Tortricidae > Acleris > Acleris laterana. The sequence continues at coordinate 13,674,191 of OZ014439.1, read as the reverse complement.
GCCTCATCTTTCTTTAGGTTTCAGTACGACATTATTCATAACACCCTGTAGCCAATATGTCTAGATCTCAAAATTACTTTGTATCATTACCTATGCCTAAATACCAAAAATACCTGATTGTGTATCTCAAAACACTGTATCCCTAATATGACTAAAATTCGGACACCTTTATATCCCAAACACTCACTTGAAATTTTTAAAAGTTCATTAAACCTTTTTATTGATTGATTGATTTATAATTTATCGGACTTTCGACAGCTTACAAAACAAGATAGAGATTAATTACATATCAAAAAGCAAATTAAAGGTTCTCACCCAAAGACATTTTTCATCTATTGTTATCGTACTGTCAACATTTATGGTACAGTCAAGAGCATATATAAGTGATCATCTATGTACCCTGTCACTTTAACGTCGTGTTTGAAATGTTGTACAAAATTGTGAAACGATTGAAAGTGACAAGGTACAGAAATGATCACTTATTTATTCTGTTGACTGTCCGAGTAGCCCTGGGTAGTAATTCTCTGAACAACGACGGTCGAACGGACGAACGAGTGAATGTCCAAGCGGCGAGTTTAAGTAGTCCCGTCAGTGCGAATAAAACATATTTTAGCGCGTGCATTTTCAATTTAGCAGCATGGTTTCTGCCGATGGATCGAACGTATAAGGCTGCTTAAGTGAAAATGCACGCGTTAAAATGTGTTTTGTTCGCTCTGACGGGACTACTTAAACTCGCCGCTGCGATTTCACTCGTCCGTCCGACCGTCCGTTGTTTTTGAGAGAATAACACCCCAGATTAACTTGGCAGTAATGGCGGCTGTGTTAAAAACAACACGATGACAATACGTTAGCCTCTGGAGCTCCAATCGTGCCCTGACTCACTTGACATTGACAAAATTGTCTCCGTGACGCATGCCATAAACAAAAAAGATTGATTGTTTGATTGTTAAAATCATATTGCTTTATTATCATAATGTCTCTAACTCGGCCGCCTTTACTGTCAAGTAAATAAGAGATATCATATCAATGACAATAGATGTCAAAAGGAATTAGATTTTTCCGAGTAGAAAAAGCCACTGATTATTTCGTACGATATAATTAGTAAAAATTAACAAAATGGAAGGTCGGTATAGTTTCGTAGCTCTGCGTGACGTGTGCGGCGCGGGCGGGCGGCGGCACGGCAGTAGCAGCGCGCGGCCCACGCCACGCGCTCGTCCCGCCCGCGCGATGCCCGCCCCCGGTGTGCACTCGGACTAACGATTCAGTTTGCACAAACAAGTTTCGCTGTCAATAACGTGGTAAGTTTTTAAAAATATTTTATGTTGGTAATGTTGATTCTATTTTTTGGATTATGATTAGCTTCCTACTATTTTATATTAAAGTAATTTTATCGTTAGAGCTACGACTAGGTATAAGGCATGTATAAAATAGCGATTTAAAAAAAAAAACTTCATGATAGTTAAGCTTAAAACAGTGCCTAATATAAAAAACCCTTAAATATGTAGGTGTTATAAAGAAATCAGTATTTTGAAATTGCATTAAATCATCCAAGAATAAAAAGACAGTGTAACTCAAGTCCACGACTTAGTGCAAACTTGGTCGGAATAAATGTGATAACTGGGAATGAATAACGAGGAAAAGGGGAGTCGGCGCGGGTCGTATAACAGTAAAATAAATCGTGGCCCTGAAGCGTAAAAAGAAAGGGCTCGTTTTTTCTCTAACTTGCCTTTTCTGGAAGCGGAGTATCGTAATTTCGAGGGCTCATTAACGGGTGAGCGTTGAACTGAAATCTTTTACTTAATTAAGAAGGTTTACTGGCAGGAATAGCTATATTCAGGTGTCTGAATACTCGGAATAGTAGTAAAATGGTTCGGTGTGAGGATGACACTGCGGGAAACCCTAAGTCCTTAAGCTGATAGAGTTACAAAATCACAAATAGCATTGCTTTATTAAGGTTTCACTTGTAAGTAGTCTGTTTTCTTGGTATTCTATATTAAGTAATTTCTCGAGTTAAATAGAGCGTTAAAATCATGAAACCTCGGATTTTTGACACAGTGAATGAAATGTAAAAAATCTAATTGGAATGTTTAGCTAATAATATAAATAAATAAAATACGTATTAAACAATTTGCTATTTAAAAAAAAGGCAGATAGAAAACATAATATCCTTACTTAATAATATTATAAATGCGAAAGTATCTGTTTGTTTGCTTTCACGGTTGAACTTGGGATGCTGTCGAATGAATGTATGGGAGCTAATTAGCTACATAGGTACCTATTGGTGGCATACAAATGATTCCGTAAACCTTACATAATGTATAATGACCTCGTAGCACTATCGTAGCGTCTAAGGTCGTAGCACATTCGTAGCTGCTCTCGGCTCATTCGGTCCTCAAGAGCCGTCTTTAGTCGCCATTGATGCTTAAACCCAGAAGATCCTCAACTTTATGGTTCGCAGCATTTAGTTGCAGTCGTTAAAACCGATATGTTATTTATAACTAAGTGAAAGCATCATACATACATAATCTATTTTGACGACAATTTTGTGTTTCTAGGTACCGTAATACGTAAAGCCTTAAGAGGCCTATTGCAAAAGCCAAGCTCGCAGCGTCGTGTTTTTAGTTTTTCTTTATTATTGAAGGGAAATTGAGTGAAGTTCTCAATTGTAATAATAAGTGTGCATCTTTGTGCGTGTGTGTTATTATACAACATTTCGTAATGATGATAATTGTACACTTACAATATCTTCTTTACATAGTATAAAACAAAGTAACTCCCGCTGTCTGTTCGCTTAGATCTTTTAAACTACGCAACGGATTTTAATGGATTTTCAGCAATAAATAGAGTGATTCAAGAGGAAGGTTTTTGTCTATAATGTAATAAATACTGGTTTATGTACGGGTGTTATAGAAAACTCACATAAAACGAAGGGAAGCGAGGGCGGGTCGCTAATGTAAATATAAATACTAAAAATATGTCGAAATTTATTTTACTTTACACACATTTGAATACACCAGATTCACACAGTTAGTAAATTACTTTTTTTATGCACTTCAATAGTTAAGAAAAACTAAAATGTGCAATGTTGCCAGCACAGCAGTTGTCAAACGGCTGTTAAACGATTTTGTTTCCGTTTTCGTTGAAATCAGTTTAGCGGTACACTAACAGACATACAATATACATAGACATAAATAGGTATTGACGGAGTTTCTTTCACAATAATAATATTACGTAGTATGGAATTGATTTTTCTTATTTTACAGTAGCGACAAACAAATCGATACAGAAAACGATCAGAAACAATATGGTTTACGCAATATCGAATCTTGGGTCTAGAATAAAATGAACTGACATCGTGTTTGTTTTAAATCATGCCTCGCCACAGTTTTAAACCTTTTTCGTAGAACAAGGGCGGGGCAAAGTGCAGCTAAATGACGTGCACGTGCAAGCGCCAAGAATAATGACTGCGCTAAATCTTTACTAACGTTTGTTCAGCAGAAGCCATTTATTTTATATCCTCAACTGAATTCTGAGTACTCGAGTAAGCAAGGGACCTTTCTCAAGTGACGTCAACCGAGATCCCGCTTGAATTACAGCATTGCGGAAGACATTTGGGTACTCCTGGGCTCGGATGTTTCTGTCACCTTACATTATGTGCGGCAAAAGACGGAGATATCTTAGCTTTGATTTTGTGAATTTTTGTGTACGTTAAATGGAGATAAATATTACAAATTCGGCTTTAACCAGGAATCAGTACGAAATATTGAAAAACGGGGTCTTTATAAGATGAATTTGAGGCTCTCTGTCTGGCTAGACCCTTTTTAATGGAAGCCCAATCGAGTAACCTTTTCGTTTTTTCCAGCCAAATACGGTGTCGTATGATTATACAATACAGCTCTATTTTACTCGGTAAAACATTAATACTTTTGACATAAAAAATATATAATTAAAAACTGTTTTTTGCAGTAAAAAGTAGTATGGACTGATTAAGAGCCCTGACTGAAACTTGTACCCTTTTTAAATAGAAAGCCACGCTTTACTTATACCTATTTGATTTCCCATTCATAATGTTACTTAGGATGACTTTGTATTCATCGCGTGCTTCTCAGAGTGACCGGAGGCTATAATTTTATCGCAATGTTGGTAAAGCTTGACCTCATAACACGCGCTTCCTTTATCATTAAAAGCGAACAATAGGCACCTTTGGCTGCCCTAATGAAGCGCCTGAAACTGATGAGTTCCCGTCGTCTGAGGCTAAACTGGGTAATGTGGCTGTTGTGGAGAGAACTGCTCGTGTGAGAAGTCAATAAGCAATACTTGTGTTGGATTTATTGACCGCCCAAGTGCGCACGCAATGTAATGAGAAAATATATTGTCTTTGGCTTCTGGAGGCTTGTTATGTAACATACATCTACAGTTATGTATCTACGATTATACATAACTGTAGATGTAGACTACTTAACTAAAATATACTGGTAAACAATATTTTTTTTATTTTACTTATGCCTGAGTTTCATGATTAATTCATAATTTTATATTTATGTGGGCTGTATCGTTGAGCATGGTCTTGGCTTGTGGGCTCCCTCGCTGCAACTGAATGCTTTAGTGGTATCCTCGCAACCATTGACTTTACCATACAATTTAGAGATTCCGAAAGCTCTTAAGCTATGTTAGTATCTTATCTTATATATAAATAAAAATGCACCGTCGAAATGTATGTACGCGCATAACCTCCGAACGATTGCACCAAATTGGATAAAAAAAATGTGGTTTGTTATTATCAGGACAAGCTTCGTTTGACAAAAATCGGAAATTTTAAGCGGGGGTAACTAGTTTTTTTAAATTGCAAAATGGCGGATCTTAAACCATAAACGAGTTTTTAAAACTTACTTTCTTATTTGGTATTACAATTTAATCCTTTGCTCCTTTCATTTCTTGTCAAAAGAAAACTAAGACAGTCAAATAGGCTCTGAAAATAGCGTGTAAGGCGAAACGCCTCCCCTACCTGCACGTTATCGCGTTTCGCAGAACCGCTGATAAGGGCCCGCATTTGTATTCACAGAGGCGCGACTCGGACTCGGCGGAGTTGCCTCGTTACGGCTCCCGGCCCCGATTCCACCCACTTATCTTGTTCGCCAGGACTTACATTTATTTGTATTGTTTCAGCTTTATACTAAAGAATTTCCTGCGTGCAAATTGCTAGTGTTTCCTAAGCAAAGTAAACTAAACTGCGTTATGCCACGATTTAATAATAATTTGATTGGTCGCGTCGTCAAAATCTCAAACTGTTTTGATTGGTTGCCATCGGCAGGCTGTCAGACCAGAACACTAAAAATACGAGAATGTGCAGCTTAAAATTAAGAGAACCTCGTCATTATTCACAAATAACCGCGTAAACTGTACTTGGGTAAGTAACATTTCCTGTATTGTATCTTAGTTGTAAGACACATGGACGGATACACTTTAGACATTATACCTATAATATTGCCTTGACACGATTATTTGCCCCTGTCGGGTTTAACGATTATTGATTATCAATTAAAGTTCTTTTGCAACGTTGGCAGTTTTTCAACACTAGGTACAGTTTTATGTAAACACGTTATTTAACCTAGTAATAAATACATGGAAAATGAAAAGTCCATGAGTAATTAAATGTACCTACAGTCGTGTACCTATCTGGGAAACAGCGTTGCGAGTCTTGCGAGGGTGAGGTAATCGAATTCCTTGTAGTTTCGGATCCAAAGGTGGAAACGTAACTTATTTACTATGTAGACTAATGAAGAAATTTAATGATTGTACGGTTCACGATTATGTGTGTGTAGTTAATTTATTTGGACATGCACCAGTAATTCTGCTTTTGATCAACGTGTTGATACACTTGAATATAAAACCCGGGCTCGAAGCATCAGTAGGTTCATTGTATTTTGAAGGTTCATTGCCTTTTAACACTGCCCTTTTTCACGGGTGTAAGAAAAAAAAGAAACCAAAAACGTTTAACGCAAAAAATACATAAATTAAGTGATTAAAATCTTTAACGCTGTGTGTGCAAGAAGAAATTTAGAACATTTAATAGGTACATGTTTTATTAGGTTTTAGGCACTCTACTAAATACTAGAAACTAAACCCCTAAAGAAACATTTTATAGCCCGTGTCTGTCGGTCGAGACCCTTTTGAAAAAGCAAAACAAAAGCCAAGGCTTTATGCCTCTTGAGAAGTATATTTGTTATTATATTTTGGAATAAGGCTTCCCCCACGCCACTCCTAGGGTTACAATAATGTCATTCAGTCACGCGACCCCTCCATCAACTACAAGGAATGCGGTAAAAAGTAATTTTAAACTAACAAATAAAGTAAACATTTTGAATATCTAAATAAGTGGCATCGTGCGTAAAGATTGAATCCAAGTAGCAACTAGAGTAGCTGTTTGTTATTTGGTTTTAAACAATAAATTATAAAAAATCACTCTACATTTTCTTTACGATGTCCATGTCAGCCGTGTTTGGACGCAAATTCAGCGCAAAACTGAAAATTTTTGCCAAAACGCAACCCATACCATTAGGATAACTACCTATAACTGGGCCCATTCTAATGGGGAAATCCATATGGCTTTTGAATGATGTTTCATCGTATTATCAACGTTACGACAGCTTTTTTGAGTTAAAAATACGAATACGATAACATGTCAAAGGCAATATATTTTTACAAAGTAGGATATAGGCCTTGATATAAAGAAATGGATCGCTATTAGTCAGGCGAACGAAATAATTTCGAAGTGTTCATAAATTAATTTGCATATAATTCAAATTTGTCTATGAATGGTGGTTCGGGGTCGGGCGGTGAATGGGCCTCCATCGATCGCACATCCTGACGTCAAGCCTATTCGAACGCCCACGGACCGTCCTTACACGATCGTTCTTAATAACCTAAAACGTTTATGATATGATAGCGATCTTCAGCCAAAATAAATATTACTTTTGCAACAAAAAATTGTATTAAAATCAAATATATTGGTTATATTTCTGGGAATCACGACTTCCAACATTATTGAGGTAAATTCGCCTCACCCAGCGCATGTCCTTGGGCTCTATTCTACTCGATAAAACCATATAGCTTTTGACATAATATGTCGTATTTTCAACGTTACGATAGCTCACAAACACATGACAGTAATGGCGGCCGAGTTAAAAACAATACTAGAACATGTCAAAATCAATATCGTTTTACCTAGCAGAATACCCAGGTTCAAATTATCACGAGTTTTAATATACGAACAGATAGACACTTCGAACAGCATTGAGCTCGCGTAGTAAGATTGGTCGGGGCGGTTATGGTGACATGAATATTCAATGGGCTCACAATTTCAATTCATAATTGTCATTAGGGCTACGTACGAAATATTGAAAAAACCAGGCAAGAGCATGTCGGGGTTCCGTCGCCGTTGCTATGAACACAAAAAACCACCCCCTAAACCACAAGCAGGAGCTTCAACTAATAATCGCCTGTAACCGAAGAACCTATAAAGTGTACTTGCTTAGTCGTTTTCCTTTTGAATTTGTTATATGTGCGTTTTTCTAGCGAGTTCAATATTTCCTAAACGGTCCCTCAAATCTAAAAATGGGTTACAAGTTTATAACATACTCACAATGGTTTTTAAGATTTTCCAACCACGCTTCACACGATGTTATAAAAAGTACACTTGCTTGACATAATCTGTGCTACATGAATTTGATAGTTTCTGAGAAAATGTGAGTGTGACATACAGATAGGCAGACAGATATGGCGAAACCACAGGGTTTCAGTTTTAATACGGATCCCTAAGCGCTCTATGCCTATTATTACTTACTATATAACTTTGTTACTGGTGTGTCCGGCGCTTGATAAGACCCTTTTCCTCTAGATAGAATAAAGAGACAAAATTAGGTTAGAAATATTTATACCTATGGAATACAAAAAACATGTTTATTGTTCATAATAAATCTTAGCATCATTATTAATAAAATGAAATTCACTATATGTCGAATTGGTGCCTACTTCAACTTTGCTACCAATTTTGTCAAGATCAATTTCTGCCTGGCTCATCACGGCTTTTCAAGAAATCTAACCTACTGTTTTGGCAATCTGGCCCACCGATGGTTACATGCAGTGAAAGATTTGGGTAAATCTGCTTGATTTTTAAAATAACCCACTCAACTTAAAGCAAGAAAATATCGCCTGCCAGTAGTACAACTTGCATCAACAGAAGACAGGTCTCGTCATTAATATAGGTAAGTACCTATCTAATGAGATTTTTTTTCGCAACCTGTTTAAGCGTGATCCTCCTGATATTTTATTCACTTTTTCCTGGATAATTTTACATTTTTTTATACCTGGATCATTAGCATCATTGTAGTTTTTTCTTAGGAGTTAGAAATACTTGTAGAGATGCTTTGGGTCAGAAGTAGTATATTTTATTGCATTGTCGAAGTAATGTATTAAAGTGAGAGTGATTTGAACTAAGTAGGTATGTCAATAGCCGCGACAGGGCACTAAAATTTACCTACAGCTAATTCTGAGCTCGACCGTACAAGTAGGTACAGGCTAACTTTATTAATCGCATTTACCTTAGTAGGGAAACTTTATTTGGTTAAATTTTAATAGGTATAATTGGCCTCCCCATTTCATACGGTATGTATACCTACTAGCTTTTGACCACGACTCACTGGTCTACACAGAAGTACACAACATAGAAGTACAAAGACAAACAAATCCTTCGCAATTGTGATACTAGATCCTGATTTTGACTATTGAGACATTTTAATTATCGAAGCATGGTAAACATCCATTAGAACATCATACATAGATTGTGTAAAAAATATTTGTACTTTCTAAGAACCAAAATAAAATAACAAGTAACAAAACCATTAAAATGCAAATTTCAGTTAAAGCTTGACAAGACACTGCTTTCAACACTGATTTTCTAGTATGAAATCCCTCTTATGAGAATGTGGGCAGCTCATGAAAATTTTCGTGTGTTCAAAGTTGATTCCACAGAGAGCAATCCACTCCGGCTCTGCCGCGGCCGCGCAAAGAGGCCATTCTTTGTTATGAAAACGCCTCCACCGTGATTGCTTTCAGTGAACGTGCCAACGCCAGGCCAAGCATTGTCTTTTTTCCATTATTATGTGTGGATTCGGGGATTTTACGTACGTGCTGTCTGTAGTTTTGATTTCACTCTTCTACATTACCATCTTTTTACAATACAATTTGCTGTAATGACCACGTTTGCGACGTTCTCCTGTAAATATGGGAAATAGAATAGCTTTGTATACTATAAACCTTTATTTTGTGTAAAATGGTTATACGCCAAGCTGAAAGTTACTCTGCAGGTTAGGTACAAACAATAGCTTCATAACAGCGACCTAATTAGAAAGCCCGGGACACTTCTCGCTTGGAGCGTGGAGCGGGAAACTAGAAACTCTGAATGCCCGGTATGTATATAACTGTCTCATCGGACAAAACATGAGTGCTCTCTATTCTCTGTGAGGGAAGGAAATAGAACAGACGTGTACGTATTATTGTATTCATTTGGTACCTTATACTAGTTTGCCTAGACGTGTTCTTCAATGCGGAAATCTACAAAATGACAAACGTATTTTTTTAATACATTTAATGTTTCGCTTTAGTTAAGCATAATAATAACCTAACTTTAATGTATGTACTGTAATAAGTACACGTATACACAGAGACACATGATTTACCTGTTAGAATCTGGTAACTTAAGATATAATATAAACTCGAGGACGCCAATTTCCAAAAATCCCTTCTTAGTGAACCCCTAGGATATCCAAGCAATACTTTCCAAAGGACACCGCACGGAAAGTATGGAAAAAAAAACATCGGTGAATTTTGATGAAAAAAATATATATTACGCGCCTTGATCGATATATAAAAATACTTGGAGAGCAATAAAATCCTATGACTAGTTTTTGACAAAAAAATATTTAGTGAAAAATCAAGGGAATTCGGTTCCATAGAAAAATGTATGAAGGAAAAAAAAAAGTGTTCTGTTTTGGACGAAAAAAATATATGTTTTAGAAACCATTAAATTGATCAACTTCATCAAAAAAACTTCTTTAAAAAAGAGTTTGGTTTTAAGTTATAGCGTTTCATAAAAATAAGTAAAAACGGTCTTTAATTTTTTGTTTTTTTTTTAATCGGTAATATTTCCGTTTATGGCGATAGTAAAAATAACTAAAAACATACTGTGTGCATCTTTTTTACCTACATAAGTTTTGTATCACAGTCACCTATTCTTCAGTATTTAGATTTGAAATGAATTTTAAGGAAAAAAACTTGGTTTTTCGTGTTTTTTTTTTAAACAGTTCATAGAATATGTTTGAATTTTAATGATTTATGTTAACAATAACACAACTTATAAAATATTAAAAATGCACAATTTTTCACCGATCGGTTTAAAAAAAAAACACGAAAAACCAAGTTTTTTTCCTTAAAATTCATTTCAAATCTAAATACTGAAGAATAGGTGACTGTGATACAAAACTTATGTAGGTAAAAAAGATGCACACAGTATGTTTTTAGTTATTTTTACTATCGCCATAAACGGAAATATTACCGATTAAAAAAAAACAAAAAATTAAAGACCTTTTTTACTTATTTTTATGAAACGCTATAACTTAAAAACCAAACTCTTTTTTAAAGAAGTTTTTTTGATGAAGTTGATCAATTTAATGGTTTCTAAAACATATATTTTTTTCGTCCAAAACAGAATACTTTTTTTTTCCTTCATACATTTTTCTATGGAACCGAATTCCCTTGATTTTTCACTAAATATTTTTTTTGTCAAAAACTAGTCATAGGATTTTATTGCCCTCCAAGTATTTTTATATATCGATCAAGGCGCGTAACATATATTTTTTTTATCAAAATTCACCGATGTTTTTTTTTTCCATACTTTCCGTGCGGTGTCCTTTAAAGCCCCTAGGTCCAGCGGTTTTGGCAGTGCGTTTATCGATCAGCCAGTCAGTTTTTTTTACACGACTGCCCAAAAAAGGAGTGTAATTTTTTCAGTGTACATAAAATTTAAATAACAACAATGGCAAAATGTAATGATTGACATAGGTACTCGTATCGACGACAATATAAAAATGCAGTCGGGTTTTTAAAGCTTGCTTTTCACTTAATATTTTTTATATTTATATGTGTATGAATTGAAATGATACGGAAGTTAACATGAAACACTTTTACTACCTCTCCTCACCATTTATAGATAACTTTAATGACATCGGGCTATTCCCGAAACATTATGAACGGAATTTGCCCCAGAAACGCTGTTAAAACTTTTTTATTCCAATCATTTGCGAGCCTGATATAATTTCTAACTTTGTCAGTTCATGTATTGATCATCATAAATGTTCCAAGTTTCATAGGAGGCTGCTACTTTAAAGTAATGTGCTCGTTAAAAAATCGTAACTTTCTGCCTGAAGCTGCTTTATGAGAACACCTAAATGTCGAGAGAAAGCCGTATTGTGGGGGGAGTATAAATTCTATGTAGCACACGTCGAGCACGCCATTTTGAGAGAGAAGAGCGATATTTTGATGAATACTTTTTTATCATGGTAAAGTTGCCGGTATAAATATTTTAAAGAAGAAAATAAGGGGATTTTACTAACCTACGCCAACGCTATCAAAATATTTGCAAAATTAATTAAGATCTTACAAAATATAGACTTGTATCAATCCCCGAGGCGATCGAAAGACCAGGGTAGAAATTCTCTCAAAAACAACGGACGGGCGGACGAACGAGCGAAATCGTAGCGCCGAGTTTAGGTAGTCCCGTCAGAGCGAACAGAAAATGTACGCGCTAAAATATGTTTTTCACCTCAGCAGCTCAAACAAGCAGGTTTTGCTGCTTAAAAACAGTGAGCAAAATTCAATTTTGCTGCGAGCGAGAGGCAAAGTAGCTTTTTAATTATTTTTTTTAAATGCCGTGAGCAGTGCTGGGGCTACTCACAACATTCGAAAAAATTGAACTTCACTTTGTTCTGTCACTTTCACTTCGATAGGAAAAAAGCGAGAGATAGAAACAACTTGATTCGAAGTTCGATTTTCAAATTCCACACATAGTAGGCCCAAAAAGAAACGCACGTTCGGATGCACACATAACCGTAAAATTGCAAATAAAACTATCTGTTAAACTTTGAAATGTGTTTATTATAACTATTTTATACAGTAGGTACAATCATTTTTTTTATTTAATGTTTTGAAGACAAAATTAATGAAAAATAAGAAGTTATGTATCTACATAATTTTGTTATCGTTTTAACAATCTTTAATTTCGTGACATAAACCGCGGGGGCAGTTTCAGAACGCATAATTCAAAAATAGCGGGATTATTGTACTTAAAAAAAAAAGTAATGTAATGTAAATGACGATGTAATTTTTGTTAATTTGTCCGCCATAGCCAATAGCCATAGACAAGGCCTAGTTAGGTTTTTTTTAAAGCCACAGACTACATAAAGCTGTATAAAGTTGTGTTTGCACTACGGCATTATCAAGTTGAGTGTCAGGTTTTATCTGTTTCATGTTTATTTTTTCCACTTTTTATTTTATTAGTATTTTGCAAAAATGCTTGTGATTGATGCATATGCGATCGTGTCGTTATTTAGTCGTGTATTCACCAAATGGTCACAACGGAAGACCTGCGTTGGCCCTACCAGCTTCACGCTGTGTTGTTCTCGCTGCTGAGGTGAAAAGTTGTATGTCTCACACGAGACCAAAGTTTTTTACGTCTCGTATCTTTGAATCCCTCGCTACGCTCAGGATTCTAACCTAGAATCACTCGCTACGCTCGTGATTCAATAATAGAATCCTTCGCTTACTCGGGATTCAAAATCATCACTCGCAGCAAAAACCAACTTTGCTCTCTTGTTGAACAAATAACTATTGTTCGCACTGATGGGACTACTTAAACTCGCCGCTTAGACATTCACTCAGCCGTCCGTCCACCCGCCGTTGTTCAGAGAATCACTACTCAGGTGCGTAATTGCCAGGAGGACAGTTAAAGATAAATCGTAAATGAGGGGAAATTTTCCTGTCTCAACTGTACAAACTGTGTCTAGCCAATATGTGGACCGTGCCATATAAGTAGGAGTTATGGTGGTGACAGAATGTCACGTAAGGGATCCGTACCAATAATGTTCGAAGTTTTCCCGGAGGAATTTCTAGCGAGGACACGCACGACATATGGCACTATTGTACTTTATAAATGTTATAATCAATATTTCTGTATTAGTAGGTAGTAGTACCTATTTGTTCCAGAACAAATTGCTTATTGGATTGTTTTTACCTAAAATAGACAAATTAATCTGATCGTTGCAAGTGGAAAGAAGTGGTCTCTGCCTAGCCCTCGGAGAAACAGGCGTGATTTAATGTATTCCGTACCATAAAAGGTAAATTAGGAACCCGTTGTTTATATTATTAAAAACTAGTTGTTGGATTATACTACATCATTATATTACGTCATTATGACACTTAGTCGCTATAGTTTCTTTTAAAATTCTTTATATGTGCTATCATTTAAGATATTTTTCAAAATGATTTTTTACACACTTAAAAACCAATTTAAAACAACTTTTTTGGTCAATATTTCCTAAACGATCCCCCATATCTATAAACTGATAATAATATGAACATTATGTTTTATAAGTTATCTAAACAACCTCACTCGATGTAATAATGTAAATAACAATACCATTGGGATCCACCAATTTTTGTCAATGTATGAAAATTAATTGTATTGCGATTGTTTGTTTACATTATGTTTGAATGACGTTCGTCTATTATTTATGACTTTAAAAACAGATCACTGATAGCAAAAATCGTCTTTCTGAATCTTAGACGAAGTATACCTATTTTTCTAAGCAGCAACACAATTTTTTGCGCAGTAAGTAGGCGAGGTTCATTTTATTTGATAAATTATTTTAAATAACAATAACGCTTTAAATCATGAAATGCTTATTGAAATTAGATCTTTAGAAAAGGCTATTCTTTCGAATAAAAATATAAAATGAATCCGATATTTTTTTGAAATGTATCCGAATTGATTTACATGTATGGGAGGTAATCATAAATTTCCGGTAGTTTATCGTCGTATTTTATCATCATAGCGTTATTTCCTAATAGTGTTTCTTCTTGTGATGTGTACATAGGATACGTAACAAACTTTAATAACAATTACCCTTTGAGTAGTCAGCTTAACGGGAAAAGGTGGCCTCTTTTTTCCGTTAAGTTGATAACTCGAAGGTGAATTGTTATTAAACTATGTGATATCCTTATAAGTTGTATTTTCATTTGTAGTACAAAAAACTACCGAACAATTTCAAGAAAATACTTTAGTTTATTAGAAAACACTATAATAGTAATGAGGGCGCCACTGTACATCCGGCGTACGCTCGGCGCAGTCTTAATTCATTGTACAATACAACAAGTACCTAAACGTTGATGACGGTCCACTTTTATAGTGTAGTGCGAGAAGGTAATCCACTGAAAGCGCGAGCTAATCGATCGTTTTGTATGGGATTGTATTGGTAACGTTCGCGATGTGCATTCCGGGAGCCATGTTTAACGCCAAAGTTAGTGATTTCCGAAAACTGACGAAAATCTTGTATAGGCCGCTTGCAATGTTTCACAGGTTAGAATAAGGAGCAAATTATCTTTTTATACAATCGGAAAAAAACCGGAAAAGGGCCTTATCTATATAAATGTGCAAGAAGCGAAAGAGATGTGTCAGATCTTAGCAGGTGGAAAGAAGTGGTATCTGCCTACCCCTTTGGAAAACAGGCGTGATTTAATGTATGTGTCGTCGTGTATGTAGTTTTACTGATACTTGGTATGAAAATTATGCAGAAAAAAGTACCTACTATACTTTTTTATTATTATTTAGGTACTTAATGATGCCAAACCTATTAATTTAGAATGAATGTTTACTCGTATGTCTAGATACAATGGGTCATTGTTAGCGAGTTACACGTAACTGTACATAAACACGCAAGTAAATAAACAAACTCAAGTTCGCTAACGAATTCGACAAAAGTTGGGAAGTCAATGTGAACTGGCTGTAACTCAATTGTTTTCAAATTCAACTTGAGGTCAATATTAACGGTTCCCTGCCGGAGACACGTAGTGGTTTTATTGCGCGAGTAACGCGTGCGTGGGCTCCTAAAAATGCCGTTTTTCACAAAAATATAACCTTTATGCGGAGTTTTTGTACCTAGTTACAAGTTTAAGAAAATTGAACGGTATCTTTACCTTATCTTTCAGAGAAAATACTCTTGGGCACTGCATGATGCACATGGCCGGTATTCTAGGCGCTAAAAACTATATCGTCTTTGATCTGTTATCGTATTGTCAACGTTATGATAACTCTTATTTCCATGACAGCAATGGTGGCTGACGTCAAAATAATACCGTAACAGGTCAAATACGTTATGGTTTTCACCGCTGGTAATAGAGACCATATGAGTGTACCCCATGTACAGATAAAACTCTCATCAAGATTAAGACGGTAAAAAAAAAAAACTTTTTTGATGTTTTATACAATAACTACTTAGTTTTTAATTACAAAATAATACACGTTAGGAGCCATCACGCACTTTTAATAAAAATATATAGTAAATATATCAGTAAGAAAACGCAGAAATCAAACAATCATAGGGTCGTGCGTTACACTGCCATCTGTGTAGAAACAACGAAGGATGCATATCCGCTTTGTAGAAATGTTCCTGAATCCAAAGCGACACCTACATTTTGGCGTGTTTGTTAAGTAAGATCAAGGCACGCCCAGGGCTCCCGGAGTAAAGCCAATGTTTGCCTTTAGAGGGCGCTAGTAGTCCATAATTCTACTGAATGAACCGAAACCAACAAATAAGAGGCATATGGATGCTATAGCTATGTCGGGAAAAGCAATAACGTTACTAGTTATATCGTGCTAGGGATAGTATATGGAAACGCTTAGCTTGCTTATTTTTGTTTTGTATCGGTGACATCGGGGTGCGGTTTATCACAATAGAAAAGAAAAACTTTTACAATATCTTCACTAATGCTACCCACTCAATTTTGCATTTCGAATATTATGTTATGGG
This sequence comes from Acleris laterana, assembly GCA_963966035.1. NCBI lineage: Eukaryota > Metazoa > Arthropoda > Insecta > Lepidoptera > Tortricidae > Acleris > Acleris laterana. Next base: position 13,658,052 of record OZ014439.1, on the reverse strand, counting down.
CGGAGTATTATCGTGTATTCTTCTGCAGTAACTTTTCATAATATCATAATATCAATATGAACCTACCTATAAAAGAAAAATAAGGTTATTCATTAATGTTCTATCATAAGTAGAACATTCAAAATGTCGTTTATTCAATTGGTTCTCTGAATAATAATGAAAAATAATATCTAGCGTTGATAGACCATCTAGAGGAATAAAATATATTTTTGGGATAACAGGCCAAAGCTAGGTACTTCCACTAATTTGTATAGTAATAGTCTATAATAAAATATCATATTATTTTTGGATAGTACTTACTTTTGCAAATGTAGGTAATGCATAATGCCTGATGTATGTAGGTCAGGCAACTGTGCCATTACAGTGCACTTCCTGAAATGGCAATTTTCGCCGAATCAGTGGATTCCCGGCGCTCGAGCGGCAAACCGTGCTCTGTTGCATCGCTTTGTACGGCTGCCACAGATTATGCAGTGTCCACTCAAAATACACAGAATGCACACCAATAACCTACAACCACATGCACCCTACATCGCAACGCTACGAATTCGCAAGCCGGCGCTACGGCGTAGTAGTGCGTAGCACGTTCGTTTTTGTAGCAAAGAAAACGGTATCTTATTAGGCCAAGGGCTTACACAAATGATTACCTATTATAAAAAGTGGGTAACATTTTTTATTATTTTATTACTTCATTTTCTTTGCATGTTTACGTGACATAGATGTTCGAGTGGGAAGGTCAGCTCTATGACAATTGATTTATTCACGTAGGAATACGTAATTGCAGCAGACGCAGCGACATTACCATAATATCGACCTACTCAACGTTCAGAGGATTGCTTAAGAATACGGCACGTTCCGAATGCATCTAGCGCTTACTTTGTTATAGTATATAGTTATTGACCTACTATAATTGTCGTACCCAAATAAGTTTCCAAACTAGACCAGAGAGAGTACTTAATTTTTTGATTGATTACAAAACAGAGTTGGTAAAAGTAAACGTAGCAACAGGAGCGTGAAGCGTGAAATCAGTCGTGTTGGTATTTGAATTAAGTAGTTAATCTTCATCGAGCAGCTGTATGGGGATTAATCTGTTGTTCGAATGTTTACTGTGGCGGGTCGCGCCGGCCGAGCCTGCGGCGCGGGGCGGCGGGCGCGGGGGAGGCCACGCGATCACTTCGCTGAGCCAGGCGGGCGGGGTGCACGTCTAGCCTCCGCCGACGCGGCTCGTTCCTTACACTATAACCTCGTTAGTCTAAGTGACGCAAACCATTCTTATACTACACGTAGCTCGGCACCGCGAGCCCGCGCCGGACGTGGCCAGGAGCGGCCGCTCGGGATAACCTCGCTCGCTGCATTTATTATTCAGTAACTGCGCTGAGCTATAGCCAGGATGGCGCCTTTTACAGGTATGATTCTTACGCAAATTGCCGACTGTAAGCTTTAATTATTAACTCGCACTGCCGGAATAAAAGCTACCTCTACAACACACATGTCATAATCTCAACATATGCGTCGGTTCTCATCATCCCACACGCGTGTGCTGTCACTGTCACTGAGGACATTCAAAAGTATTTTATTACTTTTATGCGTAGTGACAAAGACCCGGTTTTACAAAACGTTTCTTTCTATTACCGCGGCTGCTGAATAACGGCTTGCGTGACTTGTTACTTCCACAACGCACAATGGGATTGAAATTGGGACCGTAGACGTAAAATCGTTTTGATTTGTGATAGGAGAATAAGGCCAGTATTTTGCACAAAAAATTCAATAAAACGCTTTATAATTGTGTTGTAAAAGTTATATGTATTGTAATTTAATTTTGTACAGTCAATATAGAGTACTTTGGTAGGACCCACGTCGTAAGAATATCGTAATAGGATCGCAAAACAAGCTATTGAGCAGTGTCGGCGGCGCGGAAGGGCCGGGCGCCGGGTGCTCCGCCGCTATTTACGGGCCGGTCCGTTTGCCGGCGGTCACTTTATTGCTCACGTGAACTTCATTTAATTCCTTGCCCGATGCCGCGGCTCATTACCTACTGGACACTATTAAAACGGCCGACTACAGACAACCGTCAAAGTCGATATAAAATCATTAAGATTTAAATTAAACTGCACGTATCTTTGAATTAAAGTAACGCTCATTTGAAGTAAAAAAAAACGACTGTCAAAGTTGACCCATATTTCAGTGTTTCGTAAATAATTACCAAAAGAATCTTATCCATATTAATTGTGACTGATCGCAATGGTCTGGTACGTTAGCCGATGCGCTGTGAGAGGGTGTCAGAGCCCTACTGCCCGGTCGAGTGGGCGTTTTTGCTGCAACCAGACCTGACTATAATCTGACTATATTATACCTACCAATAGGTCAGGTTTTAAGATTAAGGTCTGTTCTAGAGGATAGGATTTCCTAAATCAGGGAGGAGGATGTTTCTGGACTGATTTTTATCTTGCATGGGTTTTATAGACTCCCATAAGTAAAGGGGTAAATGAATACTCTTACGCTATACGAGTATGTATGTATAGGTATGTACACTGGCAGACTCATAAACTGCTTCAATTTAAATATTTGATAGGTGTTTATAAGTTGATGCAATTTACTAGTCTGCGATTGTTGTATACTAGCTTCTTGATGAACTTAAAAACGGTGTGCATAAAGTGTCAAGTTAAACAGCTGGTACTGCGATATATGGAAGCACTTCTAAATTTTACAACTCATAAATGGGCCATTTGTCATAATGTTTCATTTAACGTTATCCAATAATGTAAAGTAGGTAAGCGGTAGTTGCAAACATATCCGATGAATAGTGACGTGAGGTCGAGCATGAAGTACCTATAATGAGCGGATGACTCGTGGTCACACCAGTTTGTCACCCCAGTGCTATTCGCTTTAATCGGTTATTCGTCAGAAATAATTTTTATTCCGCAAAAGTAGGTAGGTTAGGTTCGTTAGGTATCTTAAGATGCCCGAAGGGCAAATCGCTCAGAAATAGGAGCCCTGCCATAGGCAGGGCTCCGTCGAAAGGCACTGGGGTGACAAACTGGGGTGACCACGAGTCTGCACCCCTATAATGCTTACACTGCCATTATTCCGTAAAAAGCGGTTAACTACAATGTAGTGGTCGAAGCAATATATACTCTATTGTTTACGATATTAAATTTATAATGCTTCTACTATTACTGTGCAGTTAGCTTCCTTCTTTGGTATTATTGCAATACAAACCTAGTTGGTATTTTCGATTTGAGCTGATCCAGATTATACAGTTCTGAGGGAAAGATTCTTTAGCACCTCGAACGGGTTGATGGTGGGTTAAAACCCTAACCTCAATGGCGTCTCACGATGATATGGAGAAGGTCCGTGGTTTTTCTCCGTCGTGTATCAACTTTCAGTAGGTACGAGTATTTTTTGTTTACGTAGAGTATCTCAGTATGTACCTATTTATTTATTTACTAATACAAAATCCACGGCACAATAAATAATAATTTTATAAAGATTATGTATGTATGTATGTAAACACTTTATTGAACAAACAAAAGAAATAACAATCATAAAATAGACAAAAATATAACAGGTATGTACAAAGGCGAACTTATCCCTTTAAGGGATCCCTTCCAGTTGAATTTTGAGCGTTTGAGAAATAATGAATTACAACGAATAGCCAAATAAGGACAACACTAAAATATTTTTTTATAAATATTATGAGTTTATTATGTTTACATCAATGCCAATGCAGGATTTACATTTTGTAATTGCAACTGTTTAATGCGTTAACTACGACGTTGAAAAAGTAAAAAAGAAAACAAATAACAAACAGACATATTGGAATAAATAGACAGACACATAACAGATATTTTGGGTATTGGTAAGGATTCCAAGGTTCTTGACTGCTGTTTTGCTTGAACGCTCGTGCTTGTCGGTATTTGGTACGGACTAAAAGTGTGTCGATATCAAACTTAAAAGAAATCCACGTATAGGTTTTAAAAGCATTTCACTTGACTAACTGACATTGCCCAAAAACTTAGACGCCTCAGGAGTCAAATTCAAATCATCCGCGATATTCTCTCGACAAGATTGGCTTCACTCCACCTTTAACCTTTCGCTAGATGGGTATTCGTTCGCAAGTGCTGCCATCGGCATTCCTTTTAGATATTGGATATCTATTAGCCTGCCATTGAAGTCCAGCGGAAATTAAATGTAAGACAGTATTACGAATTCCATTGATCACAAATGCAGACATCTGAGACCACGCGAGTCACATGTCAACTGGCGCAATATTGTAGCATACCTAGATTCGAAGTTTATCTTTATACATAATGGCTTGCTTCATAGCTTGTGTGATACTTGTAAACCTTGTTCACTGTGCTTTACAATAGTTTTGTGTATTTGAACTGACTATCGTGTAGTTAAATGATAATTTAAATCAAACAATATTTCCTGCGCTAGTAAGCAATCTAAAGTAGTACTCTACTACCTAATATTGTACAGTCGACTTCATAAATATTTGTACACTTTAGTACATTGTCACTATAATCGCTGCGACAATTCATATATGGCAGTTTAAAAATGACATTAAATAGACAAGGTACTAAAGAGTGTTCTTGCTTACTAATCTTGTCAACGCATGTGTCTGGTGCGTTTCGGAGTGCAAACGTACGATTAGTAAACATTTTTGTTCCGAATTAATAGACACTATAATATTTTATGACCTGTAACATCAGTCAAACACCCTGGAACGATATGGCCGCATAAAACTCGTCAAGTTAATATCACCCGTCGTGTAATTAGAATTAACGTCGCGGCTTACTCCGACTGCAGTCTGTCGGTGGGGCGGCGGCGATCCGTCATGTCGGCCATTAGCGCCGAGTGCGAAGGCTGCGGCGGTCACGCGCGAGTCCTTTCTCCTAATTATAAGACGCACATAACCCCAAGTATTATGTACTAAATATATTGGGTTTTCGTCCAACCGCTTAGCATAAAAGTAGCTTAGGTTTCTGAATTAATTCACGATGATATCGCTTTTAATGTCGCTGATATCTTTATATTTGGAATTAAATACATGTTTTTCACTTATTTGGATTATTTCAATTTATGACATGGGTTTTTGCATACCATTTTAAAAGGTGAATCCTGAATTAGCAGTCATTCATTCAGATGCTGAAAATAATACTCGTACCTTAAACGATTTACTAGTAAATTATATTAAATATGTTTGCAAAGTTATGAGTAAAGATTAATACTGGTTTAATGTGAAAGTAAATAATTGAGAACACTAGCAAGCAACAAGAAACCTTATTACTGTATCAATCACTGTAACTCTTTCACTTCGATGGAGATTTTATCTGGCTCGTGAAAAATGGACCTGTCGGAGTAATGCCCCGGCCGAGCGGTCGCAGGAGCCTCTAAATGTTTTTGTTTCTCCACGATATCCTAAAAGCTCTTCAAGTAATAGTTTCGTCGTCGTAATCACTGACCCTTTACAATTTCTGCTCGATGTCAGTAACGCTCGTTTATGTAATGGTAAGGTAAAGTTATCAAGAAATCCTCTTCAGTTCCTTTGTAATAATATTTTTACTTGTGTGGAAATAACAAAAACAAGAACATGCGCAGAAACTTGTTAAAGCTGGCTGAACCTGCTCAAACGTTTTCTTATTTTACCTCACCTTCACGCCTATTTCTGTCGCGCTCAAAATACCCTGTCTGCCCGTTTCGGATCAACTCTATATAGCAGGAGTACAGAGGGACGCGTCCGCTGTAAGAATGTCCCTATATAAATATTTAATACGGTAGTGGAAGGCGGACCGCGGGTAGAGATAGCCGCGGGAATCAATAGCCAGCTCCGCACCACCACCACTATCTGTCCTACGCATTCGACATAACACAAGTAATATCCACCCTGAGGTATTTCTACTTATTCCCGCAGGCCCGCTCCGGGCTGAACGCTGCGTTTATTTACACACCTTCATATCGCACTACGTAAATATATACCTATTTATCCAAATACTCCGCAAAGGGCCTCGTAAGACTGCCTGGAAGTTTTATCGATAAAGCAACTTTGTACACGTATTATGTGGGTCATTACGGAAGCCAGCAAGTGCCTGCTCGACGGAATTTTATTGAGTTAATGGAGTTGCCCGTTTATAATGAACCTGGAAACAATTAATTCCCTCTGGTATGTTGACCGAGTCTGCATTCGATTTAATAACGTATTGATCGCGAGAATACACATTTTATTTTGTTGTTGGGCGGCGTGCTACTTAAAGTCTAGCGCTACGTCGTAGCACTCCACATTTTCCCGAGTCTCGTAGCGCAGAAACATCGACGAGTCCACGCCTTCGCATTCAAGTTGGTGTTGATGAAGCTTTTTTTCTAAACTTAACGACGAACTTACTCTCGCGGCAAGTGTACAGACTTAGTAAGAAAATACTTGTGGGAATTTTCTTCGTGGTTACTTTGTACAAAGAATTGTTTGAGACGGTTTATTGTTGTTATTTATCGTTTCACTTACACAGGGTATTCTAGTATCTGGTTGGTATCATCTTGTTTAAAATATTATCATTTACATAGCGGCCCTCGGCGTCTCGGGTAGATTTTCCTTCGCCGTAGCGGGATGATAAATAGCCCACATTACTCCCAAAGGACTTGGAGGTATTATTAATATACTTTTTCACCTCAGCAGCTCAAACAAGCAGGTTTTGCTGCTTAAAAACAGTGAGCAAAATTCAATTTTGCTGCGAGCGAGAGGCAAAGTAGCTTTTTAATTATTTTTTTTAAATGCCGTGAGCAGTGCTGGGGCTAATCACAACATTCGAAAAAATTGAACTTCACTTTGTTCTGTCACTTTCACTTCGATAGGAAAAAAGCGAGAGATAGAAACAACTTGATTCGAAGTTCGATTTTCAAATTCCACACATAGTAGGCCCAAAAAGAAACGCACGTTCGGATGCACACATAACCGTAAAATTGCAAATAAAACTATCTGTTAAACTTTGAAATGTGTTTATTATAACTATTTTATACAGTAGGTACAATAATTTTTTTTATTTAATGTTTTGAAGACAAAATTAATGAAAAATAAGAAGTTATGTATCTACATAATTTTGTTATCGTTTTAACAATCTTTAATTTCGTGACATAAACCGCGGGGGCAGTTTCAGAACGCATTTCAAAAATAGCGGGATTATTGTACTTAAAAAAAAAAAGTAATGTATACCTAATGTAAATGACGATGTAATTTTTGTTAATTTGTCCGCCATAGCCAATAGCCATAGACAAGGCCTAGTTAGGTTTTTTTTAAAGCCACAGACTACATAAAGCTGTATAAAGTTGTGTTTGCACTACGGCATTATCAAGTTGAGTGACAGGTTTTATCTGTTTCATGTTTATTTTTTCCACTTTTTATTTTATTAGTATTTTGCAAAAATGCTTGTGATTGATGCATATGCGATCGTGTCGTTATTTAGTCGTGTATTCACCAAATGGTCACAACGGAAGACCTGCGTTGGCCCTACCAGCTTCACGCTGTGTTGTCTCTTGTTGAACAATAGTTATTTGTTCAACAAGAGAGCAAAGTTGGTTTTTGCTGCGAGTGATGTTTTTGAATCCCGAGTAAGCGAAGGATTCTATTATTGAATCACGAGCGTAGCGAGTGATTCTAGGTTAGAATCCTGAGCGTAGCGAGGGATTCAAAGATACGAGACGTAAAAAACTTTGGTCTCGTGTGAGACATACAACTTTTCACCTCAGCAGCGAGAACAACACAGCGTGAAGCTGGTAGGGCCAACGCAGGTCTTCCGTTGTGACCATTTGGTGAATACACGACTAAATAACGACACGATCGCATATGCATCAATCACAAGCATTTTTGCAAAATACTAATAAAATAAAAAGTGGAAAAAATAAACATGAAACAGATAAAACCTGTCACTCAACTTGATAATGCCGTAGTGCAAACACAACTTTATACAGCTTTATGTAGTCTGTGGCTTTAAAAAAAACCTAACTAGGCCTTGTCTATGGCTATTGGCTATGGCGGACAAATTAACAAAAATTACATCGTCATTTACATTACATTACTTTTTTTTTTTTAAGTACAATAATCCCGCTATTTTTGAAATGCGTTCTGAAACTGCCCCCGCGGTTTATGTCACGAAATTAAAGATTGTTAAAACGATAACAAAATTATGTAGATACATAACTTCTTATTTTTCATTAATTTTGTCTTCAAAACATTAAATAAAAAAAATGATTGTACCTACTGTATAAAATAGTTATAATAAACACATTTCAAAGTTTAACAGATAGTTTTATTTGCAATTTTACGGTTATGTGTGCATCCGAACGTGCGTTTCTTTTTGGGCCTACTATGTGTGGAATTTGAAAATCGAACTTCGAATCAAGTTGTTTCTATCTCTCGCTTTTTTCCTATCGAAGTGAAAGTGACAGAACAAAGTGAAGTTCAATTTTTTCGAATGTTGTGAGTAGCCCCAGCACTGCTCACGGCATTTAAAAAAAATAATTAAAAAGCTACTTTGCCTCTCGCTCGCAGCAAAATTGAATTTTGCTCACTGTTTTTAAGCAGCAAAACCTGCTTGTTTGAGCTGCTGAGGTGAAAATAACTATTTCACACCTGTTAGTGGCTGTCCTGGTAGTACCTACCTACCAATTTGTTTAACATTAAAAAAAAACTGTTAGGTAATTAATCAGATACACGGTTCACCCCACCTGGGCCTCTTTTCTAAGCGGTAAAAACGATATCGTATTTGAAACTGTTATAGAATTGTTATTAACCCGGGCGCCATTACTGTCAAGTAAATAAGAGCTATCAAAACGTTGACAATACGATAACCATCAAAAACGATATGGTCTTTACCACCTAGGCTACTGGCCTAGATAGAACGTGGTTACCACCGCCTTTGGGTATAAACAACACCAAGAGTATGTTTTTCCCACCGCATTGTTACTGGATGGGCCTACCTACCGATAGTGACAGTGTCTCACAGTACACAATTCACTGCAGTAAGCGACGCACGTAATCGATCCAAGCCCGATATGTTTCGTAACATTTTTTGTAGTCTGTTTTCCTACTAGCTCTATGACGTTTCGATCTTACTTGACCCTAACTAACAGCTATCACATTCGAGTTCATAAATAATTTAGTTCCTTGTCCATTTAATGCCAAGTTCAAACTGCCATATACGAATTATCACAGCGATTAAAGTTACAAGGTACTGAAGTGTATACATATTTATGAACTCGACTGTACATTCTTCATTTTCTCACTTGCCGCTCAGTGCGTCTCTAACGGTACAGAGGCCCTAGACAAGGTGCTTAACGCTAACGTAAACGATTTTCGAAAACTCAAAAGGTAACCCTATAGGGACATTTTGATAACAATCATAACGTTCTCGCAATGCACCGTCTAGGGTCACTGACTAATGGGATATTCGAGTGACAAGCCAGTCGTGGACAACTGGGCTAGCTGTTCTTCAGAAGTCGTGTCAAGTAGCTGGCCTGGTCAAACGAGCCGAACTGCTTTAGAGAATAATACGACAGTCTATATGTGGCTTTGCCGCCTTGGAACTAGTTAGAATATGTGAGTCACGGAGCGCATTGTGGTGTTCCGGATATAACCCATGGGGTGGGGGATTGTAAAGCGGGCTTTACACTTGGCTGAATTTAGCCAAGTGTAAAGCGTGCTAAATTTAGATAGCCGACGTGGACCCCTCCATAGGAGCGTCCTCTTTACACCTGATCTTGTTAGCGTGCTAACTCACTATGGACGAACGCAATAGCGCCTTCATAACACCAAAGAATAGGGCTTGCCACGGCCTCGAGCTTTTTTTAAAATATTTGTAAAAGGACTCTAATGCAGCAGTCCTTATTTTTATAGTCCTTATGCTTATGATCCCACAAAAAGAGCATTTCCTTATTTAAATCTATAAGCTTAACCTCTTTTTCTTTAGTTGCTATAGTGGAGGCGATTGCGCTCACTCCACTCGAATTTAGTCAAATGTAAAGCGGGCTTAAGGGCCGTATTAATATACTGATATCGACTGTAACGCTCGTCTCAAGATGCGTCAATAATGACAGTATTCTATGGCTTGACGTATACTTGGACGCATCTTGTGATGCGCATCTCAGTCAAGATGAGTTTAATAAGGGCTTCTTAAAAAATCAACAAAGCACTGCATGTGAAAACTCAAAAGCTAATTCCGTGAACTACTTATTAAGTACTTAGTAGAGATTCATTCACTAATTTTAGGTTTTTTGGGTTTATTATTTTTCCTGTCACGCGTAAACAGGAAAAAGCACAAGACGGGAAAACCCAATGTTAGTCCAACCAAATATTTAACTTTTTAATTAGTGTACGTAATGTTACCATATATTAATAAAAGTTAAGTAAAAATGTAACCACTCAACAAATCACTGTCGGGGGTGAAGTGGCCAGAGTTATTCATTTATTTTACCACATCGTATTTTCATAACGTTAATTAAACTAGCTTTCAGAGAGCCAGAGCCCTTTCAGTAAAATAACTGCGTAGTTTCGTTGTATAAGTATACGTCAGGTCGTTATGACGGACTGGCTGGCTAGAGATTTGCTCGCTTTGCTTATGCTACGGCTTATGCCGCTAAAGCCTTGGAGGTCGCGATAGTGTGCATGTTCTTAAATAAGTTTGAGTTATAATTGGGTTAGTTGTGCTTGGGTTAGGAATACGTCGCAATATGCATGAGAATGGAAGAAGTCGGTTCAGAGATTTAGCAATAAATGCATAAGTAAAAAAGAGACAGACAGACAGATTTACTAAACTGTTATTTTAGGGTTAACGTGTCCAAAATAATTGCGCTGTACAATGAGATTATGCATAATTATGTTTTTTTTTCTTGTAGGTAAGTATAGTCACGGTAACGGACCTTAAGAGCGTTGTAATAGAGTCGAAAAGTGACGAACCTATTGTTACCGTGACTATACATAACCCACGTCAGTAGAGGTAGAAGGTGTAAATAAATAATAATAACGTTGCCGTTTACCGCTATTTCTCATGAATACGTTATCGTGCGTTTCCACGGTTCACCATAATAAACGGAAGATATTTTTCACATAACAATGCTCAATGCCTTTGTAAGTGCTAAAACATTTATAATAAAGAACTTATTTCAGGCGCCAGTAGGCTTTGTTGTTTTCTAATTTCGGTTTTATGTAGATGCGGCCCGGCGGCGCGCTGTTTGTAGACATGAATTTACTAAACAAAGATCGTTACGGCCTACAATTAACAATTACAAAGCTGAATTGCTTTATTTAGAGCTTAATAACACGATGTTTGTTCGTAAGACCCTGGTTTTCTGAGCGAAAAGGCTACAGTTTACCTTATTCGTTATTAATGAAGCAACTGCCGCCATGAGGCGGAGGTACGAGGCTCTCCTAACAGGATTAGTTTCCGGATGTAAGCAAAAAATCAATTTGTTGGCAAGCGGCCATGCGCCCGGCGGCGTGTGGAGCGCCTTGCTTTACTCTGCTATTTCTACCTTAATCGCAGTCAAATGCCTATTGGATTGTGTGACGTTTTAAAAGATATTTAAAGTAACTTAACTTGTTCTTGTCCCAGACGCTTCAAAGAAATTTCGAAGAGACGCATAGACGTCACCGGATACCGTAGAGGGCAGCTTCCTCGCTAAACGAATTAGTTTCGCTATTTTATTTAGCGACGAAATGCTGCCCGCATGTCCGGGATAAAATTCTGTAGAGTCATGTTAAGATTTATTTAATTCGATTTAGCTTTTAGGTGATAGGATAAGTATTATAATTATAACACTATTCGTTTCACATTCTTATTTACATGTGTAAGTAGGTATATTTTTTGGTTTGTGAAATAAAGCAGCATCCGTTTATTGCAAAGCAGCTACTTCTGGCAACAATTTAAATAGCTTTTTATGAATTTGCAAATCACTCGCCATTAACTTGATTGGCGTGTTAATAAACTGGCCTGGTCACTGTAAGTTGTGAAAACCTTTCTCGCACTCGGTGATTAAGAGAATAAACAAATCATAATCTATACTGTCTATGAGAATATTTTAAGCGGCTAAAATTGAACGTTTATTTGTACTTTAACGATAAAATATCTGGAAAGCTACTAAACCGATTAAAAAAATACTATTACTGCCTGTTTCACAATCGAGAAGTAAAGAATTTTTGAACGATAGGCTTAGCCCTTTCTCGTTCTTACATTTGAAAATAGAAAAGGAGAGAGCCAACTTTAAATGGCAGATAAATTTACTCGTCGATTGTGAAACAGGCCCTAAGTCTACGAGTATAAGGTACATTTTTCCTGCCTAATATAGCCTATATTTTATTTCGCTTTGTTGCTTTGAGTCGCTAGTCTAATTATATTATTGTCTTTTTGGTTACCTAAGCGCTTCATCCTTTCGTTCGCTTGCATACGTGCGCGCAAATATGGAAAACACCAGTCAAATGCGAGTCGGACTGGAGCACCGAGGGTCCCGCAGGGTCCCGTTGTAGGTACTTGCACCCGTATGAAATATTACAAACCCAATAAAGTCCTGCTGCTGCTTGTTGTCTTCATACTTTAGAAGCCCGATCTCTTTAACGTACCTAAACAAAGTTACGACATGTATGAACTAATTTTCTATTTAAAATTATTTGGTGCTGTCTTTTATGATTTTTAGTAGGTATAAACACTTTAGTCTCCTGCATCTCAGGATCTAATTAAGTCTACTTAGTCGTGATAGTTTTCCTATTAAATTCGTTATTATGCGCTTTCATAAAGGTATTTTTCAGATTCTTAGTATTTGTACACAAAAATTAGCGCTTTAAAGCTAAATGTTTCATAAACGGATCCCTTAAACGAAAAGCTGTTGTGGCAAACCCACAATATTTTTGAAATATGTACCTATCCAACGACTCCCCACACTATGGGGTAGACGAGAAAAAGAAAACATCCCCACGTTACGTGCAGGGGAGGTACAATAGAAAAAAAAACAACAGTTTATTTTACCACTTTGTTGGCTTGACTAATATGTATATTCATGCCAAATTACAGCTTTCTAGCTCTAAGGGTCTCTGAGCTAGGCTGCTGACGGACGGACGGACGGACGGACATGGCGAAACCACAAGCGTCAGAGCATTTCTTTAACGTTTCATTAATAGTTTTTTTTTTCTTATTTTTATCTATTTTATAGATGATTTGATAGTCTATGTAATGTTTTTTGTGGTTTTATGGTGCGTTGCCAAAGGGGTTTGGGTAAAAGTGTTGTCATTTGTAAAAGTCATACTTTTTCAAGGAGAGCGGCCATCTGTAAAAGTGTTAAATTATGATATAATAATTCAAAATAAACATGTTTTGTTCTATAATGTAATACTCTTAAGTGCATCGGAGTCGAGATATTTAATATTCTTACCTAGGCGTACTTTTAGTACCAAAAAATGAACACTTTAATCTTAAATATCTCGTCTCCGTTATTATTAAACGCCATAAATTATGTATATCTACCTATGTGTATTTCGAGGTCCTCTAAATAACTATGTTAAAATCATCCGTGGCCGCTTAAAAAAATATGATAATATTCTTCAAACAAATTTACCCAATGCCCTTTAAAATCGTGGATAGAGTTGCGACGTCTCGTTATAATTTGACATTTGCTACGCACAAGATGTATCAAATTTTAAAGAGACGTCTGAACTCTATCCACGGTTTTTGAATATAGGAACGCACCATTAACCTGCAGTAGTTTCAGAAATGGGGGGGGGGGGGTGTTTTCTTTGCGTTTCCCGTTAATTATACAAACATTCCTAAAACTATTAATTTGACATACATACATACATAAACTCACGCCTTTATTCCCAGAGTGGGGTAGGCAGAGCTACAGAATTACCAACAACTCTAAAAACTTGTTGATAATTCTGTAACCACATTTTGCACACTTAGGCTAAGATGTTTACCAGTATATTAGTGACAGGTTGCAAGCCCATCGCCTAACAGTACCATACGCCTTTATTCCCTTAGCCGTCTCTTACGACATCCACGGGAAGATATGGAGTGGCACTATTCTAACCCGGCAACCACACGGGTAAATAATTAAACCTAAATAATAATAATAATTATTATTATGGGGTTAATTTGAAAAACCTAAAAATCAAATAATTTATCACTTGGTGGTTAAAACGTTTTGTTTTCATTACTCCGTGTTTTACGGCAAAATGCAAAGGTTGTTTTGTACCACTAAATACAACAATTAGGTATTGTAAATTTCAGCCCGATGATGCCTTTTAGCCGTTTTAGAGATTTGATGATGATGATTTCCTCCTAGATATATGCGTCAACGGCGAACCCAGCTAATTCCGGAGGATTGAGCGAAGGTGACTAGCAAAGCAAAGCCAAATTTGGTCTTCAAGGTACGGTTGCATGGCGTACAATACAACTGCCTTAATAAATTGTAAATATAGGAGGGCTTTGGACGGTTAAAAGGGTCTAGGCAGACTGACGGGCAGACGGACCCTAAAAATTACAATTTCAATCGACCTTAATTTCACGCCAGCCGTGATGCGTAAATTTTGTTCTGAATAATAGTTGCATTGTGTTTATTCGCTACACCGCCTTTTAGGTAGGTACCAAAGCTTTGAAGCGATTTACTAATACTTAAGTATTTTTTTTTGTTAAAACAATTTAGTTTAGTAGATTAGAGACAGAGATTGAATCTGACATTGTTTGAAGTCTTCACCAAACGTCTCTACCGTCGTCGTCTTTACCGAAATGTTAATTTTACACAGCTCACCGCATTTGAAATGGGGAAAGCTTTACTCAGGTGAAATGCCGACAAAATAGGGGCAGAACTCGGCAAAAGAGGATTAAACATCGTCTAGACTCCAAATCGTTCCAATATATCTTAATACCGAGCAGAGGAAATGTGCTTAAGCTATCTGAGTCTTGATCTCGCAATGTTTCAGTTGATGCTCCGATTAAATTAAAGTCAATTCCTCGGGTAAGACAGCCCGTCTACCTACCTAGCCTATACTATACACATACAATACGATACAATAGAACTTGGTGAGGGCCGTTATCTCGACTTCGTACTGGAGTTGAAATTAATTAAATCTGCTGCTTATCTAAGAAGTTTGTTATCTAGAGACATAAAATTGAAACTTTTCTGCCCGGCGGAAAAGCCTCCTGAGTTGGGTGAATTAAGTAAAGAGGGTAGACAAGATACAAAACAAATTCAGGCTTCGTTTTTCATCTTTTTTTACAAAAGATGTTTAATGAATTCTTTTAGGTAGAGGTGAGACGGGTCCTCTTTCCATTTAGCCTTCAATTATAATTCATAATAGATTGAGATCTTGGAGTTTTGTTTCCTTAAAGCAGCGCTTTAAATAACTCACCTATGTAGGTAGGTATAAGTATGTACATCGAGTTATTTTAGCAATGATTATTAATATTATTATACGCTGACTCAGTAGTTTTTAACACGCTTTTATTAGCTTGACCTGAATGTACGTAGGTATAATGCATGTATATGTATGGTATGTAACTATAGTTTGTTTTACCCCACTTTAATCGTCGAATGTAAGTGGGTTAAACTATAATAATCATTACTGGTCATGTTAATATTGTAAAGTTGTAAAAATGTACATAAGATATACTTTTTAACAAGCTTACGAGTAAAATAAATGTAAGTAATTAAGTATCTAATAACTCCATTTTAATCTAGGTACTTTTGAATAAGTTACACGCATGTTAGACGGTGCAAAAATGTTAATTTTTTTTAATAATATGAGAAAACGCGTGAAGCTTGAACAACGCTTGTACACTCAACGCTTTATATCGTTATGCTGAATCAAGCAATCAATCAATCAATGGCCTAAGCATAAGGCGTGTCCCAATTTTCAGCGGCAGACTTGGGCACCCGGCGCTGGATTGTGGCGCAAACTAGGAAAGTCTCACAGCCATAATATGTGTACGGTTTGCCTTTGCGGGCCTCAAAATGTGGATAAAGCATCCGTCGCTCTCGTACTTATCCTCATGTGTCAGAAAGTGACGGAATGAAGTAACTGAACACTTTAGTGCTTTATCACTTTAAAGATATTGATTGTACCTACTTCGCTTATCTAACATAATTAGCGACCTCACTTCAATTTGTTTAAGTTCTTCTAGAATAAAAACGAATTAATACCTATATAATTAAAATAAAAACCGGGTTAGAGCATGTCTGACTTTGCTCGTCGTAGGGTTCCGAAGCCGTTATACTTACACGAAAACTATCTGTCTGCTGTCTTAGATGATTTTAGAAGGTGTAAACATTTTAGTCGCCTGTATCTCAGAAACCAGTTGTCTAAAAACCCTGATTATTTATAAGGTTCTTATTCTTGTAAGGAACTTTCTTGGCAGGGATCGCCAAGGTGCTAAGGAAGTAAGGAACAAGTGACTTCTCCGATCCTTCCTTGACCCAGGGCCCTCAAAAGAATGGCTGAGAAAGTTTAGCTTTTACAGAAATGTTATATTGTAATAACGGTAGGTTATCAGGCAGTAGATATAAACGGATTGAGGGCGGCGGCGAGGACGGGGCGCGGCTCACAATATCCGGCTGAGCCGCAATACCGCCCTCTATGGATTTAGGACATAAAATCCAATGATTATAACATAACCCAGAAGCCTCGGTTGCTTTTACCCTGACTCAACATGGAGATCAGTAGGTCCCACGGTCCTTTAGCACGATTATAGTAATGTTTTAATTCAAGTTAAACGAAAATTATCAGGCAAGAAGCCTGTTTTGGTATTAATTATTCTAAAATAAGTTGATCTCGAAGAGATCGCCTTTGTAGCGATAAAATCGCCTGTTGCTTATCGTGTAAGCGACTCGTATTCCCTATTACTTAGTTGTGTGTCGGACTCGTACTAACGGTTAACGGTTATGTACCATTCTTGTATGGGCTTTTAATTTTTAATTTAATAAATTTTTTATTATTTGTTGTTATAACACTCTTTTTGAAAATTTTAGAGTTTTAGAGATACTTACAGTAATTGTTAAGGTCGAATAAAACACGCTAAAAAATTACGCTTTTTGTATGTGGAGTTCTTTAATTTATTTATTTGTTGTTATAGTGGCAGTAAAAATAAACTCTCTGAAAATTTCAACTGTGTACCTATTACGGTTCCTGAGATACAGCCCGATGACAGACAGACGGACGGACGGACGTATAGTGGATGTGGAGGATATTTGTGAAAGCGTACTCAAAGCATTTATTCCATTACAAGCCTTTATCTGCTACTGGCGCTACTTCGTCCGCGAAAAACGTCATTTATCGTTATTCCGTAACATTATAAGTATTCTTTGCTAGACCCAAAACATGGATTACCCCTCTGCCGAATTGATCTCAATCCGATTATCTGTTCATGTGTGATTGAAAACAAGCATCCTCACAAACGGTCTAGCACGAAGGGAGGAGGAGGGTGGGCCCCTGTGAGGAATATTTATATTGGTAAATGTCAGTTGTTTGCCGGCCCATAATTGGTAATCACTCCAATTTTCAACCCTTGAACTATCACAGAGATAATGCGAAAAATGTAATTCATTAATTAAACAAAAGCAAGTACGTGTGTTACTTAGATTGAGTGGGATTGTACACTATAATTTTAATTATATTTTTATATCTGAAAAAATTAAAAAATAATGACAGTTAATTTTTCGATAGCTCTTTCGAACATAGGTACTGTGCCGGTAGGCACGTTTAGTAATTGTTATCGATTCACGTATTGATGAATTGGCCATGCTTCATATTTTTTTTGTATGGTTTTTATAATTTATTTGATAAATATAGACTATTTTAAGAAAGTAATTTCGGTATTTTTGTTTTTAATTAATCCTATCTACATTAAAAAAATATATTAATTTATTGCTGACGTGACGTCATCAAACGCATAATGGATAATGTAGTCTTCGCCTGCATAAAAATAAATTACAGTACTTAAAGTCTATGGTAAAGTCAACATCAACATCAAGGTGTCAACGTCACCGAGGACGGGCTCAAAAAATTTTGAAATCACTATCTGAACTTGTTTGAAATGGAAGGCCACAAGTGTTTCGTCCCTTTATGTCCGAATAACAGCAGGGATAACCCGGATTTGTTATTCGTACCAATCCCAGAACGACGGCGAGAGGAATGGTGTCGTGAAGTGAAGCAAAAATACTTCAAGAACTATTTGCAGTTTGGTTGTGAAGATCATTTAAATGTACTCGTATGTACCTGTTTAAAACAAACACATTACTTTTACACAATGGTTTAACAATAAAGTGTTGACCATTGAGTACTCGTATAAATTAGATTGCATTTATTAATTATAATAAACAAACAATTTACGAAAAGAAACGACACGTCAATGTCAAATTTGTGTTTGATATAGACTAGACAGAGGCGGGAACTGTTGATTGAGAAAGGCGCACTTTTTGTAAAATATTTTTGGAAAAATCCTTTTTCCTGTATTAACTGTATATATTGTTGTGAAATTGGTCTGTATACATTTAGTTAATAAGGTTTTTGTAATATAGAGATGGGGGGGGCCCCAAAGCGACCCAAACACTCCGGCTCTGCCGATGATCCCGAGGTAGCCGAAGAAAAATATAGGGTTTATCAAGTCAGGAGTTATGCGAGAAAATACCCGGAAAACTCAAACAAAACCGAGTTCGTAGTTTTCTTGGCTCACGGCAAAGTTGACAGCCCAATAACAGATAGAGACCGCCTGAAACTCTCTGAGGCGATTCGCAAGTACTGCGTCTCCGGCATTTTACATCTGAGGCCGATAAATAGATACAAAGTTGGTGTAACTTTTGATTTATCAAATAACGCCAATGTATTCTTACAGAATACCAAATTGTTAGACGACTTGGACATGGTGGCTACAATACCTGCAGCGGACACCGAAGTCACGGGGGTTCTGACTTCAGTTCCCACAGAAATGTCAAATAAAAAAATTTTTTCGTTGATAGGAAGCTCGAGGAACGTAATCCAGGTCCGGCGTTTCATGAGGAGAATGCGTGGTGAAGATGGCGCTGTGTCATATCTACCTACACAGACTGTCGCGGTCACCTTCGCTTCGACTCAACTGCCCGAACATGTTTTCCTTGATCACTGGAGACACGAGGTCAGCCTATATATTCCTCCAGTTAAACAGTGCCTGCGCTGCATGCGTTTTGGCCACATTGCAAAATTTTGTAAGAATGCAGAGGTCTGTTCTATATGCACAGAAAATCACAGCTTCCGGTCTTGCTCTGTACAGTCAGCTAATGCCAAATGTGCAAACTGTGGTGGCAACCATGTTGCCATAGCAGCAGCATGCCCAATGAAAAAACAAAAAATAGAAGAAAACAAAATAAAATCTCGGTCGGTTAAATATGCAGATCTATTTAATGAGAAATCTTTCCCGCAGCTAAACGCTAAATCTATAGAAACACACATAAACAATCTTACAAAATCAGACATATTTATGAATTTACTTGTAGAGTCAATAATGAAACTAGTTTCAAATAAAACTACACCAATTAACTCATCATCCATAAAAGAAAGTTTAAGATCCACCTTTAGCAAAAAAACTTAATTAGTAAACTAATGGATATATTAAATATAATTCAATGGAATGCACAAAGTATTGTTAGTAATAAATTGGTACTAAGTAATTTTTTGTACGAAAACAATATACATATAGGTATTATATCAGAAACTTGGTTAAGACCAAACCAACGGTTTAACATTAGAGGTTACAATATTGAAAGAAATGACACTGGTAACAAACATAATGGAGTGGCTATTCTGATTCATAATAGTATTTCATATTCAAAAATAGTTACGAAATTTGATGATTCCATACAAAATATTGGAGTTCGTATAGTGGTTGGTAATAAAGAAATCAGTATCATTAGTTTTTATAGCCCAAAAAACTGCAATCCAGTATTTAGTAAAAATAAATTTGATGCTTTAATAAAGTCTGTTCCTGGTCCTATGATTTTTGCTGGTGATTTCAATGCTCATCATATTACTTGGGGATGTGGTTCCACTACTCCACGTGGTAGAGATGTCCTTGAAATAATTGAAGACAATAATCTAGTGCTTCTTAATGATGGTCTTCCAACTACAGTTGGTTCTTTAAGTTGGCGACCAAACGCTCTTGATTTAACTTTGGTTAGTCCATCTTTGGCTTTGTCCTGTGACTGGTCTGTTCATAATGATCCACTTGGTAGCTATCACCTTCCTGTAATAATAAATATCTCCATTAATAATCATTGTAACGTCGATCTTAGTCAAAATAGCATGTTATGTTTTCCTAAATTTACTAACTTTAAACTGGTGGATTGGAAAAAATATCAAGATAAAACTGATACTTTGTTGTCTAATTTTAATGTTTCATCTTATTCTCCTCTGGAAGCTTATTCCTTATTCTGTAAGACTCTTAAATGTGCCATTGAATCATCTTTACCTGCTCAACTTAGTTCCTCAAATAATTATACATCTCTTTCTAGAAAGTCAGGAAGAAAGCCCTCTTTACCTTGGTGGAATGCTAAATGTTCTGAAGCCGTACAAAAATCCAAAAGTGCTTATGTTAATTTTAAAAATAACCCTTCTGAACAGTTATATTTAGAATTTAAAAGGTTACAAGCTTTTAAAAAACTTACCTTGAAACAGGAAAGAGCAAGAAGCTGGGCATCATTGTGTAGTTCATTTCATCGTTGTACTCCTCTCTCTGTTATCTGGAAATACATGCGTAAATTCAATAAGTCATATGTTCCTAACAATAGTAATAATTGTAGTTGGGTACCTAAATTTCTTCAAAAATATACTCCAGATCATGTTAACAATAAACAAAATTTTTCGATGAACACTTGTGTAAGTAACTCTAATAATATTTTTTTAACACAACCCTTTACTTTATCAGAATTGAAATCTGCTGTATTATCTAGAAAAGATAGTGCTTTTGGTCTCGACGGAATACCCTACAAAATGCTAAAAAACTTGAAAGAAAAGAGTCTATTAATATTATTGTATATTTTAAATCATCTTTGGGTTAGTAATGAAATACCTTCATCCTGGAAGACAGACTGCTTGATTCCTATTATAAAACCAGGTAAACCTCAACTAAATGTAGATTCATATAGGCCAATTGCCCTGACATCTTGTGTTGGTAAAATATTTGAACAACTTCTGAAACAAAGGTTGGAGTTTTTTGTTGAAAGTAATAATATATTGCCATCTAACCAGTTTGGGTTTCGTAGAGGTCGATCATCTGCAGAGAGTTTTTGTCAGTTGCAACTTGACATCCAAAATAGCTTAACTAGTCGAAATTGTTCTGTGTCTGTTTTCTTCGATATTGCAGGAGCATTTAATAGTGTCAATATTGATGTGCTTTCTATTGAACTGCTTTCTATTGGGCTCCCTGGGAAAGTGATTCAATGGATTAGCAACTTTCTGTCTGAAAGAACAGTTTTTGTTAAACATAATGGTTATCTTTATGGACCTAGACTTGCATCTGTTGGGGTGTGTCAAGGTGGAATTTTGTCGCCTCTAATCTTCATACTCTACATTCGTCGTTTAAATTTAATCTTGGGATCAAATGTTAAAAATCTGCAGTTTGCTGATGATCTAGTTGTTTATGCAAGTGGTACAAACTTAACAAACTTGGCTTATATCATTAATAATGCTTTAAATAACTTGTTCCAATATTTTTCGTACCTAAATCTTGATGTCAATCCTCTCAAATCAAAACTGCTCGTTTTTGGGAAAAAAAGTGCAATAATGCCTAATGTTTACTATAATAATATTGTCATTCCTATTTCTCTAGAAACAAAATTTTTAGGTGTCATACTAACTCATAATCTATCTTGGAAAAAATATATTGATAAAATTACTGCAACAGCTAACAAAGCATTCAATATCTTACGATCTTTAGCCTCAACTTATTGGGGTGCTGACCCCAAAATTCTACTACTTTTATATAAATCAATGATTCGCAGTCACTTTGAGTATGGTTTCTTATGTTTTGCTGGTGATAGTAAGCTTGTATATATTTTAGATAAAATACAAAATAAAAGTATGCGTCTGATAACTGGTGCTTTTAAAAGCACACCTATAAATGTCATGCAATGCAAGTCGAATGTAACCTTCCTCCGTTGTCTATTAGATTCAGCTATTTAAAGGAAAAATTTGTCTTAAAACTGTTTTCGTCTAATAATCAGTTATTGTCCAATTTAATTGCATTACCATGTGTTCCGCCTCGAAATCCTTTATACATTCTTCAGAATTTAACGGAATTACGGAGTCTCCTTGACAGTTCCAACATTTACAAACCATCTTCTTGGGTGTTGCCATGTTACAATGGCAGTTTTGAAAGTAAATTTCCTGCGATGAAAATTGTTATTGACAGTAAATTATCGTCTAAAGAGGAAGTTAATTGCAATCTATCTAAATGGCATGATCATCGTTTGATTTATACTGATGGGTCTAAAATGGACTCTAATGTCTCTTTTGCCATTTTTGATACTTCTCTAAATATTGGTTTGGGTTATAAATTAGATAAAAATTGTAGTATATTTACAGCTGAAGCAGTAGCTATTCTTGCAGCTTTAAAACATATCAAACATCAGAATCAAGGATTTCAAAAATGGCTTATTGTTAGTGATTCCATGAGCGTACTAATAAATTTAGATAATCATAAATTGCATGCTAAAACAAATTACTTAATTTTTGACATTAAACAGTTATGGTACGATCTTTTTGTTACCAATAAAATAATAGTTAGTTTCATGTGGGTTCCGTCTCACATAGGTGTCGTAGGGAATGAAAAAGCTGATTATTTAGCAAAATCAATTAATAATTTACATTCTGAAACTTCTTGCTTTAATGTCTCGATTCCTTATACAGATCTAATTAATATCCTAAAAGAAAGAATGATTACAAAATGGAAAATGCACTGGAATCATACTATACAAGTAGAAAATAAGGGACTTTGGTATGCTCCTTTTAATGTTATGATTAATAGCAAACCATGGTTTTGTAAAAGTAACTACTACATAAATAGAAATTTCTACTCAACTATTTTACGCCTTCGTTTTGGTCATTGCCGGTTGAATTTCCATCTTCATCGTTTAAAAATGGTTGATAGCCCTATTTGCTCTCATTGCAATTCTCATGAAGAAACCATTCCGCACATCATCTTCGACTGTTCATCCTTCGGCATTCAGCGCCTTGTGTTGTTGGATGAATTAACTAAAATTTATGAGTCTCATTTGGTCCCGCATGACATAATAAAGCTTCTTGTAAATAATTGTACATACTCACCTTTGTATAAATTCATTGTTAGCACTGTTGGAGAAATATAGTATAATATTGTAAATAATTCTGATATGTTTTTATATATATATATATATATTGTGAATACCGCAGACTTATCTGTGATGATATTTATTGACTGGATTATTCTTGAAAATGAGGACTGTGTTCTTACTTGATTTGGACTACCTGAACTGGACTTGATAAAATAAAAATATAACACTGAAGACTTTAACACCGGATTTGACTATAAGTATTGAAACAACTGAAGACAACTCACCACTGGATTTGACTATAATTTAATTTATATAACTGAAGACTTATAATGGATTTTACTACTCAAGTTTACATAGAAACAACTGAAGATTTATACTGAAGACTTTTATTAGGGATTTTACTTCTCGCCATTTTATGTTCATGAAAAGGAGAATTACTGAAGACGAGGCAGCATGGCTTTTGGCCCTAGCCTGTTCGTAAAGGACAAATGAAAAAAAAAAAAAAAATAGACTAGACAGACGTCAGTCGGTTTTTTTTTAAATATGGCAATGGAATCATATCCATTATTCGTTTGATAACTCACAGAAAGGTCATTTGAAGGTCAAAACATTTCAACGAATATCTTAATAATGTAAGACTTTTTTTTAAATCTGATATACAGAAACTGTACCGAAAGCTTGTTTCTCGAAATGGTTTTGAGATTTCTATACATATTTAAAAAGTTAGCATGGCTAATTGCATTTAGATTAGACATTATCTGAACGTGTAGCTAGCGCGCATTAGTGAGTACTGTAGTAAGTTAACTTACTTTACTGTAGTAAGTTAACTTACTTTACTGTAGTAAGTTAACTTACTTTACTGTAGTAAGTTAACTTACTTTACTGTAGTAAGTTAACTTACTTTACTGTAGTAAGTTAACTTACTTTACTGTAGTAAGTTAACTTACTTTAGTACTAACTAATGCGCGCTAGCTACACGTACAGATAATGTCTAATCTAAATGCAATTCATCAATACGTGAATCGATAACAATTACTAAACGTGCCTACCGGCACAGGTACTATTATATTTTTGAACGTACACCAATGAAAAAACCCCACGGACCGAGGGTCTCGACGTCGAAAGCAAAAAAAAACAGTATTTGATGCTCGGCACGGCATAATTTTGCAGCGGCAAAACTCCTGATATTTTATTATCTTTCTATTACCACCTCTAAATCAGTTTATTGGTTATGGACATCATCCCCAACATACAAACAATATCTGTAGCCGAGCAACTAAACCGGAACCGCTTTTAATATATGTAAAAGTCTTTGAAATTGTGTCACCCCCTTGAACTCCCCTTTGCTCTAGGTAGGTAGCTCTTTGCTTTTAACGAAAATTATTTTAAACAAGACGTGTTCTCAGTAACCTCTAGAATGCATATGACCAGCAAGTAGTGGACGTGTTTCGGCTGATAGGTATAATGTTGTCTATATGTCTCTGAGATATCAATCACTGCCATAATTATCTCGATCTCTGATTTCATACAATCTGTATTACCTAAGTCGCACCCTCTTCGCGTGTTACAGTATGTGTACGCATACGTGTACGGCCCACAATAACGCATATGGCCCTTTTTAAATAAATAAAAAAACAACTCTGGATAGACAGTTTTGTGTGCTTTTGTTTGGCTTCACCTAGAACTAGCTGATGAGTGTCCGTTTCAAGCGGATCATAAAGGCACTTTTATGCCTTCTTAAAATATTGAAATAAGTTATAGAATAACATAGCTTTCGGAAAAATTAAACATCGGATAAATTAATATTCGGAATTTCAATGTGTTCCCTTCACGTACAATGCTTGTACTTACTTACTTACTTATTACGAGTACGTACTCGTTATTTGTTTACAAGGTGGTATTTGTCATTATTATATTATGAGTATGATCAATAAATTTAAGAATCAGAAAATTAATCCAACGGGTTCTACCGAACAGGCCATGGACTTTAATTTATGAATCACTATAGAACCTTGTCGCATAAAACCAACGACTAATGCTATGCCATCTATGCTATGCTAATTCTATGTCATTTGAAATTTCTATCTCTGAAATGAAATGAAATGAAATGAAATTTATTTATTTGCTGTAAATGTGGTACATTAAGATGTCGTTTAAATTGTATTAGATCGCACACTTTGCTGTGTTCAGCGTGCAAAAATTGTATTACTTATAAAACTATCTTACACTAAATTTAATATTTCAAATTACAATTATTACATTTTACATTATACATCATTGGCAAATTCATTAAATTGTATTTATCTCAAAGAAATCCTTAATAGTATAGAGACATGCATCAACCAACCAAACATATAATTTTGATTTAAATTTCTTTACTGGCAATTCCTTGATAGAAATAGGTATACAGTGTGTAAATGGAATACGAGCAAACATTTAAACTAGACGTAGGTTATAGCTCTACAAGTCATGTAAATGTGGAATTTCGTTAATAACTCTAATACATAGAGCGCAATTAATTTTTAAAGGTCCCATCGAGCAGCAATGTAATGCATAACTTTTTCAGACCTTTCGTATATCGGCAGCCAAACTAGCGTAATTATGGCATTTAACGTGAAAAATTAGAATTGTTCTCTAAACAAAAACGTTTTATTTTGTATTATTATTGATTTTAACGTGAAACGATCATAATTTAATGCACCCATGCACGTAAATTGTCGTACATACTACTTACTTATCTTTACTAGGTATCCAGTGTGTCATCTATCACACACATACATTATTCACACATTATTGACATGATCTTTTTTGTGGGCTTGGTTTTATTAATGGATAATATTGCATTTACAGATTATGTATTAATTTAGCGGATTTAATGTGGTATTTATCAACAAAGAACTGTAACTGTCAAAAGAGTCATGACCTGTGGTAATCAATTCAGATGACCATAGACGAAGAAGTTGTATTGTACCTACCTACATACTTCTTTATTATGAAAACAGTTTAGATATGAGGAATTGCACTACTGCATACAGAAAACCCATCATGTAGTAAAAAAGGATAACAGAACTATGACATAAAATATGCTGGAAAACAGTTACATAAATCTAAAATGCCGCGACCATCTAATTTTAGTGCTCAGGAATTGAGTGATATGATTTTAGCATATGGTGAAGCTCAACAAAATGGAAACAGAGCGTTAAGTTTGTACAGAGAGCGGTTCCCGAATCGCAGAGTTCCGAGTAGCGCTCGAGTGATTGTGAACGCATTACAGCGAGTTCGAGAGGATTTGCCTGTGACCGGAAGAACTGATGGTGCAGCAGTGAATCGAGAGGTTCCCGTTCAAACAGAAGATCGAATACTGCTCCATTTTTCGTCTAACCCAGAGGATAGTACCAGGAATGCTGGGCGACGCTTTAATGTGAGTCAAACGGTGGTGCACAATATCCTCAAGCGCGACAAGCAACATCCTTACAAATTTTTAAAGGCTCACGCTTTGCTCTCCAGGGACTTGCCGCCACGAATTGCACTTTGTCAGTGGTTGCTCAGCCAACATCGAGAAGGCGGCGATTTTTTGGCCAAGATAATCTGGACTGATGAGAGTACATTCACACGGAATGGGGTCTGGAACCAGCGTAACAGTCATTACTGGTCACGGGTAAATCCTCACAATTTAAAAGAAACTGGGCACCAGTATCGTTGGGCTGTAAACGTTTGGGCTGCGATTCATGGCAATCGTATTATCGGGCCTATTTTTATCGACGGTAACCTAAACACAGACAAGTTTATACAGCTTCTGAATGGGCCTTTAGCAGACTACGTTAATACGCTGCCCGAAGAAGAACGCCGGCAGACATGGCTGCAGCTGGATGGTGCTCCGGCTCACTCGGCAATTCGCGTGCGAAATGTCCTCAATTCAATGTTTGAGGACAGGTGGCTCGGGAGGTTTGGCCCACGTCGCTGGGCGGCTCGTTCTCCCGATTTAACGCCACTCGATTTTTTTCTTTGGGGGGCAGTTAAGAACGAGGTGTACTCGGAACCTAGGACGTCGGTGGAACAGCTCAAAAACAAAATAACCGAAGTTTTTGAAAAACTGAGACAAACGACCGATCTCAGCCACGTCATAGACTCCATTAAACGACGCTGTGAAGCCTGTATTCAAGTACACGGTCGACACGTGGAGAACAGCTATCTCAGGCATGTACACCGGCGGCAGTGAAAATTTCAACAGTATCTTTTTTAGAGTACCAGTCAGTATGTTTGTAAATAAAATTAAATTTGATATTCGCGTTATTGTCCAGTTCGCCATTTACTCATTAAAGGTCTTAATGTCCCTTAGGAAGATCACCCATAGCATCTTTTTCAGCGATGAAATCACCATACAGTTGCAAAACCCGCGATACAGTCGCTGGTCGTAACCTTTGCACTGGTAAAGAACTACGCTTGTGTAAACGCAATACAGCAGTGTCACGATTTATTCAATCATCGTTACTGATCGAAAATAGTATCATAAATATGAGGTACCTAGGTTTAAGTTATGTTAGTTTTGCAGCTGGCCTGAAGGGCTAAAACGCCCAGAAATAGGAGCTCCGCGCCAGCGGAGATCCGTCAACCCTGTCAATTTGATATTGAAATAGAAATCATTGGTCAGTAGGACTACGCAGTAGAACCACGGGCAAAGAATGAGAATTTTTTACATTCATTAGTGGGATTAGTGGGATTAAGTACTTAAATGTTATTATTGTAGTATGCAAAACTTTGAATTAAGTAGGTGTCTAACTTCCTTCGGTACAATTATTCTGTAGAATAAAGATTAGATTAAAAGAAATGAAAGAAGTTACAAAGTTAACTCGGGCAAAGTACCGTGGATGTTTGTGTTTCAATCACGCAAAAACGGTTTAACGGTTTTGTAGGAATTCGACACCCACGGATCGACTTATTATGACTCATGACACATAGGACAGTTTTTATCTCGATATAAGCGATAAACAATTTCTACGTGGACAGACTCGCGGGCAAAAGCTAGTAAAAATTCTGCTTGAAACGAAAATATTTTTCATAGTGCCAATAAGATAGAAAACTCTTTTGGCAGGGCAGGTGAGTATAGCCAATGTTGACCTTATGTCATTACGAGTGGCCGTCAGTCACATAACCTAAAGTATCAATCAATGCTGTGTGCCTTGGTTGTTTGTTGATAGATTTTTATTAAGAAAAACGTTATAATTTTGCATTATTATGGAGAACAGGTATCTACATTGTCTTGTGATTTTACAATGGTTTCCCCTGATTTACATCGCTGAGTTTGGAACATCGTGGATCAACTAAGGATTAAACGAAGATATTTTTTTTTAATTTCTGTAAGTGTGAAGGAATCAGTATGTGCATGAACTAAGTGTTTTTTATTAAATTAAGAACAAAATAAAAAGCATTTCCACTGCTTTTCATTCTAAATAAGTTTTAAATACACATAACTACGACTGTGACCCGAGTCTAACCGAGTTTTCCCGAACCACTTGAAACCTTGTCAGTTGAAACGAAGATTTAAGTCGCAGTTAATTGCAGGTTAATTGAGTTATTTGTAATACATTGCGTGGCGAATTAATTAGTATGAAAAAAAATATTACAACTTAGGTTAACGATACACATGTTTTTATGTTAATTAGGATGCATATTAACCGTCGTTAAAATATTTGCTCGTATTGGATTTACACACTGTATGGTTGAAGACTTTAATGGCCATAGCCTCTTCACGTGACGCTGTCATTATGACATGGTTCTATAGTGGATCAACATTTAAAGTCTTTGATGGTACCATTAATAACCGCGACATTATGTTGTAAGTATTTTAAAAGGACGGCGTGTAAAAGCCAAGTTAAGTAAAAAAATTGTTTATGGCTCATAGTTATCAATGAGCAAATTGCAGAGCATTCCCAGAATTGTAAAAACTTTTAAAAAAATACAGAGAACATTCTCGGAAACATTGTGAGAGCGTTGAGGAGGTTCTCCAATAATAGGGAGGACGAAATAATGCAATGCGCGTCATGCTACCGATAGACCTGTAGTGGGAGAAAAATAAGCTTTGATAACATTAGAGTTTGTTATTTTTTGATATGTCGTTGGAGGCATGTTAAATAGCAATAATCTAAAAAGTTAGAAAATTATAGTCGGGGGTTTCGGACATATTGACATATTTTAATTTTTGCCAATAACTTTGTAAATATAGAATTAAAGTTTAA
The DNA here is from genome assembly GCA_963966035.1 of Acleris laterana. Taxonomy (NCBI): domain Eukaryota; kingdom Metazoa; phylum Arthropoda; class Insecta; order Lepidoptera; family Tortricidae; genus Acleris; species Acleris laterana. The sequence continues at coordinate 13,628,506 of OZ014439.1, read as the reverse complement.
AAAAACGGTGGCATATCGTATATCACTTTAATTTCTTTACAATATTCTGATTTTAGAAACCTGGAACACCTGCATTCTGGTAAACAAAAAAATGCTAATTACTTTGTAAATAATGAATTAGAGTAGCTGATATCGCACAATTATGATATAATCGATCAACTTAATACACTGGAAAAAAGTTAGAAATGTAGACTATCGGCCTGTCTAGATATTAACTTCTGGTGAAGCATTAAAGCCAATATTGAATTAGAGTTTGTAGAGTTCATTTATAACCAGTCATGACAATGATCTCAATTACCAAACAAAAGATTAGAAATATAAAATCATGGGGACACTAAATACTGATACGTAAAGCACTCCGTGATACGTAGGTATAATTCAAACTCGCGCGCGGGGCGTGCGCACCTCGCTGTGGGTGCGGGGTTGCGTGGTGCCCTTGACTGCGGGCGGCGCGGCCACGAGCCACGATCCCATCACTTTACTCAAAAAAATTTGCAAAGCGTGTTTTTAATTAATACATAAATATCAATGGAAAATAGTTACTTTCTCTTATTTATTTCTATATTGTTAAGTAGCATTTTATGAGTTGCCTTTTTTCACCCAGTACACTATGAAACTGTTAGGGTGATTTAAAGCCGGTTTTCGTCCAATTAGCTGAGTTGCCAGCTTTGGAGGACTAGAATAATATGGTCAAGTAATAAAATGTAGGTATAGAGAAAAAAAATAACTTTAGTGCTAATATGCTTTATTTTAGGTTAGATCAAGCATTCAGTTATAATTGTCACAGTTTTTTATAAAAAATGTTAATGATAAAAGTACCGATTTTACTAGCTTTCGTCCGCAAATTTTGGTTTTCGACCGAAAGTCTGTCAGGTAGTTTTCGACCATTTTGTAGATGAGCTAAGAAATAGTATAAAAAACGGATTGGCTAACAATATCTATTATTGGTACTTAATATAAGTTTTCTTTAATATTACCAAACAACATAAGTATTATTTTAAAATAAATAAAATTTTGTTAATCCTTGTCCGAAAACTGAGGTGTAAATTTTAGTTTTCGTCCACTCCAGAGTAAAAGGCCGGAAATTAATGTAATAGTTAAGCCGTTTCTAGATTTCGTCCATATATTTAAATTGATTTTACTCGTGCAGCAATGACAATTGGGCGGACGAAAATGGAATGTCTAGTCGAGTAACCACCAAAGATCATTTTACATCAAACAAATATAAATCGGCATAGGTTATTACAAATTGAGACTGACACAAAATCACACCTGACTTTTCAGTTTTCGTCCAGAGGACGAGAATTAAATATTTTGCAGATTACGTAATTCAGTATTAGTTCACTAAAATTTTATATGTTTACCGGAGATAATATAATTGATTACACCGTAATTTTAAGTTCATTATATTATTCTAATTGAGCCTTATGCACAAAAAGAACCTAATACTACCACGCAAAAATACTTAAAAACCTTGGCGTGAAATGTCTTGGTATCACTAAATTTCCACGACCGCGACAACACTTTCGTAACACGAAAATTAAACACCAACCGTAGTTTTTATTAGTCTCAACTTAAATAATATATTCATGTTTGTGAAATTAATGTTTGGCTACTAAGGGTCCCAACGAGACCAAACATGCGCGAGTAGCTGATTTTATTTTACTATTCCAGGCTTTTGTTCTAAACAGCACAGTCTACTGGACGAAAACTGGAACCGGACGGAAAACCGGCGAAATCACCCTACGTCACAGATAACATAAAGTTTTGCCCAACAGTTATTTATCTAACATTTTAAATTGACGAAACCACCACATAAAAGGGTTCCGTGCGGTCTACTAAGGTAAATGTACGCTTCCCCGAATCTGCCGTATCACCGAATTCCTCATATTTCAAGCTTTTAGTCAGTACTTACATTTGTTATTAAGTTGTGATTTTTTTTTCGCTAGCTATATACCTATCCCTTCCACTACGCGGCCAATCTGGCCATTTGCTGTCTCAGTCGGGACGCAACAATCAATTAAGTTAGTTGATCGCTGATCGCCATTTAGTATGGGAGTTCTTGTGAAAATCGATAAGAAATCGCGTATACTTACTTCATAAAACCGTATTACGTTACCTTTGTGTTTGAAAATGTGGTTTTTCAGTGTTGTTATTTAATTAGTTTTTGCCTTCTGATAAATAAAGTGAATTTAGTGAGGTCATATTTATAGAAATTAACAAAAATGTGAATTCGGTGATGAGTTAACCCTGACTTTGACTGGAAGGTTTTACCGAACAGTGTCCGGAATCAGGGAGAGCGTAAACATTTAAACATTTAAAACGTCAACCAACTGATTGCTTTTAGTATGGGAGATTAAAAAAAAATCTACCGATTTCGATATTAGTCCCATACTAAAAGATGATCGTGCTCATGAGTAGGTCCAGAAAATAACATTTTGTGTTACGTCTTAGGTGTCACCCTGTAGATAATCATTTTCAAATTATAATCAGATTTTTCTTTTTTTATTCAATTTGGTCACAATACACAGCATGACGTGTGTCAAAGGTGTGAAAATGATTTAAGTTTTTGGGTATTTTTTTAGTAATTTTGGATAAACCGCCTATTACTGGCTAACCTCCAGTTACTAACCAAAATGTAAAAATATAATTTAAATGAAGGGTTCTCAGTATGAGCAGTTATCGAATTTCCTGGACAAAAACTACGTATTGTTGTATGGTAGGGCAAGATATGTACCTAATTTAACATTGTAAAATCCTTTTACTCTTGTTTTACAAATAAATAAATTCGGATTCTGATTCTGATTCTGTCGAAAGTATGCACAGTAGCAAAGTTTTGGCCAGTAATGTAATAAACTGGCCAGTATCAAGCGATTTACCCTATCAAATACAAAAAAACAATCGTCTTGTTCCATATTTTTACTATTTCCTTAAAATTCTTGAACTTGAATAAATAAATAAAAAATGCCTTTTGTTAGACCAAAGTTTGAGCACCACTGAGCGGCAAAATTTCATAGTTACAACGTGTATTAAACGTACGTCGAAACGTACGTTTTTAGGTTCGGTTTAGGTTTACTTTACTAGGTTCATAAAATCTAATTTAAAACCACTATCTTATAACGTGAATTAAAAAACCGGGCAAGAGCAATATCGGACCATGCTCAGTGTAGGGTTCCGAAGCCGTTAAGTACTAAGAACAACTAACTCAAAAAATAGCAAGTATGAACAAATTTTCTATTGAAACTTATTTGGGGCTGTCTTAGAAGATTTTTAGTAGGTATTAACACTTTAGGTAATCATCCTTTAATTCTCAAGAATCAATCAATTTCGGTTAATTAGACCTCGCGACAAACTTAACTTTGCCGTTCGAAAACTGTTATCCCCATACATGGCATAGGTTGCGGTCAGTTTACCAACACCGCATATAACAATAAATAAATAATTACGTGAAGTACCTATGGGAGGTAAGATAACCTACCCTTTTTTAAGATTTTATTTTACCACTTTGTCTGCGTGACTAATATCAGTACATGTATATTCATGCCAAATAAAAGCTAGTACTACCTAGTACTGAGTCTAAGCTGAGGAGATGGCGAGACTATTAAGGGTTCATACTCATACTCATACTCATACTCATTTATTGGTTCGTAGTTGGACTACTGGCCATCAATAAATTTTTTGAAGCCGCTGCTAGGAAATTGTTTTTTTTAAGAGATAACTAGGGTAAATCGTCAGTAACTGGCCACCCCCCGGTAACTGGCCACTTTGCAATAAAATGAGTTAAGAAAGATATTTGTTCACATTTTTGCGATTCAACTAGAATACCTAGATCTTGAGTTATTACCCGGAGTAGGTACTGTCCCAGTATCTTTACTAACAGCGTCAGTAAGAAATTTCTTGGTGGCTAGTAACTAAATGACACTTTCTAAAGTGGCTAGTTACTGACGATTTACCCTACTATTGTAATACTAATATACAGGTCGTTTTTTCAATGAGTGTCCAAATTTTAGGGACTATCTCTGTAGGTCATACTCATTAATATTTAATATGGGACCAACATCCAAATCAGCTGTTCCATACAAACTTCGAGAGCTAAACAGCCGAAAGTTGATCAGTATGAGTTAGTCCCTAAAATTTGCACACTCATTAAATAAACGCGCTGTATACAGTATGTAAACTTACCAAAACCATTTATTTGAACCTGAGCATGTCTAGGCGATAGATAAGGTTGGGGTATATAAATTATTGAAATCTTAACCCTTTTTCAAATTTAAATAAAGAATGCACTGAACGCAAGTTCAATAATCTGTTACGATGAAAACATTACATACGGGTCTTGTAATGGGCACTGAACGACGATGTAAACATTACACATGAAAATGATACTTTTAGGGTTAACCGACTTTGAAAAAGGTGAGGTGTTATAATTTTTATGCAATGATAAAATTAAAAATATTCGACACACACTAGCAAAAAATGTGGTAAAACACTTAACTCAACTAGCGTAGCAACTGGTTGAAAGAGATGGTTTTAGTAAGTTTACATACTGTATACATCTTTCAGCTTTAAACTGCATCTAATAATATGCGCACGTAAACAAACAATGATTGCGAAATGTTTGACGAACGCAGGGCGTGCGCGGCGGCGGGGGGGGGCGAGGTATCGCTCCCTCGGTCGCCTACGGCTCCCGCGCGCCGGCCGCCGCCTTTAAGGCCCCGCGCGGGCTGGTTATGAATTTCGCGCCTTTTTAAATAGATTATACTGTTGTACTACAAGCTAAACACAGAAATTTCTAAATTTCTGTAGTATGGCTGCAAACCTTCTTTTACTGTAGTAGACTTATCTTAACAGACTTTAATTCAATATTAGATGTTTTATGACAGCAAACGCATAGGTATATCTTTTGAAGCAGATATCTTATTGCTCTAAACTTTTGGTTTGATTATTAACTTAAGAATTGAAAGATATTGCTGTGGATTTTTCAAACTCTAATTCAATATTGGCATAATAATACACTAATTCTCGTTTGACTATGTCCCAAGCTAAAAAAAATTCTAACAACTTAATAGCATAAAGCGACAAACATATCATAAACGATAAAGCAAAAACTTTGCACTCTAATTCAATATTCATTAATGAGCAATAATAAAATATAAATACCTCATTAATACCTAAAGCTCGTTCTAACTTTTCGCCATATTTTACAAATATGCTTAGAAATATGTCCCATGCCACTAAGCAAACTTTTTTCAACATTAGAATTTTAAAAACTTGTAGGGCAAAAATCCGGTCCCACTATTGGGCTACGAGACCAAACTCGGTGATTAGTCGAGAGTGTCGCGAACTCGCTAACTTTGCTCCCCGAGACCTTCCCCTTTTAAACCTCGGCAACATCCTTCTAACTTTCAAGAGAAATATCCACCAGACCGCAAACTTACCTTTCCGTCCATTAATAAAACAAGACAATAAGTACATCCTAAGATTCAAATCAAATTAAGTGTTTTTCTCTTCTAAGCTTCTGTTTTGTTTGTTTCAGGTAATCATGAGGATCAAACAGGCCGAGAATGGTAACGTGGCCGTCAACAGACACGAGATCCTATCCCATATAAACTCAGATAATCGAAGTTGGCTCGTGCCTAGTAACATCGGCTCCCAAAGCTTTTATGATAATATCAACAGGACAGATAATTTGCATTATAATAATAGCTACAAAAGTGTAAATTTAACGACGGGCCTTTTCGAAAACAATACGAATGTGCATAATAGGAATGGCACGAACGAAACTTCCAACCTGAATACAGAGCCAGTGTGCAACACTCTGTATAGGCTCAGCACGCAGAATATCAGGGGGTTTTCGAATTTGTGCAATAAAACAGAAACGAGCAACCTGGAGGGGGCTACGGAAACTTTTCTCGCTCTTCCTGAAAGCTTTCTAGGTACGTGCTACTTGTAAAATCTTATTGGAGAATCTCAGATTTAATCTTACATCAAGTTGCATGATCCGAGATGGTTATAAATTATAAGTAATAATATAATACTGCATACAGATAACCTAAGTAGGTAAAATATTGCAGTTTTGATTTCAAACGTAAACATTGAACCACTTAAATAATCTCTAGTTACAATTCACAATGATTTTCGCTCATTATCAAATCGCTACAAAAGAAAATTGCTCTCAGATATTTCCTTAAGCGATTTCAAATTCAGAAGCGAGGAGACTTTCCATAACAAAGCCTTCGTTTGTAACGCGAGTGTTTTTCGAGAAGTCTTTGCTAAACAATCGTAGGTATAGTCAACGTTATAAGTAGATTAGATGATCACTTTGGTACCTTTTTGCTATACCGTTCTCTGGGTGATTTGGTTTTCATTTTTGTTGTTGTACTTACGTACCTATTACTTGACGATAGGTAACTAACGTTAGCTTAAAATTTAAAATCTTAAGTTATTTTCGAGCACACTTACCTAGTTATCTACGCAGGTAGTTATTGCGTGGGTGAACGAACGTCATCAAGCAAGTCGCCTTTGTGCCTAATAACGTTAGTTAGTGTGCGTAAATGAGAAAATCAATATTTCAGGTAGTAATGTATCTTCAAATACAACCCCGGTTGACGACGAGCGGACGTTCGAGCATTCAGACACTGATGAGATGTCTGAAAACGGAAGTCATCCAGTACCCAGGGGAATCGTGAACCCGAATTATCCTGGTTTTCAACACTTGGCTCACACGTTGCAGGTGAGTCATATGCATATAATAGTTACAGTACAGCTGGCCACAAATTTGAGCGACGGCAGCAGCAGCAGCGACTAGCGACGAGTGGCTATAATGACGTATGAAGCATCTCACATACATGCGGTGGCGATTATTCGATTTGCATTCGTTTCCGCTGCCCTTCGTTTACCGCCGTTGCGCAATGTCTTGGCCATCGTAAGCGGCACTTGAGTGTTGTCTATGTGCTCTTTTTATCCCGTGGTTTTATTAGTTATTAATAACGATGGAAATTAACATTTAACAAAACCTCTTTTTAGGACTACTCTTCAAATATTGAAAACTTTTATCATTCTGAAAATGATATGACTGATGACGATATCGACATAGAGATAACAGAATCATCTTACGAACCCGAGCTTATTTCAAATGAAACCAATATTATATGTAAAAACATTAATAATAATAACAATCATGATGATATAACCGATTCTAAGAGATTGAGTGCAAACAATGACTATTTTTTGAAATCAACAACAGAAACACTTATTCAAAATAATATTCCAGATTTGTTAAAAACAATATCAGAAAACAATAACAACATCGAACAAAGCGATTACGACCTAGATTGCACTCATGCGGACATTGAGAATAACTTTGACACTAAAGATATAATAGGCGATTTCAATAAGGAAATAGAAGATGAAATAAAACAGCTACTTAATTACAATATTAATATTCAAGACGACTTAGAAGAATTGAGGAAAGATATCAAAGATACCTTTGCGAAACCAATAGAAAATACAATAAACAATATAAGTGAAGTTGTAAATCACGTAATCAAGAAGCTTGTAGAAGAAACACGTGGTGATGAAAACGACCAAATTCCTGATAAGGTGTTGGATAGATCAAATAGCAAGGACGTTTTAAATAGTGAGATTAGCGATATTAGAGAAAATGAATCCAATGCATTAAAAGAAATGCATCTCAGTAGGCCTACATTCTTACTAATAGAAAATAACTCTAATAATAAAATTACAGACGCATTCTTGTCAGATGGTAAAGATGAAATTACTATATACGACAGCGAATTTGATACTAAAAACATGAGCAATAATGTTGAGAACACAATTAAACAACTCAGCACTGAGCTGAGGAAGATTATTCCAAAGTTAGATGAAATGCGAGAACGTGATAGGTTATGGATGAGGAATATAAAGGAACCGTCACCAGCCATCACCGACGGAAACTCAAACGAAATAGCGAGTTCGTCTCGACCTACGGAGTGCAGCAAAAGTGCCAGCACCGCCGAATCACTCATTCGGCTTCCTTCTAAATCTCACATGTAAGTTTTAGTCTTAACTATCTATCTACTGCGAGTATGCTTGTTATTTGTAATGGAATAAGTTAATTATTTGTATCTGAGTAAAAAATAAATAATTTATTGGTGTATTATTTATTATGCTGTAACATCTGATACGTTTATTGACTAAGTTATGTACCTATCGTAGAAATTTTACTATGAACCGAACCAGTCCACCAACACTTCTCAAAACAACATGTAATTATACTGCTTACTAAAGGCGTTGCTCCTAAAAATAGATTTGACGAAGCATGTAACTCTGGTAAATTGGAGAGAAAAGGTAGAACACGGTACACCAACGCAATGTTAATCAACTCAAATTGGGTGGAATGGAAGAAATGTTACAGCGATTAGAATCAGTTAATTCAGCTTTAACCGGGTGTGGACTTCATACGAGTTATATTTGAAGTGAATACTGCTTGAGATTAGTAATATTATGTCGTCGTATTACAGTGAATCGGGTACTTCTGTGGACCAAAAGAAGGAAGTAGCTCCGACAAAGAAGTACAGCAGAATAGCTCAACGAAATTCATCCGTCCGCAAAAATGAAACTGGAGATAAATGTGATTTAGGTGAGTCGTCCAAGTAAATAATAATTTTAGCCTATCAAAAAAAGAATAAATTACGCAGCTAGCTTTCTACCTGAGGTTACATTTATGCCTACTCGTAGTTGTATCTAGAAATATATACCTATAGGTAATACAATTACCTACATACCTATATTATATTGTTCAAAATAATTAACAGTGCATCCTATGTCAATAACAATCACTAAGGTTGCATGTAAATTTGTATGTTAAGTCGGTTAAGCTACCCCAATGTTAAAACTAATTGGAAAGTAATGCTGAATTAGACTTTCACTAATCTTTCTGGTAATATCTATTTATGAATAACATGTAATGATTTTCATGGTGTACCTACTTGTTCGCCTTTGTACATTCCAATTCTGTTAATATTGTATTTGATTTTCTGTTTTTTGTACAACAAAGTGTTTACATACATACATAAGTATGTCTCAGCAGTAACAGACAAGCACATTTAGGTATTATTCTCTTTTACATAAATAAAAATATTGACCCCATGGAAAGAAAAATGAAATTATAAAACGCTGTTTCTTTGAATTTCAGGGAGTTTCGATGTATACAACATAGAGACAGCTCTTCCTAAGTTGGACTTGGATGCCATTGAAAATCATTTAAAGGCAGCCAAAGAAGCAGAGAGAAGGGTAGGTACCTACCCATTATCTACCTTATGTACTTGTGGCCTTGTGACTCTAAAGATAACATTTACCTCAACATTATTAGATACATTATTGTTAGTGTTTATTTAAAAAGTACTAATTACTTGTATCTTTGGTAATTATGATATGAGAACCATTATTAGACCGGATTCAATTGCTTTGTTATTTAAATACCGCGCCGCGCACTGTGTGCTAAGTAACGGTAAAAGGCTCGCGTCTCAACCACGTCTACCGCAACCGTGTGTAACAATTTAATAATTATCAATAAGTAGTAGGTTTAGCTTTCTACGGTGATTCAACGACGCGGGCACTCAGGCAGCCAGTCTCTTTCAAGCCACCATTACAAATCAAGGTGTGCCGCAGTGTTCAAGTTTGTTAAACTACGGTTTTTTTATTGTGCTTAAAACTACATCGATACCTATCTAAAGTGATGACTTCGATGCCGTATTTTAATCCTGAACAAAGACATTATAAAAAGGATACAAGGTTCCTTTTGGATTTATATACGATTACTTATGATAATCACGAATCAGTGGATAATGTTTGCTGCTTGGTAATTTTTTATTTATTTATTTGATTTGGCACGAGGGGTTATTTAGGACATCGGGAAATGTAGGAAATGGAACGTCACTCGTCCTTGCCCTAAATGTCAAATAGCAAAATGACAGCACCGACGTTAATTTTTTGTTGTTTTATAACTGTTACATCGTAATTTAACAGGCTGTGCCATATTATTGCCAAAAAAATAAGACTGCTTTATTTATAAGATGTTTGAGGGCTTGTTTACTAATATTAAAAGGAGATTTAGTAAAACTTCCATAGAGTTGTCTAACGATGGAGACCACAAAGAAATATCGGGATTCAAACGAAGCCTGCATTTGCTCAAGACGAAATTTGCCAAACAAGATGTGCAGCTGACCCCTGAATACAATTGTGATAATACAGCTTTAAGTCCAAGAGCTATTGGGACAGCAGAATGTGCCAAAACAGAATTCGAATGGCCAATTCTCTCGGACAATAATATTTTAGACAAATTTACTAGAATAGTTACCATTACTGAAGAATTAACATATACCAAAAATGTATTGCTCTCAAGATTAATGTTTAAATCATGGTAGTAAGTAATTCGAACTGTTATTGTTCAATTTCTGTTTTTTTTAGAAACGCAATGACAGAGAAGAGATTAGGAAAAGATTGGCTATGGGCGCTGACAGTGAGGAATTTTACAGTATGGGTCACACTGACAGGCCAGGAAAGAAGCCAAGCCTGCACTCAAGACTTCAGAATGGTGAGTTTAAACAGTTAATTTGATATTTTTGGTTTCATTGGGCATTCATACAATAGGCTATTAGAGTAATTTAAACATTTGTTTCTGGTAATAGGTTGTGTGTAGCGCATTTTCAATGCTTAATACATATTTTAGAACATTATGATTTATTATGGAATCATTTAGCATGTATCTAAGTAGCTCATTTCTTGATAATTGAAGAGGTTCGAAATACATAGGCCAAATTTCCTTTTAAAAAATCAGGAGAAATAATGCTTAATTTAATTTGTTTTCTTAGTAAAATAATACTTTAATAATATTTGTATTTCTTCATATGAATATGTATTGCGTGAAAAAAATTATATTATTAAAAAGAAGTGATTCAACAAAGATTGACTTGAAAAAAAACACTCAAAATAAAAACCAATAAAAATGGGATTAAATATTGTTTTCCTACAATTAAGTATTACTCAATTTGATCTTAAATTTTTTTATGTTAATATGTGAAGGTGTAAATTAAAGTTTTCAAATGTAAAGCTACTTTTGTTTAAAGTATCAAATGAGCCCTTGTTCTTCGGACCTCTTCATTGTACGGGTATCACGTTTATTACTGAAACAATGCATTTAAGGGTTATTATGATATTGAAGTATCGGTACAGCCGTAATATCAAAGAAGGCAATGTAGTTGAAGTATTAGTAAAATTATTAGTAAAATTTTACTAATGCTTAGTAAGGTTGTCTGGAAGAGATCGCTAATCAGCGATAAGACCGCCTGTTGTTTACCTGTGTTGTTTTTAATAATGCTGTATCTCTGTAATGTTATTGTTTGGTGTACAATAAAGTGTTTTGTATTGTGTATTGTATTGTAATGCCCTTTTAGTAAAATGAAAATTAAATTTGAGATGCTCATACTATTTCTATACAGTTGCCTTCATTGGTATTACAGCATTATATGTGTTAAAAAGTTAATCATAAATCAAGACATTTTTTAAATATTTTAACTATTATTTTGTAGCGTAGGGCATTCTGTGTGGGTCTTTCATACCATATTTATTACTCTCAAACATCTTGGGCTATATTGTGTTGTGTGTACTAAAATTGGTTGTGTTGTGGTGTGGCTATTCAGGGAAGAATCTTCAAATATGTTTCATGAATGAGACTGCATCTGACAATGAATCTCAGACATCAGATATGGATAAAAATGTCAACTACAGTAATAAGAGCTTATCTCGGTCAAGCATTTTCAGCAAGTCAAATTACAGTCTCAATAATCATCCATACCAGACAAGGCCACTCTCAGTCAATATAACAAAACATGACAAAATTGGCATTGTTCCTACTGGTGAGTACATATTGTATTGTCGTAGTTGTTTTTAGTCACAATGGGTAGAACTAATACTCTCAATCCTGATTTGAGTTTTCTTTTTTTTAGAGTTCTAACCACACTGTAAATTTTGGTGATTAGTACTTTTATTGGAATGCAAGTGAAATGTTTATTCCTAATTAAATTAAGTTGATTTCTTTATAATTTCAGGTGCAAAGTTACGGCCATCTACTTTATCATTGAAAACATCTAAATCTAGATCTTCACAGTCTCTCGGCCACATTGAGCTCAAGGAATCAGATTTCTTTGCACTCCAGGCTACGCTGCAAACTGAGGCTAGGATTGCTCTCGCTCAAGCTAAGGAAATGGCTAGGGTTCAGATGGAGGTAACCAAAAAAGCATTACAGTTTATGAAACTCACATTGTCCTGTAAAGAGTTTCCATTTTTAAATTCTAATAATTCATTTCATTACTTTACTTATTAAATGAAATGAAATGAAATATGATTTATTTCAAGTAATTATGGTTATAATCAAACAAAATAAATCAAGATAAATAAAATAAAATCAAATTAGTGTCATTAAACTAAATTAACTTGAAGTGCCTGTCGCAACAGTGGGACACGTAGAGGCAGTGCAAGTATATGTAAAGCAGTTATGACCCGTGGTTAAACTTTTATGACTCTATAGTTCCATAGTCATGCATGCGCATAGTAATAATTGATGTTTTGTGGTGCAGCGCGAGCGGCGCGCACGCGGTGCGTCGCCAGTGACGGAGATGCTCCGCAACTCGATGCGCAAGGCCAGCGCGCCGCTGGCGCCCGACCGCCGCCGCGTCTCGCGCCAGCTGCTCACCGACATGAACCTAGCCCAGCTGCAGGTAACCACCACTTACGACCTGTCCAGTATGACCTTACTTCTACTTACTTCAATTAATTACACATGTGCCATGGACTATGAGGACCATTCAGCCCAGTCATTAGGGCATGTAATTTTGTGGTTAGTTTGTATGTAATACTGTAAATACCAGTTCCGTTCCAGTTTTGTATGCAAATCAATCCCGGGATTGCATGCCCTACCAGTCATCACATCACATCTACTAAGGGCCTGGACACATGTCGCCGGTACGGTGCCGTCTACGGTGTCACGGCGCGGCGCCGTTTGTGGCACCATAGAAACTTGTACTGTAAATTCGCGGCGCCGCGCCGTGACACCGTAGACGGCACCGTACCGGCGACTGTGTCCAGGCCCTAAAGTGCTCTGAGACGATGATATTGTTTATTTCTGTTGATTACCTACCAAGTAAAAGTAAAGACTGAAGAAACCTTATTTAAGGTTTGAAAGACGGAGAGGCTAATAACCCTTTTATCTCCATCTAAAAATGTATGTTTGTGTGTTAAAAGAATTATTATTTTCATTAATCACTAAGTACACGAAATTAATACATATTTTTGTATAGAAGTGTTGTTTCCTGGTAAAAAAATGTACCACTAAATGTATAAGTATGACTCGACCTAGTTTAAGTAACTCCTAAAGCAGATAATTTCGACTTACTTCACCGTGTTATCAATATCCTGTAGTTTTGGTGCTGGCGCTTGATAGTATTATTTATAGGTACCATTATCTGTCCCTTTTCTGCCGAATTCCGCACTTTAACGGGCTCCTTAAATACGCAGCCCTATCGCACAAGCGAACTCGTTACAAAGAAGAGCTCTCAGTGCTAAGATTTCGAGTCGTCATTATAAATAACTGCAAAGTCAACTGACTTTGAGACCGTGAGAAGCGCCTGTATATTGCTTTCCTTGTCAAAATCTAATAATACGGTATAAAACGTAGGGTTTCCGGTCTTTAGTTATACATACTTTCGCATTTTACTTGACGGACGATTAGGAATACTTACACCCGTATTTATAGTCAAGAAAAGTAATTACTTGAGTAAAAGTAATGACTAAAGTAACGATTTTTATATGACTTTTGACACTACTAATACTCAAGTAATTACTTTTCTTGACTATAAATACGGGTGTTAGTATTTCAATAGTCTAATACTAACTCAAGCCGAAAGTGTTTCAGTTAACCCATTCACAGGCATTTGTTATGCAACAGTTACTCGTTTGTCAAAGAGTACAAAAGTTGTATGTTTAAACTGCAGAAGTAATGTAAACTACGCCAACGTGGTCCGGAAGTATATTTTCAACACAGTTTACCAGCGTTCAGAGCTACGGTTATTACGATGAAGTCTTTTGTACGTTATTGACCTTGATTATGTTCTTGGCGTGCGCTGAGTCGTAAAAATAAAACAATAGGTTTTTGTTGCGTGTTTCCTAAGTTTATATTGGTGTCACGTCGACTGCTGCTTAGTTAAGTTTTTATTTATCAGTAGACGTTGTTTATGGCAAGGAATAAGGTGGGCAATGAGCTTTGAAAATCTACTTAATCGATCGGGGTTTATTAAGGTTGAGGTTTAAATTAAACGTGTAGGTAGACGACCTTCACGTTATTATTATTACTAATGCAAACCATATATCAAAACGTATAGTATTGTAACTCTTAGAAGGTGCTTTGGGTTTGTACTTGTGTTTCACTCGCCTCACATATGCATGTATGTATGTATGTAAACTCTTTATTGTACAAACAGAAAATAACAAATCAAAAATAAACAGAAACAAAAAAGGTAAGTATGTACAAAGGCGAACTTATCCCTATAAGGGATCTCTTCCAGTTAACCTTTGAGCGATTGAGAGAAGAATAAAAACAATGGATGGCTAAACGTACAACGTATTAAAGATACAGTAGATTAAAATAATAATAGCAAATAAATATGTAGGTATAATAAATATATATATTAAATAGGATAAATAAATAAATAAATACATTGTATGTATAAATATATATATATATATATATATATATATATATATATGTACATATATAAATAATATATATAAGTATGAAAGGAAGAAAGGACACACAGTCTTAGATCAGGAACAAGAGTCAAGCCAGTACCTCTTCAGCCTAGATTTAAGTGAAGCAACAGATTGTGATTGCCTGATATCAGTTGGAAGGCTATTCCATAAACGAACAGAATGTACCGAGAAGGATTTAGAGTAAGATTTGGATTTGCTAGCAGGAAAAGCCAGGAGTAGGTTGGCACTCGAGCGTAAGCGGTTCTGGGACCCGGCAGCCAAGAAAGAGAACCGTTCGACAAGGTAAGGAGGGGATTGAGGATTGAAAAGGATATTAAATAGCAACGATAGGACATGAACATTCCTACGCGATCTAATGGGCAACCATTTAAGCTGAGTACGGAAATCAGACACATGGTCAAATTTCCGCAAGCCAAATATGTACCGAATGCACACGTTCTGAAGCCGTTCCAGCTTATTGAGCAGCTCTTCAGTTGCGTCAATATATGCGATGTCGCCATAGTCGAATAAAGGGAGTAGAAGAGATTGAGCAAGAGTAATCTTGGTGCGAAGGGGCAGAAAATTCTGTAGGCGCCTAAGGGAGTGGAGAGATCTAAAGAGCTTTCGACTAACTTCAGAAACTTGAGCCGACCAGGAAAGGGTCTGATCCATTGTGAGACCCAAATTTTTGACAGTGGAAGAAAAAGGAATAATAGTACCGTCGAATACCAAATCCGGACACACAAGGTCAGACAACTTTGCAATAAAATGTGGACTACCGACAACAATTGCTTGCGATTTCCTCGCGTTGATTTTTAGCCCGTAGTTAGCTGCCCAATCTCGAATACTAGCTAGGTCAGAGTTTATTAGGCTTATTAAGGAGGGAAAATCATCAATACCAGCCGAGGCGTAAATCTGCAAATCGTCTGCATAAAGGTGATAGCAAGATTGGAGAGAAGCAGTGATGCCATTAATAAATATGGAGAACAGAAGCGGGGATAGCACAGCTCCCTGGGGGACACCAGCGGACAAATCCCTCCAAGAATAGACAGCATCATCTACCTTGACAAGCTGGCGCCTCCCAAGGAGATATGATTGGAACCACGAAAGAGCTGCAGCAGAGAGATTTAATGTTTTGAGGATGCCGAGGAGGATTTCAAAGTCTACGGTGTTAAAAGCACTGCTAAAGTCCAATAAGACCAGAACAGTGAGTTTTCTGTGTTCTATATTAAGACGAATGTCGTCGGTGACCTTGACCAAGGCAGTGACAGTGCTATGCCCGGGGCGGAACCCAGATTGGAACAAATTGAAAAGCTTGTGAAAGTTAAGAAAGCGAGACAGTTTTCTATTTATAAAATGTTCTATAATTTTTGATAGGACTGGAAGAATTGAAATTGGTCGATAGTCGGAAAAGGAAGAGGGATTTGAGGTCTTAGGAAGAGGAATGACGTGAGCAGATTTCCACGAAGAAGGAAAACAGCCCGAAGACAAAGAAAAGTTAATAATTTTGGATAGGATGGGAGCAATAGGTTCCGCCACGAGCATAAGCATGTCCAAACCCACACCGTCTTCACCAACAGCCTTCGTCTTAATATTTTTTAAAATATTTAAAGTTTCTTCCGTCGAAATGAAGCCTAGGTCGAAGGGGGGAAAGTCGGGGTGAGGAGTGTTGGCGAGAAGAGATAAAGTCTGTTTTTTTAGAGACGGGTCCAAGACAACCGGAGAAGTGCTAAAGTGATTGTTGAGGGAATTGAGGTCAAGTTTAACATTAGAAGAGTTTTGCTGAGGTTTGCCGACCCCTAAAGACTTAAGAAACTTCCATAATTTAGGATAGGGACAACTCTCTATACGTTCGTGAATGTAGCGGCGCCTAGCATCTCTACACCTACGACTGCAGCGGTTACGCAAGAGAACATAGTTTTGGTGATTTTCATCCGACGGTTTATGTCGCAGCTTCAAACGGGCCCGGTTCCTCTTAGCCATTAGAGACTTAATATCGGAAGTAAGCCACGGCGCGGGGTAATGCTTAACCCGCAAAGGCTTTAAAGGTGCGTGACGGTCGAAAATCGCAAGCAATTTGACGGTAAAGGCTTCAAGTTTCAGGTCAACACTGTCGAGAGCATCAATGGACTGCCAATCGACATCTTGGACATCAGAGAGCAGAGCCTCTCGATCCACATTACCAAGATTACGGCAAAGAATAAATTTATGCCTGCGTTTTGGGGGTCGGATTCTAAAGGAAGCAAAGATTAAATCGTGATTTGAGAAGGCAGCAGCGTTAAACTGACCGTGAAGAGAAACAAGGTTAGGAGAAGAAGTAATGATAAGATCTAAAAGAGAGGGGGGGGCCATTATGAGGGAAGTGCGTAGGGCTGAGAGTAAGAATACTCATATTCAAGGAATTTGTGAGAGATTGAAGTTTGGAGGACCGAAAGTCGTTTTTAACGAGACATGTATTAAGGTCACCCATTAGGATGGTGTGATCGAACTGCGGAACAAGATCTCCCAAAGTCATCTCAAGAGCATCAAAGTAGTTTATGTTCGAGGAGGGACTGTAATATACTCCGAGAAGGACTTTAGAGTGATGTAATGAGACACTAAGAAACAGATACTCAGGGGATTTAGAATAAAGAGAAGGCGAATGAGCAACAATTTCGCAGGCAAGATCACTCTTTAAGTAGATTGCAACACCGCCACCCCGAACAGTACCGTGTCCACTATCATTGGGTCCAGTCCTGTCGTTGCGAATTAACTGATAGCCAGGAAGAGGGTAGAGTGCAGAAGGAAGAGATGGCTTCAGCCAAGATTCGGAAATCAAGATGGCATGAATGTTTTTGCAAGAGAAAGAAGAAAGTAGGTCGGGGAAATGAGCTGGTACACTCTGAGCGTTAATGTGAACAACATTGAAATTCTTTTGTGATGTGCACAGAGTGGTGTTTAACCGATCGCAAAGATCTGGCATATCTGACTGGTCACTCAAAGAATCGTATAAACTAGACGACGATAAGGAAAAGAAAACACTGTCATGACTCGCATTCAATACATCCGACATGAAGGTAAAATATAATATATAAATATTGTATATATAAATAAAAGTAAATACTATACTAATAGCCTAAAATAACGAATACTAACGTAGTAAAGACTGTACACGATAAAATCTGGCCATGCATGATCTGGTGTATTTTTTTAATGAATGCTAATTTTCAAGCAGCACTTTTTTGTAATAGTCAGTGGTTATGAAACTACATAATAAAAATACAATCATAATAAAATGTTAGAGCGTCTGTGTCTTAGACCCTTATATAATCCACAGTACCTTTATTTTTTTGTACACGATCTTCTGACAGTCTTTACCAAATTCTCCGTTTTAAAATATTTTATTGTTTTTAATTATACAAGCCAAATTATACCTTATTAAATTATCTTACCACAATAGTTAAAACTTTCCTAATTATATTCAGATTAAGATAGTTCTGAGGTTTTTTAACTTTGGCGAATTTGACTTTTTGACAAATAAATGCCTCCCATACAAAAACAACTTTCAGTGCTTGGAGTAAAAAGTCTTCCTGACTACTACAAATAGAAATGAGTTTCAAAAAGTATTTTTTTCGTAAGACGACATTCTATTGTGGGTAAAACTGCTTGTTACAATATAAATACAGTTGTGACGTAGAAGCAGGAAGCGAGTGAAGATTGTCAAAAAACGCTGTACAGGAGATGAAACGTATGATAGAATATATTTGGCGAAAACTCACACATACCCATACATTATGATACGATTTTATTTCATTATATAGTATTATAATTATACAACATATTAAAAAAAAACTGCTTGAAAATATGCATTCATCGCAAAGATACACCAGATCATGCATGGCCGGATTTTATCGTGTACAGTCTTTACCCTAAATAAAACCGGACGCGATTGGAGCTCAATGGCTCGCCAGCAGCTGTTCAGATGCAGATTACTAATTATTTAAACAAATGTAACACAAATATAAAAACAAACGAAATAACATATATCCGAAGGGAAATTAAATAATATGAAAAAGAAAAAAAAAACTTAAACACATCAAATACTTACAATTACAAGTACCGAATATACACTCACTTGTACAGCGAAACGGAACGCAACACAAACGACAAATGTCACTTCCGTCAGTGTGTGTTATTAAGAGCGTGTGAGAGAGAAGTACAAACCCGAAGCACCTACTAAGTGGTCACAGACTGTACCCCTAAGTACCTACAATACCCCATGTTAACCCATAATACATAGAATGACAAGTACGATTTAGTCAATATTTGCAAATTTATTTTGAAAACATGTAAAAAATGTCCAAGCATGCAATGTCAAATACGGTGGTTGGACGCATTTTCATGGTGGGTTTCCACGAAACCGCGTTACAATTATTTAACATTCGCAGAAAGCGACTACTCTAGCTATATTAATACGAGCGCCAACGCTATATCCGCCTGGTTTCGGTGTTGCAGGTGATAGTGAACGAGCTGCACTCGCAGATCGAGTCGCTGAACGACTCGCTGGTGCGGCTGCTGATGGCGCGCGACGAGCTGCACATGGGGCAGGACTCCATGCTCGTCGACATCGAGGACCTCACCAGATATTTGTGAGTACATGTAGCGCGAACACTCATATAACTAATTGTAAGTTATCATAAGAATAAATTTCTGTCGAAAAGAAAATGTTTGAAATTTTTTTTTGTTGCTGGCTGTACTTTTTTTCACAGTCATCCAAACTCGTTACGTTACGGGTCTACTCGTACTTTAAGTACACTGGACATTCTGTTGCCATGTTGCGACTCTATTATTTATTAAATTAGTTCTAAGGTACAATACTGAATTGCCGTCGGGTATTTCAAATTATACTCAAAGAATTACTTCCCGTTGTAGAAAATGGTTATAACGAGAACTGGTTCAATATTGACTTCTGTAGCGTATGTGTCGTACCGTACCGTAGAGGTTTTGAAGATGGTAAACATGCATAAATACATACAATCACGCCTCTTTTCCGTGGGGGGAGGCGGAGACCACTTCCTTCCACTTGCTACGATCTAGACAAACTTCCCTCGCTTTATCCACACTCACAAGTCTCTTCATACACGTGTGTCGGTTTCGGGTACTCTTGACCTGGCTCTTTCTTAATACGCCCCCGATCTGATCGGGTATGATGGTAAACGAGAGAAGATGTATTTTAGAAACCGTACAATGTAGAATGTATGTTATTCAGGGAAAAAGGCTTACTTACTTCAGCCAAATAAGACATGTCAGGAGGTAAAAAAGCTTCCAGAGAACCGAGAAAAGTGGCAATTACTCCATCGAAAAGAGCTCTTAAGTTAAATGATGAATGACGACTGTATATACAACGTAAAAAATACAGTATTTTTACAGAACCACAACACAACTAACATCTTCACGCACTTTCATGTCTGTTGTAATAACTTAGTACCTCGAAGATCGACCGTGGCTCGGGTTGACAATCGAAAGATGTCAACTTGACAACAATATTGCAAAAGTTATCGAAATCGTTAGAGCCGTTTTTGATAACATGATTAAAAATATCATCATAGATCAAATATTCAATAGTATGGGATAAGTCTTATAACTATATTTTTTCTGAACAGTAATCGTTTTGCTGTTCCATCGTGAAGTGTAAAACTTTGAAAAAAAAACTGCACGCAACTGGTGACTTAGTAGGTATAGTAGATGACAAACTCGTTACATTGCTACAATACTTGAGGGGTGAAATGTTTCGTTCGTTACGCTACCTCTAAAACGTTGAATTCCTTTGAAAAAAAATAAGAGATGCAGTAGAGGTACCCCTCTGTCACAATAGTTTGTTTGACCTTACCTTATAAATACATTATAAGACAGTCTGTGAGCACTTAGAAGGTGCTTCGGTCACTCGCTATTAAGAGCGTACGAGAGCGAGTGAGAGACAAGTATAAACCCGAAGCATCTTCCAAGAGCTATTGCACTGTAAGTAGACTATGTTCTGGATGCATATTTTGATACACGTTCATTTCCAACATTGGAAATAAGAAATTCGACAAATCTAATTCGCAGAACCCGTGATGTGTCGACTAAATGCACTCAAAAATATAGTGCTTATAAAACTTAGGATTGATTTTTCGATCTCCAGATAGCAGACCTCTTCGATGAAAAAGACAAGAAAAGCGATAACTTTAACCGTCAGATATTTTTATCTGGAGGTTAGAAATTTTAAGCCTTTTGTTTCGTACCTTGTATTTAGTCGTTGGTTCCTATAATTTTATTCAGTTATGATGAGTACGACGGGTTATTTTTCTTTAATTTCAGGGGCGTGAAGGAACAGACTAAGAAGACGAAGGGCACGGCGAAGTCCGGCGTGAGGAGGCTCGCGTCGCTCGTGCACAAATAAGTACCTGCTCGCGGTTCCACTTCTACAAATATTCCGAACGAAATGCAAACTGGCTACCAGTTATACCATCACTGTGGAGGCTATAATCATTCTCGAGATAGTGTTAAGAGTTACAATCATATAAAAATAGGTAATTCTGCAGTCACGGGTTAAGTTACGTGACGACAGATCTTAAATCCAATCTTAAAGGAACCGCTCTCGTAGTTAAATACATAGTTATTATTTTTAATTTTTTCTTGATAAACAATATTATGTACCAAACAATTAACAATGTTTGGTGGTACACACAACATCACACCTAACTAACCATTAAAGACGGAGCAGAGAGAAAAAGAAAGAGATGTATATATGTGTATTATGTCAACAACATTCGATTCTAGTGCGACTCTCTTTCATGCAATATTTCAGATTTCTGAAGTGTATAGCTAGATGCGTTGCTGTGTGTACTATCGACGAAGCAGTTAATATTTTACTCTTAGCGTTATGAAGTTATGTATTATAAAATACTTCGGAAAGGTTTTCTAATATTGCCCTTCGCCAGCAGTTGATATCTATAATTAATTAATGTTAGTCATTGATATTCGTAACTCCGTCGCATTTTAATCTCTTTGCATAAAATATATTATGTGATTTATGTGTAAAGCATTATTGGAATTGTACATTCACATACATGTCCGCTTTATAATCGATATTTTTAGCCCACCTAGACATATATATATATATATATCAGTATGTGATTATTCGCAAATTATAAAGAAAAATATTTTTTCAGAATAGTGCTCATTGTTAGAATACTTAATATTATGTACTCACAATAAATAATAGAGGCGTGTAGTGAAGCACATGCGGGAGTTTTGAGTGATATATCAGAGGCTTATTCTTTAAGAATGTAGATATTGCAGGAATGCTCATAGACTTACTCTGATCAGCAAATGGTGTCCTATCCATGATCAGTGGTGCCCACGCAAGTGGAAATTTCTTTGGAGAAGTGTGAAGATTGTGATCGATAAGTCGTAGGTCAGGGATATTATAAATAACTGTTTAATTTGTGTTTAGCTCTTTGTCCACCTTGCTGTCGATGTTTAGCGGTTGTGTTCGCCGCGGTCGCGCGGTGGCTCGAAGTTTGTGAGCTCCGGGCACTCGTATTACACTTGGATCACTCGCTGCCGTATAAGGCGTTACAAACGAAGAGGACATGTGCTTCTAGGCAATAATATATTGAGCCCAAACGGTATGCATCGTGTCATCGAGTTGGCACCGGTCTCCAGCTGTAATGTCTTTGTCTTAACACGGACTTTTTGACGATGAATACGGAAAGAGTCCTGTGAGGGAATCCGACCCTTTCTTATCCCATCGTTCATCCCATTAGCAACAGAATCTATTATAGAAATTTATGATCTCGATAATTATGTAGACGTATATTCAGATGTCGCGTGTTATCGTGTAAAGCAGGAACTATAGTAGTTAAATCTTACTTCGCATATTTTTGGGATTTAATTTAAAGCCGCGTCACACTATCAGCGCGACGTTATCGGGGCACGTGTGTTGGAATCTCACAAATTCTATCAACAAACGCGAATTTCGCGTAGCCCGTCGACGTGACGCTAGTTGCACAGTGAAGCCTTTAATGAAAAGTTTAAAAATAAAGTCAGTGAAGAAGCAACGGCATAACAACCGCTAGATACACGCTAATTCATATTAAATTCAGACCCAAACGGTATTGTCTTAACAAAAACCACCAGTATCGTGCGACCAGAGCTTAGTGATCGCTGGTATATCACAATATACTTTAAAATATACAAAACGCGACGGCACGCTACAACACAGACATTAACAGGAAAATCCTACCTTTTTGTGTTTCGCCTGCTAGTCGTACCCGACAACAAGTGTAGTGAGCTTGAATTACTAACTGAAATTATTTAAATATATTTTAACAAGTCTAGCAGCGAAGAGATCTCAATCATTTTGTTCCTTAAGGGTATCAAAGGGGTATTTTTATGGTATTATTCATAAGTTCCTTATACATTTTTATTTTACTTTGTGTGTTTTCTTTACTGTAGTTACCATTACTAGGCTTAAGTATTTTTGCTCCCTAGTTAAAAAAAATATCTTCGATATTAGTTTTGCAACTATAGTGTAAGTCAGGCCCAAGAAGGTTATGCTACTACAATGCAAGTATTAGTTTCAATCTGATATTAAACATTTAATTTCAGATCACTAGCACATCACATCGATAAAAGTACGGTCGCGAGCGTTAATTTGGAAAACATTTCAAGAAAAATATACTTGAAGTCGTCAATGTCATTCATTACAGATGTCAAGTCATTTATGGGTGAATTGCAAAAATATTGTACCTACACAGTTAAGGGCTCAATTAGAAAATCCTTAACAATCCTTAACTTTTTCCTTTATTTAACGAAGATTAGTCATATGATTATATACCTAATCATGTGGATAACTTTCGTTACACAAAGGAAAAACAATGGAAGAAAGTTAACGTTGTCTCAATGAAGTCCTTAACTATGTACAATATGTTTGCAATTCACTCTTATAACTTTTAGGAAACTCAACAATTGTTGTAGAATGTCAGATTGACTTTGGACCTGAGGTGGGTACGAAATTTAATCTTGTGACCGTACAAGCCCACAATATACGGAAGAAGTTTCAGGTCGAAGGAGTAGCTACTTTTAATAGGCCCCAGATTATGAGGGAAGCAGCTTTGCTTTATCCTTTTTGACCAGAAGGAATAACTTATAACGGACCCTGTATTGTGGGTCCAATTTATCGTCTGTTGTTTGTATGTGACAAGCCTAAAACTATTTTCAAAGGCGAGATAACTTTAAGACGCACAGGGAGCATTTTTATTTTATTTTATGTGTGTGTCCATCAATGTCGTGTTTTCTATCAACTTTGAAAAATATGGCTCTTGTAATGTTTCCACTTGCTTCCCCTTATGCTCAATGTCTCCGTTCCTTTCCTTATGCGCTCTGGAATGTATCCCACCACTATCGTTAATTGTAGACATGTATCATCCTTTTTGCCATCTCGCTCTGATACTGTTGCTGTTTGTGTGTACCAAAATAAGTACCTATTTCCGCACTGTTACGACCGCTTTAATGTTAATCTATGTGTTTCATATCTAAATGTAATTAAAACTGCTGTGGATAGGTATAAATAAAAATAAACAACTAAACTGTTTGTATAACTTCAAACTTTTAATATTTCAAGCCATGAATAGAATTTTTGTTATAAAACTAACTAGTGAAATACCAAGTTGAGAAATCACAATGCAATTTTAATTTTTCATGCCAGTGTAAGTAGGTTTGAAGTCGTGAATCAACTTGCACGGCGCAGCTGCGACGTCCCGGCAACACGTTACTGTCCCTTACTACGGCGTTTATTACTTTCAAAATGTTCGCTTATAAAATAAACGGCGTGCGGTTATGACACACGGCGGTCGGAGGTGTCACGATAAGTGGTTGCATGACATTTCGCGAGACAAACGTTGGCATTTGTCAAGTTTTTTACGCAGCATGTGTGAGTGTGTCGGCTAGGGCTCGCATGGCTGCGATATAATCGACACGCCTATCTTACCATTATCCTGTTTGTTCAGCCAGGCGATCGCAGCCGCGCTAGCCGTTTTATGAACAGTGACGTGTGTGAACTGTTCTCCGTAAAGAGAATGTATAACATATTTACATATTTAAGTTCAATCAGACATGTGATAACGATATTGAATTATTCTAAATAAAGGGGCAAGTGTTAAAACTTTCATTTTATTTCCCTTATCCTTTTTCTTTCCCACCGACCCGAAAATGGCTCTATTTTATTGTTCTAAAATTTGTTTTTTTTTAGGTTTATTTAACAAAGAGATTGGAACGTAGAGCTTTATTCCAACTTTTCTTAGACTATCTAATAGTATAGTCCAAGAGGTCTTTAAAAGTCTGAGAGCGATGGACCTTTTAAGAGCTATCCCACAGTAGTCATTGTTGACGTAGTAACTCTTTTGTAAAGAGAATAATAGCTGCCATCGCGTCATCAATACACATACACAACAATACGCTATAGAATAGTCGCAAGAATGGCTAAATCAGATTGGAATACTTTGTCTATAACACTTCCTTGGATAGCTCTTATTGGCTTGACAGTAATGGTGGTCGGGTTAAAAAGAATACGACGACAAGGAAAGTAGCCGTAAATAATGAGGCCCCTGATATTTTTAATTCAACATTAGTACTTACAAAAGCAAAAGGATTAAATTGTAATTAATCAATTTAACCTGCGGAGCTAGCAAGATAGTCACAAGGATAAAGTAACTCCAGCGGTTTATCCTATTTGTCTCGGACGTGGGTGTTGTTAATCTTGCTAGCTCCTGGTTGATTAACGCTTCGGGCGGTCTACGTGCGTACGTGCGAATTAGTCGCAAGTTAGTGCTTCAACTATTTGTGAAGGGGGACAACAGATCTGAGACCAGTGGGCCTATTGCCTAACGCACTCGCAATCGCAGTCGGCTTCAAAGTGGAACGATTGTTATCATTTTGTATGCAGACAAACCTTCGATTTTCAAAATGAAAACAATTACGAGTGCGTTAGGCAATAGCCCCACAAGCCAGTATCAAGTCAATTTGTTCCCACGACTCTACAAACTAAATAAATGGAAAAATGTAGGACTTGTTTGCCATCAAATTAAGGGGAAAGTAGGTACTTAATAAGGTGCAAAATATAACATACATACATACATTCAATCGCGCCTGTTTCCCAGAGGGGTAGGCAGGGACCACTTCTTTCCACTTGCTACGATCCTGACAAATTTCTTTCGCTTCTTCCACATTCATACATCGAGTCATGCACGCACGACGGTTTCGGGTAGGTACTTAAGATTCGGCCCTTTTCCAGTATTTCTCCGATTTGATTCGAAAAAGTACGCCTAGCGCGGCCTCTTCCCTTCCACTCACTTTCGATCTGTATATATACCTATCTCTTTCGTCAATCTTATGTAACTTTATGTTAAAAAAAAACATTTTTGGAACAAGCTTTTGTGGCCGCCTGTACTTTTTTTTTCACAGTCGTCAACTACTCGTCAAGACGATTCTAACGAGCCCTGACACTACGGGTTTATCATGTGTAATTTAGGAGTTTCTATGTCCACCCGACGCCTCCATCATCATACCAGCTTGATGGTGCCATATTATTTTATTGTAGATACCTATGTATGTAAACACTTAATTGTAAAAAAAACAGAAATTAATAGTAAATTTTTACAGAATAGTAATACACAATAAGGGTGAAGGTGTCTTCGAAGTTACTTAGGTAGGTATACTAAATTTCAGCTCGATCGGTCCCCGGGAAGTGTGTACCTGAACATGCATATTCCCAACCTAGATTGCAAGCTAATAAAAAGCTTGTAAAAAATCTTAACTTAGGTAGGTACCTAAGTCTAATTTAAGGGGTAAAGAACAAATCTATCAGAAATTATAATTCAGAGCAATAACGCAATAATAAAACCAGCAATCCCATAAAAACCCCGAACAACCTGCGTTAATTAAAATAATCCTATAAAAACATGCTCGACATCTACATAAAGTAATAGCCGTCCCTCACGTGATGTAATATTCGCATGGCAATCGCCAATAAACATCGTAAAATCAATTAAAGCGAAGTGCCCTAAAACAATAGAGACGGGGACGATTTCCCACAGCTCTTCAAACCAGCGCCGACCGGGACCCCTCACCTGCGGCCCAGGTGCGTCCGCGCAATTAACGACCTCCTCCGCTAATACTCTCACCTCACTTCTATTCCTGGACCCTTATCATGTCATTACACCAACGAATCGGTACCGCTTTTGACCATTGACCATAGACAATTCCCTTTTGCGAAACACTTTATTAAAAAGTTAAAATTTATTAGCCCACTATTAATCTAAATTGAAATTGAATAAGTGGAAAATGGGATATTTTATTGCGTGAACGGACATTTGCAATCTTATCATAGTTTTATTGCTTAGCTGTGTGTCGAGGGCTAATTGATTTCCTGTGGGAAATATAATGGCTTTTTGGAAGCTTAATAGAAAATGTATGGCTTGTTTGTCCATTAGAAACCGGATGAAATAAATATTGGTTCAAAAAAGATGTTGATAAGTAAGTAAGATGGTATTAAGATTAGTAAGGTAATTCCGTTATGTTAAGCAAAAACTCGCATCACAAAAAAGTTTTTTCGAAGAAGTTTATTTAGGAAAGTAAGTAAGTAGGTACTTGATTTGAATACTTATGTAGTAATTTGCTATCTACCTACATGTAAGAGGAAAACTCGAACAGATATTCTGGTGACACATTTGACAAATCAATACGCTCTACATACCTGTCTGATTACCCGCCATATATTATGGTACCCCCAGCTCAGTTTTATTACGGGTAATCGCGTAGATAAGCGCGCTGACGTCTAACGTAATTGCCTAACTGCGTCATTTGTATCCCTTTATTTTTGGTCGGTAGAATAAAAAGTTATCGCGCGGGTATCTCGGAGGAGCATGCAAATCACCGCGCGCATGCGGGCCGCGGGGGCGCCGCGGGCCGTGGAGCCGCGTAAGTAAGTATAAATAATCATGAAGGTACCCAACTAATTAATCTATATACACATTTGCGGCGTACAATATTTTTTTATTAGAACCTCTTACTGCTTTAAATAGTGATAAAACTTAATAAAAAACATTGTAGGTACCTAACTAGTAAGATATAAGTAAAAATTAAGTAATATCTATTTTATTTTATTAATATGCTGGTTTTATTGTAATTATTAATTGCACGAAGATGTGATTAACTGAACGAAAGTACATGAAACACGAGCATCATCTTTTTGGACGACTATTAATTATGTATTTGACACTAACCGTGAATACCTACTGTGACTTCAGATCTTAAGACGGGATAAGGATATAAGGAATTCTCCAGTTATTCACACAATGTTTTAATAAAATAGTGTTACGGATTTGATTACATAATATAAACTTACTACCTAGTAAATGTTTGTTTTCTAGATCGAGCAAAAGAGCTTAGACCTTAAAACCACGTTTTAATACAACATTATTAAGTATGTAGTTACGTGTATAATCTACAAACACTGTCATAGGGCAGTAAAGATAACATTGAAGATGACAATAATTACCACTCTTACGATTCCTGTTAATTGAATTGTTATCGAAGCAGATGTTAACTCCCATTTTAGGGCTCTGTAAGTACTTATATAATCTTATTTCTGTATCTAAGCACTTCTATCTTTCGCTTTTATAGACTTGGCACAAGTTACAGTGAATGTAGGTAAAAATCAGTAATGGACAAGGCACCAATAATGTTCTTACACTTGATTCTTATTTTATGAAGATAAAGGTTATTCATTTGTTTCGCAACAATCAATTTAGGACTGTGAAATTTGAATTAAGAGTGAAGTGTCTATTAGTGGTGCCTGTCGGCTAAAAGTGTCCATCATTGGTGCCGTCACCCTATGTTTTTTGATTAAAGACTCCTTCAATAA
The DNA here is from genome assembly GCA_963966035.1 of Acleris laterana. Classification (NCBI taxonomy): domain Eukaryota; kingdom Metazoa; phylum Arthropoda; class Insecta; order Lepidoptera; family Tortricidae; genus Acleris; species Acleris laterana. Next base: position 13,599,756 of record OZ014439.1, on the reverse strand, counting down.
AATACTTACTACCTTTTACCAGAGACTCAGTTCGCGTAAAAGTCGTTTATATTCGGTCGCTATTCGGGAACAGTCTAATTTCCCCAAAATAAGAGGTACAGTGTCCATCTCCGAGCTATAAACTGGGTATCTCTGTTCGAAATTTCACGTCCATTGGCTGAACCGCGACAGTGAATCAAAAAGATAAACATACATACACACTTTCGTATTTATAACATTATTAAGGAGAAGGATATTAATTGACTCTTATGTGGAATTTAAGTAACTCTTTACGCGTACGTTCGTTTCTTCACCCCGAATAACAGCACCTTACCTACAGCAAGAACTATAAAATATCTGTAAACGGTAAGTTCTAGGTACTTTTTAATAACTGCCTAGATTAGTTCAGGCAAGGTACTTACATGAACACGGGACCCTAGGTTGTAATGTTCCGATCCGACTTGCTCTTGGCAGGTTTTAGTTAACTTCTTTGAAATGTTAATTCATACATATTCATACATAACACAACGATACTACCTTCTTTGTCCTATAAATTAAACGTTTAAAATTGTATAAAAAGGTATCTTAGGTTATGTTTTTAATTGAGTTGTTATCCGAACAGGAGCAGGTGACTTTAGGTACCTAGATCAGTGTAAGATAGATATAAGTGTTAATTAAAACACCAGGCTTGGTACTTTTGACATGGTCTTTAGGTTTGAGATGTCTTGGCAATATCTTACGTTTTGTTATGAGGTTGTGATGTCATTTTCTTATTATACTGTGTAATGTATATCGTATATAGTTAATCGATTAGTACAATGATTACTAAAACTAAGTCTAAGTAAAGATTAATCAGTTACACCTAGACACGTGTCCAGCTTTTATCTGCAGCTTTGCTCGCAGGGTAAAAACTGTAGCACGTTTTAGGTTTTAAAAAAAGTTAAAAAAAAGTTGTATCGGTTGTGATTTTTGCTATACATCTAGTATTTATAAGATGTCTGAAATTGTATGTCTTTCTCCGTGTCACAAACTACATACATACGTGCAAATTTTAATAGAAACCTATTAAAACCGTTTACATGTGAAAACGGAACATACTCGTACAAACATACTAAATAAAAACACTATATAATCAAGGCTCGGAAAAACGTCCCTCATTTCAAATACTGACCCATATTACGAAAAGTGGACACTTTCTTAAAATTGTAATATTTTATCCATTCATTGGTAACATAAAATTGATTTAATCGTTCATATAGTCCTTCTTTTTGATTCGCGGATATGGTTTTTTTGACCAGGGTTTAGTTTTTAGAATGACGAGCGATTTCCAAACCTTATTTGTAATATTAGTATAGTGTTAGCGTTGTTCAGTGTCATGTGTGCCCCGTCTCCCCTGGCTTCAACGCAGTTCAAAGTCAATGGTAGGGTCGCGGTTGCCGATACGGGCTCCGCCGCTACGACACGACTTTATTGCTCTACTGTTTGCTTGGTTTGCTTTATTTTGTCGTCCGTGTTACCATGCACTCATGTACGCTAAAGGTGTCGTAACAATGGTAAATGAAGTTTTTGTGGCTTGGGTTTTGTATTTAATAATTAAACAAGATGCCCCAGAACTTGACGTAAATAAAGCCCCCTATAAACCGACCCAGAATATATCTTTAACTTGTCAATGTATCAGTTAGTTAGAAGTTATGAAAAGTGCTAATCATACTTATAAAGAACAAATGTCAAAGGTAACGCAACCTTTTCCTTTGCCTCCCTCGACTAAAAGTAGGTATAGTTTGTGATTGTAATTCCCAATTATCAACACTTAAAATAAATCCACACTTTGTTATCCACTAAAGCACAAACATTGTTGCATTGTTTAACATCCAACAACTATGTCTCTTCTCTTCGTAATAAAAAATATATGCTTTAGCTAGACCAAGGTGGCATGTTGTCTCAACAGATTACGCTGTACAAGTACGGTCGAACTCATAAGTAGCTCTAGATTTTAGTAAGTACCTTGTCCTACCTACGTTGTACAGCTACGAGTTCGACTTTACTACTAAAACTAAAAAACCAAGTTAAAGCTGTTTTTTTATCATGTGACCTAATTTCTGGCAACACCGCATTTTTAAGCGCATTTTGAATACGAGTACAGTTTTTTGATTGAATAATTTTCTTTATCACCGCATTTTTAAGCGCATTTTGAATACGAGTACAGTTTTTTGATTGAATAATTTTCTTTATCACCGCATTTTTAAGCGCATTTTGAATACGAGTACAGTTTTTTGATTGAATAAGTTTCTTTATCAGCAAGCGCCTTCAGTTTCAGCAAGCAAACAGTTACTTATATACCTAACATACTTTTGGTTCTAGGTATTTTTTAAAAGTTATCTAAGGTATAGGTAAACAAGACAATCTACACACTTCTTTCAACTGTCGAGGTCATGATCAGGATACTGAATGAAGTGCATAAAACGAGTTCTTACCGAGCTCGCCAAATATTCTAACTGCGACAAAAACGCGTTGTTAACTTTTGTTCACCTAAATACGTGAAAAGTAAAATCACAGCAACAAATTATTCTGTTTTTTCTTTGCCGTACTAAGGGTGGATTCGACCTAGATTAAACGCTGAATTTGTATAGCCTAATCTCGGAGTAAGTCTTATTCCAGTTTGGTAAAATCGATAATAAATAACACATTGGTAAACGTCTTCACCTAAGTGTGCAAAATGTGGTTAAAGAATTATCAAAAAGTTTTGATAGTTGTTGGAAATTCTGTAGCTCTGCCTACCCCTGGGAATAAAGGCGTGAGTTTATGTATGTATGTATGTATGTATGTATGATAATAAAAAAAAGTATACATTGGTAAGTAATTTGGCTTTATGGAACATGACATGTTGTTTGTACCATCATAGTTTTTGTATCAAAGTTTGCACCCTTGAAATTGGCTGTGAATATTATAATCCGTGGAGGGAGGCACAATGGGCTCCGTCAGCCGAAAAATGATTAACAACCGATTACTCTGACGGATGACGCCGCACTGGCTTCCCCGGCGCAGACTTACGAATCTACAGAAAGTGGAGCTTATTCTAAGGTTTGAAAGGTTTCACAAGTTTTGTTTAGTTGTGATGTCAACGATGCCTTTTGGTTTTTAAGATGCTTTTTTTTTGTGCAGGAAGATTTCAATATGTAGTGTAATCACAGAAATATTGTTGCTTCGGTTAGTGTCACTATTAATATAATAATGCACTAACTAGGCTTTGTTTCTATCCAACATGGCCCAGGAACTCTCTTGGCTATACTAAGGTGATAGATACACGTATACTTAATCATCCTGTAAAAATAAATAAAGTTGACTTAATATTGTCAAAGAATGTCGCACGAGGCTTTTCTTCCAATATGGAATGCAACTAAAATTCTTGCCTGTATCTTCCAATGACCAACAAACAAACATATATAACGTGTACATACTCGTATATAATGCGAACGTCGACTCTCGTGGGAATCGGACAGGCACCCACTGGTTTAACCAGTTGCCATAATAAAAAGATTTAAGCTGGATTTCTAAAGGTCGCTACGATATCAGACATTATTATTAACGGAGTATTTATACAGTTCGATTCGTTATCCGATTTACCTGCCGTTAAAGTTTCTAAGGTCTATCGCTTCATCCCTGAGCGCGCGCGCGCCGATGCGCGGGCGCACGTGCCGCGACATATGGCCGCGCCATACTGTTTGTTTGCCAATCATAACGGACATATTTCATCAGATAACGGCCCGCCGACATATTGCGATCTACTTAAAACAATGTGTAACAATTAAAACGTCGTCACTCTCGGGACCGCGCGTTGTTCCCGATTGGATGCGGGCGCATGCGCGTGCGATTATACACCGAGGGAAGTTTAACAAATGGCATAAGCGTGAGCGTTGCTAACGCCGGTCATGCATCCTCATCTCGTTATGAGGCAGTGTAAGTGGTTTTTTGTACTCAAAAGAAATACCCTTAAATTCATATAAGTACACTAACAATGCAAAACATTACTTACCTACTTAACCTATCCATCACGCCGAAAACAATGCAATATCTTTAAACGGCAAAGGTTCCATGGGGTACCTATGTCGTAAATTAATTACCTAGTTTGGACACAAAACACTTAATTTCAAAGTTCAAAACAGCAACAATCTTGAAAATTAAATCATTCTTCCGTTTATCAGGTATTGCGTGTAAGTAACCACTAAAGCTTTTATTGACACCTAAAGTTCTAAGAGATTATCAGTAGACAGACGAACTTCCCGTGGCCGCGAAAGTCTTAGAAGGTAATCTGAAGAAACTTCACTAATCGTTCTTTAGCTAAGGATCTCGCACGCAAAGTGTCACTTTCGTTTTGCTCGTTGTTCATATATTTGCATTAAGTAAAAGTAAATCTCAAGATGGAATAAAATTGACTACTTTGTTGTATTTATTGCAGGTGCAAATCGAGAGGAATGGGCAGGTTGCGAATGAAATGTTACTAGACATGCGTCTCTCGCACTGGCTATCGTGTATTCAAATCTCGGTCGCAAATCATAGATTCGTAAAAACAAACGTGGCAATCTGCTACAAACGTTTTAGTTCATTTTGTTAGTCAATGCAGAAAGAGTAATTATTTGAAATTGGTTTCTTGATATACGTACAGACTGCGTAAAGAGCGTAAGTGTACAATTTTAAACTTATTTTTGGAAAACGCCATACTGAAACTGAAGCATCGTAAAAATCTGTACATACATATAGGCTTTTTATGATAACCCATTTTCGTTTAGGCGTTTTCCAAAAATACATACAAGCAACATAGCTACATATATTTCATGGGTCATTTTAATAGTAAAACATATTGTATAGAACTATAATGGTCTGTAAGAAGCAAAGCCTTATGGAGCGAGCCGTTAGTTTGTCTAACGGCTCCATGCAGTACCGCGGTTTCGTCCCTCTGGAGTCTAGACCACCTCAGAGCCTGATTGTTATTTGCATATCGATGCGACACTGCGCCGTCTCCTTGAGTGGAGCGATAGATAACCTGCAATTTGGGGAGCGCGGGGCATGTGCGCGCCCATCTGGCGGCCGCGGCGCCTCCGCGGACCTACGGCGCTGGAAGGGAACTTCAACCGTATGTACCGTGTTCATTCTTACTTGTCTAATATAGTAAACTACTTTCTAACCTCAAAATTAACCTTTTTTTGGCTAAAACAGCTCTTTTATCGTGAATTCGTTGCGATAAACGCAACCATTCTAGCCCCGATGAGTAGATAAATATTTTGGACATCACTTCACTCTCTTTTCTTTTGGTCTGTGATTGCTTTATTTTATTTAAAATGGCGGTTTTAGCTAAAGGTTAATTTTGAAGTTAGAAAGTTGATTGCTATATGAGACAAGTAAGAATGAACATGGTATAAAGAGAAAACGTAAGCAAGGCAGTATTTGTCTCGACGTCTTTTAACTACGTAAAATGTTTTGGAAATTCACCCTAATATACCTCTAGGGATTCTCTATAATGTACAACCAACCATTTTGCAACATGCCTTGCGATTGGCACTTCCAGTCGGAGCTCGCGTCCACTGCACCTTAAGCTAACGGCTCCTTGACTTCACCCCACGTTTTTTTACAGCAAAGAAAAACCGCTTCGATTTTTTAGAATATCATAAGGCGTATCATAAAAAGCGGCGAGGTTTTGTTTTACATATGCTTTCGTTCGGGGAGAAATCGAAGCTCGCGCGCGCGCCGCCATGCCGTTGATGTCTTTTGTATGGGGCCATTAATATCCTATAGAATAATGGTTTTATGACTGTAAATTGAACGGACATAATACTTGTAGAATAGGTAAATAAAGTGTACAACATAAAAATTGGGATATTTATTGTATTTTTGTGTAATTCAAGCTATCCTATATTTAAATATCAATACTAGCACAGAAAATGTACTAACTGTAACTAGTTTTAAGCACCTTACGTACAGTCGAGTTTATAGACATGTGTACACTTTAGTACCTTGTCACTTTAATCGCTGTGACAATTCATGTATGGAAGTTCAAACAAACATTAAATAGACAAGGTGCTATAGTGAATACATATTTATGAACTCGACTGTACGTAAGGTGCTTAAAACTCTCTTTAAGAGGGATGGTTCTGCGGGGGGTTTGTCCAAATAAGGAATATCAGTGTAACAGGTTGCCTTGTAAGTATGAATGTAAACACTCTGTTTTACAAAACAAATGAAGATACAATGAAGATTTAAAAAAAAGGTACGAATCTCTTCCAGCTAACCCTGTAGCTTTGTCGTAGTCTTGTGCTGTTTTAAACTTTAAAATATTTGTTAATTCTATTTTTATATATTTTTTTTGTAATTTTTGTGTAATGTGATAAATGCCTAGTTTTTAGTTTATTGATCCCTGGCTGTGCTAATGCTGTTGCACACCTGTAATTGGTGCACAAACAGGACTATTTTCTTTTAAACTTCTGTACACGCATTTGTTTGTGCTACTGTTGGTGTGTCTAATAAAATAAATAAATAAATAAACCCTAGGCTTGTATAGGTGAGTATAGGTTTTTAAGGTTCCGTACCCGAAGCGAGCCCCACGGGACCCTATTAATGCACCTACGGTGTGTGTCGGTTCGTCTACCGTCCTAACTTTAAAGAGCTGTATCTTTTGATAAGGCTGTTATTTTTTTTCAAAACATGTGTAATTCAGTGGATTGAATTTTTTTTTAAAGAAATTAAAATAATAAACCGGGTTCCCTACGCATGAAACATGTTTTTTCCAACGTATTTTTATTGTTGTTGTATCGTAAAAACGGTAAAACATACAAGCGTAAAATTTGGTATGATTATAATGCAAGCCCAGGAAAGAAAAAGCAAATACTAATAAATGGTCAAGTATAAGTCGGGCTCGCGCTTATTCGATTCGAAGCCGAATTCAAATCGGAATAAATAGAATAATACCGACCGAGCAGCGTGGTACGGAACCCTCGGTGCTCCAGTCCGAATGGCGCTTGGCTGGTTTTTTGTAAATGAATATTCTAACCCAAATTAAAAACAAAAACCAAAAGCAAAACGTTTTTGCCATCATGCTTATGATTTGCAAGAACCGACACTACAACCACATTTGCAAACATCAACCTTGTATAATAGTACCCCTTTCAGGAACTGAGTTGAGTATCCAATCACGAACAAATACAATTAAAATAGCCCATTTTACATTTTTTTTTGTATATTACTTGCCGTTAACACTTTTACCGCTCCCTGATTTCCATACAAAACGGACCCAAGTTCTAACATCTGAGTTTTTATACCGTATTTTCCATCGTCCTCGCTTTGTTCCAGGAATGGGTTACAAACGTTAGTAACCAGTACAACCACAATGTAGGTGATTAGCATTCCCGCAGGAGTCAGTTAGCCCGGATCCTTCCCTCCCCTCCCCTCCCCACCCCTCCACCGTCTCCGGAACCGCCTTCAGTGCTGTTCCGTGTTCATAGCACGTGCGCTTTACTTTATAATGCAACCGTTGCGTTTATTGTAATAAAAACAACTAAATGTAAATAGCTACTAGTAAAAAAATAATGATCCTTTCTCGTGTGAAAGATAAAAGTGTATACATAATAAAGTCACCGAAATAGAAAAGCTTTTTAAAAGAAAGAAAGAAAGAAAAAAACCTTTAAATGGTGATACACATACAGCGCCTAAGTGCAAACAGTAAGTAGGTATAAACGACTAAACCACAGAGAAAAAGCAATGGAGAACTTGTTTTTATCAACTTTTATCAATTTTCCTATTTTTGTTATACTTACCGAAAGAAATTTATCAAGATCGTAGCAAATGGAAAGAAGTGGTCTCTGTTTACCCCTCTGGGAAACAGGCGTGATTTAATGTATGCATGTATGTTATACCGTAAAACGCTAAAACATACAAGTGTCAAAATTAATATGATTATATTACAAACGCAGAAGAAAAACAACAAATTAGGTACTATAAAATTATCAAATGTGAGTTGGGTCAGTCAAAGCTGATTCAAAATCGGAACAATTATGTCTAGTGCGGCGGATCCCTCGGTGCGCGAGTCTGACTCGCACGTGACCGGCTTTTTTTAAATAAGTATAACTTGAGAACCATTTTATTGGTGGTCATTTTCGATAAGTTATTTGGAGCGAAACACGCAAGTACTTACTTATGCACGCACTTATTTATGTTTAACTTTTTCCAAGATGTCTCATTAAGTTTTTATTAATACTCGAGTCTGATATTACTAAATAAACTTATTTATCTACACATGTCTAAAATTCATGAACTGATTTATGCATGTAAACTTTGCGCAACCATGAGTTTCACCGACTGTCCGGAAACAAAAAATTCCCCGCATATTTTTTTGTTCCCTGGACAGTTTTTATGCGTGAAGATACCAGACATTGCAATTAAACCTTAAAAGGACTCCAGCAGTTGCCAATTAAAGGCGTTTTTACAACACCAGCCGCAAATGAGTCTATAAAATCAAAAATAACTCATTACGTACCCTTTTGAGAAGTATTGAAAAGCTTTGCTAAATTAAATTTAAGCTTAACTTACGTTGCTCAGGGGCCTAATATGACTGCGTTTATCGCGTGACAAATTTTGGATAAGGCATCCGTCACCTTTTGACACGTAAATAGGTACACGTGTCAAAAATTGACGGATGCTTTACCCACATTTGACACGCGATATAGAGGCAGCCATACTAGGCCCGCTGGAGTTGTATTCTATTCGTTAAAACCTTATTATGGCTTTAGACACGTTATCGTATTATCAAGGAAATGATTGATCTTATTTACTTAACAATAATGGCATCCGAGTTAAAACAATACTATAACTGTTAAAAGCAATATGGTTTGACCGAGTAGAATAGAGCGTGTATTGTAGATGTAACTTTGTAAATGTTAATGATATGCTGCGGCCGTAAGTTGTAACAAATAGAAGACAAACGCATATAAATGAACAAATGCCGCTGTAATTTAGAACCAGTTGTAACATGTTAGTTTTGATATGTTTGGTGGCGGAGTTGTCAGTAACGTAACCGACGCATGCGCGGGCGACGCGCGCTGCGTCAGCCAGGGCTGCGGCCTCAAATGCAGCGATTAATATGTACAAACTTACGTGAATAGGATACCATTTTTTGTTCAGTTTGTATTGCCCGTAAATGTATTATCTAATTACTCGTGTTTCATAGCTCCATCTCCATCGCACGTTAGAACTTAGTACTTTGTCTATTTAATGTTATGTTTATACTGCCATATATGAATTTATGTCACAACGATTCAACTGACAAGGAACTAAAGTGTATACAATATATTCATGAACTCGACTATACTAACTCTGATAGTCTAATCACCTCACCAGCTAAAAGGTTACAATGTAAGGCTCCAGCCTAGCCCTACGAAGCAATCCCGCGCACTGTCACTTGCCCCTCCCCCTCCCCCCTGCCCCCTCGACGTTCCCCGCCGGCTAGAGCGACCACTTACCGGCTAACCCATTTATACGCCGTCGCGATGAAAACAGGCCTAAATGAATTAATGCAAATTTATACTATAAAAATTGTCGCAGGTGCGCAGGACGAGTTCCAGCCATCGTCGGATTCGATTTAACGCGCTTGCGCAGCAAACGTTTTATTTATAGCCGCGAATGCATCACAGCGATTACGCCGCATGAAGCTTGTAATTTTGTGAAAAATATGCTTAGTTCGGACGGATTTATGGCGTAGGCGCACATAAATTGCCGGTCGTAGGCACCTGTCCGATACGTACGTCCGACTTGACGTGACTTCCTAATGTGCTTTTTAAAGCTTGTGTTAGAGCTTCCAGTTGTCAGTCAACTGTCTCCGTATATTGCTGTAGAAATTAACTAACACTAAGTACGTTAGTACGTTCCTGAATTCATAGTTTTACGAGTATAATAAAACCTAAGGTGATTCAAGGAATCCCAAATATCTATTATTAATTTCTCGTTTTCCAAGGTGACGCAATTAAACTGTATTTTATATAAACTACTAGGACCCTCATCGAACTTAGCACGATTTTGTTAAATGAAGACATCCTTTGTCTACTTCTAGTGCCGAAGGTTTAATAAATTTAATAAAGATGTTTCCGATAAACGGCCGGAGCCGGTTGATTACCGGCGGACGATTGCAATTACGTGTCGACGCGCGCGTCAGGGGTGCCAGCGCCAGAGAACGGTAACATTTATAACTATACTGGCAAGAGCGACATTGCTAAAAATGCGTTTTAAAGCTACCATTGCAACCTCAAAACAATTAACCAATACTTCTTAGAAATTGGCCAACGCATAAAAACTATTTGTAGGTAAATTTAGCACGTCCATTATTCATAATTTATTTTTAATGTTAGAATACTGAAATAAATAAATCAACAAAGCCACAATTACAAAGGACCCCGGACCTAAAGTATGGAAAATGTGGTTTCAGTTAAATATCCTGAGATTTTGATATGTTATAGATTTGAAAGTCCTGAACAAAAGTCTCTAGGGGTGCTACCACTGTTTCCAAGTCCTTTTCAGAGTTTCGACAGATTTTGTACCAGATAACAAAAACTATAAACAATGGATGAAATTAAAGAAAAATAGCGTTACAGGTTAAATCTTATCAATCTATATTTACATATTTATAGAATACACATGTACCGAATCACATATTTAGCTTTTGATACAAGTAACTAAATTTAAAAAAAATGTGACAATGGCCCCGTGGAACAGCTAGGCTACGTAAATGTAGCCAACCCTAGCCGCGGACACTAGGGCCACAATTACGGGCCCACTGACCGTGAATTCATCTGGTTATGATTGTGACAATCGGCGCCCGCGCATCTGCTGGAGGTGACCAATAAACGCGCCGCGACCGCGCAGCGCCGCGTGCCATCGATCGCAAATCCAAATTACTACGTACCCAAGAGCGTACCCAGCTTTTGGACTTGCGAATCTGAACTTAAGCCGGGTAATTTGCTTAGGGCAATATTTTATTTCTAAAATTCGTACAGAAAGTAAATAAAAATGTACTTGAATAATCTTTAGCTGACATAAAACTGGTAGGTCGTGTTAAATTAACTGTCTTTGTAGCCATAATTACCAGAGGAGTGATGTAATTCTCCTTCTCAAACTACTTAAAAAAGGCTTAATGATAGTAATGTAAATCATATTTGTTGAGTAATGTATAATTCCTTGACGTCGGATAAACACCTCATGGTAACAATTTACAGTATTGTACAGTGCCAGTTTATGAGACAGGCCTAGCTTAGTGTTAGGTGATACAGGAAAATTCTTACTTTTTGGAAAATATGTGGGGTGTTCTTAACTACTTATTACTACTTTTATCTGTAAATTGGGATACTGTGAAGAAATAAATGATTGATTGATTTGATTTGAATTTTATTTTATGAAAAAGAAGTCTCTTTCTTTTTCCGACCTGAAGTAATTGGAGTATATGTATTTTATCAGTAGACTATCAATGATTGTGGGTATACGATTAAACATGGACAGTATTAACTCTAATAACCCACTTTTCAAAATGCACTGAAATCATTTTCAATCAACATTTGTACTGCGGAAGCAGTAATAAAATTCTAAGAAAAAAACAATTAAGTTGGAGTCGGACTCACGCACGGAGAGAACCATATCAAGATACATAGTTACAATAGTTTAACAAATCGCGGTAGGTGTATTTCAGTATACTGGGTGTCCCAAAAACCAACGCAGAAGTGACAGGGCTGATACAATCGAATTAATAAAATCTGATTAAAGTGATCAATATCTCCGATACTCTTAAAAATCGTTGAACATACGTAGGGGTTAAATCGATAGTTCTTAGCTGCTCTATCAGCCCTCTCAGTTGTGGCGTTGGTTTTTTCTTTTGTCAATTAAACAAAAAATTACGAAGGTAAAGTGCGTTAAGTTTCGCGTGACGTTGCGCCGTGACACACTTTATACCATGTTGTGACGTCACGAGCCCCCACTCCCGAACTTTGATACGCGTTATACACTGGCCGGGAAAACTAAGTATCACACTTTTAATGAAAATTTAATTGAAAGTGTGATACTTAGTTTTGCGGGCCAGTATAATTATAAATTTTGATTGATTTGATAAAGCAAAAAATACGTTTTTTTTTTTTTTTTATAATGTTATTGACGGACTATAATTACAATTATAATTTTTTCACTTCTCATGCTGTTAAAAATCTTAAAATGTTACTTAAGTCTGAAAATCGGGACCAAAGCTCATTAAAAAAAAAGTTTTAAGTTTTTTTTTTTATTTACTTTGGAAACACTTAGTTAAACAACCATGACGGTGTTTGTGAATGGAAGTAAAACATCTTTGTAAGAAACTTTGTTGTAATAATTTTGTATAGAACGTCGTTTTTTTCCTCGCATTCAAAGTGAAAAGTAGATTGTACAACGCAAGACTAAACAACCATAATGACGCTCAAACTATAGCCACGCTCGCGCTCGCTCGCGTGGTTAAGGATCTCGTGTCCTTAAAGCTTGTTTTAATCCCTTTTTGAACAATTATTATATCGTTTTTGTTTCGTATCTCAAAAAGTAAATACCTATCAAGTTTATACACTTAATTACATTTTTCATGTAATTAATAGGTAATATTTTATACGTTCGAATTACCATAGATTTAATTTTTTACATTTTTCTCGACATGATAAAACACATTAAGTATATAATGTGCTACTGAAATATTATGCCACTATGACCTGTGACATACGGACAGACAGGCAGACAGACGGAGTCGCACCTCCTCCATCCTTTTTCTAGGGAATCCTAAATGATTTTAAACCGGTTAACGCGAAAAAAAGTAAATCTTATAATGGAGACGCAGCAGCGGTCGCCCGTACTGGTTTAGCTGCGTCTGCGCACTATTACCATACACTTTACACTTGTTATTTTGCATAACTGTACGAATTGTTCGAGGCGATTTGCTTCATACTGCGGTCTTACCCGGGGCAGTTAAATTATTGCGTTGTGTATAATAGCCTTTTGATGCGGCTTATTTAAATACCGCATTGCGTGACTTTAAAACTGTTTTATAAATAAACAATGTTCGGTATCACAAGAGCCCTAGGTTTAAACTGAATTATTCAAGAGTTTGCAGCAGGGGGGGGCAGCTTACAGGGTTTCGCAATAATTTTACTAAATACAAAGCACCTTTTATACTGATATCAACATGGTGAGCGGCTGAGGAAAACACCAATGAGTGTTCCTGATTTTATAAGTCGACTCTATCAATAGCTACTTATTTATTTAGTAAAATGTAGAGGTATAAATATGGGCAACTGAACCTCAAAATCTCATCGGGCTTACTATATTTTTTTCTTATTGTATGTTCCCCTAATAGCACATTTTACATGCTCTCCCAACGTATTTTATTTTAATCTAGGTACCAATTTGATATTTATTTTTATTACTTAACCGATTAAAAATTTAAATGCAGATTATCGAGTTTATAACCTTGTAAATCCGGAAGCAATATTTTTTTTGCAGGTACTTGAGCCATTATTGATGTTATAGAGTTCATTTCGCAAAGTATTATCAAAACGTGGCTATATATAGCCTCCTTAATGGTGCATTTATGAGTCGACGAACATGCAGATGCTCCTCTGATAGCTTATATTTATTTAAATATTCTAGCACTTAGATACTTAATAAGGGTTAATTGCAATGGTTTACACGTATTTTTTGTGGGTAAAGCTATCGGGGATGGAAATAGTTAGTACTAAGCGCACTTAGCATAACGCAGCGGGCGGGTCGGCTGTGCGAATACTGATGACGTGTGACGTGATGATCCGATGTTGCCATTATGTGCTTCTGTACGGAACATATAAGAAACATACTCGCGGTTCGATGAATTAAATTTCTGTTAGTGCAATTTCCTGTCCACAAAAATATAACTCGCATGAGCCACTGACAAAGCATACATATATTATAGTCTATCGTATAACGGTAAATGAACTCATCGCACTACGAGTATCTTACTAATATTATTAATGGGAAAGTTTGTTTGTTTGTCGACCGGCTGGAAGCGTTAATGCTGCTGTAATACCAAAATACAAGCAGTTCTTTCAATATTTGTTGTCTTAGACTAGTTCACTTTACAATCCAATATTCACGATGACCATTGGTTAGTATAATAATAACCAATTCTAAAGTGAACAAGTCGAAGAAAAACAATATTAAAAGAACAGAAACAGCTTTCATTTTAGTATTGCAGTTACTAGGTATAATTCATTTTATTTTATAGCTTGTTGTGTGTGCTAACTCATTGGCGTGTTTCGGAAATTTATTGCTCATTCATTAAAATGCGTAAGGGAAAAATTAAGCAAATACTTTCAATTATTTATTTATTGTATGACTTAATTCTTACCTTGATTTTTTAACGAACTTGATTAAAGGTTATGCACCCGTCAGGAGAGTTTTTAGTTCCACCGCTTGCCCAATTTGGTGAGAGGACATCATAGAACTATAATATAATATGATGCACTGTTTAGTCTGGACAGCCACCAAATATGTACTCGTATATAGGGTCACATGTTTCAGATGTGTTACAAACTATGTCGCACCAGGTAACACCTGCCGCACAGATTTATTCTTCTTCTCTAGCATAGTGACTAAGACAGTGGATGTTCAAACGCCGTTGTTGGCAAGGACCGCTTGCGCATTCGACGGCGCCCTCAGGGGGGTAAAGTAGACCAGCAGCGACTCGGATGCTTACAAATTTAGCCATTTTTATTTGATTTAATCTGTAGTAGGTAAGTATGGCTTTTGCAAGTTTTGCAATGAAATAAATTGAAACAGAATTTAATCTTGACCTGCATGATTTTTATGAGAATTCGTATTGTTCGAGATTAAGTTAAATAGTTGAGATAGGGGTGGCCGAACATTACGTTGCAGTTCCATAAAGGCTGTGGTAAGTTGCCGTTACTAAGTCATATCGTCGTATACAACGTCGTATGTTTTTTTAAATAAAAAATATTTATTTTCAGATAAGCAATAGTGTGTACTTTATTTGCACCAAAAGATTTAAAACTTACTTTTGGGTGCATAACAATAAAAAAACTTACCTAATATAGTTTGCTTATCACAATTATTAGTCGATATCGCCGCTAAGTTGTCAGTCACTGACAATGACTAACTAAGAGGTCTTTTAGTAACTGACAACTGTCTATCCAACAAAGCCATTGATAAAGGCGGGCGGGGGCGGGGTGCGGGGGCGCAATGTGCGCGCGCGACCTTTCGCGGTAATTATAAGCGCGTGCGCACGCCGACACGCACCTAGTACACTCGGCCATGATTACTAGTAGTCTTACCCAACAACGTATATAAAAAGAAAAAAGTTGGTCTATATGGGTCATTTATTCATTATAGTCAAGTACCTACTATTTTTGTAATGAATCATTGTAAGATACCGAAACACCCAAAAGTAGGTTTATAAAATAAACAAAATATACGAGGATTGAATGAATCCGAGTGTACCCTCAACTGGTCCGAGCGCAAGTATGGAAAGTGCTAGTTGCAGCACACTCGCCCTTTGATTAACATTTTTTTCTTGATTATAATCGGTCTAGTTAATGAAAGTGTTTAAACTGGCGACCCACCAAGCTGCGGCCGGTCATGAAATAGTAATCCAGTGCTTATGTTACCTATATTAGTAGTTCTGAGCTTATTATAAATAATTGAGTTATATGAGTAAAACAATAAAATGGTAGAATGACTTTATGAAAGTAAGTACGCATATTCAGATTTTTGTAATTACAAGTTGCGTAATTGAAACCGCTCAGAGCCAGGGCCGCTGGTAATTTTCAGTTATTATAGTAATGCTTACTGTAAAATCGGCAATAAAAGGGATGCGCCGGCGCAGAGGAAGCGGCGCGTCGCGGATTAATGGGCGCAATTAAATCGGGCTCCGCGGCGCCCGCGCAGGCCGGGCGGACGGCTCCTGCGACCGCCGGAGACCACATATTAAAAATCTTATATGAGTGGCGTTTGGTTCGTCTCACTCCCACGCTTACATTATTAATTTATATTTAATTTGAGATTAAAAGCTTTTGAGAAGTGTTGCAGATGTACACAACTTGTATGTGTCTACGATTCCATTAAGGTTACATAACGGTAACTTTAAGTTTGTTTTCAGTCGTTAAAACAAGATTAAAAAAACTTCTATACCTCTAAATAGCCTAAAACGTTCAAGGAGAAATTATAGGTATACAGGTGTATGTTGCTAACTTTAATAGGAATGTACTGCAGTTTTATTAGCTTGCCGTAATACCTTAAAAGCAATAGTTTAACCCATGCATTACGAGTCTATGTACATACATTGGTTTTGTTAATTTTTCTTTTGAACATACCCAAATCTGTCACATACCCAAATCCGTCTATATCCCTCTAACTGTTTCTAACGCATCACCATCAGCTACGGCGTAGTAGTCGTAGCGCGATCTACGCGCTCGTAGCGTTTGACTATTTAAATCTCGTATTCTGCCGCAGCTACGGTTATTTCCGATAAAAAGATTAATTATAACGGAACCCTCTGAAGCGTGTTCGGAATTCTATATGAGACTTATTTTGCGCTTGTCTTGATGACTTTGATGAGTTTCTTGCGAAAAAGCCGCGCCCTCAAGTTAAAAGATTTTGACACCTGCGATGTAGTTTAAATTTAAAGTATTCATTTAACTATAAAATGGTGTGTTAAGAAATTGTAAATTTTCTTATTAAAATAACATAACAATAACACTAAAATTGTAATCCTAACAAACACTCATAAAATCAAGTTACAGTGGGATAGCTCTTAGAAGCTCACTCGCTCACATACGCTCTTATTAAGGCCGAGGAAGAGAGAAGTACAAACCCGAAGTACCTTCTAAGTGCTCACAGACTGTAACTTTCATTTGCAATAAGCCTAACCATTCGCGTTAGCGGCTTAACTTTCAGCCTCAAAGCTAAAGACAGCGAGGGTAACTGCAGGGGCCGTGAAGTGCACCTCTATAGTTTAGTAATTAAATATTTTCTTATGATACTTATAATTTCCTCGACCGTAAAAGTAATCGTGCGGTAAGCTTGGTGCCTAGTTTTAAGAGCTCCGGAAAAAATCTATTTTTATTTTTACAGTCCAGTAATTCGTAGTTGCGGTCCGGCAAAGTGTTACTTATCAACGTTACGGTCATCCGTTAGTAATTACGGGAGCGGGAGTGGGTTATAGTGAATTATCGAGGCTGCCTCAGATTGGAATCAATTAACTGCTCCCGCACCTGCGCGCGCGCACCTCGCCTCAAATAAATGTTGTTAATGGCGAATTGAAGGAATACATCTTGCGGAGACAAATTAGGGCTATCAATTACATGAATTTACCCGAAGGGCACCGAGACGCCCTAGGCGCGGCTGATGGACTTTAACGAACTTTTCGGCAGTTTTAGTTGAAATGTATATGCATAAGTAACGACTGTGTGACGAATTTACAGCTGCCCAAAATTGTAATGGTTTTGCATTTGCTTAGTGGTGACTGAGCAAGCTGCAAATATTGTCCCTAGATTAATTAAAATATAAATGATGTTGCCTAACTAGTATCTAACCGACCTCAACGCACTCGTTTTTAATAAAGGTTCGCCAGTAATTTATTTGCATAGATTCCCTCATCAAAACTTTAAGTATAGTTTTTTTAAACAATACTTAATAAATTGCGAGAAATCGTGGCATAATTTCTGTATGAATAATGGCATAGTATTTGGTATGGTTTGAGTTTAACAATCCCGCATAAATCAATTAAATTTCACCTTTAATATTTAGTATTAAGAGCCATGGCAGTAAAGCTGCGTGAACTGGGCATTTCTAAAAGAGTTTGATCAAAATGTTATTATTATTGATTATTAGGAAATATATGCTTAATAGAACTTCAAGTGTAATATAAAATGTAATTAACCCTTGATGAAAAATTATAAAGAACTTGGTAAAGAAATAGAAAAAAATGGGTGAGGACCAAAAAGTTGGACCACAGTTAAGCGGAGTTATCCATACAAACCACGAAGACGAAAAAAGTTCCGGTGTGCGACGAAAAGTATCCCTACTGTATGGCTAATTATCGTGTCACAACGGAAAAGTTTCATAGAAAATTTAATTGATTGAGTTAGCGTGGACCACTTTTTGGTCCTTACCCAAACATAGATTGTTAAAAAAAATGCACAAACTTTTTTAGAAACGCTCAACTCTATTATACGAGTCTGCAGCGTGAGAACTGTCCGAGCAGCGTGATACTGTTTACTTGCGAGTCGACGGCGACTGCAGAGAGCTGAGATTTAACGACGTGCGGCGTCAATAAAGTTTACTGCGCCTCTGCGTTGTTTACGGCGCGGGCGCTCGCCGGGCCTTCAGCCGCACGCGCACCAGCAGCGGAGGCGGCGCGTCGCGGCGCTTGCCCATACTAATTCACACAAGCGCGGTGGAGGCCTTATTAGTGTGGAAACGCGTCACACCGCGTCGACAATATTGGTCATGTTGGTTGGTACATACACATATGCATATAAATATAAGTATAGAATAACGTTTTACTCAAATTGTTTTTTTCCCGATTATCAAACTCCGACGAGGTATTTAATTAAATTGTAATTTCTGTAATTGCAAATCGTGTATTAATCAATAGATAACTTCCTTGTCCGTGCCTGTGCCACCCTAAACAAGCGAGAAAGCAAATGGCCTTTATTTTACTTTGGTTTAGAAATGATTCAAATTATTTTACCTCATACAGTCTTGTTGCTTTTTTATAGTACAACTTTTGCTGTAAATCCTAAATTTAAGATAATACTTATTAAAAACTGAAAAAAAAAATGGACATAATCCCAGTACCCTAAAGTCGATAACTAGGATTTTTGACAAAGGCCTACCCTGTAGAGCGTATTCGAAAATGGCGAACACCCGACCATTGGCAACTTAGTTTATACAGATTTACTTTATATTAAAACGTTGATAATAATATAATATCAAACTGTAAATATAATATATAAGCTAGATCGTTATCTTTGTAATAAGTAAAACTTAATGTTTAAAAAATATACCTATTGTTGAATTTTTTGCGGTGTTCTTCTCAACGAGTGATCTTCCTCTTGGAAAGCGCTGGTAAATTTTAAGGTGTAAAAGTGCCCGTGCTGCCTACAGCTTACTGAATAAACCACTTTAGTCTTTATCTTTAACGCTAGCGCCGTATCCAAAGCTTGATTATGGTCTCTGTTTACGGTCTACATTTCGCATTCTTATTTTCATCTAAAAAGGCACTTAAGAAGGCTCCGGGCTTCATGTTAAATCTATTCAATGGCTCGAAACCCCTCATTACGGGTAGCATGCAGGCGCAGGAGCATCAAGGCCGGGTATGATTTACCTGCAGTAGTTAAAATACTCATTAAGCGGACATGCGCGGCCGCAGCGCCGCGGGGCCCGCGTTAACTCGCGCAGACATCTTCACTGCGCACCACCCGCGCAACCACTAATCAAAAGTTTTATAATCTGGTCTTGAAAATTAATAAAAAGTCCAATATTTGGCTTCCTTTGCGCAACAGTGCATCGGCCGCCGTTTACAGAGTTTGCAGATCGAACACGTCGAGACCATTTCAAGGGCCAGCGGTCGATCATCATAAAAAGTGCATATGCAGGACCTATTGCACCTTACCAATCAATTACCAATAAATAGCGTATAAGATAGGCCAGGGGCGCGGCGACGAATTCCGCGCCTCGCCGCCTGAAGCGTGCGCCTACTTTTTGCAACGGCAGGTGCGCGCGCATATGCTATTAAATTGTCAAAGAGCCGTGTACACTCCTGATAGCATGAAATAATCAAAAGCCAAGTCTTTATGCTCCCTTAAAGTTACTATTGTGATTATCCGGACAAGTCCTCGCGCGGCTACCGCAAGCCGTAACCGCTGCATGTTTTGTATTTTAGTGCCGATTTCATATTGATTAAGAAAAGCTTTAAAGTAACATAATAGCGTAAACGTAGGTTTTTGTTGTTGAGTAGTAATTACGTTTGCAGTAATCGAAAACCGCAACATAGCAGGCTGCGACCTCGGCGCAGCATGTGCGCAGCCAATATGCGCGCGCAATTAGCAGAGGAGTTGTCCGCGCACAATGAGCTTTGTGCCGCGCGCGCTGCTCGCCGGGCTTGTACGGTTTCTGCGGCGCGCGCCGCCCGCCACATGCCTCGCCGGTAACTGTTGTCTCAGCGACCTTCGTTCATACATCATTATTCAATTTCGGCCGGTTTTCCCCGTCATTTCATTCCTTTCTCAAATTGTTGTAAGGAAAGAAATACAGTGAATTTATAATAAAAAATCATTATCACACGAACTTTAAAATACAATATTCTAATTGACAATATGATATCTCAACAACCCGAAAACAAAATATGAATATCATGTACACTTAACGCCACGACTGCATATTATAAAGAGAATTCGAATTTGAACAAAAAATATATGTCTCATTCGCAATCATCGCATAAAGTTGGCCTCAAGCGGGATTGTAACCCACGACCGCCGCCGGCTTCTACATCGTCGAGCCAATAGATAATTGATATCGTCCTATTTCTCTTCTGTCTATTCATGATAGTAATTAGTTTCATTAGTGACAGGATCGGTTAATTAAAGGACATTTATTTGATTGCAGGTAATTCAGTTTTAATTTTATAAGAAAGTAATTTCTAAAGGTTAAAAAGAATTATAGAGCCATTGAGGCACTGTAATACATGTTTTAATAAAAATAAATTTTATAATAATGCAATAAAAGCCAATGGCGCTTCTGCGGTGACTTGATCGTATAAATCATGGTTTACTGGTTTACCCGCATGTTTGCTCAAATATAGATATAGCACAGTAAAAGCCTGCGTTTGAGTAAGGACTCTGTGGGGGTTGTGTGAAGGTTGTGTTCGCGTTGCGGGTGGTTGGGTGGCGAGCGGGCAGCGCCGGCGGCGACGGGCGGCGGCTGCCGCGCGCGCCTGGACATGATCTCGGGCCGCGGGCGCCGCCGCCTCGGCTCTGCACCAGCTACCTGTCACTGGTAATTAGCCACCGAAACTATTTTCTATTCTGAAAACTTATAGAACCCTTGTTTGTTATTAATGTTATTATGTTAATATTTACAGTGTAACCTATTGGAACTAAGAGCGTCCGGTAAAATGTGCTTTGATTTTTTTATACTGAAGTTCCGCTAATATAAGGACACTAGGGGTTTTTTTTCGGATGCGGTATGAATTGCCCTAGTCAGTGTTCGTCAGTCTAGTTTAATTGATAATAAATTGATCCATAAGTACTACCTAATAAGTTTGTAAAAGGGCCCTTAGGAATGCTGTTTAAGAACTTATCTGTCCATAATGTACAAAGACGTTTTCCCATGCTTTATCTACTTTGTAAGTCTTTGTATAGCCCCCGCTAGCCACCAAACGATCGATAGATGTATTACTAATTCAAAAAAGCCTGATTCAGAAGTGTCACAACTAATTACTGGCAAACCACGTGATGCGTTTTTATACCTTTTATTCTCTGACCTACCACCACACCTGTTACTGGTTGTAGTAGTGGTCGAGATGGTTGCCAACCTCGGGATTACAGTGCGTCGTGCGGTCATGAACGTTAATTTAGGACAATTGAAAAAAATGCTTGGAGTCGTCAATGTAATTAGAGATGCATCATTAGAAACTTAAAGGAAAAAAACTTATTGCTGTAGAAAGTCAAATTTAATTATTTGACAGTAACTATTCGCCGACAACGTCGTAACTGCTATGAGCGAATAACGAATCGTAAGTAATTAGATAGATAGATAAACAATTTTGTGGATCGGTATTGTTAATTTTACCTACATTATTTATGGGCCTTGCCTGTAGGTACTCGTATTCGATTTTTTTTCTAACGCTTATCAAAATACTTGCACCTACTGTCCGCAACAAGCTCTTGCATAAAGTTTTATTTTTTACACTGTAATGAAGAATGTATATAATATTTTAGTTTTGGTTTGTTTTGAATAAACACAAAAACTACTAGATTTAGAAAAATCTTTCACAAGTAGAATATACGACCATAACATATAGGCCATAGTTTAATTTTCTAAACGGACAACTAGTCATTTATATTTAGACAACGCAAAGTCAAACGCAACGGGTTTATTCCTATCGATCGGTTACGATTTCACTTGCAGCAGGTTCCAATGCTCAACCTATTTTTAATCTCACAGAACGGAAAATGATAGGAAGATTTGATAGATAAGTTATTATACGTCAGGTAGGTCTAAACAAGAGAAAGATTAAACATTGAAATATGCCGTTAAGAAAGTTGAATATAGGCTCAGGCTCAGGTTGGATCAGACCGTTGCATGTGTGCGCGGCACGCGACCTGCGCAGGCGTTTACATAAATCCGTTAAGGGTGCACATGCCGCAGGTCGCGGACAATCTTGACTTGACTGAGGGTGCGCGCTAGGGACGCGCCGGTCTGTCGATATCAATATCGATACATTGTAACTTAGTAAGGAGGTGAGGATTTTGTAATGTTGCGACTTGGACCCTCAATTGGGTAACCTCAATTGGTAAGTAGTTAGTAACTGAGCTTGAAATATTTGTTACTCTTACTGAGTCTTAAAATGTAATTGTATCGCTTCTACGAGTATGAAGAAATATTTTGCATTGTATACAATATTATTTCTGCCAACGTTTTTTTTACCTAAAGCATCTAAAATGTCTCTCTATGCACAGTTAAATAAGACAAACCAACCCCTGGAACCACACGCCCGTCTTCGCGCCAGGACAGCAGCGCCCGGCGCGTCGCCGCCGACAACGCCGGGCAGGCCGCGTCGCCTCCCTCGCCGCCACCTGCCGCCCGCACCCCCACGCTATATTTTATTCCACTTAATCGTCCTTTCCGTTATAATACCAGTTTTTTATCCCGTACTTAAAGCAAATATTCCTTTTCTACTCGCTACTTCGGTCGAGCATCCTATTAACTATAATAGACACTTTTAATTGAGAATCTATAAAAGGTTTCGCGAACTGGTATCCTTATAAGGCAGAAGTATTCATCATGGTAGCTGGGGCTCTCATCTGCCCAATTAATAAAAGTTGACTGCGAGGAATGGTGGCGACAGCGCAGCCTGCGTGCGCGCACCTACCGGTTCTGCTGCAGCTGAAACTTACCCCGCGTTTTATTTTGATTTACTTATCTATCTAGTACTTGCCTGCATCTAAATAAAGGGCTTAAGGAATTCTTGCAGTTGTGTGCTTGGGAAATAATCTGAAACTTTTATAATGTAAAATTGCAATCCGTCGTATAAATACCTACGTGTTAGGTTACTGTTAAAGATTTTTAATAGTATATCTACAATAAAGACTGAAAATATTGACTTTGAACATTTGTGGACAAGTGTCTGCCGCACAAGGACTTGCCTCCACTTTTTATTCATTTCGGATTCATAAAAACAATCGCTATTCCCCAGTAACTGCATTTGAAATCAAAAAAGCCGATTTAATTCGAAATTTGAACAAAGGGAGAAATAAAACAGAAAAAAAAGGATGATAAAAAGCGGTGCAGGCGCGTGCCGGGGCGACATGTGCACGCGCCGAGGATCTGCGCTAACGGGCCGTGACGCGCCGCCCGCGCTCCCCCCACCCTGACCCCCGCGCGCCGCTCGTCCCTCGACGCATCCACGCGACCTGCGCTCGCCGTTATGACACAGCCTTCTTAACTTCTTACATGCAGATACTACTATAGTAGACAAAAGGTAAATAAATATTTACAAAAGACCGATACGAAAACATATCGAAACAATACTTGGGTTGTGAACAACGAACCAAATTATTCGTATTTTGAATACAAATCCAATTATCTAACCTAATAATATAAAAGGGCCACCGATCCAATAAATCATAATTCATCACACCCCATAAATATAAGCTATGGCGATAGACACGCGTACCTACCCATAACGTGACGTACTTAATTGGTACGTGAATTGTTGATGAGGTTCCACGTAGTGAATTGCCCTAAAAATATTAAGTAGGGTAAGCATGATAAAAAGGTCACGAAAACAATTGTCACCCTTTTACTAATCTACTTAATCAATTTACCTATTGACATTAGGATACCCTACCCATCAAATAGGCATGTCTATGTGACTACTCAACTAATTTGAAAATTGAATAACTACCTGTTGCCCCAGACCCCAACCGCGTAGAAGTCAAATATCATTGTTCCCTCGAGAACTGTCAAAATTTCCGTGACAAAAGTTATCCTGGGCTATAAACTATGCGTATCTATCATTAAAATGTATTTATTTAAACTCACCTTAAACGTCCTCCCTTGCAATATCCGCACAAGTACCTTTAAATAAAACATAAATTCGACTAAGACACTTATTAGTCTTATTTCACTGCAATTAAACAATATTGAGGACATTAATTCGACCGCCATTACTGTCAAGTAAATAAGAGCTATCATAACGTTGACAATACGATAACATGTCGAAAGTAATATGGTTTTACCGAGTAGAATAGAGGCCCTATTCGTTTACTACACACAAAGATCAGTATTGATCAATACGCCTTAATTAATTTGAAGTTCGTGCCTCGTGCAACTAAGTGTACCTATAACTCGGTTTAAATAAAGGTGCCATGGTTGTAAACCTAGTCACAGATTAAATAATAGTTACTATTTACTTGCCTAGTGGCGAGTGCTAAACGGTTAGTTGTTTGGTTGTGCGCACGCGCGGCCCTGAAGCACTTCCCCCTGAAACCGTACATGTCCTGTAACGGGACACCGGGAACCAGAGCAGATTAGCCGCCCCAGCGGGCCCGTCGAGATTGCCATTACAAGCTTCATCGACTACTTAATTACCTTGATAAGTAATTTATTACGTACTATTTTTTAAACTTTGACTAGTACGTATTTTTAGTATTAAAATAGATGTATTTTAAAAACAGATACAACTGTTTACGCACTTACTTTTACACGGTACATAAAAAAAGAGTTCGCATGGATACTTCGTAATGAGTCATAATAGAAAAAAACCAAACGATTTGATAACCCCTCCTTTTTAGGGTTCCGTAGTCAAACTACGAACCCTTATTATAGTTTCGCCATGTCCGTCCGTCCGTCCGCAGCCTAGCTCAGAGACCCTTAAAGCTAGAAAGCTGTAATTTGGCATGAATATACATATTATTATATTAGTCACGCCATCAAAGTGGTAAAATCAAATCTTGAAAACATATTTTTTTAGTGTACCTCCCCTACACGTAACGTGGGAGTGTATTTTTTTTTCTCGTCTGCCTCACAGCTCACAGTGTGGGTTGTAGTACTTGTAGTTGGATAGGTATTTCAAAAATATTGCGGGTTGGCGACAACAGTTTTTCGATTAAGGGATCCGTTTATTAAATATTAAGCTTTAAAGCGCTAATTTTAAATGTAGGTAGACTTAATTAGTTCCTGATATACACCCACTTACTTATAAACGTGGAATAAGCTTGGAATAGGTTATACCATGCTTTCTCCTTATCTGTAATTGTGTCAGAAAGTGATAAAGCATGGCATAAACTATTCCAAACTTATTCCACGTTTATTATAAGTAAAGGGGATATAGGCGATTTAAGTGTTTATAGCTACTAAAAATCATCAAAGACAGCACCAAATAACTTTAAATAGATGGTCCGACATGCTCTTGCCCGGTTTTTTAATGGTCGTTTCAAATTATAATGTGAAAGTGAGTTTGTTTAATCTGCCAGTTCAACGCCTGGACTACTCGGTGTAAATTTTGGTAGGTATAGGTACAGAATTGTGTAGTTATATTCTCGGTAAGGAAATTCAATCAGACCACGAGGGGAAAAGATAGTAATTTTATTCATTCGTCCATTCCCTTATCTATTACCTACATTTTGAATTTTATTGTAATTAAGTACCTTTGCAAGAGGATCTCTGTATTCAAAGAAACAAAAAACTAGAAATCGACTTAATTAATTACGTTACCTTTATATCTGAATAGTTTCTGAGAATTAACACAAAAAGCCGAATGTTATACCATTAAAACATTCCTATCCGCTCGCTGTTGTCTAGTAAACTATAGATAACTAGTCGTATGTATGTCACGTTCTTTGTGCGCATCTTGTTCCAACGGTCGGGAATAAATAAGGCTTGGTCAGCTGCTCCTGCTGCCTGTCACTGTCACACCTTACAGGACCCCGCGGTCAGCTATTGAAAAGTCGATAAGATTTTCATCGATAAAACCGATACTTTGTTTAAGAAATAAATTTACCTATTAGATTTAAAAGGTAATGAGAGTTTTTTTACGGAAAAAAATCAATGAGCAGGCATGCCACCTGGTGGTAAGCGGTCACCGTCCACTAAGTTCAAGGCTGCGGTCTCATTTAAACAGTTAGCGGCAAACTGTTGGATCTCCCATACTGTACCTACACTTATGCCGAAAGAAACAGGCAACCTGTATATATGGGAGGGCAGTTAGTACCAAAGGTCAAAATTGTTTGCTTAATGTGACCGCAGCCTACGATAATAAAAAAAAGTCATCAATATGCCAGGGGCACCGCCAAGTCTCCGCTTAAGATTACTGTAGAGACCAGCAAGTGAGCCTTCCTGGACACGGAGCTAAAAGTCCGAGCCGTTAGACAAGGGCTCATATACATACCTACGAGTCCAGGATGGCTCATACAGGTCGAAACATGTAGGTATAGTGTATTTCTCAAAAATGTAATATGTAAAAACAATAATCTTTTTGCTTGATTTCTGCTATCATGGCTTGATTTTCTGTAATTGCGAAAAAAATAGACCAGTCGTAACATTATTTTAATATGAACCTATACCTAGATCTTAATAAATACGTCGTTTAATGTATAGCTGAGTTTAAATGTATGAATAAGATTTTATTTTAATAATATGATATCGCTCAATTATCATAGAATCCGTGACCAAACGTAACTATTAAAAAAAAACTTTCCACCCTAAGGGTATAAACGCAATTTTCCACCCGGCTATCTACCCAATCAAGTTTAACTTTCCGAACAGGTTAGTTGAAAAAGCTGTTACAGGTCAGCTCATTTTAATACTTACTTAAATAAATTCCAATTTCAAACTCATTCGACTTTTTACGACATTTGGCTCCTATTTATAACACTTTTGTGAATAAAATAACCTTTATACAGTTTTGATGAAAATCACTGTTTTCAAAACAGTGATTAAAAGTGCGTTTGAATTTAGAACACACCAATGTATTCGACATCCATCTCAATACTATACAACCTCCTTGCGCAAAAAAGACGCGATACAAACTCCTGTGCATATAATACTCGACATACGTAGGTACTCCTTGTGCAAATAACTCCTCGAGATTTCATTGGTCGACATTAACGACAAGTAGTTTAGCATTTAAAAAAAAGATTTGTATTATTTGCTGTCATGTAGTAGGTAAATTGGCGCCATTTTGAATCTTTATTTTTCTCGTAGTCATGGTATAAAATATAGTATGCAACTGTTGAATAAAACGGATTTATATTGAGGGCCATGAATCACTCGCGTCGCTCAGGATTCTAACACTTGAATCCTGAGATCATCGTGGATCACTCCCTGCGGTCGTGATTCGGTCGTTAGTATCCTTCACTTGCTCGTGAGTCATCTAGGTATGGCCCTCGTTTTAAATCCGCCCTGTATTCACTAATTGCATAATATACTATTCCAACAGACCAGACTTTATTTTTAAATTACTATAAAGATACCGTATTTTTTCTTCGGAACTCATTTGTTTTTTATAACGATTGAATCTGTCTTAACGCTAATTTCGATACAGGAGCGGTCACCTTGCATCAACAGTAGGATTTAGAGATTTAAATCAAGGGCCCGCATTCAATTTCAGGTCTCTTTTTCTGCGATCACTGTCAACTCTTCTTTACCCACATGTTATTTTCCAGCCTTTAAGCGCCTTAAGGAAACAAATCACAGTTAGTTTCACATTATTTAGCTCTAAGCAGATCTAAGCGCGGCCCCGCCCTGCGCTAGAAGCGGCCAATGCGGCGCGGTGGGCGGGGCTAACGGAGCGCGCCCTAAATCCTCTAATCTCGGACATATGAGATTACAGCACACGGATTTTAGGATAACCCCCAGATTACACGCTGCTATATAAAGAAAACATCGTCGTTACATGTATCCCAAGTATACAAACATCTATAACGTTACTAGTGTAAAAGGTGCACGAGCAAGTCGCAATTCACGTAAACTGTAATTTGTAAAGCCTAGAAGAAACTCGGCTACGGGATTTTTAATGTCACAGACATGCAACCGCTTATTTGAGGACATTAATGCATAAAAGCCATTTTTCAGCGCGGCCTCTGTCTAAGTGCAACTGATAATTAACTGGTTGAACATCGAACGCTGCGCCAGCGACGCCACCTGTCAAGCGGTTTATCAAATCATTTCTTTAAGCGCAGCTTCCCCGACCTGCTCTTTTTTTGTGTTTGGGTTTTGAAAAAAGAACGTCGTAGCGGTGTCGGGTAGGTCGGCGAAGGCTTCGCTCAGTCCGGTGCCGAGCGCCGACCGCACCGCACGCAGCGCCCGCGCGGCCCACACGAGCTCGCGCTTACATACACGCAAACTATTTAAAACTGTCTCAAATAAATAAAATGTTTTGTCAGTGCTAAACAATTTCAATTAAGAACTATAACGCCAACGAAGTGAGATCAAGCAGTGAGTGCGAAAGGAAATATTCAGATTCCCGCCTTATCGAGGTAAGTCCGCCCGCCCATGCAAGTTGCAGTGTTTTTAATTTTTAGCGACGGATTCTTTAGCAATTGGCTGGAATGGGGGTCACGAAGAAGTGGAGAGGCCTTTGCCCAGCGACGGACCCTCACATAGACTAGGTAAAGTAAATATAGGTAGGTACTGCTTTTCTTCGCTTTTAGATATTATATTACCTAATTTATATTGATTATTTAATATTAAATGATGGACGGACGGAAGCGGCGCAGGACCGGTCCTTGTGGCAAACCTTGGAGGTCTATGTTCAGCCGTGGACGTTTTTTGGCTGAAATGATGATAATAATAAATTATTAGTCGCGTCAAAACCTGAATCGATACCTGTTAAAATAAAACCCTTCTATAATTACGTGTCGGCTATTCCTTACACATTGGGATTGAGATCATGTTTTTACTGAAAGATAATGTTGAAAGTAGTTTAAAGGAAAATCGGAGTCAGTTATAGCTATTGTCACGTTATATTTGCGTAAGGCGACTGGGCACAGTGCACATGTGTTTAATGAGCCACACATCGATCCGGTGAGGAAATCGATTCAGTCGTGACCTATAGGCAGATAGTCGCGTCTGTATTGCACGGGAGCTAGCGGCTTTCATAGTCAAGAGGTTGCCGTTGATGACAACTTGCTATGAAGGCATATCCTGAGAAAGGACCTATCTTTATTTTATCCAACATGTTTCTAAATTGAGGAAAATCTTCCGCTATTTATTTTTGGAGAATAGCCTCTTTACCTCCTTTTTATTATGGCAAACTAGCACACAGGCTACTTGATGGTAAGTGCAATCTGTGACCCGTAAACATTTGCATTCTCAAAGCTACGACACATACAATAATTTAGTTACTGGTAGATACGTGGGTAAGTAGTTACAGATTATTCACAGCATAGACAAGTCAGATTTTCCTACAATATTTTGAAACTTTGAGCTTTAAATAATTTTCTGAGCTTTTATGAAGTGTTCTTCGGCGAATGTGAGAAAATACATAGGTAGGTAGATACAGGATTCTCTCATCATAAAACCTCGTTTGACGTCGTTATCACAAATGGTACCTATAAGACCTAAAGTATAAAATCACACAAACGCATTGCATTTAATAATCCTATATTTTCAAACAAAATGTCATAAATAGGAGAAATTGAGCTCCTGCATTCCAGAACTTTCTTTAGCCATTATTTATTCAGAACTACTTGTGGGTAAGTACATTTCACTGGCTCAAACTTTGCACTGCGAATTAAATTGAAGTGGGTAATTCAACCTTCCCTCCTAGTTATGATTATAAGTATTATAACAGTGGTGTCTAACGTCGGGGCGAGGCAGACTTTAGAAAATATGAATCGATAAGATGACAATATTCATGCCGCTCATGGTCGAGTGTATTTTGTAGGTACATTATTTGATTTTAATTTTGTATGAATATAACTTTAAGTAAACCTACTAAGTACCACTACCACTCAATAAAGATCTTAAATCAATTCGAATCTCGAATTGTTACCCCCTGCGATAAAACTGCAGTAATACTAAAAGGTAAGTAGATATCGAAGCTATATTGTACTATCAGCCCAATGGAACCCTGACCCACCATAGAACTGAATCATAGTGACATGACGCTACGATTCCAGTAGTAAAAAGTGTCAAACAAAACGTTTTATACATTTTACAATGTCACTGTGACACCGTTCTATGGAGGGTCAGGGTTCCAATGGGCTGATAGTACCTACGTAAAACCTTATCGCTTTTCACGTGTATTATCGTATTGTCAAAGTTTTGATAGCTCTTATTTACTTGACGGTAATGGCGGCCGGCCGAGTTAACAATACCTTAACACATCAAAAGCAATATGGTTTAACCGTCATGAATAGAGCCCCCGCCAGATCGATTGGCTGTCGTCATATTAGGTATGTCTTACTCCATTAGTTAAAGTAATTAATTCATCAAAACTTATCCAAGCAGGTACTTTCCCAATCCCATTCTGTGCAAATCTTCATGAATAGTATAGCATGTTTTGTGGTTTGTCTAAATTAAAGTAAGGTTAAAATCGAAGACAGTAATTGACGCGGATTGATTTTTGTACACTTGCGCGGATTCCCACTAGACAGGCGCGGGTTCCCACTAGACACGCGCGCGGCGGAAAATGAGTAGCCAACGGTAATTGACGCCCGCGACCTAATGAAGACCTGCATTATTGGAACAAGAAATCGCGATAGACCACCCCCGCATAACTTAACTCGTTAGCCAATTAACTGTAATAGCTCGAATCAATTGCCCCATTTGTAGCACAAGAAAATGAAATTACACAATTGCTTCATAAATAAGATCGTTATCAGACGCTAAGCCACAAGGCGCCCGTTTGCAGGACCTATTAAGTAACGTATCGCTGACATCTTTATCCACATTATTATAATTAGAAATTTCAGCAAATCATTGCTGAAAGTCATTATTTTTGATTTGCTTTGACAGTTTGATGCGAAGGTATGATACAGTTGCCTACTAATTTGTGTGAAATAGCTGTAGTTTCTGCCTTGTAGTTCATCGCGCAAATGGGTGACTAATGTACGTTAGTGTAATGAAGATTGTTTTTACCGAAGTGTGCATTATTAATGCGCGTACGCAGGGGCGCCGCGACGCTCCATTATCCCGATTCTACATTTACTTGATTGAGCTTTTAATGCGATTCGCTGTCAACACGAGCGAATGGATTAATCAGGGCGAGCGGTGTCAACAAATAGACGACGCGACGCGTAATGACGCCGGTCACGTGAAAACTACGCTGATATCACCACTTTAGACTCCATACTAATGCCTGTGAAATCTTGATAAATGGCTTTTGCTGCTATGCATGTCATGTTGTCAACGAAAGAGGATACTCCGATTACATTCATCAATCTAAGCGCTTACACGATTGGCATTTGTACATTTGTTAATTCAATATTGCCCCGTCCATTCTATTTCTGTTAGGTTTTATGGTTGTATGGCGTTACAAAGTAGGAAGTAGGTAAATGTCACAGAAATTAAAGTTTTGAGTGGAGAAAAGATGGGTAATTAATTATATTAATTTTTCAGCAAACCTTTTGGTGAAACTGGCACCTAGCCTAATAATTGTCTAAGTTTATTAAATAGACGTTACCCAATATTTATCAGTGTTTTATTTTGTGTCCAGGATGTCACGGCACGTGCTCCTCTCGCGGCTGGCGGAGCAGTTCCAGCTGTCGTCCCCGCCGCCTGCGCACCGCTTCCCCTCCCCCGAACGCAGCATCTCCCCGCAGAGCCCTCCCTCCCCACGCTCGCCTCCGCACTCCCCGCTGCCGCACCAGCTCTTGCAGCTGGGAGACATAGAGATAGCGGGACGAGCTTTGAAGCAGTATGCCAGAGCTACAGGTAAGACGAGAATTGCTTTAGAGTACCAGGCCAAGATTCTTGCGCCACTCGTCAAAAATATATTTTCTTATTGTTTATATATTTTATCTTATCACGCATGAAGTTTCATCTAGAGTGGCACAAGAATTGGACACGGGATGAGGCGTATCATCATTATAGGTGTAGTTGCATAAGTAGATACATCATTAAATACTTTGTCACTTTATCTGTAGCATTAATTTGTCAAAGGCATTAAAGCGGCAAGGTACAAAAGTGTGCAGCTATTTTATAAGGCCGGCCGTGCCTCCCTCCCGTTCTTGGGATTGGGGCATCGCCTATAGACCTGGCTATTCCTAAATAAAGGAAACGAGACCTGGCCTGAAGGCAGCTTGGCCTTGAAGAAGTTTTGGCCGTATTGAACTGAAATAGACTTGAAAGTTAAATTAAATTGTCATTTTTGGCATCTCTTGAGACTAAATAGACTAGAGCCTCCTTTGATTCACCGCCTGGACCGTGGTCTGGTGGTCTCGTTAGGTTGGCAGTATTGTTGAGAAGGCGCTTGTCCGCAGAGCTGGGGGCGCTGATGTACTGCAGTGGGCTGGGCGCGCTGTACGGCGGAGGCGCCGTGTGGCCGCTCCTGCTGCCGCGCCAGCCGCCCCGCGCTCCCGACCACGCGCGCCACACGCCGCCCAGAGAAGGTAACCTACATCAACACGTCTGAAATACGACATTTGATTTGAGAGTTTCAAGACTATGTATGCGTAGAATTTCGTTCATTTACTTAGCTTTGTTTTAATTTTTGGGTTGATTGTCTAAAAATCCGTTCTCTGCACTTATACATTCAGAGCAGTGATATTTTTTTCACCTTCGCTGTTTATTTTCTATCAGTCAGTCAATGAGAAACTGATTATTTAAAGGATGGGTTTATGCAGATTGGAAGCACCTCTACTCGTATATCAATGTCAATTACTTATTAATTATGTCAAACCAACATCTACGTAGGGCATCTTTTACATAACCGTGACTAAACTTACAAGGTTCGTCTTTCACGCTCCGCACCGCACTTTTAATCTTAAATTATCATAATTATGCTATTATTTGCTCAAGAAACAGGCTCCGTATCGTATTCACAATTCCACTTTATTTTTAACACGAATCAATTTACCTTATCTAACCCAAATCCCTTAAACAGTCGAAAACCTGTAACGACATACGTTCGCCTCGGCCTCCTTACAAGGCTTCCTCTTTCTGCGCCTCATTAGAATAGCTATCGGTGTAAGTGCTGTGCTGATTAATAACTCGTGTCGATACGTCGTCGTTTACGTGTCGTTTACCTGCAGGAGCCCGAGCCTCCGCGCAGGAGGTACCTGCAAGCGCGACGCGATTACACATTCAAAATTGTCGCGTATCACCACTTGCGTCGGTGAAGCGAGCGTTGATGATAACGAAAATAATAACAACTAAATAAAGAAAAAAAGTTCAAACTAACTACTACACTTCTACGGGCACAACTATTACAAATGAATATCGTTGTCTCAATTTTTAATTAATTAATGTCAGAGGTACGTTAAAAAAAACGAACTACCTACTTTGGGCCGCGTTGCATTTCGTGAGCCAAAAACGTGAAATCAGATGCAACCTTTAGGATGTCTGATTACTCAGGTGGTTCTTTTTAGCAAATATTGTTAACACAACTTTAATTTCACCTTTGAAAACATTGTTTAAAATATAATGTCATGAAAATTATTGCACGGTTGCAGTCTGTTTAATTAAGCATCTCACGTCATGTTTATGACTATTTTATTAAATAGGTTAGTTGGTCGGTCGTATACCTAAACGTGTGGTAGTGGGGTAATTCATATCAGTTAAGTAATTTTAAATTTTTGTCATAGACGGTTTTGGATTGAAATTCTTAGGTAACAAAGGACAAATATTTATAATAATAGTGCATACCAACTAAAACCAAAGACCCTGGGTGCTATTAAAAATGACAAATGTAAATATACAGTCTGTGTGCAAGGTGATTCGGGTTTGTACTTCCCTCTCACTCGTTCTTAATAAGCGCGTATGAGAGCGAGTAAGAGATAACTACAACCCCGAAGCAGATTCAGGGACTAAGAACTGTAACCGTAACGCATCTTGTTGCTCAGCTAGGGTACCTACCGCAAAGTACTAAAAACATAATAATCTTAAAAACATATACAAAGAAAACAAACTTTCAAGTTACTCAGCAATTTACTAAGATTATGTACCTACCATTGACGCAACGAATCGACAAACATTACACACCTGTAGAGATTTCGTGAGTCTTACAAATGACCCCTGTGACTCGGCTGACTTTACCTAAAATGGCGTGAAGAGCGGTCGCGTGACGGTACATGTGCTTGCAGAGGACGAGGAGGAGCTACCACTGAATCTGTCGACAAAGAACAGGCAGATTTGGTCTCCGGGGAGCGCCTGCGAGCGCGAGCGGGGCGCGGGCGCGGAGTCCCCCTGGGCGCTGCCCGACGAGGCGCCGCTGGAGCTGGTGACGCGGCGCAGCGCCGAGCCCGAGCGCGCGCCCAGCCCCGACCCCTGCCGCTGCCCCTCCGAGCCCCCGCACCTCGGGTACCCCGTGCTCCAACCCACTACAGATCACAACTTCTCACTCATTACCAAAAGCGAAAACAGAAGCGAAAAAACTTTTCAGGTAAGATCCATGTTTGCTGAGAATAAAGTCTTGGTTGTTTTACAATAATTGGTTCATAGCTACTACAGAGCATTTTAATTTAAGTGATAAATGCCAGCATACAAAGTAAAGTAATAAGCTTCGACGGGCGAATAGGGGCAGCTTTGAAATCAGCGAAGGGATCCTGTGGGTCCAGAATAACCAGTACAATAACTGTTCGGTTTCCGTTCGATGAGGTTTTTAAATAGCAAACCAGTAACCGCCCGTTTTAACCTCTTTAACAAATCAAATAGCAAAAACTGCCCTTGTCTTAATAAGTAGTCGCGCGACGGAACGAGTCGTCGCTGCGCGGGCGCAGGCTCTGGCGCGTCTTCTCGCCATTTTTGTACCTTTCGTTTTTTCTACGGAGCCATTATAAAAATCCGCATCGGTTTTAATCAAAATTCCAACTTTTATAATATCACAGCGCGTCAGTTTATAATTGGAGGAATAATTACCTTGTGTCATACGGCGATAAAAATGTTGCAGCGCTACTCAGTGTTCTCCTCCCTTTATCATTAAATTAAGTGGCGCATTCATTCGGCAGCGGGCATCTAAGCGATGTCGAGTCAACGCGGCGGTGGAACGCGCAATCAAATGCTTACGACACTTTCTTTACTCACTTTGTTGCCTTTCGGAATAATTAAAGTCACATAAATAGAGTATCGAGCAAGGACTTAAGGTCCGCAAAAAAACGCAGGTAAATTTTACTTTACATTTTATTTAGTCCTAGTTCTAGGGTACATAAAATCCTTAGCAGTCGTAGCTAATCAATTGACTGCCAAGCTTGCTACGTGTTTACAAAAAACAGGCTACAATTGTAGTTGTTAGTATCGAACGTGTCAAGGCACGGGCCGCACGAAGGGGCGCGGGCGCGGCGCGTGGCGCTCGCGTGGCGCTCGTTACCGCGCACTAACCGCTTCATCAAATATGAAGCCTGTTACAAGTGATAACGATTACTTTATTGCTTCATTGAAGATTTGTCAAATTCACATATAGGAACGTGAGTTAGACCTTAGGTTAAGCGAAATACTTCGCTTACGTAATAAATTCTTTTCTAAATATGAAACCTAACCTAACTAGATCAATTTATCGCCCGCGAAACCCCCTGCGTACTAAATTTCATGAAAATCGTTAGAGCCGTTTCCGAGATTCAGATTACAAGAATTGCTCGTTTAAAGGTATTATATTATATATGTAGATAGATACATACATGTATTATGGAATGAACATGAACTTATTTGAATTGAGCTTACTACCTAAACATTATTACCCAATCCGCTATATCGGGAACAAGTATACCAATATTTTTTTCCCGAAGCAATTCAGCGTGTATAAAACTATAACCATATGTGGACAGTCATCCCCTAGCACCTGTGTTGTTTATAAGAGAGAGCATCGACTGCATAAAAAGACGACCAAAAAAGTAACAGTTTTTGTGAAGCGCGAGTGCAAGCAGCTGCCCGGCCAACTGTCACCGGGTCGTGCGCCCGCGCCGCATACTTAACGGCTAACCGCCCGATTAAAAGCCGCAACTCGCTCATTACACCTTTAATCAACGCTGGGTTAAAACAATAACGTTATGCGGCTTCCTCACTTCCATGAAACAGGTTAGTGGTGCGCTCCTATATTCAAACCCGTGGACAGAGTTGTGACGTCTCGTTAAAATTTGACTCATTTCGTATACATGTAGCAAATGTCGAATTTTAACGAGACGTGACAACTCTATCCACGGTTTTGAATATAGGAAGGCACCATAAGTCATACGCTGATGGTGTTGATGCGGGAGCACAGACGATGATATGTAGATCGCGATTAGATGTAGCGTTAGCTCACTGGTTCGAATATAATAGGTATAGATTTATTTATTAAGGTGGAAATTTATAAAGCAACAATTTTTGCCAGTAACAAATGTCGTCCACGTAGAAGTCTTTTATCGCTGCTAAAAAATACCGTGTCCTTCCTCGGGGTTTAAGCTATATAATGTCCTTAGGTCCATACCGAATTTCATCTAAATCGGTTCCGCAGTTTAGCATAGCAGACAGACAGACAGAGTTACTTTCGCATTTATAATAGGTACCTATTAATATGCTACTTAGCAAAAAGTTTTTATGATCTAAATGAATACTTCTCTGTAACTTTGTAAAATTATTTAAAATTATTATGTTGTACGTTCGAAATGGATAAACCGTTGGAACTATTGTAATGCAAGACAATCTTAAAACATGTAATACTTATTTAACTTAATTTGTAACAAAACTACAGCGAGACCCGGATTTATCTACGAAAATGAAGTCTGAGCAAACAACAAGTAAAATGATGAAATTATTCCACGGCATACCAGATACATCTGTGTCAATAAATCTAAAGAAAACCTATTGTCCATTAGAGAATACACAACCTAACAGCAACACGGGCAAGAATTTGTTTGCTAAGAATTAATATTCATTTGGGTACAGTGTAGGTTGTTAGACGCGTGACGCAACCGGCACGATATGTTCAAAACACGTACGCTACTCTTCTGGACCAGAGTTCGTGAAAATATGTGCACATCTCTAATAAAAACGCTGTTAAACATATATTCTACCTTTGATTCGTGTTCTACCTTTGATTTATAAAAAGTATATTCTACTTAAGTAGGCGGGTATATTGCAAGCCATCATAATCTTTTAGTGCCAGTGAAAAGCCCGAGGTATGAGTGTATACTTGGTATTGAAATACTGACGAAGCAAGTGAATTAATTATCGTTGACGAACCTTGGTAAAAACCGTCGGCTATCCTACATTTTTAATTCAGCGCCGCGCCGGCGAGGCATCGGGCTCTTTGCTTGTAAAATACTAGTATTAACCCGTTGATAGAAACTAATTACTGGGCAGAAAAAGTTTCGAAGCTACCC
Organism: Acleris laterana; assembly: GCA_963966035.1. Classification (NCBI taxonomy): domain Eukaryota; kingdom Metazoa; phylum Arthropoda; class Insecta; order Lepidoptera; family Tortricidae; genus Acleris; species Acleris laterana. The sequence goes on along the minus strand of OZ014439.1, from coordinate 13,562,002 downwards.
GGATTGTAAAAGGAAATCAAAGAATAGGTACGAAGGGGTGCGGCCTGTAATTAGTGTACACGGCTGTCACTGCTGAAGGTGATGGACGCCGACTGTACCTGTTCCTGCTGTCTAATTAATTATTTACTTATTCGTGATGAGGATCACATGCGGATTCCTTAATGTGATAATTAAGATAATTACTCGGTCATTTCTGAACATAATTCTAAAATTAATCTATAAGCTCAATTTGTAATTGAAACAACTGACTGGCTAATATATCTCGACGTTGTTTAAGTCGTATTACGAGGTTCCGTGCAAATAACGCGGATTTTTGCTGAAGTTTAAGTTCAATCTTGCCAATCAATTATAAATATAAAAACATGTTTTTGTTATTTTTATTGTTGTCTCTGCCAGGTTTTAAGACAGTGATTAATATTCGTTTTAGATGTATTTTAATGGCCATTTCCGATCCACCACACATAGAGTATGGTGCAATCACCCACCATCGCAGAAATAAAACAAATGCAGTGGTTTGTTGCAGTGCAAGCAGTGCGGCAAGTGCTTCAAGCGGTCGAGCACGCTGTCCACGCACCTGCTCATCCACTCGGACACGCGGCCCTACCCCTGCCAGTACTGCGGCAAGCGGTTCCACCAGAAGTCCGACATGAAGAAACACACCTACATACACACAGGTCAGTCCCATGGTGAAACAAGGCTAGTTTTCATATTTGTTATACGCAAGTTACTGTATTTTTATATTGTATGGTCATATTTTACTCTTCGAAATAATTGACTTGCTGGTAAAAAACTAGCCAAGTCAGATTTTGAGCTTCAGTTTATCCTAAGTTATTTGCTTTGTGTAAATAATTTGGGTGTTGAAATATAAGAAGTTATACTTAATAGCAAATATTGTTGTAGCAGAAAAAATAAGAAATTGTGTTTTTAATTTATTTTAGAATGTTGTAGGTATGTTCTTAATAAATAAATATCAGGATTATCTACGGAACTTGGCACCCATCTAGATCTCATTTTTTTTGTCAGTGAAGTCGATAAACACGCATTGCATATTCTTAACATTGAACTTGGCTTGCATTTTTACATGTATGTTTTTGATGGGATACCATTTACACACTGTATAGGTAGTCAACGTTTTGATTACTCTTATTTACTTGACGTAATGGCGGCTGAGTTGCCAACAATACCATAACAGGTTACACACCATAACAATACCATAGCAATAAGTAAACGAGAAGTTTGAAGACAAAAAGAAGAGAAAACTATCATATACATACGTGTATACCTATATATTATAAATTTCCTACATTTCCTCGTATGACAGCAACCGTAATTAGCCCCTCATTTAACGCGCGTGCCACAACAACTTCACCGCGCCCTATCATTTCCGATTCAAACTTTTCTTCGTGGGGAGCACTTATGAAATGATATACTTGCATTTTATTTGAATGACAGGAAAAAAGTCTTTGATGAAAGTTTATAAACCATGTTTATATGGGGTGTGCTGGCATGCTTTAAAGTTACCAATTGCCAATTACCAAACAAAATAGATGCAATAAGTAACGAGCAGAAGACGTAGGGTTATTGGGTTAACTTGGGTTGCGGAAAATCAGAACTCATAATCATAAGTTACTCAATGAAGCTTTCAAACAAATTGATGCAGTTTGAGAGTTTTTCAGTGTAGTAGCAGATTGGTAAGTGACACATACATTACCAAGAATTCGATTGGGTATTTTTATGGCATTCGGGATAGCCGGGTACTGAACTTATTAAAGGCATCGTCAAGTCGTTACCGCGTGTCCCAGTAGATCGGTGGGTTCTGTTTAATTTATGCGTGTCGGATAGCAAGCGACAATCGCGAGATTATCATTATTCATCGTTCCGTCGCTTTCAACGCGCCGCGCGGAGCTCGACCAGCCGAGCGCCTCTTCCGAGACATGTTCATTAAATCGAAGGTGCATGCCTTTAATGAAACCATTCATACTGACTAGACTAGATGCAGACGGCTGCCCCTTCACAGCTACTAATATACCTAAGAAGGTCTTGTTATTGAATTTGTTGATATTTTGTTTGAAGCATTAAACAGCGCCAGCGGCTAGGTACAATGTTACTTGGAAAAGATGTCGATCTCGTAATATTGCTATCTTATTCTAATCGAAGTTAAAAGGATAATATAAATCGAAAACACAAATAAAACAAGGCCATATGAGTTTGTTCAAAATTACACAAATGAGCACTTTATACGGTTCAGCCTGACTTACCGAAGGAAGATTACGTTGGTAGGTACGTACTACTAGGTACTTTGTAAAACAAATCACATGCGCTGTGTAAAATAATTATTTGATATCTCCAGCTGCGCAAATACAGTGCTAAGCGTAGGTGCACTACTTTTGCTTTAAATACAAGACTGTGATAAAGTACTCAATACATCGACAATTTGGATTCGTCATCACATCCTACTTTGTTCACCGTTTTCCAAATCAAAACAATTTTTTGCTGTTATTTCTTGCATCGAGATTGTCGGAAAGTAATGTACTAATGCTTCATGTTCCGAATTATTATCATTAACCCTTTAAGAATTATCCCGATGGTGCGGCGATTTCTACCCAATCAGTGACGGTTAAAAGTTCATGATAAATTTAGTTTAATTGATGGGCCGCCAATTACAATAAAGTTAAATGAGCCTATATAAAAGTACACTGTTAGCAAGGATTATTTATAGCTGGCACTTAGTGCATCTACGTGCGCAACTGCTATCGAAGCTGCAGCGATCGGAGAAACGTTTTTTATAATGGACTGACTACTTCCAGTAAGTCCGACGAGACGAATTACCTAAAAAATGTGACGGACATATTTGTCTTGACCGGAGACGTCTCGTCACGTCGCCGCGCGGAGCAGTCCCGATGATTTACCGCGGCCCTACATGGCGCTGGTCCCCGATAAATGCCTCATCATCAATATTCCAAAATGCGGCTCGGCCTGCAATTAGCCGCGCAGCCTTCACAGGCCTTCACGTGCGCGCTCCCAACTGGGCAGCTACCGACAAAAACCAATCTTAAATCCTGTTCTATCTTGATAATACATTTTATTCATTTTGTTAACATGTTCTGAGTTATAGCACATACTCAGCTCCCTTTGAGGGGTCTCGCATTTAAACTTGCCAAGCTGTTTAACATATTGATCCAATAAAACCTATAAATAAGTAAATTGCGTATTTTTGAATACATGGGAAACTGCTTCGACTTTTACAAATATTCCAAGTTTTAGGGATCAACATGCTAGAAACAATAGCCAGCAATGTCAAAATCCGACTAAATAAGTAGTTAAATGGCTCGGTATCGACTGAATAGCCTTACGCTCCGTCAGAATGAAAGCTAATATAAATGCCAGTGTGCTATAACGATTCTGCATATTAAATCAGTTCGAGAACCTTGTGATAAATAATAAAGGAGGCTATGATTATGACAAGTAGTGGTTTGCTTATAGAACCCTAATTACGTGGCGATGCGACTCTGCGACGCTCGCGCTGTCGCGGCGGGTTGCGCACGTACTAATTAAATACGGAATCGAAATTATTCCAATAACAACGTGTTACACGCACCTGCTTCTGATTTACTATCTCGAATAGTCGTACAATCGGGCTCCTTATTCAACTTTAACGAATCGTTTAATAGGCCGGCAATTTAAAAATAAATGCAGTCGTTACCTGATTTAAATAATAAACACGGCAGTGATAGGTTATGTTATGATGAATAAAACTATTATATTTTTTAGTGCATGCCACAGGTGCACGCTTTATTAATGCAAAACTTTACTATACATAGACCATGAGTTTAGACCCAAGGAAATATTTTTTCTACATGTCCATATTTGTTGATGTTATTGATCGTCGCCATATGTAACGCTTTAAAGTTATAGCTGCCATGATTCTAACAACGATAAAGAAATTTCCGAATACAAGATATGCACAGATACCTACTAGCTGTTTGAGTACCTACGGCTCCACCCGCGGGTGAATTTCCTGACAATTACAAACATAGCCAAAAAAAGGGCCAAATCGTTTGAGTCGTTCTCAAGTGATGTAACATACATGCGGCAATGGAGTTATATAATATGGAGAAGATTCCATATCTATATCTATTTCGGGACAGCCAATTTGTTATGCTACTTATAAATACGTCAATAGCTTTTTACTTAATTAGCTTTGTTTTTGTATATATCGATAGGAATACAAAGCAACATAATAACAAAGCAATATATCTAGGTATCCTAAAAGATTTGCTTAGCGAGACCGCGTGTTTATATTGAGCATTTGTTGCAGGGGAGAAGCCGCACAAGTGCGTGGTGTGCTCGAAGGCGTTCAGCCAGAGCTCGAACCTGATCACGCACATGCGCAAGCACACCGGGTACAAGCCCTTCTCGTGCGGGCTGTGTGAGAAGGCCTTCCAGCGCAAGGTGGACCTGCGCCGCCACCGTGACTCGCAGCACGCCGACGCTGACGCGCCGCACGCGCCGCCGCGCCCGTCGCGCTACTACTACGACGATGCGCACGCGCCCCTCGCGCCCATACTTACCAACTGATCCAGAACACAGCGACGATCTTCTATGATCTCTAAGTCAGTATGCCCGAGGCCGTCAAGGCACGTTTCGACATTCAATATATATAATATGTTGGCACCCAAACGAATAAGTACTTAATGAAAAAAAAACATGAATGGCCCCATGAACTTTATTGCAATAGAGGTTTTAATACCAAAAACACTATGTAGCTACAACTGGTACAGGCATAGTGAATAATGCTTTCCCAACGTGAAAACTCGGAAAACACGACTGCTTCAGAATGATGCCGACGTGTCTATGAATTATTGTACTATTAACTGACGTGTCTCTATTGAATAAATAGAGTACTCTAATTATCAGTGTCAAATCTCAAACCACGACGTTGAAGTATTATATCACACCCATAACGACCAAATTATTTAGAGAATAGGTATAGATAGGTAAACAAGAAAACGTAAATAAATGTTAAAAATAATTATGATATAAACGTTTCCCAGGTCTTAATGCTTTCCGCATGACTATTGAAAGAACTGAAAACAAACTTAAATATCAACAAACAAAAGATTACTCTGGTATTACCACTCCCCCACGTTGTCTTGTTGGGTACTGAGTCTGACTAAAGTAGCAATGACAAATATGAACATTTCCGAGAAAATACGATGGGAAAGGATTTTTTACTACATCTGTATTTTGGATGAGAATAACTAGGTGTTTTTTACCCTACCCTACTTAACAAATCTTGCTTGACTTTTTCGCCTCAAAGGACATACCTAATATACCTACGGTCGAAAAGAGATAGATTGAATAATGGGACCCGGCCGTAGTGTTATCGTTTGAATGTTAGTTTAGTATATAATATATTTGCATTATCCTCTTTTGTTATGGATATAGTGAAAAACAGTGCCTGATCAATCTGATCATATCCGTCCACATTGTAAAAAAATGGAAACTATGGTTTATTGTTTAGTAAAATAAGTACCGGAAAATAAGGAATACCATTATTTTTAGTTGTTTGCAATGACTTTAATAAGATTAAAAATTTAAATGATTATTAGATAAATATTGCTGGTTTTGTCTAAGTAACCAAAGATTAAAAACGTATTTTTACTGTCCATTTTTTGACTTGAGGTGATAAATTGTCTTACCCGTTTAGGTTCCAAAGCGAACAGAATTTAGGTGACATTAAAATAATGAAGAAAAATTAAAAGCTAAGTAAATACCTATAGCACGCACCGACACAGTACAAATTTGTACTTAGTCGATTTGTATAATGACACTCCTCGTTAGAAAGTGATTCTGTGAATCCGAGACTTGAGAGTGTAATTCGATAACAATGACTGTTACCCTAGGGATCGCGATGATCGTGCCCCTTATTCTAGAATAGAAACGTGCTACCTACTTACCTACACGCTAATTGGTTAACCAGTATAATACCGTACATCAACAGGGCCTATAATGCCAACGTTAACGCTATATATTGACTTGACAGTAAGGGAGACCGGGGATGGTTGACCAAATTTGGACGAGTTTTTTATAGTTAGTCTACCTACCCCTATAGTCAACCATCCCCGGTCTCCCCTACCTACTGGCTGCTGGGTTTAAAACAATACGATAACATGTCAAAAGCAATACGGCTTAGCCCGAGCAGAATAGGGACCCCCGGTTTGTCAGTATTGGTCAAATCAGGATAAAAAACTTGAATTAATTATTCCGTCCCTTGCCGTGATAAAATCGATTTGTACAGACATATACTACGTTGTTATTATTTTTAAGAATTTCATACCAGAAGCATGTCAGCGAGCCTATGGGTAGAACATTAATATTAAGAATAGTCTATTAAAAACCAAAGTTAAGTGTCTTAGTTTTTAGTCGAGTGTGAAACGCTTTATTTATTTCGATTACAGTCGTGTAGCTTAGCAATTAAGTAATTACGCCTTGAAATTTTACCCTTACATAAGTACATTATGTATATTGATAGAATGTCATGAATATGTGGCAATCGATTCGTACCATTTCGTTTTGTTTTGAAGCATATTGATTTTTTACGATATTTCGGAGCAGTTTTGTGGTAAGTAAATAAGTTTTATTGTATGCAATGTGAAGTCTGAAACATCAAAAACTTGTTAATTGTTACCATTTAATTATTTTGGTTACCATTTTCGTGAAAGTGCTCTTTACCACTGGCTGTACACTTTACCTTATCCCGGCCCTTTTCGGGGAACGCTTAGGAAAACCGAAAATGTGAATTGCTCAAAAGGAAATAAGTACCTGCTATTTTGAACAGGTAAAAGAATTCAATAATAGCAAAAATTGCATTTACCAACTTAGAATATTTATGTTTAAATGTAGAATAATATAACACTAATCATGTTAAAAATGTTGTTAGTAGGGAACGCTTGTTTCATAAACCCAGCAATGATCCAGCCCGGTGATCATCGCGCACACCGATAACTCTGTGCACATTTATTGTTACTTGGAATAAGGATTTGTCGTGAATACCATGAGTTCATCTTGCGAGAATCTTAGGTGCGAATTTGATTTTAGTTTTAGGTAACTTAAACCAGTGAAAGTAATTACCTAACGTTAGCAATAAGCAGCACCTGATGCATTTTATATATACGCTTCATTGTTGTAGTTCACTAAATGTTAAGTTAGTTGAAATAAGTACCTATAATTTTACGGTAAATAGGTAAATGTTCTCATTGCAAATGTGACGTCATGTTGAGATCTGAAGGCGTAAGACAACGGCTAGAACACCAAAGAGACCCCGCGGCGCAGCTCGCTGCACACGGCTCGAGTGATCATACCCACTATACATTGTAAACTAGATTTGTATTTCGTGTAAACGTTTACCTTTAAAATTACTGAATACAGACAAGGACTTGCAGAGCGAGCCGATTCGTATTGTGTGGCGGACAAGCCGAACATTGACGGATTCGTTAAGTACGGTCACACGTATATTTCTGTTGTAGAAATAACGAATGTCAGTTACCTATGTGTTTTGAGATAATACGTAATTTACCAAACGGTACAGTCGCCGACAATACTATTTTAGCCACCATTGCACTCAAAACTATTTGCAACGCGGTAAGCTATACGAGTATCTTCATATATTTTTGAGTGCAATGTTCGCTATGATTTTGACATTGAGTCGGAAAAAAAAAGAACAAAAATTATTTCACATTTGTGTATGACCTGTATGTAATAACACTATTAAGTTTGAAAAAATCAACTAATTTGTCACTATGTCCTTTAACTGATGTTTTAAACACGTATTTAGGTTATATAAAATGTCTGATATGATCCAGAGTTTGTGTTGTTAATAACATTGTAATTTATTTAGGCCAGTCTAATAAATGAATATTTATCAAATAAACTATTTAATTTCAATGCCTTACCACAATTCAAAACAGACTAGATTACTGACACCCGGACGATCATGCAAACACGATGAACCGCCGATCCAATCCACAATAAAGTCTCAGCCCTTCGATAAATTTTCCAATATATTTTTATTTTACAACTACTTGATTGTATCAATAAAATACATTAACGCTGTCGGGTAGACGTGACGCAAGAGTAAGATTAACCAAGCTTATTTTTCCAGAGTAATGTTGAGGCGCAGACCTCAGTTAATAAATCATATATGGGTCTATAGACCCTCAAATAATATGTATAAAAAAACCAGAGCTTAGGTAACCTTAGGCCAGAACAGAAACAACCTACCTGAGTAATTATCCTATCATTAATATATTCATCTTCCAGTCGGTCAATTCGCCAAAAGGCCGATTTTCACTTGAACTTGTAAAAACAAGTTCCGTAAAACTACACAACTACCTATGGTCCTGCGTCGCTATTGCCTAACGCACACGCAATCTCAATTGGCTTCAAAGCGGAACAATTGTTTTCATTTTGTATGCAGACAGGCCTTCAATTTCCAAAATGAAAACAATTGCGATTACGAGTGCGTTAAGCCATAGCCCCTCTGGCCCACAACAATAGTCCAATTTTACTTATCACATTATTCTAAAAATATGATAGCTTTAGCTATAGCTTGAATTGACAGTAATCGATTTTAGGCCAAACAGTACATATACCCAGCAATAATAGCAGTAAGGTATCATACTTTAGAATAATGTAATGAGGAAAATTGGAGTATTGTTTCAGGCTAGGACCAAAGTTGTATAGTTTTACGGTTCGTATTTTTTTTAATACTAGTTCTCTCCGCCACTCGTAGATGAACGAGATTACCGCGTGACTTAATTTAATTATGAATGTGGAAGAAGCGAAAGAAATTTGTCAAGATCGTAGCAAGTGGAAAGAAGTGGTCTCTGCCTACCCCTCTGGGAAACAGGCGTGATTTAATGTATGTATGTATGTATGTACCTAAGTATTTTAACTCACTAACTATAATTGATATCCAAAATCCTACTCCCATATCCTAAATACTTACAAAGAACGACGTTCAGTCCTATCAAACTATATGCTATAACGTGTATAGCCACCTTTTAACCCACAGACCACTTACCCTATAGACTCCGCTTCGGAACAGTTTGTCTAGTATCTCATTAAGCCAAAATGGCGGGGCGCGGGGGGGCGGAAAGTGCACCGTGATTGGCTAGTTCAAAGTCAACGAATAATCAAGTGTGCGCGTCGTGGTGCGCGCCAATAGAACCATGGCAACCAATTAGTGTTCTGTGAGCATAAGCATGGCTTACGGGGGCGCCTTTGTATGCGGAGTCTGTAGGGTAAGTGGTCTGTGTTTTAACCTAACCCAACTTTACCGTAATTCCCACGATGACACAGGTCCCCTTAAGCTCGCGGTACGGGCGGCCTTTTAGATAGCAGCAAATTTAACTGGTTTGGCACTTTATCGACATTTTGGGTAATTAACGTAAATTGCAAGAGTTGTGGTTGCCGGGTTAAAATAGTGCCACTCCGTGTCTTCCAGTGGATGTCGTAAAAGCCGACTAAGGGAATAAAGGCGTGGAGTACTGTTAAACGATGGGCTTGTCACTAATACGCTGGTGAACATCTTAGCCTAAGTGTGCCAAATGTGTGGGCCTAGACAAGTTGCCATCGTTCACGAACGCTAGCGTTAGGTGATCACTGGCGACATGTGTTGTCATTGAAAAATGTATGGGAATGACGTAAGTCACGTGATATATACCTCGTTACAACTGACACGCTGAAAACTGATTGTCTAGCCTATTTAATTTTGACAGCGCCAAGTGACAGGTGATCACCAAAGTGATCGCCTAACGCTAGCGTTCGTGAACGATGGCAACTTGTCTAGCCCCACTGATTACAGAATTATCAACAAGTTTTTAGAGTGGTTGGAAATTCTGTAGCTCTGCCTACCCCACTCTGGGAATAAAGGCGTGAGTTTATGTACCTATGTATGCAAGAGAAAATACCAAGTCCACCCCTGCCCCTTTATTTCAGAAATGACCCAAGGTGAAATTGACAAAATGTTACATGTATACTAGAAAATCGTCTATATGTACAATAACTAAACGGAAAGCAAACTTTAAAAATCCGATTGTATTTTTTATATAATCGCTTTGTTTTTATTTCAATTCAACAGTTTAGGTAACACACACATCTAAACGGGCTCAGGCGTATAGAATTTATGGTGGAATAATGAATCGTACATACATACATACATACATACATGAACCCTGAATACATTACACTCCTTTTTTTGGCCAATCGTGTAATAAAGGAAACAAAAGGGAAGGGTCGAATAAAATTTCTTTATTTAAGAAATAAATAAGTTGTCGCTGCGCGAACTTTGCATGCCTAGCAGTTGGTAAAAAGTTGCCTATCGGGATAGAAGCAAAATGTACAGAATGGGCATTTACTGTTTCCGTTTACTTAAAAGAGCTGTAGAAAATGTCCCGTGTGGTGTGGCTATTGATATAGAATGATACCAAGCAGCAGCAGGCAAGACTTCATGTTTCTAAATTACCAATAAGGTGTACGAAACCCTCGGTGCTCGAGCCTTAATCGCACTTGATCGTTGTTTTAAAGGATAGTTTTTTCATGTTTTGGTAATTAATTATATGTATGTAATCACAATAACAATAGTATACACGGTTGTTTTTAAAATTTTATTTGGAGTACTAATCGTCAAATTTTTCTTTTTTTTTTACTAAAATCGTTTCAATCTCTCTCACGTCTTGTACCGACAATAAATCGACATTATCTCGCTATTAAAATAAGTATACTTAAACTTACATGAAATTAAATGAAGTGAATTCATATTTTCAGTAAATTGGCCTCTTTTACACGTGGTAATGCAAAGGGAGGCCACCAGAGTTTAAACAGGACATTTTTGCAGAGAAGAAGGGCCGCAAGAAACTCTAGATGTAGACACGTCTGAATGAACATACGACATCGTTATTGATCTAAAACGTTCGTACACCTCTTTATCTAGCTTTTTGTCGCATGACAAAGCCCTATACTTACATCTGTATTTTCTTGAAAACGGCTCTAACAGATTCGATAAGGATACAAATCTAAAAAAAAAGTGACATGCGACCTACTTAATATTAAACTTTATCTCAGTTTTATTATGCATAGATAGGTAGATGGATAAGCATCTTGCGATCAATAGTAATATTCCGAGTTAGGTTACTCATGTTTAATATTATAATGGAAATCTCTCCTTACTTAGAACTATTACATTTTTCGGGATCAAAAGTTTCCTTTGTCCTTTGGCCGGTCTTCAGCTATCTCCGTAAATAATTTTATCGAAATCGGGTTCAGTGGCTCTGGTTTAGCCATTAAAGCGTAACATACAAACAAACAGACTGAGTTACTTTCTCATCTATAATATAGAGTACCTAATTATGTATATAGATAGTTTTTTTTATGTGCAAAAGGAGGCAGACGAGCGATCGAGAGAGCAAGTGACCAGTACCCTTATCATGAGTTACAATTACCATACTCGCTAGCGAGTCGAATGTTCTGTCCCTTGCACTCTATAGGAATACTCGCGAGGTCTGCGAGGGACAGAATTTCGACTCGCTAAAGACTATGTTAATTGTAACTCATGGTAAGGGTACCTACTGATGGTAAGTAATCATCGCGAGCCTTCAATTTTTTTTTTTTTTTTTTTATGGCATAGAGAAGACAAACGGGCACACAGGCCACCTGATGGTAAGTGGAAACTGTGACCCATAGACATTTGCATTCACAAGACTGCCATGCAATCCTAAGACTGCAAATGCGTTGCCAACCCTGAGGACTAAGATGGAATGCCTCTATGCTAGTCATTTCACCGGCTGTCTTATCCCCAAACCGGAACACAACAATGCGAACACTGCTGTTTGGCGGTAGGTTAATGGATAAGATGGTGGTAGCGATCCGGACGGACCCTGCATAAGGTCCTACCACCCGCAGCACCAGAGGAATCGCAGGTGCGCTGCTGGCGTTTGAGAATAGGCTCGTTTTTTGAAGTCTCCCAAATCGTATTGGTTGATTGAATAATGACAAAATCTTTATTCGACATCACAAAATTAGGCATACATGTCACCATTATCAATCTATTTATTTTGTCAGTATTGTATGCAATAGCGACTTAATTAATAGGAAACAGAATAAATAGAGAAGACAGTGGATAAATAACAGAAAAAGTACCTACTGTGATGCCGGAAAAGGGGCTGAACTCGGCATTTTGCGCCGGAGTGTTAACGCTACAGTGCTGGTTTTCAGCCAGACCCTTACTAGATGGGTATCAAATAAACAAAAAGCTTGTCGGTACGGATAAGCCTGCTTTATCTACCTCGTGATTGCTTGAGCATCTGCATGTGGACTGTGCTAGCAGTTTTATATAGACAATGAATCATTCTTACATAATTGCTCATGCAGGCTTGCCAAACATGCAGTCAAGCACGCTTAAAGCCACAATTTATATTTGTGGACATATTTATCAAGTTATGATTGCCGATAAACTTTGCCGACGATGTATTTTCTCAAGAAAATGACACCCTTGGAAGAAAACAATTTATTTTAATGGAGCCACAAGCTAGGGCGATGTGTGAACAGAGAGGTACCTACGAGTATGTATGTCACACGCTTCCCGCCGGTCATTCCGAATTAATAGTGTTTGTTATTAGTGTTCATTTCATTTGGTCGAGTAGCGCAGTAATGAAATCAAAATAAAGGAGGCACTTGCGTGATAGACGTCGATTTGATGTAGATATGAGCAACTGAAAGAATTTCGTAATAATGTCTTTTCATAACCTTGCCTGCCGCGTATTGAGGCTATTCTGATGCGTCTATTTTTTAGGTAAATTAATTCACCAAAAATAAAACGATGACCGCACGGACTTTCTTATTAATTAGACTAAGTATGTAAAATAAATATTAGGCAAGTACCTAGCCTAGGTATCGAAAATATTGCATGTATGTTTAAATTATTGGGACTGATTTGTATTCTTAGATTATAAGTAGGTATTAGTACATTGTGTATTAAGGGTGGTAAGTAAAGAAAGAATTACAAACGAGAGTCTGTTAGAAGCCCGAAGCCGAAGGCTGAGGGCTTTAATGACTCGAGCTTTGTATTTCCTTTACCACCCGTGTAACATACAATGTTTTTCATCACAATTGCGAGGAAATGAAATAAAATCAGACAAAAGATCATATTTTTAACTTATTAGCGGCAGACTACATCATTGTCTGTGACTTACCACAGATAATGTCAAACGTGTTCGGAGTCCGATTCTAGTGACATATGAGATCAATAGTTTATTATGCGACATTTTTAGGAAATAGTATTCAACTGACATTTACTCATATACTCATATACTCATTTATTCATAATATTATTAGAATATTACATGTCACGTTATAATAATTACAAAAATTACATTTAAAGTTAAGGTACAAAATTAAATTATTATTATTATTATTATTATCTCGAATGAAACTTCATATCGAATGGCACAAGAATTGGGGTCCTGACGTATTGTGATAGTTTGAGTCCACGTATAATATTTTTTCTACTCCTGTACTTTTATTAGTCTTTTACATAGTCACGAACACTATTATAAGAACATAGATAATATGACTTCAGAAAAGTCTATAACTCTATTCCCCATAACAGCTCTCGGTGTCGTAAAGTCGCCCTAACGATACGCCACAGATTACTAAGTGTAGCCTGTTAATCATATTTTAACGATTGTGAAATAGGGACTATAAAACACCTAATGTTTTGAGAAATGATTTCAGTTATCTGATTGGTCGATTTTAAAATAGCTGTATTCTGATTGGTTGATACGAATTACAAAGTTTTTTTAAAAGATTTAAATTAGTTAAAGAGAAACACGTACCTAAAAGAACCTATCGTTCCGTTTGACAGTCGATGTGTATTGTGATTGGTGGATTTAATTTAGTGAAGTATTCTGATTGGTCAAATTAAAATGTTTTGGAATTGTAAATAATTCTTTTTTCCATTCCGTCAATTTAAAAACAAAGTAAACCATAGACACATATTTTGTCATTTTCTTGTTTCCCGCTCGTTTGTTGTTCTTTACTTCGTTCGTTCGTTTGTAAGTTTTTTCGCTTAATTTTGCATTTCATTTGAAACCTAGTCGTAGAAAAAGTATTGTATGCAACGGTGTATAACTAAGTCAAAAAACACTCGTGGCGCTTTCCTTTACGATGTTCGCCTTCGGCTCACATCGTAACTCACGCCACTCATATATTTTGACCTCTCTTATACAACTATTGCATAAACTACTATTAAAAAAAAGCTATTACGCACGTTAGAAGCGTAATGGTAAAAAAAGGCCCGCGGGTATTTTTTTGGATTTACCGTCGATTTTTCTAGCATGTTAGGACACTATTTACAAGCTAGTGTGATGAAAAGTTTTTCACACCACCTGCTCGACAATGCCAAATTACATATCATGCAAACCTTACGCAAACCAAATCATTAAAGCCCTTGGCTTTAGCCGGGGTGTAATGTTGTACTGAATCTCATTATAACCCGCTGGGTTGTAATATTAACTAATACTCGAAGGCCGGGCGCGGCGCCGCCGCCACCGCCGCGTCGAACCTAATTTGAAAATCGAACATTTTCTAAAATCGAGCTGGCCACGGCAAGCTAAATGGAACACATTTGAAATTAAACAAAAGCCGCGAGTATTGTAAGACGCTGCAATAAAATACATTGGTGATAACTGCAAAGTTTTAAATAAATATATCAAAATTGAAGAAAACATCAAATATCAATTTTCACTTTTAATTTTAATTTACTATAATAAAACGCTGTTTTTAGTAGACTCGCTTTTTTATTGTCTCGCAAAAGGTGAGAAAAGTAGAGTACACTCCTCGGGGGATAAAGCTGTTTTCGTCTTGGGCGCGCTTGAACCCCTCACTGCGCTCAGGACTCTTCTTAATTCCCTCGCTTCGCTCGGGAATTAACTCGTAACACCCTCGCTGCGCTCGGGAGTTAAATCTGCAGTCCTTCGTTACGTTCAGGATTCAATATCGCGCCCGTGACATAAAACTGTGCTTTATCCCCTCGGTGTATAATCTACTATTGCATGTCAATTGTGAGTCGACAGAACACTGTTCCTACTATTAATCTTAAGACCTTGTTGTGACGTACTCTAGCAAATAAAATATATATTTCGTTTCATTTACAAAACTTGCATTGCGTTGCTTTTAATAAGTCAATTGGATGGGTAATTTTCAAGGCTGCTTAACCCTTAATAACATAAAAATGGAAAATGTCGTGAATTCAAACCCTATTTGATATTGAATACTCATACAAAAATGGTTACAAAAAATACAAAAGTTGGTATTATGTTATGATGGAAATTTCCATCACCATAAAAAGAAGGGTTAAAAAGTTAGCCTCATTTTGGTAGTCAACATAAATTGCTTATCGCGAGCGAATAGTTATTAAAAATAGTATTGCTAAATGGTTCAATACAACCACACACAACCTCTTTCTTTGAAGGTTGAGTCTCTCCGCCTTACTTATAAACGTGGAATAACCGTGGGGTAGCTTAACCATGGTTTGTTCTTATCTGTCAAAATCAAATGTCACAATGACAGATAAGGACAGCATGGTTTAGCTACCCCACAGATATTTCACGTCTATAAGTAAGGCGGTCTGTCTTTTAAATATAAAAATCCATGCTTCGGCCGCGAAAGTAGGTTGAGGCTCGAATCCTCTTATTGACTTGACAGCAGAGCGACGGAACGGTCAACCGATTTGTTGCCGAGCCCAAGAACCCTACGCTGTCGCACAAAGCCAATGATTGATTTTTCGTTACTTATTAGTTTATTGTGACAGGGTTCTACGGTGACCGAAATATTCTTATTGTTAAATTTTTAACTGGGGCTCTATTCTATTCGGTAAAACCTTATTGCTTTAGGCATGTTATACCATGGTTTTTAGCTCAGTAACAGCTATCAAAACGTTGACAATACGATACCATGTGAACAGCAATACGGTTTTACCAAGTAGAATATAGCCCCTGTAGATAGATACTGTAACGTTAGGTAAATAATAAATAAATAAATATCAGGGGACAATGTCACAACAATTGACCTAGTCCCAAACTAAGCTCAAGGCTTGTATTATGGGTACTAGACAACGATATAAATACTTATATAGAGAAATATATACTTAAATTATATAGAAAACATCCATGACTCTGGAACAAATATTCGCGCTAATCACACTAATATCTGCCCTTACCGGGATTTGAACCCAGGACCGCTAGCTTCGTAGGCAGGGACACTACCAACTAGGCTAGCGCGTCGTCTATCATAAAGATATAGTAAAGTTAAAATAAAATGCAATAGTCTCGCAGATAATCCTTAGAGTTGTTATCTTAGTTAACCCAAAGTAAGCCTGCCATTAATAAAATAAATCATGTAATTTAATTTATTTTCGTTTTTTGGGACTTTTTATACTATTATTTGTAGGGCATTTCTTTAAAAGTTTGTACTGAGTTACTGCCGTACTCATAGGAGTCAATTAAATTTAATGCTTGATTAAAGTTGCTAACTAAAATTAAGATACGTTAACTTTTAAGCTGAGTTACGCGACGCAAAATGATACCGCTCTACTGTGAGTTATTTATGTTATGGTACACATTATTTACGGGGATTCAGTAAAGGGATACCATTAAAAGTGCCCCTTGACACAAATAAGTAGATAAGTACTTCGCCGTAGGTGTTACGTTTATTTACTCAACGCGCCCCACAGTGCACTTGTGGGCTTCAGTGCAGGTACCCCTGCACTATCCTGCCATCGCGATTTTGTAATACAATTATGTAGATCGAAAGCAGGACAGCTAACGACAACTGAAACCTTAGAAAAACCTGCACGCGCATTGGTACATCGATAATGAGATTTGTTATATGCTTAAGTAGGTACTGTGCGTTAGCGTTTGCATACTAACTTGGTTAAATCGTTACATATTGCGTAGCATTTTGTTTGTTTTAATGAGAAATGTGACTTTGTCAAAACTATCAGCTAAGATATGGCGAAACATAAGAATCTAATTGGAACATTTCTACACTGCGTGCGTCCAATTGCGCCAAATTTTTCAAGTTTGGATTGATTTTCCCATGTTTCAAGTCAAATTTCATCAAATGGCGTCTATTTAAATCACTCAGAACTGTCTACTTCTAACTGTGAGCATTTTGGGACGGAAGCAAAATTTACCGAGTTAGGGTCTCCCCAGACCTATCGACGCGGAATCGGCTTGAGCCGGCAAGAATAAGTTTTATATCCACGCAATAAGATCGAAAACGACGTCGTTCCGTTCGCAACGCCCCGAGCCGAGCCGAGCGATACCATTTTCACTCTTTCTGCACGGACATAATTTTTTTTCTTACCGGCTCAAGCCGATTCCGCGTCGATAGGTCTGGGGAGACCCTTACGCGGCCCAGTACATTCACAAGCAATAATATATTATCCAACATTGTCCGCAAAAATATCTGACACGCTCTAATACGTCTAGTAATAAAGTCAATATATTAATGGATAATACATGAATGCTGGTGAATGTACTAAGTAGGCCGCGTTGCTTGCTTGCTACCGCCCGCCGAGGTTTGTAGCTTTAACTTTGTCGCCTACATACCCACAAACAAATGGGGATTGGTCTTTTGCCGTTCCATACGGTAGGTTGCCTTAAAGTCACTTGACATAACACTTTTGACATAATGGAAGTTAGCTATACTTTGTTAACTAGGTAAGTATCCATAATGTTAAATTACCTTGTCAATTGTTACAACAAAATACCCAAAAAATACATAAACAACATTTCCATACCTAATGTATTTAGTTAATATACCTATCCAATTTGCAAAACTTTATAGCCATGTTTTTAACCCCCGACGCAAAAAAGAGGGGTGTTAAAAGTTTGATGTGTAAGTCTGTGTGTGTGTGTGTCTGCCTGTGGCACCGTAGCTCTGGAACGGATGAACCAATTTGGATGCGGTTTTTTTATAACTTAACTTTGGTTACAATAAACATGTTTTATATATATCTAACTGTACCCTGCGCGCGTTGCTCCGCCACTAAATAAATAAATTTGATGGAAAGACGCATAAACGTTTGTGCAGCGTTCCGCGAGTCACTGCCGGTAGGTACTGGCTGAAAATCAGCGCTGTAGGTGTCTGACGCCTCAGCATTTTGCTGAGCCAGGGTCCATTTCACCACCGCGACGACATACATTCCACGCCTTATCTGATACCTTCACTGTTTTCTTTGAAAAATAAAAATTGTATATGTGTGTCTTATGGTTGGTGAATAAATGTATTTCTTCTTCTTCTTCTTCTTCATAAATGCATAGTTGGTCGTACCAACTAAGAAACCTTCGTAGACTCATGCACAACACTTTTGCTGAAGATCATCACATGATCAAATGCATAGTTTACGATTCTATAAAGGACATACAGACAACCATTTATTTTTATATTTATAGATAATCATTAATCAATTGAGTCGTAAATATGATTGTTAATAAGTAACCCTAACATTATTTTTATTATTTATCATGTCGATTGTTCTAAAATGTTGTGCGTTCTGACGGGTTTTGGATGAGGGTATATAATTTGACTATATAACATTAGGTCAAAAACCATTATGTCATGTAATCATTAGGACAGGTGATTATTAGTACAAGAAACGTTATATTTAGCAAGAGTAAATATAAAATTTTAATAACTTAAACTATACGAAAATTAACAGTATTTACTAGATAGATAATATTACTTAACTAATACAATTACCTACAGTTCGATAGCTCTTTAAACGTCCTCCGGATTTGTACTTGTATATATCTCCCTCGCACGCATATGCACCCATGCGCGTCTAACCGACTTTACCCAAACCCGAAACACTTTATAACACCTTTTGCAATGTATCTAATTTCTTAAAATAGGTAGTATAGCAAAACAAATCGATAAATGTTATCAAGTAATCGTTGGGGCAGATATAATAAGAACCAAAAATATTAGGTATGGTTTGAGAAATTAGGATAGGATTCCTAACGTGATGGCAAAAACTAGAAAGCTCAAGCTCAAACAAACGTGTCGGTCAGCTCATGCCACCTGTACACTTTCGAGGATAGGTATTCTCTGAAAAACGGGTCTCTGTTGAATGGATCGAGCGAACGAAGTCATACGGATGCGCTCACTCGACTGAGCCCTGCTGAGAAAGCACGCACTTAAATGCGGTTTTTAGTCTCTAACGACGAGATAACTTTAATTTGCCGGTTAATATTCGGTTGTCCGAGTTCATGAATGAGTGCTCGAGGTGAGCGAGGATCACCTACGAGTACCTGCTCGCGCAAGTAACCCGCGCCTTTACTTGCTCCAGCTACATGCGCCGTGTACAAGCACCATTAAGCCCGATTTACATTGGTCAAGGACAGTGGACAGTGACAGGAGGCAGTACAGTAGTGTAAACCGATCGGACAGTAGTGAGTAAAGTTCCCTTGCCAGGGGATCTAAATAGAATCGTTTTCTATTTTTTCACTCCTTGGCATTTTACTTGCCCACCCTGTCCTAGACCAATGTAAATCGGGCATTAGGTGAGACAGGCGTGGCGGGTGGCATACATGCCTACTACGACTAGTGGTATGTTATGATTATTGTTACATTCCGATCAAAACTTCATAATGCCGACCGAATTATAAATGTGAGAGGTTTTTTTTAATAAGGTTAAATCAAAAAACGGAAACTAAGTATGTACTACAATTGTCCCTATTTGCTTGAATTTACCAACCTCGGTATACCTGATAAGCAAACGTTCACCCCTTTATCAGTTATTGAGAGCAGCGGTCGGTAGTAAAAACAACAACTTACTAACTAGGTACTTCATTTAGTTTACATTCTGGGTGCTTTTTTAGGATTTCGTACCGAACTGGTAGAAAACGAACCCCTGTTGTGAGATTGGTATCTGCCTGTCTGTAATTTGTTTGGAGTCATAACAACAAAAAGTAAAAAATCTTTATTAGGTATCAGTGATTGATTGATTACTAATCAACTATGACGAGTTTTAAGGGCATATATCGCATATATCGTAGAATAAGTTTCTCTCTTTTCCCGCTATTTGAACCCCTTAGAGGACGAATTTCCAAAAATGCTTTCTTAGTGCTCACTTACCTACATCATGAAAGGAACCCCTGTTCCAAATTTCAAGTTTCTAGGTACCTACAGTAGTTTCGGCTGTGCGTTGATATTTAAGTCAGTGAGACAGGTTTATATAGACTAATCAACTTAAAATTGTTTTCGAAACACAATAATACTTTGGTCGCTACAGGAACTTTGCACATACCATCAGTGCCAAAGTTATTGGTAAGCTGAAAGTTATTTAAAGAGTTTTTTTGGTTTACTTTTAAATTACCGACAAACCTCTAAAGTAGCAAGTAGTATTAAGTAGTAGTTTGCAGGGTTCCATACCCAAAAGGTGCCAACGACCCTATTACTATACTAAGCCTCCACTGTCCGTCCGTCCGTCCGTCTGTTTGAGGACTCAGAGGGCTGTATCTCATGAGCCGTAATAGGTAAACATTTTCATAGTAAACAAGAAATAGTGCCTATAAATAATATATATAAATAAAATGTTAAAAAACAGGTCAATTGCGAGTAGGACTCGCGCACGGAGGGTTCCGTATTAAAAATAATAATGGTTGAAAAACGCTAACGATAATACTTATTTTGCTGAACTTTATTTCCGATGCAATAATGTCCATTTTGACTAACCAAAATTTTAACACAGTTTTTTTTTCCTTCCGAAATTGTAAAGTTTGACCACTTTATTTTATTTTTCAAGTAAAATTTAAATAATTATAATATGAGATCCCGTTTGCTATAACAAATCACTTTCATATTTCAACCCCCCCTTTCTAGACACCTTTACTTTGCTGTGACATATAGACAGACAGACACTGAATTCTCACCATAAGGGTTCCTTTTTACCATTTTGGTAGGGAACCCTACAAATTAATGGGGCCTCAATACAAGTAGGTATGGTACGGAACACTTCATACGGTCGATTCGACTCGCATTTTGCTGGTTTTATTGAGAATGATTCCTGTTTTGATTTAACGGAAAATTAAATACCGGACGAAAAATGAACATTACTGCAATGTGCTTTTAGGTAGATTTTCAAATTAATTTAATTTAATTTTGTGAGCATTTCATAGTAAAGAGCATTAGAAAATAATGGTTTTAATTTACTTTGATTCAAATTATATACGATACAACACAATACTACATATACATCTCGTATCGTATAATCTAATCTGAAAATGAATCAACAGGGCAGATATTGGGATTTTGTGGGCTCTCGCCGGAAGTCTCGGTTCGAGAGTCCAGCACTACACTCGCATGGGACACCTCTCTGGCCTGACCTCCAACATCCACGGGAGTAGGCGCCCGTCGCGAACTTGGCTTTGGTGCTAGAGGCAGGGCAGACAAGATCACGTGGGTATGGGGTGCCCCGAATGGTTGCGAGATAGTATTCGACCTAACATGTTAATAATATGGTACATCCAATAAAATTTTGGATAACATTCTACGAAAAATAATAATAAAACAGATTTCATTTTAGATTTTGTTCTCGTGTCTCGGTCTCGAATTACTATTTCATCACCTAATTATATGTACCATATTTTAAGGCAAATAAATTATGTAAATTAACCTAAATTTGAATTTGAATCCAAAATTGTTGAATATGTTTTCTAATAAATGTGTTAATTGAAATGAGTAGACTACAAAATATTGTCTATGAATACTAAAAATGAGAACAATTGTACAATAATGACCTTTGATATCATGAAAGTTTTTTTATATTTGGTATGTGGGTAGTTAATTAGGTGCTTTTTTCAACAAAAAAAAACATTTGTGATATGACTGGTAGAATGTATAGTTAATGAAAAATGGAGATGTAAGTAGGGTAAAGCACTTTAAATTAAATTTTATTAGAATTCAGTGTAATTTTTAAAAACAAAATGATAGGAAGGAACTGGAATCAATCATACAAACGGATATGTCCAGTGGGCCTAGACATGATGCGTTCTGTGAATTTTGCTATCAAAAATGTATAGGATTCACATAAGGTGCCATATGGTTTAACTGGCATTTAAACATATCAATGTATTAGGCATAAGCTTTGTGCATGCAAAGGGACTATGCGGCAGGTAAGGCAAAACAAGATATCATTTTTAAAATTACATTAAATTATTTTTGATTTCAACCTTTAAAAACAAAACATTCAAATAACAACATCTAGAGTGCGGTAGCTCTTATAACAACCTTTAAGTATGTACTTTTCTCGCACCTCTGTTTTACACTCTTACACTTCACCCCAAAAACATTTAAAGAGCTTTTGTATAAATATAAAAATTGTCAATGGAAATGTATCACTTAAGTTGCAACACTACCAAACTAAACTGTAAAGTTTCACTTCATTTCAATATGCAGTTTATAAGTAAAATGAAAACTATGTTTGTACTGGAGAGTAAGTTGACATCAGAGTATTGGTGAAATTCAAAGAAAACCCAAAATCTCGAAATTTAGGTAGGTAAGTAAAAAGTGAAAAGAAATGTAAAGTGAAATTTTATATTTTAAAGTAGGTACTTGTTTAAAGTGTATGAGACACTATTATCACAGGATTTTCATGGTTGTAACAAAAACGATCATGAAACCACTCCATCCTTAATCGTCCCAGTTTACTTGATGGCCGTCATGCCACACAAAGGTGCCCTTGAGGGTCTGAGGTGCTTCAAGGGCTAGGTACAGAGGAGCATGCGCCCCCCGCTCAGGAGTAAAGTCGCCCATGCCTTTAGTCATATCTGTCTTAACAAAACCAGGGTGCACACAATTCACTGCCACATCCTTACCCTGCTCTTGGAACTGCTTCTGTTGAACAAACGTCAAAGCAGACATGGCTACTTTAGATACTTTGTAATCTCCATAATGACCTGCAAATGCAGCAAAAGAGCTTTTCCCATTTTTTGATGCTTGTAGAAAGTCATCAACAAATCGCAAAATATCTTCAACAGTAAGGTCTTCTTTGACTAGAGTGTCGAGCCAAGCCTGTTTCCGTATGTTAGACAGCAAGCCCCAGTCGCTGCTAATGTTTATGACCCGAGCATTGTTCTTCAAAAGGGGATAAACTATTTTTGATATTGTAAGCAAACTAAAAAAGTTCGTATCCATAAGTTTCTTCGCATCTTCGTAAGACGAAACGGCTTTGTCAAAGTCGAGGATCCCAGCATTGTTTATTAGAACATCTATTCCTATGTGATGTTTAGAGATGTGTGTAGCGAATTCTTGAAGACTTTCTTCACTTGTTACGTCTAAAACATGAAAACAGGGTTTGAGGCCGAGCTCTTCAAGTTTCTTGATGGCTTGTAGCCCTCTTTCTTCATTTCTAGCTGTAAGGTACACAGCGCCGTCAAACCTCGCGCATAACCCCTTAACGATTTCGAATCCGATACCTCTGTTGCTACCGGTGACTACTGCTACTTTGGTTTCCATTTTGTACATAAAATTTAGAACCTTAAAATGCTATGTTAAAAAATAATATTTATCACCAAAATGACATTACTTCCAACTTCCCCGGTCATTCTTATTTTGTTCCTGAGTGTTCTCAGTTCTGACTCTGATTGACACAAGTGACACATTTGACAGTGACATGTTAGGGTGATTTTTTACTAAACAAGAGTAAGCGAAAGGTCTATTGAACATACGGATTTATATCAACGTTTTTAGACGTAAAAAAAATTGGCGACCCTTCAGGGGTCTAATTACACGGAATGACGAAAAGGAAAATGATCGTCATAGCGCTGGTACCGGCGTGCGGCGGCCCATCGCGTGGGCTGGGCGTTAATCTAAAAGGGGTGATAGACGGGCGAGCTTAAAACCGTGTTCTTAAAAGTCGCGAACTTAATCGGCTCGCGTCGGTTACAGACGAGCGAGCTATAAAGTCGCGATCATAAAGTTCGCGAATTTTTTTTGGCTCGCGCTGGTGACACACGTTAAAGCTTGCTCGCACTTCAAACGCTTTGTGATAATTATGTGATATGACATAATTCCTTAATAAAAGTTTGAAGTGTGAGCAAGCTTCAACGTACGTTATATTTTAGATAACAGCGGTTAAAAGGTTAAATTTTACGCTATTGATAGAACGTAGTGTTTAATAGCTCCTCACAAGAACACACTAATCTCTTAATTTTTATACTTTCTACCGAAGTTATTTTTTTTATTTGGCATAGGTACTGGTTAATGGACAGGTAGGGAACGCCATTGGGCTCCGTCCGCCATTTGTGAACAAAGCGATTAAGACTGCACCGAGCAAACGTCAAGCGTCCAGTGGCGCCTTCATGACTATTATTATGTTTTCTAATTAACTAAAGAATTTCCTTGGAATCGGAAGATACTTTTTTTGTAGCGCAACTAAAATAGTACATTGTTGCCTAGGCGCGGAAAGTAAGGGTTTTCCTGACGAGGTGGTTAGCTGGCCGAGCAATAGCGAGGCCTGCTAAAATACTAGTCAGGAAATCCTCGTTTCCGCCGCGGCATACATGCTTTTCTCAAACATATGAGAAAATAACGCAAATAAACTTTTAAAAAGCAATTAATTTAATTTAATTCACATTAAAAGTTATGTTGGTCATGTTTGGGCAATTTGTAAATAAAAACTTTAGTTTTTCCAGGAGCCAGTTCAGGTTTTAATATAGGCGGTCTAGTACCTATTTCGTCGCTTGAGCTCATTTTTTCTAGTAAGTATTTCGCACAACAATAGGTTCACATTTGGTATCACATTATAATTATGCAGAATGAACGACTGTTACCGACTGTCAAATGTTTTTAAATACTAACCATAGACATTAGAATGCAAATTCAAAAATAAACACACGCACTGTGCTAAAAAAGCGAGCAGTTACCTTGGCTGTTTGGAATTTTTGTCTTGGTCCTTTTGATTTTGTATGCAATTGACAGCATTTTTAAGAAAAATATGGACATGGACGGAAAGTGTTTTCATATGGTTTTTTTACTCCTAGGAGTAAAATGAGGCACTTTCCGTCCTTGTGTTTCAATCGGAAAACCGTTCTTTCCGAGCATGTTTGAGAAAACACAATTTATGGGATACGTAACAAACTTTAATAACAATTACCCTTTTGAGTAGTCAGCTTAACGGAAAGGTGACCACTTTTTTCCGTTAAGTTGATAACTCGAAGGTGAATTGTTATTAAACTATGAGATATACCCTATAAGTTGTGTTTTCATTTGTAGTACAAAAACCTACCGACCAATTTCAAGAAAATACTTTACTTTATTAGAAAACACAACAATAGTAATGAGGGCGCCACTGTACAACCGGCGTACGATCGGCGCAGTCTTAAGTTCAAATCATTATGTCATATATACAATGGACTTTAATGAATCTTCACATGGCAGTACATGATTGATTGAATGAGGACTCATGAAAATAGATGCAAAAGGAAACGTAAAATTTTATTACAAAAAATAATACCTAAAATGGGAACCTACATATTTACACAACTTATATTGATGCGTTTCTTTTTGTTCTTTGTCAATCAGATCAAAACAATTTTAAATTTATTTTTATAATATAAATTACAGTATAAAACTAAAATGTACATACAAATTTAACCATTTGACCGCCATTGTCATATAATATACCTACTTAACTAGCGTCCTGTCAGCAGCTTTGCCCAATTGCAAATTTCTGACGCTTTCGGTGGATTTTTGATTTTTTTCTTACATACAAACCCAGTCCTGGCAATAACAGCACAACAAAACCAAAACAATTTGGTACAGACGATCAAAAGTCCTGCGCGCACATACATTTCGATGATTCATTTTTATTATACCTATAGATAATAAACACATTTAGTAAGAGTCCAATAATTTTTCGAGCTTTAAATTTATGTAACACTGTTTTTCCCTGGGCGGTCAAAAGTTAAAAGTAACAAAGGATAATTCTTATATCTAGTCAATTTTCACTGCCGCATATATTTTTCTAATAAATGTATAAGCAGCAAAAAATCCAATAGTGCCAGTCAAAAGCCAAAATGTCAATACCATCAGCCCTGAAAACAGAATAGAAAATGTTATTCCTCCTACTCTTAGTAATTATACCTACATTATGCTTGAATTGTTTATAACATTACCTGTGTAGCCAATATACAGCAATGTGGGTATAAATTCAGTAATTTTCAGTTTCGTAAGGAAGTAGAATATTGAATAAATCAAAATATATACAGCAGAACCTCCAGACACGATAAAACTCTTCCACCACCAATGATAATCCTGAAATTAAATTGAAAAATTACCACTCTTTGTTCAATAATTGGATAAAGCAAAATACAGTGTGGCAAAAACAAATAACAACAGGTTATTTTCCAGTTAAACACCGCGTAAAGCAGCGAGGATGGGATACAAATTAGATAATGTTGTTGATAGACTATGAACACTGCTCCCATCCATCCAAAACTCTCTTTTGCCAAGGTTTAACTAGTTATTATTGACTAAAATAAATGCACATTTACCTCACCACACAGTTGGAAGTATACCATAACAATAGAGATTTGGGATACTGAAATCACCAATATGCAAAACACTAGGAATAAAAATCCAAATAGATAGTAGAACTGATTTTCCCATAATGCATTGAATATAAAGAACAGCTCTATGAACACAGCACCAAATGGAAGGATGCCCGCCATGAAAACACTGAAAAACAAAATTAAATACATAAAATCACAAATTTAATAAATACCATTCAATGCTGTATTGAATATTCATCTATATTGTAATGCTCGACGGCAGCGTAGGTACTTCGATAAACAAGACGGCAAATTCTTTGAAAATGCAATGGCTAATCAACTCTATCCCTTATCTACTTGAGATTACAAAAGTTAATCGTTACAACAAGTGGCATAATGCCAAACCAAATATACTTACAAAAGTACAAGTACTAACCAATACAATTGCTTTGTACAACAACAATTATATTGTTCTTCTCAAGTGGACGCGGCCAAACCAAAACCGAAATACTTTAACAGTAAGTATTTATTTTAAATAATCCATAACATGACAGATCTTAAAATAAACTTTTTCATACATTATTATTTCCATTGTCTATTATGCAAATATGATAGTAACAAAATATGATATGATATTGCCATGCCCTTACAGGGTTTGTGTCTATAAACCCACAAGCGTACTGAGAGCGGAGGCATTTCAACGCGTTCACATACTAAAAGACAAACGGTGGAGGCCATTTTATAGTCGGAATGCACGAAACGCGCCGCGCCGCTCTCTGTACGTTTGGATCACTTTGGATAATTATTTAAGGTTATAATAAAGGGTAACCCATCATTTTATCGAATTTCATTTCATCGTACGCTATTTTCTGCTGAAACCATGATGTTTTCAGGATATCTTAAACATCAATTACTTAGGTTAGGTTACGTTAGACTTGCGACTGCGAAAAAATATTAACTCCTGCAGCGAGAGCATTTCTCGCTGCGTAATGATACGTTCTTTGAAAGGTGATTCGATAAAATAATAGGTACCCATAATAAAGATAAGAATACTCACCACACCGTAACATTCATGTACCAGACCTGCTCAGGCACCTTTCTTGGGATAAAATTGGTTCTCACTGGATGCTGAAATGCTTGGTTCTGATGGCATCCAAAATAGTAACCCAAGTACACCAGTGGAAGTGATATGCAGAACCACAAACACAACAGAGCCATCATAGTGGAAAAGGGCACAGCTCCACTGGAATGCTTGCCCATTATGAAAAAGTTTAAAAAGAAGCAAGTACTAAAAACGATGGCCGGGTAAAGTGTGGCTGTCAAAAATGCGGCCTGCTTCCACTGTTTGCCTTTCATCGTGCTGTACAGTCGAGCCGAGTAGTAGCCGGCGATTAATCCCATGAACACATACAGAAATATGGCAGCTGTCATCAGAGCTCCCCTGCTGGCTGGAGAGAGCATACCCAACATAGCAACAACTGGAAGAAGGTTTTTTTATTAGACTGTGAACTATCACATAACCACTTGACCGTCCGACGATAGCATAGTATCCGAAACCAATATGCTCTCAACCGTCCGCGGATACCTTACTATCCCAAGGGGTGGAAGGAGGAGCGGTTGATTTTAGAGCCATCTAATGGAATATTTCGGCATTATTTACTAATTCTATTGATGCAACAACGTAGCCTAATTAAATAGTTAGCTCTAAAAAATATAGATGGCAGTGTACGCCAGTTGCTTACAAGGACAACATTTTTATTTGCCAGTGCTCTAAGAAACTGCGCGTGATTGTGAGTGTTTGTGGAGAACTCGTAGTTATGTCGTAAGTATTTCACGTTCATTTACATATTTTTGGGTGTTATTATACATCAAAATAATCAAGAATGTGTACTTTCTACGATAATGTGTATCATCTTCTGTTTGTGATAGTGTGATGACTGTAATATCAATTTGAAATATCAAGGTTGTTTTCGAGTTGGGGCAGTGAACGTTTATAGCCTAATTATTAGTAATTTGGAGCTCTGTTTACAGAAATATACAATAAATACTGAAGATTGGTTTATAGAGAACAGATTAATATACTTAAACATAAGAAATATATCAAACTACTTTAGGATTCATCAAAACATTTACGGTGTTTCTCAGGTTTTATGCCGTGGACGGTTGACTATCCGCGGACGTTTTAAAATATATCAGAAATAAGGGTTTGTACAAACGATTTCTCGTGTGTCTTGATTATTTGGTGTTTGGAAATGTGTTTTTGTTTGCATGTATTCTTTCAGTTACGGATATAGATAGGTACTAATTAAAAAAATGGTTTTATTTAGCTTGACTTTGTAATTATGTACATTTGTTTGTTCAGATACCTATGTGTTTCAAATATTACAACAGTTTTTTCAACCACTTCTACTTCTTTGATCATTATGAAATTTTGATTTTGATAGTTTCAACCTTAGATCCTTGAATCCTGATGATGCAGAGGTACTGCTCACCAGAACTATTAAACTTAAGAAACTTTTAATTTAAAAGTAGCATAGTGGGTATCAAGCAAAGACTGTTGTCATTATAACCCGGCTTCCAACTCTTGAAACAGGATCTTGCAGGAGTACTGCCTGCAAGACCTACCTGAGTGAAAACCCCGTAATATGATTTCTTTAATAAGTAAAACAAACAAAAAAATTGTGTGTTATCTAATGTAGGTATATGTGCTATATACAGTAAAAATAATTTATTCTAATAAAAAAAATATACAAAATTTATCTGCTTTCGACACTGGATACCATAGTCTCCACGGACGTTTAAGTGTATATCAGTTGTAGGCAGCCTTATGCAGACGAAAATCTTGTTGCACTTGTTGGAAGGAGTAGGGAATTTGTTTAATTTATTTTGATATCTTATTGAGAACTATATATGTTGATTGTGGTGTCATTTAAAAGTTGAAATAGT
Source organism: Acleris laterana (assembly GCA_963966035.1). Classification (NCBI taxonomy): domain Eukaryota; kingdom Metazoa; phylum Arthropoda; class Insecta; order Lepidoptera; family Tortricidae; genus Acleris; species Acleris laterana. Next base: position 13,532,438 of record OZ014439.1, on the reverse strand, counting down.
CTTTTTTTATAATATGTAATAAAAAAAGAGGGTCATCGCGCAATATTTCCTGTAATTAGTCGTCAAATAAAAACTTTCAGCAATTTTTACCAATTTCCTAAGTTTAACCTTGATTATAGTCGATAATCATGGATATTTTTAGTATAACTATAAAAGTATTTGAACAAGTGAACGTTCATTTATGCCTTAGTATTTTTTTCTTTATTTTAGCTTGTGTAGTTTAGAAGATACAGACGTTTTTGTAGAAAGTTGTGGTTGCGCAGCGCGCGGCGTGCGTCGGTAAAATAACCCGGACGGTTGAGAGTATAATGGTCTCGCGGGCCGGACGGTCAAGTGGATAAACAGTAAATCGGTCAAATAATAATACTTACATATGGTAATTAAAGCCATAAGGAAAACTTGAATTCCACTACCAATAACAGCTGCAAAAAGCATTCTTTTGGGTGGGGGACGGAACACGTCTCCATGCACCAGTTTCCAGCCAGTTTCCTCCATTATGTCATCAATGGTTTCATCAGAATTGTAGCGAGCAATATCTCTTCTGAGTGTTCCTACCATGATCATTGTTAGTATACCTGAAAAAACCAAGGTAGAAAAATATCATAAAAATGTTTAAAAAATTGCAAAAATAATAGATATTGTATTATGGCTTGGACACAAACAACAACCTCTCTTTAACTTCACATGACGTACACATATTTATGAACTCGACTGTACTTTTGTTTCAATTATTGATGTAATTTTTGCAGCAGGTGTTATGATTGAGGAATTTACATGAGAGTATAGTACCTTTGTCGAATTGATATTAATAGGATGTTTATTTGATTACTTAGTACCTGTAAGATAGCGTAGCACAGGTTGAAACCAAGTTTTGTCAAAAGAGACAATCCCCTATTCTATTATTTTTATGTTTTTTTTTGAGTACATTCTCAAGAACACAATAAACAATCTCGCATTATCTCGAGAAAAGCCATGTAAATGTGTAGTCCAAGCTCAGGCAAAAAAAAAATGAGGGACTAGGATTTCAACCATTTTTACAATGATGTAAAACTGAGTACAGGGACCAGAAACTATAAATGTTTGGTACTTACTTTTATTTTTGGGACTTTTATTTTTATTCCCAGTTGTCCACACCTATAGTCTATACTTTTAGGTATTTAAAAAAATGTAAACATTCCAAATCACGTGACTTTGTTAAACAACCGATCAAAACTGTTTTTATCGAGCTTTGACGTACGACGACTTTGACGGCAGCCAATAGAAGCAGAACACTGTCTACTTCTATTGGCTGACGAACGTACGAAGGGGTGCGGACAGCTGGGAATAGCCGTTATTTTTAAGTAGTGTTAAGGTATAGGCGTTAATTGAGAGCCAGGGCTGGCATGACGTGCAGGGAGGGGGAAATGGTGACTAATCAAGATCTACCGTACTTCGCCCTCCACCTCATGCCTACCCCGGCTCTCAATTAAGTTGTACGCCTATAGTAATTATGTATTTTATACAGCTATATCGTCCATCGATTTTATAAATCAAATATCCATCTGCTTTCATGACACTGAACAAGCAGTTGCCTAACATGTAAATTTAAGTAAATTAGCTTCCAACTTTTTGATCTCTGTTTATTATGGTGTATTGACATAATAAGTTCAGGATAAGGTTTTGACAGTTGATTTAAAATTGGTCAAAGGAAGGCCTTGAGCTTAATGTATACCAAACATAACAAATGAAATAATGAATAAGTAAAAAATGTTAACAAGAATATCTATCTCATTAATTACCTGATAAAATGAACAAGACTACAATAGAGTTGACAATGGAAAACCAGTGAATTTGGACATCTTTCATTCCCAAGTAAATGTCCCATCTTGAAGCCCAGCTAATGTCTGATTCTCCCCACTCCACAGAATATGTGAAGTACAGCTTGGTACCCGTGTCTTCATTAACCAGCTGGGGCTTGGGGTCCGACGGGATTGAGCATGAATCATCCAAAAATACAAGGTCATCTTTGTTGACAGAAACGGTTTCCACTTCAAATCCAACAACTCTATAAGAATCTCTGGAATAAAATAAAAGAATTATGCTATAATTTAAAAGAGCTGCTGGTGTATTATAAAATAATAATAATAATAACTTGAAGTATCATCAATATCATCATAAAACCTATCAAAGTAATATTTATAATGGTGCCTCTCAATCTACACAGTGTGATAGTACATTATGTGCTTCAGGTTTGGACTTGTGTCTCACTCGCTCTCATACACATATGCTAAGAGTTAGTGAGACTATTATAAACCTGAAGTACCTTCAAAGTGCTCAGAATGTATATATACTTTTTGCATAATTTTGTTTTAACTACATAGGTATGAATGTATATAATAAACATTTAGCATTGAAAATGTATTAATATTATCGGAACATAACAATAATAATTATACTTGTATCATACTAATTATAAATAATTATATTTATAAATAAAGGTAATGTTAATTTGAATTGCAAAGCTCCATCAACTTTGTTAATATACTCTACCTACTAGTATTTCTGATGACTGTATTCTCCATGCTTATATCAAATGTATGTTAACATTGAATAACGTGACTTTTATTAAAAAAAACAATACTTATGCAAATCTTTCAAAAAATAATGTGTTTAGCTAGGTAATATATAAAATTCTTGTGACACAGTTTTGAAACAAAACTCCTCCAAAACAACTTGACCGATTCTTACGAAATTTTGTGTGTATATTCAGTAGGTCTGAGAATAGGACATACGGTTAAGTAGTATGAAAAAAAATGTACTCCCGGGAGGTGCCAGGCGTGGCCAGCTACTTTTATTATATAATTTGATTATGATACAGATTGAAATTATTCAAATTGTGTTATGCAAAATGAAAATTAGTACTTTTGTTTTTATGATCATTACACTCCTCTTTGAACACAGACTTTGCATGCATCCTTCAAACTAAATCTTTTAAATCATGCAAGCAATACAGGCATACAAGTAAACTACCTGATTTTTGCATTAACCGATATAACTTACTGACTGTGCTTGTGGTACTTAAGCAGTAGTTTCAGGTGGTTGTTGATATATGCCTTGCCTTTGGACATAAAACCAAGTCTATAGCCTTGTTCAATGTTTCTCTCAGAAGTATCGGAGTCCAGCACTCTTGTAGCCACAGGTAAGTTGTCCACTAACCTTGAAGAATGTTAGACATTAAAAAAAATATTTATTTCAAAAAAAAAAACACTATTAACAAAATCAAGAGAAAACCTTACAGGTGGACAAAGTATTCATGTTCAATTCTACTAGCCACCTTGTCAGACTCTTCTACACTCCAATTAATTGGGTTATTCTTTTGATGGCATAGTAGTCGACACTTGATAGTTTCTGCCATATGTACTTCATAGGGCGTGTTTACGATTCGATCTCCTCTCAACACTTCTCCCAAATTTTCAGATTTATATACAAAAGTGCCGTTTTTTGGTAAACACAAAGGCAAAGAGTAATATTCGTACGGTAATTGTGTATGGATACTAGTCATTTTAACTGCCTTTACTTCAATTCTTTGGCCTTTTTTAAATTCTACTGGGGCTACTCCCGGAACATAAAATCCATTACTAAAGGGAATAAGGCTTAGAATAATTATCACGGAATGTACCTGTAAGAAATTCATAAAAATAAACTTCACGCGTTATACATAAAAACAAGAATAACTTAATAACTTTACTTACTATAGTTATTGCATTCATTTTCCTAAGTATTTATTGATAAAATGTATGAAGTGACATTCCGCACAAATACCGCAGCGATGCGCACAGATTATGAGGGTATGCATGCGCGACTGCGGGACTTTGATGGATACGAAATCGATTAGTCTATTTATTACATCATTCGACTCATTCGAATCCCTTCAAACATCACTCGATTTTACGTCTTTACTTTTCCTGTTGACTAATTAAACCTTCATTCGCAGCGTATAATTATGTCTTATTTTGCCGCGAGTGAGTGAGGGTTAAATTAAGTTATATTGAAATCAGTATTGATCTGTAACCAATATGATCATACCGTCAATATATACCTTGAAGCCCTGTTGATTCCTAAGGCCCCACTATGAAAATCGACCACTAACAGTAAAAACTACTTTTATAAAACCGGGCAAGTGTGAGTTGGACTCGTGGACTAAGGGTTACATACCACCGCCATGCGTCAAACCGCCACACCGTTTGACTCCCTTAAGGCACTAAACCCTAAACAGTATATAATCTTATTTACGTTGTAAGGCCCACCAAAAATCAAATAGGAAGATTTAAGTAATTGGCGATTTGTAACAAGGAAATAAAGTTCAATTATTTAACAATTACTTTGTTCCATAATGAAAATCTTGGTAAATTAAAAAACAACATCCTATCCACCCACCGCATACCTACCGGCCCTTATGACGTTAAAAAAGTATACCTAAAAACATCCAATTAATGCTAACAATACCGTATGCGTTCTCTACCACTTAACCTTTGGGTAAACAGAGTCATGAATTCATGATGATATTATCATACAAAAATTTTGAAACCTTATTAAAACATCATCTCTGAACTTCAATCATCGACACCAAGCGCCAAACCAGTTTCAACTTAGTACTCACGTAACATTTTTGGCATGTTTTCCTGCTGATCTACGCATGTTATTTGATATTATATTGAATTTAATATTTATTGCTAGGTATATATAATGCTAGATTAAGTAGTACCATTGTAATATGTTTAAAAAATGACTGACTGCTGAGTTTCTTGCGGCGTTTCTTCAGCAGTGTCTCCTCTTGGGAAGCGCTGGAAGATTCTTGACGTGTAAAAGTGCCCGTACGGCCTACTTACTGAATAATGGTCTTTTATCTTTTTATCTTTTAAAACCGAGCACTAAGCTTGAAGCTTCTTTTGCCCCATCCCTCGTCGGTAAGAACTAAACTGAGAATAAGTTTCTGTCAAAAATTCAATTTTTGGGACAAGCTTTTGCTGCCAACTGTACTTGTTTGCACAGTTGTCATCTAATCGTCAAGACGATTCGATCAAGCCCTAACACGATGGGTTTATCATCTTTAAATAAGGAGTTCCTATGGCCACCCTGAGTCTCCATCATCACATAAGCTCGATGGTACTATATTATTGTATTGAAAGTTTCAGCTTCATCGGAAACCGGGAAGTGGATCCAATTAAACTTGCAAGATTTGACCCTTACACACATACATTGCAAGTTAAACAAAAGCTTGTAAAAACAGCTGACATTACTGGGAATTTCAAATTTAAAAAACATGGCCTTCTGCTTATTTACTATGAAGCACAGAATTTTCAAAACGTCGGATCCCCATCCCTTTCCTTCATCATTTGAGAGTGGATCGAGAGAAATGGCGGATTTACATTGGTCCAGTAAAAGCATGCCAGTAGAAATACATAGACGAGTTGATTTTCACGTTTGAGGCGAGAGCTATTGTAACGACGCAATGTAGGTACTTGTCCTGGCATGCTTTTGCTGGACCAGTAAATCAGACCAAATGGGTAAAGATAACGGAATTTCGAACTTCATTTCAAAGTAAACAGCTACAGGCTCCAGCCAAACACACGTTCCAACGCCTAGATAGCCGATTTTCAGAAAATACTTTTGAAAAGAGATTTCGAAATCAAATAAATAATATAATATCGTGCCTAACGACTATTACTGACATTAGTTACTCATCATTCGATAGTCAACATTAGTACAATTTCTTAATCGATTTTTTCGTGTTAGTAATTCTCGATTAATCGATAAGTTTAAACATTCGTAATCATGCGTCCCTATTGGATTTAAGATAATTGCCTTAAAGGGGTGATAGACGGGCGAATAAGTACGCGTACTTACGGTTCGGCGAGCTTATTCGCCCGTATATCATCAAAAGAACGCGTATTTAAAACACGCTGAGTAAGCTCGTCGGCGATCTAACATATCTGAATTTTGCTCGTAGCCCGTATTGGCTCGTCCTCTGCGAGTAGCGAGCCACGAGTGAGGTGTTGTGTTATGTTAGTTGTTTATTTTGGTTCAGAAATTCTAGTTAAGATCTAAAATGACTGATTTTTAAAATGTGGTATGATATTATTGTAGCTCGACCGTCTATCACCCCTTTTAAGCCCTCGCTCGTTCGCTTGCATCTCACCTCACTATATTATGTCTATGGTTAAGACAAGAACAAACCATTAAAAAATAAAGTCCATAAACAATTAATAAAATAACACTACACTATCTTCACTTCACTTCACGTCGATGCCGTTCATGTTTTTTTTTATTTACAAAGGGAACTACATACTTTACTTTTATCAATGGTATTAGTGATATCTTAAATAACGTATTGGGGCAGCTATTAAAATTCACTTGTTATTGCATAGTAATTATTTTGAAACTTCGTTATTACTTTAACAAAGAAGAGGTTATTCTAGCTTAAAACAACATGGTTCAGGTAAGAGAAACTCTAACCCTCATCGATTTTGCTTAATTATTAGCAGCGTTGTGTAGCTTTCCTAGAGATTACGTAGAATTTTACAGTGTTCTGTTTCAATATTCTTGGATAATGTATAAGTGGAACAAGCAAGATTAAATTCATTCGGTACTATTTAAATTTTAGGCCGCGGAGGAAACTGAGCAGCCCGACCTGCCGCAAGCTGTTAATTTATTTAAGGAAATGAATATGAATGTCCAACAAGTCTCACAACTGGTGGACAATATGCTTGTTCGTGTAAAAAGTGGAGAGATAACAACAGACAAGGGGTTAAGCTTCCTAGAAATGAAATATCAAATGCTTCTTAGTTACTTGATAAATTTAACTTACATTGTGTTAAGAAAATGTTCTGGGGAAAAGATTGAATCTGATCCTTCAATTGATAGGCTTATTGAGATACGCACTGTCCTTGAAAAGATTCGTCCTGTTGATTCTAAATTAAAATACCAGATTGATAAGCTTGTCAAAACGGCTGCAGTTGGCTCTACATCTGAAGAAGACCCACAATCATTCAGAGCGAATCCTGCTAATTTAGTTAGTAAAATAGATGATGATGGGGATGATTCAAGCGATGTTTCGGATAATGATGAAAAAATAAAAGAAACAAAAAAATCAAACATATATGTACCCCCTAAACTAGCTGCAGTACATTTTGAAGAGAGCTCTTCTAGAACTGATGTTGAAAAGAAAAACAAGGAACGCACAAAGAAGCAATTTATTAATTCAAGTGTTATGAGAGAACTGCGTGAAGAGTATTCTGAAGCCCCATTGGAAGTAACATCTGGGAATCATGTAAAGCACTCTATATCTAAACAAGAACAAGAAAGGACTGAATATGAAGAAAGCTATCTCACCAGACTTCCAGTGTCAAAAGCTGAAAAGAACCGCAGGAAAAAGTTTACAACAGTGGGCATGTTGGCAGATGAAATAACAGGAACAAGTAGTAATCGCTCCTCACAAAAACGCAAAATGAAGTCTAAGAAAGGCAAAACTTTTAAGAGAAAGCGTACTCATTAATTTTTTCTTGTAAATCTACTATTTGATTTATTTTTGATATGTAGGTATTTTAAGCAAAGCATGTAACTTAATGAAACTAATGTTTTTCAATTAGTACTTCATTATTGTTTACTTAGCAGCTGTATCTAAAATAATGTGACAGGGTAAATTAATTATACCAATATGTATGATTTGCATTGTACTCTAGTGGCCTTATTCAATAGTGAAAAGAATATTGAATAGCTTACACAATTTAACTATCTGAAGCTAACACTTATTAAAATCAAGTATGAAATATAATATGTTATGCTTGTTACTATTGAACTATGAAAATATGCAGTTTTACTTTATAGTATAACATAGGCTGCATTGAGACACTGGCATGGTTTAAAAAATATTGAATAATTCAGATGTACACAACAATGCCGTTTTACTAGCAATAATATACAGTTTAACAGAACGCACACATAATGAAATGGAAGGCATCTCTAAAAAAAATCATTTGTATATTGTGTAGGCTTCCGAAATTTAAAGTAGGCATGTAATGAAAATAAGGTGGCAATGATAGAAAGTGCGTTGTTTGCATCTGCAATCAAAATGATTACTAATAATAATTTGGTCAACTATAGCAATAATTGTAAGAATTGTGATGATGTTAAAATTTTACAGAGTCAATCCAAACACACTTGATAAGGCCAGGTCTAAATTGTGTCTAGATTCCTGCTAGGAAATTATTTTAAAATCAAAGTTTGAAGACTATCTGGTATAATTTTGTACTCCGGATATAAATTGTATGATGAGTAAATGGCATCCCAGTCTGGGCATCAGAATCTGAATTTACATAACATCACATTTTTACTGAATGTAATTTATCAAGAAGTTACAAAACTGATTATTTTCCTTGTTTCTCTATTGTTACCACTTACTAGTTCCTCACTGTTGGCAATGCATTTGTGGTCTTAGGGTTCTTAAGGTTCTCTACATTGATTGTAGTGCTGAGAATGCAAATGTCTATGGGTCACAGATTACACTTGCCATCTGGTGGCCTGTGTGCTTTTCCCTAAATCCACTAATCTCCATGGTTGCCTTTCCATGCCAAAAATGAAAATAAGAAACTTCAATAGCTGTTTCCCTTTCACTCATCATTCAAGACAAGTAACCGTGTAATTTTCTGTTTCTTTTAACATGTAGTTAAAAAGTGTTGAATTCAATTATAATTTATAATGCCAAATGTTTTTTTCAACAATCATAATTACGGTATCATAATCGTAATAGCAGAATCGTTGCGTCCGTAAATGAAACCCAATACCTAGTACCTACAAACTTTGAAACAAAATATAAATGTTTTAGGAACATTTTAATTGTTAATATAATAGCACAAATTAATTTTTTACATTGATTTGCCAATGATGTACCTACATTATGTTATTTAAATTGTTGGATTTAAGTTTTGATATTTTTGTTGTTTCCTTTTTCATTATGCATGAACATTAATATATAATTTTGTATTGACATAAAGTGGTTCAAATTAAATGTTTTCTATAGTTTTATTGTTGTCCAACAAACTGGTTTTGATTTGGGGGAAGTTCTGTAGGCACGTGGCGGGATCGAAGGACTGGTAACGGAAGAGGCGCAGCTGCCGGATGTGACCTATGGGCGTGTGCGTATCTAAGCACTGGTAGTAGCCGCGCGGCGGCGCCGTGCCGTGGTTCTGCGTCGTGTCCGAGCAGATTAAGCGGTTCAGCAGCTTCGGAGGATCATCTATTGTCATCTGAAAAAATTTTTTTTTTTAAAACAATTTGCACTAAAATATGTATCACCTAACCTTATCGGTACATAACAAAACAAAACAAACCAAACATAAACCTAACCTATACTGTGTTCCTGTAACAGACCCCATCAGTATCCTTATTCGTTAGCAAACTAGTTATCCCTAAACCATTCATAAATAGCAAAAAAACAATATCGCTAGAGTACCTATCATATCGGGTGAAACGAAAGTGTGGTAGCAAAAAAAATGAAATTGAGAATAATGAGTGAGAATGAATGTAAAAAAATATATTTACACGTACGTTATTATTTGGACGTACTGTTTATATTTTTCGTTTAAATATCAACACCACATAAACATAAGACAGTTTTATATAAAAATGTCGTTAAAAAAATATAAAACCAAGTCTAAAGTCGATATATTATATTCGGGCTAATAAAACATACATACACGCACACCGTCACACCTTCATCCTAGAGTGGGGTAGGCAGAGTTACAGAATTACCAACAACTCAACAACTCGTTGGTTAATCCTAGAACTACATTTGGCACAACAGGCTAAGAAGGTTGCAAGCCCATCGCCTAACAATACTACAAGCCTTTAATCCCTTAGTCGTCTCTTACGACTTCCACAGCAAGACATGGAGTGGCACTATTCTGAGCCGGCAACCACACGGCAACAAAAATCTATTTAAATAACTGTTAAATTATAAATACTTTATTTTTGAATTTGAATGAATGAATTACTCAACCCAAAAAATTATGATTTACCTAGAATGTGCATCATTTACACTTCGCGCGAAGGACACGCTCACCGTCACCCGCGGTCGACCATTTTGTTTTAAGTTTCCATCTCGGAGTAAGCTTAGGTAGGTACGTTCGGTCAAGTTTTGGAAGCGCTGTTAGTGGTTAATGTTTTTGGTTATTAGTTTTGTTTTTGTCCTTTGTTATTGTTATTTATTTTGTTTTTAAAAGCTTTTATTTAACTTGCAATGTATGTAGGTAGGTAGGTAAGTATATTTATGTAAGGGTCAAATCTTGCAAGTTAAATTTGACCCACTTCCCGATCTCCGATGAAGCTGAAAATTTGCATACACCTATAGTTCTGATGACAATACAATAATATAGTACCATCGAGCTGGTCTGATGATGGAGACAGAGTGGACATAGGAACTCCTAAATTACTTACACATGATAAACCCATCGTGTTAGGGCTTGTTGAAATCGTCTTGACAAGTAGATGACGACTGTGCCAAAAAAAGTACAGTCGGCAATAAAAGCTTATCCCAAAAATATTTTTTTTGACCGAAACATTTCATTGTTAAATCAGATTGTTTTCATTGACAGATTGGACATGTCGTCAAAATAGCTAAAACTAGCTAATTTTGTAAATCAGTTGGTCATTATTTTGTACGTTTCTGGGGTTCCGTAGTCAACAAGGAACCGTATATGTAGTTTTAGGTATCATGTCCGTCTGCCGAAGACGACGCTGTCATCAGCCCTCACTGCGCAGGAGATAATTACGTCTGTTTGCGATGCCTCAATGCCTTGAGCCAAACCCGGTACTGAAGCCACTAGACACAAGATAAAAAACGACTGCGCGAAGTCGGCCTGAGCTCACGAGACCAGGGATTGTAACCGGTTACAAATAAACCGGTATTTATTTAGGTTAAACCGGTTAATAATTTAGGTAACGTTCGAACGAAATGATTTGGGAACGTTATTTCGAAGCGCTCCCTAACCGGTTACTCTGTGTTTCGATACGGGATGAATGACCGCTGTCGCGCGTCGAGGCGCTGCTGGTGGCTGCGCTATCAATCTAATACCATAGCAAACCAATCCTGTCTCCTTAAACGAGCGGTCATTCACCCCCCACACGGAGGAACCGCTCTCTAACCGGTAAATTGATTTCGTTCCCTGTTTACGCTCCGACATAGAGATACCGGTTAGAGTGATGTTCTTGCGAGCGTAACCTTTATTATGGGTTAGGCTCTCAAAGTGCGGCTCTAACCGGTACGGAAAATAAACCGGTTTTCAATCCCTGCACGAGACGTCAATACACTCGAGCCTGAAGGCGTAGGTACCTAGATCTGCGACTACTAATGGCCGGCCGGTTCCTATATTCAAACCGCGGTCAGATAGGCTTACTTCGGATTAAAATTTGACACATTTTGTATGGGCAAATGTCAAATTTTAACCTATTAAAAATATTGAAGCTGACCAGGTATCTACTCAATTATCTCTGAGCATGCTCTTATCACCACCACTTACTTTTAAAAACTTAATTGTTGAGCATCTAAGTATGGAACCCTGTCATAATGACTGTCAAATGTAAGGAAATAATAATACGGCAAAATTTAAGATTGTCTTTCTACGACAGGGTTCTATAGGTGCTGAACAATTAGAGTTGTTGACCGTACTGTTATTTACTCTGTGCTCTTACTCCTTTACCAACTGACTTGAGGTCAGATATTTTTGATTGTCGCTTTCCATATATTAATGACGACTCTGAATAATAATAGAGGTGTTACCGGCTTAGCAACCGACGGGAAGGGGTTCCTGTAATCGTCTTGTTGCGTGGACACGTAGTCCATCACGCCGTAGTCAGGCGGGAGCTGCGCCAAGTCGGCGCTGTCCATCAATTTGTTCCTTCCTGGCGTACTAATAAAGAAAAGTTATATAACTAAGATGTTGCTGCTACAGCGTGAGCGTGACGTGTATATTAGTTTTTTTGTTTAATATTTGTTTATTTATATTAAGTAGGTACTTATCATCATCTCTTTTTGCTACTTTTGGTGCAACCCCATGCATTGCCCTTACTCATCTACTTCAGGGTTAGCTTGAAGAAACCCATTTAGGGACAAGTGCGCCTTTGTACATTACTTTAGTACAAATGTTGTAATATTTATATATTTTTGTGCAATAACGGTTTACGGTGTTTTGCTTTAAAGTGTCCTTAAAATCCGTCTAACAATAAGCACACTTGCACTCGCAGTCACGCGCACAGAGTAGGTACTTCGGTACTTAATCACTAGGTACGTGTCTCGCGCTCGGTCGGCAGTCTTCATCGGCCAACATTTTGAGGCCCTGCTTTGAAAATCGAAGTGGAAAGTTACGTTAGCTCCATCCCTTTCTCTCGATTTAGTCTTGAATTACGAGTGACACGGTTGAAGCTAACGTAACTTTGAACTTCGATAATAATTGTTGATGAATCATTTATAAATGAATCAATTTTGGCACCTTCAATTCAAAATGGCGGTTAACGCCTCCAACAGGTTGGCAACTAGGATATTTATTATTTATTAGGACCCCATGTATTACAACATCGTTCAAAAAAGCTATGCTCCACCTTTTGTAAAGCAAAGGGCTTTGTTAGCACCTTTAAGGCCCCTACAGACGGACGTAGCTACAGTTAAGACGTCCGAACAGCGAGCGTTGGCTCAGTAATGGCCATTGTAATTATTTTTTCAGCCAGTTAAAGTTTAAAACCCGCACTTAGTCATAATTCATAATGGGTTTTAGTTACCAAGTGATCATACAGTCTACTTACTCAGTGCAAGGGTAAGATGTGAAATTAACGAGTGGTTTGAACGAGTACACCGGGTCAGTTTTGGTGAACACCTGGGCGAGCATGTGCCTCGTCTCGGTCATGCCAGTGCCGACGTCCTCGGTGCCCAGGCGGTTGTACGTGCTGATGGTGTTATACAGCCCATCTCGATAAACATAGTTATCTATCTTTTCAGCATAAGCAAAGTTATCCCAGTGCTCTACTTTAGTCTTCGGGCTATACAAGTTTTTTGAAAATAGTATCTGCTGCGGTTTTTTCGGAGTCGCATATTTACTCCTCATTTTATAAAGTTTAAAGACAATTAAGTTAGTAAAACACGTATAGGAAATATTATTTCGGTCGTGAGAGTTAATACATAAACGGTTTGAAACACGACTGATGATTGTCACTTTTGTCAACTTAAAAAACATGTAAGTACGTACCTACTTTTTAGGCAAGCTATGTAAGTAGGCTAATCAACCTACTTACACATTCTTATCTCATATAATGCTCATTATAGGTCTACCAGAATCTCATGAAAAATTTAAAAGTAAAAATATATCGATTTTCATAATATGGCAATGTTACCTTACGCCTGTCAATTCAAATTTCACAGCTTGTCAGAGTTTGTTATTGTTTGTTGTTTTTACTAAAATATAGCGTTAGTTATCAGGAAAATACCCTTAAAGCCCCTCGATCCCAGGCGAAAAATATCGTTAATCATGTGTACTGTAAAAATTGTGAGCAAGAAGATGTAAATCAAACACAATATTTGGTTTAGTGTCGTGTTTGTAATGGACTAGTAAATGAAGCCAAATAATATTGATACTTTAAATTCCTTAGTACATTTGCAGGAACGTATTATAACTCCACTTGGCTTTTGTTTCTGCAACGTAAAAGTCCATTTAGAAACCTTATTTTTTTGCCACCGCCTTTGTGGCACGGTCTTCATGATGTTTTCATGGGGAAAAAAAACCTCACCTTTTCTTCAGAATACGAAATTAAGAGTTAATTTGATATGATAAAACATTCAAAATCGTACACATTAATTTGGACCTGTGCAGTATTGTTAGCTAAGCAACAATACGTCGTTGCGTTTAATGAAGCCATTTTCAACATGATTGTTTTAATTTAACCTTAATACTCAAACAATAAAAAGTACAAGTCCAAAGTTAGGTTTAAGGGTTAGGTAGGTAACTAACCGTTTTTAAGTAATGTTATAAATATTGGTTTGTTACGTCCCTCTACGCTTTGTTCCATCTTCACGGCATAGATAGTTTATTGCCCAATGTGATATTTAAATTTTATCCCGGGAAATAGAATAAATTCCAAAAAAAATAAAGAATTCTACGCGGACTGAGTCCGTTACATCTTTATTTTATTGTACGAGTGGAAAATCAAGTATCAAGACCTTTAAATCCTGTTACCCCGGAGTTGCAAGCCCTAAATTTGAATTTCCCTTTTTTTCTTACGTCTACCGAAATCTCATGACAAAGGGTGATGGGCAATTTGGTTTGGGCCCCGTCCCCACCCTCCAACAGTCACGGGATGCATGTCTATACGTTCATTAGGACCCAAAAATAGACAAAATATTTAAGTAGGTACCTATTTTAGTAGTAGCGATTATGATTTTCCAAGAAAACCCCATACATATGGCAATCGTCGCCATAGTAAAAATACATAATGTTGCCAAGATCTATAAACTGGCACATGTTTCATCTCTGTTGGTGGGTGGGGACATTGTTGCCCATCGTCATATGGCAATATTGCCTGTGATGTTGCATGTTGCCTTTCGGTTGTCAATTCAAATCTCACCGCTTGTCAGTTTTTTTTTGTTTTTTGTTTTTACTCAAATATAATATACCTATCTAACCTTAGTTATCAGTTATCAGGGAAATGTCCTAAAAGCCGTTTATTCTCAAGCAGAAAATATCGTCTGTTTTGTAAAATTTGTGAGAAAGAAGATGTAAATCAAACAGAATCATTGATTTAAGTGTTGTTTTTAATAGACTAGGCAGTAGATGACGCCAAATAATATTGATACTTTAAGGTTCCGTGTACCTACATTTGCGGGAACGTTACTTTTATCGGCCGTTTCCTCGTGGTCCTACTATTTTCGTCCTACTGACGTTCGACGGAGCCCCGCCCAAGGACGGAGCTCCTGCTTCTGTGCTTATGCCCTTTGGGCATCTTCAGCTACCTAACGAACCTGACCTACCTACTTTTACAACCACAATTAGTATTTAGTGATCAAATCTAGGTTCACTTTTTGACTAGTAGGACAAATTAGTAGGACCACGAGGAAGTATGCCTTTTATCATACTACTCCATTTGGCTATTATTTCTGACACGTTAGAGCCCTTTAATTCCAGGATTACCTACTATGGCCGCAATACGGCAAATCGCGGCATGTTTCCGCCGTCGTCGTTGGACATCGTATTCGCAAAACATGATATTCTCAAAATAGCATACAAGCAAATCATCATATGAGTAAAATACATCATTATTAGTAAGATTGATATGAATTAGACAGTGAAGACAGAGCTCCTATTTCTGGGTGGTTTGGCCCTCCGGGCCTACAGTAAATCTGACCTAACCTAAACCTACCTACGATTCTATAACCAAACCCGACTATTTTTAATTATTATGTTTTGAGAATATCGTAAAATTAGTTCTAAGGGTTAGTCATCGTTACTAATATCGTAAATGTTTGTTTGTTCCATCTTAGGGCATAGATAGTGAATATTGCATAGAAGTGATATTTTAATTTTGTCTATGTACATTGAATAATTCCCAAAGAAATAAAGACTTCTACGCCTTCTCCGAGTTCACCACATGGCACATTATACCTACTATTATAAGTAGAACCTTTTTTTTACAGTTTGTAATTCTTTAGCTCTGTCTACCTAACCCTGCTTAGTACCTCTGGGAACGTAGGCATGAGTGAGTCGTTTACTATGGTCGCTTATGTACCTACGTATGTAAGACCTTTAAATCCTGTTACCCCATTTAACTATTTAGCAAATTGCGCGTGATAAAAATCCTTATAATGTAAATACTTCTGTAAAGATCTTTCTATTGCTATAAAAAATGAAGTAGGTACCTATAGGTAAATTAATATTGCTTTTTACGTGTTCGGGTATTGTTAACAGCAACATAACGTTGACTATACGGTAACACGTCAGAAGAATATAGTTTTACCCAGTAGGTAGAATATAGACACCCGGGTTATGTACAATCATGGAAAAATCTTAACTCGGTTTAGCCCCAATACCCTTCAACAAGGTATGTCTCTTATAAGTACTGTAAAGTCCATAACAACACACTTGTTTTATTTAGTAAACACTTTTACAACGTCAAATTGCAACTTTTTGGCTGAACGGCGTTTTCTGGTGAATAAAGCAACTAAAGATCACATTTTGCACACTAAGTATTTCCTGAATTTACATCATAGATGGTTTTTTTTATGTCAATTTGTAAGTATAGGGGAAAAGCGAGCATTATGCGGTTATAAAAGTGCTCGTAAATAAGACAAGTCAGATGGTACGGAGTAGGTATACAAGTTTCCACGGTGCCTTACACCTAGGTACTCAGAAATGCGTACCGCACGCTTTAACTTTTAATAAAGTATGCAGATCTTTCCCAAGTTGACCCATATGTAAACGAAATCTTTAAAAATATACTGGCATATAGTAAGGCTTGTTCACGAAAAAAAGTAGCCACTGTGATATAACTAAGGACTTCAACATGAAATTACATTTTTTAAATAAATTAACTATAGACGGACTCTTCACCTTTCGTTTTGAGTGCTGTTATGGATATTTATATCAGATGCTATCCATTTAAGGGGTAACTTTCGAAAACTATGGATTTTAGTCTTAGATTTTGTATTTTTCACGTTTGGGTCACAGAGCTTCTTTTTTTTTCTTTACTCAAATAGATTATTGACGCTATAATGTTCCACGAATGTCTTTTCAGACTTTTAATTACCGTGTGGAGGTCATAAATTGTTTTAAATCATGGCAGAAGTACACACATTTGTATGCAATCATT
Organism: Acleris laterana; assembly: GCA_963966035.1. NCBI lineage: Eukaryota > Metazoa > Arthropoda > Insecta > Lepidoptera > Tortricidae > Acleris > Acleris laterana. The sequence continues at coordinate 13,515,554 of OZ014439.1, read as the reverse complement.
TTAGGTCTAAGCCTTAACTGGCATTATGTAGGTTTTCACAACTTGTAAGGAAAAATGTATGTATTTTAGATTCTTACACGTATAAAAGAATACTCAGTTGGCAGTTTAATTGCGGTTTGAACTACTTAGACCTACTGGGAGACAGTGGAGACTTAGTTTTTGATGGCTACTTTTTTTCGTGGACAAGCCTTATTAAGACTGCGCCGAGCAAACGTCGAGCGTCCAGTGGCGCCCTCATTACTATTATTGTGTTTTCTAATTAACTGAAGAATTTCCTTGGAATCAGACGAAATGTTTTTGTAGCGCAAGTATAAGTATAAGTATAAGGGAGGGGGACAATCTCACGTCACCAATTGACCTAATCCCAAACTAAGCTCTAGGCTTGTACTATGGGTACTAGACAACGATATAAATACTTACATAGAGAAATATATACTTAAATACATAGAAAACATCGATGACTCAGGAACAAATATTCGCGCTCATCACACAAATATCTGCCCTTACCGGGATTCGAACCCAGGACCGCTTGCTTCGTAGGCAGGGTCACTACCCAAAGTTAAATGCGTATTGACGAGCTTTTAGCATACCTAAACAAGGTTGATGATAAGGTTTAAAAATAATGTTTTGAAATTCGTTAGATACCATTTAATGTTAGTACAAAAATGCATGCTTGACAAATCTGTGAGGGATTGTATGGTAACAAGCTGGAGAGGCTATTTGCGCACCTGCGCCGAGACCGGCAGCTGCTCGGTCTGGTTGGAGGCGGAGCGCTCCATCATTTGCCTCAACCGCGCGAGGGCCTCCTCGTCTTGCAAGCGAATGCTCTCCTCCGTACATGCAATGAACGCTTGGAAAAACTCGAAAAATGTTATTTCAATGTCCAAATTAAGTATTTTATTCTTCTTCATGAGTTTTGGAAATATCTTCGAAAATATCTTTATTATTTTTTTCGATTTAATGTTGCCAAAGTTAAACAAGCTGAGATTGAGGGCATTCTCGTCCGGCATGTCCTCAGGGCCACATTCGAGCGGCTCTTCTGCAAACAGTGAATAAACATTAGGTACTTACTGTAATGGTGCATTTATACTCGTAGGTACTCAGTGCCGGATTCAGTCAGCGACGGGCCCGTAGCAGTCTCTATATAGAACCCCTTGGTTTGTTTTAGATTATTTCTTAAGTTTAGGGTTCTAAATAAAACAGAACTGGTGGAAATAGATGTCAGGGAGACGTAGTTGCCTGTGGCCTCCCAATGCGTGGGGAAAAATTTGTCAGATCTCGAAAATCGTTAGCGATATATTATGCTTCGATGTAGGTACCTAATAGTTATACATCGGTATCAACGTTCAAATTTCATGGCACTCGGTAAGGGTAGTAAAATTAATAAATACTTTTGAATATTTGAATAATAACGTTTAATTTTTTTTTTGTTTTTACACTCATACACTGCGGTAATCTGTAAATATACTAAAAGAGGTTGATATTCTAAATACGTCATAAAACCTCAATACTCATTTCGCATTCGAAAAATAAAACTATGTTAAATTTCCCAACGAATGTCAATTTAACTGTCATTCAAAATAATCTGTAAAGTCAAATAATAGTTTATCGAAACATTCATAATTCATAAGTTTCATAACTGAAAATTAGCTTTAATGACAAATGCCCAATCAAACTCCGTGTTAGACTGAGATAATGGACTCAACACAATATCCTGATTTTATATTTATTTACATTTTTAGTTATTTTTTACTTATACAAAATAAAGGTTTAAAATACTAAGTGTATTTGTTTGTATTTGTTTTTCTGCCGACCATACATTGCCATGAAATTTGAACGTTGATTCCGATGTCTACTAATAGTCTATAGAACCGTCCCTTTCTATTTCAAACATAAAAAAGCCGCCTCGACACAAGTTTAGCACTAGCTGTGACGTAGAAAAGATCATTGTGGCCTTTAAGCTCTTTCACCATTAGTAGAAGTTTGTTTATTTCCGCAGTAAATATTTTTTGTTTGTTTTTGAGACGACCTCAACTATTAAGCTTGAGTATTTTCAAAGGACCTTTTAAAAAAGTTCCTGATATCAATTATTTTTTGTGTAGAACTATGCCAAATTACATCTTTGTAGTACCAAGAACCTCGGAGTTAAACCGCAAACGGACGGACGAGCGGCCGGACAGACGGACATCTAATAATCTAATATCGCGAATCTATATGGGTTCCTTAGTGTTCTACGGAACTCTAAAAAGTAAGGGCCGTCACAAGATACGTCAAAGTTAACGTCAAACCATAGCATACTACTGTCATCTTTGACGCATCTCGAGACGAGCATAGAGTTAAGATTTTGTTTTACTAGAATTCAACCCTAAAAAAAGAATAAAAATAATAAAAAGAAAGAAATAAATAAAACAGAACTGGTGCCGTGCGGCCTACTTACTGAATAAACATCTTTTATCTTTTTATCTTTTTTTATCTTTTTAAAAGAAAAAGGATAATAGGATAGGATAGGGATAGGTATGAAAGAAGATTGCAAAGTTTTAATCGGAATAAATATTTTGATCGTAAAATGTAGGTACTTTAAACTTGATGGAAATGCTCTTTGATGCAAATAATGAGACACGTATTTCAGCGATTACTAAAATTCATCCCCTAGAGGGATGAAAGGGCGTTGCAAAGTTTGAATAGAGATAAATATTTTTATGATCAAGTTTTCTTGACTCTTGGTAGAAGTGCTCTTCAATGCAAATAATCTACCAATACGTTTAAGGAAAAACTACCCCAAAGGTGATAAAAGGGAGGTTGGAAGTTAAGAAGTTGAGACTTCGGTAATTTTTGAAGTGAGAAATATTGTGATCATTGGTATTCAGGCTACTACTGTTTACTTAAACAATAACACTGTTGGCGATTTCGGAAAACTACCCCTGATGTGTTTTCTATGTCTATAAAATAAATAAACGATGTATCGTATTGCTTAGTTTTTTTGACTTCGTGTAATTCTTAGTACCTATTTTCTTCAGTGAAAGAAGCGAAAGAGATTTGTCAGGATTGTAGCAAGTGGAAAGAAGTGGTCTCTGCCTACACCTCTGGGAAACAGGCGTGATTTAATGTACATAAAATAATAATATAATAATAATGTGTATGTAATAATATGTATGTATGAAAAATACTTACTTTTTTTTAAAGTGAGAAATGTGGAAATTGATATAAGTAGATGTAGAGACTGTTAGATACATGAAACTCGATATAAATACCATTAAAAAAATGTTCGAGTTTCGGACTTTTTTCATTAACAAAACTCTTTGAAGGTGATGTAAATATCTGTACCTTCTTTTAACAGTAGTAGTTCTGTCCCCCTTCGCAGACGAAGTGGCGGGCAGAAAGCTAGTCAAGTACCTACCTATATTAATGAGTATAATAATTTATACATATCAGAATAAAAAGGGTTCCATGTCCGTCTTTATAACATAGTAAATAACATCATGCCAATTTCACTGACGCTCGATCTTCATTTATCATCCTTCTTTATATTTACAAATTATTCTAAAATTAATTTACCAGTAATAAAAGTAATTTCGTCGCCAAAGATGTAGGTGTTGCGTCCGATCGGCAGGCACGGGTCGGTGGCGTCGACGAGGCGCGGCGGCGGGCGTTCGAGCTCGTGCGCCGCGCGCCGCACCGCGCACAGGAAGTGGCGCACCGTGTGCGGCTCGCCGATGCTGCAGTACAGCTCGTACAGGCTGCGCAGGGGCACGAAGCTGCCGTACCCGTTCACCAGGTGCCCTTTGATTGATGATTAATAAAAACCAGCACGACAGCACGGAGGTACCTACTGCAACTTATATGAAGACGGCCGATTTTTTTTCTGAAGATGGCCGAAAAAAAATCGTTTTCAGTATGTTGTACAGTCAGCAGCAGAAGTAGCAACGCAACCGAAGAGGTCAAAATTCATGTGCACTCGACTCTATCGTCAAGAAAATACGTCGTGTCTTTTACTTTTGATGCTGACTGCATCTGGAGGTCTCCCCTACCACAAAAAAAAGACCATGGGTACACGATTAATTGTATAAAGACCCTTTGTTCTTCCCTTATTTTTCTAAAACGGAATATGTCAATATTGCTACAAAGTCTAAGATGCAATATGGTATAAAACGTCTTTCTAATTATTAGGTACTTACTACATATGTCTAACGCGTCCGATATTTTCTTCCCACCTTTGAGGTTTCCAAGACGTTTGCCATCCTTCTACGGTAACCTATCGATGTTTCGAAACCTTTCGCCCGCTGTTCCGTTGGTCTATAGGTATAATAACAATCCTGTGCCTACCTAAAGAACCTACTTATCGGCCGAAATTAACGTAAGATTAAGTTGTAAATCTGCAAAAGCTAAACAAATAGGTACCAGTTGCATAAATTTAATTTTACCTTTACAGCGATTCGCACCCGGTAAGATAACCAGATCCATAAACTTTCTGAAAGCACATGCCATAATCGTGTCTGGTTTTGTTTCAGGAAGTGTTTTCTTGGCGTACAGCGCACTCGCAACAGCGATCAAGCTATGCAAGAACTGCCAATAGTATATTTTTTCGAATGGGTTGTGTGGTGTTTTAGCGATCCATTCAGAATTTTTATAAAACATCTCATCTATTTGAACTAGGGTAAAGCCTTTTTCGATTATGTTACAATCATAATACAGTTGCCAAAGATACAATCGTATGAGAATAGGAGTAAATTTGATACTCCTCACGTTACAAATTGTGGCGTATTTGTAATAAATTCTTCTCAAGTCATTTTCGTAGCACCTCAAAGAATTTCGAAGCGACGTTTCTTCGAAACTAATTAAGTCTTCAAAGTCTATATTGGTGACTTCTCCCACCATTTCTTTACGCCAGTAATTTGATGAAACATCGGTTCCTAAAGATCTATTGTTTTCAAAAAACTCGTTAATAATACCAGCTCTGACGTCAGCTTCCTTATCCAGGTTCTTAAGTGCTTCTTCAATGTGGTAAATTAGACCAACACTATCGTCATACATGTCGAAGTGGATGGGCTCAATTATTTTATTTTCGTTATTGTCATGAGAAAGAACGCTTTCCTCGTCATTCGGTCCTAGGTTATCATCAATAAATAACTTTTTATGCTGTAGAATTAGCCCACTATTTGACACAAGCCTCCCGACACCATGCTTTAAGTTATTCTTGAACTCCCCTTTATAATGCGACCCTAGGCCTAAACCCAAATTTAGCACACCATAGCCATTACGTTTGCCCCTGTGCCAATGTCCACGGAAAGCATTTATAGATGGAACCGACATTGTGTTATTGTAATATGCATCCCAGATGTAGATTCCGTAACCAGACATAACACCGTTTTTCCAAAAACCTCTGTAAAACTAAAGGTTTGGTGGTTAATTACATTCTAGACAAGTGCAATAACCGAGGGCGCAGATAAACTTACATCGTGGTTTGGCCAGATCATCAAACCTTTCCCGTCCCTCACGTACAGGTCCCACTGCCCTTTGTAACCGCTCTTTTCGCAGTATTCTCGTGCTCCGAATCCATGACGAACATTCTGAAAGGAGAAATAGTTAGGTACAGTCAAAGTCATAACATAAATAAATCCACGTTCTCAACACGTTAAAAATATCTACCTACACGCCTCTAAGTATGCTACTGGCAATGAGGTTTGAGTACGGAAGATAAGTCCATTAAAGGACTGTATAAATGGTTGCCTAGTATTGTTTGAAGGAAGAGTGAAAGACCCACATGAACCCAATCCCCGTCGTAAGAGTTCTTGAAGGTCTTGGAGTAGTAGATGACGCCCTGGCCGTGCTTGGCGCCGCTGTACCAGCCGCCGTGATATGAACGCTGGCGGCGCGAGTCCACGTATAGCCCGCGCCCGTGCCGCAGGTTGCCCACGAAGTCGCCCTCGTACCAGGTGTCGTCCTTCCACGTGATCATCCCTTTCCCGTTAATTTCGTTGTTTTTGAATTGTCCCTAGAAGGAGACTCAATTAATTCTAGATTATAGAATTATTTAGATGTACTTATACATAGTCTAGTCCTATAGGAGCCCAAAACGATTTTTGTAATTCTGCCAAGCCCTTAAAGAGGCATCGTCATCATCATAATTTCAGCCGAAAGACATCCACGACACATAGGCTTCACCCAAGATTTGCCACAAGGACACGTCTTGCGTCCCTTCAATCCATCAGTTTTTCCGCACCTTGTTGGAGGTCTTCCCACGCTGCTTCTACCGGTACGCGGACGCCACTCGAGAAGTCTTCGACCCCGCAGATAGCTGCTTTGCGGGCGATTTGCCTCGCCCTTTGCTACTCGAGTCTAGCAGTTATATTATGTTTCCCCAGAGTCATCGACGCATAATCGGCTAGAACTGAGCAAAAATCTTTTATATCAATGCAATAAGAGCGAAAATGACGTCGTTTCGTTTGCATCGACGAATCGAGCCGAGCAGAGCCGAACAACACCTTCACTCTTACTGCACGGACATAAAACTTGTTCTTACCCGCTCAAGCCGATTCGGCGTCGATACCGATATCTGGGGAGACCCTTAGTCGGTGACTTTGGTTTTCGCGCGGATCTCTTAATTTCTGATTTGATTCGCCAAGAAATTCCGAGCATAACCCTCACCATATCCCTTTGAGTGACCTAAAGAGGCATTACAACTTTATAATAGCTGCGTAATAACGAGTAGGTACGTACAAGATAAACCGTGCCATCGGCCCACTGGAAGCGTCCTTCTCCATTCATACATTTCGCGGATATATTCCCTTCGTAGAAGTTTCCGTTCTTGAAGCGTATAAGTGCACGCTCATCGGGCGCCGACCACCACACTGGGTACGGGTCAGTCTGTGGGCAGAGGTACATTCATATTTATTTACTTATTACGAGGAGAATCCCATTTTCAGTGGTTTATCTGAGATATTTTTCGTGAGGGTTCTGCTGCAATGGGATATTATTTATTGTGAGAGGTGCTTGTGGAGGTAAAGTATAGGCTTGATTTTAAATACCTACCTATAAGATAACATGTTTTTGAAGTAAGTATTCTTTGTTAAAAGATTATTTTCACGGCTCCGTAGTGAACGTAAGGAACCCTTATAGATTCGCAATGTCCGTCTGTCCACGGTTTTACTCAGATAAAACTGTAGATAAAGCTGTAGGTAATTTGGTATAGTTAAGTATAGGTACCTACATTTAAGACTGCACCGAGTAAACGCCGAGCGTCCAGTGGCGCCCTCATTACTATAATTGTGTCACTTGCCATAATGTTAATTTGCCATAAAGGCATTTTTTTTGAAACTGTAAACCTTTCAGGTAATTTTTACATGCCATCGTATAGAGCCTAATAGGTTAGGTTAGGTTTGTTTTATAACAATTCTGAATAGTTCACGATTTCAGAAAAAATGCCTTTATGGCGAATGAATATTATGGCAAACGACAGAGAACCAAACTTACGCCTTCATTCCCAGATTAGGGTAGGCAGAGCTACAGAATTACAAACAACTTTAAAAACTTGTTGATAATTCTAATCACATTGGATACCTCTCAAATATCATTTTGTATAGATGTAATTATTAATTGTAAAAAAGTTATTACTAAATAAGGATGTAGAATTAGGTTACCGAATTACCAACTCATAAAATTTGCTTCATTAGTTTCATTACCTCTGTCGACCCCACTCTGGGAATGAAGGCGTGGTTTGTCGTTTTCTAAAACATTTATTCTATGACAATGATTGAAAAGGGCATGCTTCGGTCATTTGGAAAGAAGATTGACGAAAGAGATACCATTGAGAGCGAAAGGTCGGAAGAGGCCGCCCTAGGTGTACTTTTACGAATCACATCGGAGAAATACTGGAATAGGGCCGAACCTTACTTAAGTAAGTACCCGAAACCGACGTGCATGCATGACTCGATACATGAATGTGGAAGAAGCGAAAGAGATCTCAGGATCGTAGCAGGTGGAAAGAGTGGTCTCTGCCTACCCCTCTGGGAAACAGGCGTAATAATAAATACCTAATAATAATAAATTATTTATTCAAAGAAAACAGGCATGGGATATTAATAATTGTTCGCCAAACTGCACAATCAGTTTGTAGGCGAAAACTGGGTGCTCTTGTTGTTACATTTTTTACAAACTATTTCTTACAAAATATGTAATTATAGTTTAGGTAGGTATTTGTTAGATAGCGAGGTAAATTTGAGTTTTCGTTTTAGACATTTCATTTTCTTTCCACCTATTTATTATTTTAGGTATTAAATACATTCTTGTTCTCATTCCAAAATAGTTGTTAACTTTAGGGACTCTTAATTTTTATTAGCTACAGCTGTGGTGTTGTGAATGAGTAATAAGTACACTTTTTAAATTGGTCATTTCGTGATTTAATGTATGTATGATGTATGTTATTTTTACCTTTTTGTTTCATTAGGTGGGTATATAAAGTACGTCCATAATTATCCGCTATCCACCTTTAGCGGTGACGGCCGTTTGTCTAGATTGTGTTATTAAGTTTTAAAAATAATTCCAAAACAAGAAAAAGTTAAAGTACTTAATTGCATTTTGAAAATGGTACCTATTGGTCTGAGACAGCTTTTGATAAACCCCATGTAAGTAGGTAATTGGTAAAAAACTTTTCTTTTTTTGTACTTACCTGAGCGGAATCCGACATTGTTATCTTTGATCGGCTTCGTCTAGATTTTTTTGTTGCTGTAAAGGTTTAAGGTGATTACTTACCAGTTTAATTAAAAATTGTACATTGCTCTTGTGTATCTAGGTACTAGAGGACAAGATAACTAGCAGGTTGAACTTATTATGGTCGCTCAGACTAGTCGGACTGACAAACGAGAGGGACGCAGCTGTGTTAGACTGAGAATAGTAGATTATACACCGAGGGGATAAAGCACAGTTTTATGTCACGGGCGCGATATTGAATCCTGAACGTAACGAAGGACTCCAGATTTAACTCCCGAGCGCAGCGAGGGTGTCACGAGTTAATTCCCGAGCGAAGCGAGGGAATTAAGAAGAGTCCTGAGCGCAGTGAGGGGTTCAAGCGCGCCCTAGACGAAAACAGCTTTATCCCCGAGGAGTGTACTCTACTTTTCTCACCTTTTGCGAGACAATAAAAAAGCGAGTCTACTAAAAACAGCGTTAGTAAATTAAAATTAAAAGTGAAAATTGATATTTGATGTTTTCTTCAATTTTGATATACATATTTATTTAAAACTTTGCAGTTATCACCAATGTATTTTATTGCAGCGTCTTACAATACTCGCGGCTTTTGTTTAATTTCAAATGTGTTCCATTCAGCTTGCCGTGGCCAGCTCGATTTTAGAAAATGATCGATTTTCAAATTAGGTTCGACGCGGCGGTGGCGGCGGCGCCGCGCCCGGCCTTCGAGTATTAGTTGATCTTTTATTACGAAATTAGACTTTAAGGCCATTGTAATAAGAACTATGAAAAGTGAAAATATTACAACCCAGCGGGTTATAATGAGATTCAGTACAACATTACACCCCGGCTAAAGCCAAGGGCTTTAATGATTTGGTTTGCGTAAGGTTTGCATGATATGTAATTTGGCATTGTCGAGCAGGTGGTGTGGAATAGTACATTGTGCATCAAGGGCGGTAAGAAGAGGATTGCTAACGAGAGACTATTAGAAGCCCGACGCCGAAGGCGGAGGGCTTTTAATGACTCGAGTTTGCAATCTCCTTACTGCCCATGATACACACAATGATTTTCATCACATTAGCGAGGAAATAAAAAACAAATAGAAAAAAAAACCTTTTCTTTACATTTCGCTGGCAGCAAATCATTGTTGAGTAGTTGAGCCGCATTTAACAAATCAGGTGGTGTTGATATCACTACAGATTCTTCCGATGAGGAAGTCATATTTAGTATGTTTTTTTCGTACCTTTAAACAAAATACGCTTCGGAAACAACAATCAAACAAAATTAAACGAACTCGATTCGCTAAGCTAAAAGAGTTTGACAACTTTTTTTTAGTCTACCACAGATAATGCCTAGAATTGCTTTTTTTTAAAACTTGACAAATACAGGCCATTCTGCCAGATTGTACAAATTTTCAAAATGAAATTTAATAAAATAATTGCAAATGTCTCTGAAATAATGGTAAAATAGAAATATAATGCAGACAAATGTGCCGTATAAGTTTAATTAAACAGTAAAATTAGTTTGTAGCCAAATTTTGAATATAGGAAATAAACCTTGGCTGATTTTACACCTCCTTGGTCTGAAATGATGTACAAGTGGAGTCTATATTTTAAAACTAAACTCATAACTCCCTAGGGAGTTATGAAAATCTATAACTCCCGCGGGAGCTAAGTCGGCTATAACTGCCCTAAACGCCTGCGTGTTATAAAACCCTTTCCGAGCAAGTGTGATGAAAAGTAATTTACCTACGTACATACATGAACTCACGCCTTTATTCCCAGAGTGGGGTAGGCAGAGCTGCAGAATTTCCAACAACTATAAAAACTTTTTGATAATTCTGTAACCACATTTTGAACACTTAGGCGAAGTGTTTACCAGTGTATTAGTGACACGCCTTTATTACCTTAGTCGGCTTTTACGAGATCCACGGAAAGATACGGAGTGGCACTATTCTAATCCATAATACCACACGGGGAAGTAATTTAATCCCTGTTTGAATACTATGGACTGACAGGCCAACATCGGCCAGTGGACTGTTGATCAGTGGTGCCCACTATCCACGCTGGGACGATTAACAAACGGCGTATTTATGACGGTCATATTATAACTCAAAATACAACATAAGTTCCAAGGTTTAAGCAAGTAGTTGCAGCTATAACCATGAATGGTGGTCATTTCTTCAAAGCAAAACTTCCTTTATTTACTTAATGACAGCTATAAATTTACCAGGAGTTTCCTTCCCCTTCCCTTTCTTTTTCGAATTAGTGTCACTTGGCGTTTTCCCTAAATATAAGTTGGGCACGCTCTCGACTGGTATCTGCGGCTCTATAACATCCCATGACTCGACGATGCTGTCCAGCATGGACTCGAACATCAAATTGATTAACTCGTTGCGGACGCAGCCGCTGGGGCGGGAGGACAGGGACAGCCCGGACTCGCTCGCCAGGCGCACGGTGGAGGGCGGCCGCGTGTAAGACAAACCCTCGTCTCCTTGGACACTGTGCTTTCGCTCCCCGTCCATTATAAGGGAGCTATCGCGACGGGTCACCGTCCTTTGAGAATCAAGGTAAAACATCTTATTTATACAAAATACTACTATAATAAAATAATTATTAGGTTCCTCTATATATTGATAGTTTATCAATATGACCACTGAATATGACTAGCAATTTACTTGACAGCTAAAAACGTTGACATTTATATAACCATCGAGCCTATATTGATTAAGTTAAGTGCTAAGGTGGTATATACTCTTCACACCTTCGTAAACTTTTAGGGTTCACTACATTTAAAGGAAAAATAGAACCCTTGTAAGATCACTTTTGTGTGTCAGAGATTTTTCTTGAAAACCAAGCAACAGAAACTTGAAATTTTGGACAATGCTAGACTATGGACTATCTTGATGACGCGAACATAATTTATAGAGCGTCAAAAAACTGGATAAAAAGTTAAATTATAGTACATTACTTAACAAGGGCTGTAAAAGAAAGAAAGCCCGAAATCGCAGGTATTTGAGACCCGAGCCGTAGGCGAGGGTTGTAAATATGCGATAGAGGGCTTTCTTTTTTACTGCCCGTGATGAGTACACAATTTTACGTCTTCACCTGGCCACAATGCGAGTTTTACCGTGCGCGCAGCGTGCGATAAAACTCACATTATGGCCAGGTGTTACGTAAATATATATTATGTCAGGCGACAATATCGCACAAGTTGACCTAGTCCTAAACTACTCTATCAAACGCAAAAAGTTTTTGTAAATCGGTCCAGTGCAGTCGTGTTTGAGTAATCGGGGAGCACAAATAAAAAAAAAACGACGAAATGAGATTCTCCTTCTTTTGAAGTCGGTCAAAAACACGTCGATCGAAACCGCCGTAAGCGAGCGGGCAACATCTGGAGAGCTAAAACATTTTTACCCATCATTGATGTATTCTAGGCGTGCAGAACTAAGTTTATATCCGTCACCTTCTGACACGTAAATAAGAACGAGAGTGACGGAAGCGCTATTTACATTTGACACGCGATATAGACGCAGCCATACTAGGCCCGGTATACTCCATATTCATATTATACTCGTTAAGAGGTAAAGTTTGTGCCGTTGTAGGGGGTAAACTCTGGACCGATTTAAAAAAATATTTTACCAATAGGAAGCCCCGTTAGGGTGAGGGAACCAGTAATGTACAAGGACCAATGATGGAAACTTGATTCGTATTTTATAGAAGATAAGGGTTATTAATTTATTTTGCAGCAATCAATTTAGAACCGTATTCAATTTGAATTAAGAGTGAAGTGTCTATTACTAGTGCCTGTCAGCTAAAAGTGCCCACCATTGGCGCCGTCACTCTATTTGTGAGTGTGTTTGCAAGAGGCTATAATATAACCAGAAAAAAAAGTTTATTGATCAACGAAGTGGGCACGGGAACATCTAGTTACATATAAAGTAAGTACTACAGTAGTTGTACCAGTAGGTACTTAGTAGTGACCATCTGAATCTAGTCGCGACTACAGTAATTAAAAAGAGGTGTAACGATGAAACCCTTAAATGTTATAATCAATGTTGTACGGACTTAGAAGATAACATCACATCCTAAATTTTTCATTAAACAAAGACGAAATAATAAATCTACCATATCGTCCAATATGAAACTTGGAGATGAACAAGCACAAGATCCATTTACAATCAAAATTTAGTAAATTCTAGTGCAACTGAGATAATAACTATAGATAAAACGGTATGGACAGATCCATTGAAATCAATGTAAATATTGTAAATCACAGAAATTATGACCTTAAATAAAATAAAAAAGCTCAATTAATCCAAGGGACCGGGCCCGGATAAATTTACAAGATTTCATATTTTCAAGACTTTAATTTTATTCGTTTTATAGATACTGTTTGGAAGGAGAAAGACACTAATAGTTTTAAATTTTCTCTAGAATGAATAATTATTTTATTATTAATTTATTAAGATGTACTTATTCTAAAAGGGCGTAACTTCATTTCTACGACACAATGGACATATTACGTTAATCTGTATATAAAAAAGTATCATGTCAACCGATAAAGGGCCACTTGCACGAAAAGTTTAACCCTGGGTTAAGGCACTAACTCGAGTTAGTAGACGTCAGATTCATACGAAAACTGTCATTTTAACTCGGGTTAGGGCCACTTGCACGAAAAGTTTAACCCTGGGTTAAGACACTAACTCGAGTTAAAATGTCAGTTTTCGTATGAATCTGACGTCTACTAACTCGAGTTAGTGCCTTAACCCAGGGTTAAATTCTGCGTGCAAGTGGCCCTTAGTGTCCTAACCCAGTGTTAAATTTTTCGTGCAAGTGGCCCTAAGGCCGACTTGCGCGGACCAGAGTCAGCCCTTAACCCAGAGTTAAGCGTCTACTTTTGTACGTGATTTGCCGCCTAACCTCGGGTTAAGACACTAACGCCCACTTGCGCGGACCAGAATTAGCCCTTAACCCAGAGTTAAGCGTCTATTTTTGTACGTGGTTTGCCGCCTAACCTCGGGCTAAGACGCTAACTCTGGTCCACGCAAGTGGGCCTAAGGGCCACTTGCACGAAAAGTTTAACCCTGGGTTAAGACACTTAACTCGAGTTAAAATGACAGTTTTCGTATGAATCTGACGTCTACTAACTCGAGTTAGTGCCTTAACCCAGGGTTAAATTCAGCGTGCAAGTGGCCGTAAGGCCGACTTGCGTGGACCAGAGTTAGCGTCTTAACCCGAGGTTAGGCGGCAAACCACGTACAAAAGTAGACGCTTAACTCTGGGTTAAGGGCTAACTCTGGTCCGCGCAAGTCCGCGTAACTCGAGTTAAAATGACAGTTATCGTATGAATCTGACGTCTACTAACTCGAGTTAGAGTGCCTTAACCCAGGGTTAAATTCTGCGTGCAAATGGCCCTAAAGTCTCTATCCATCTGTCAATAGTGTCAATGTCTAATTTGAAGTATGACAGCTTTTTTTCTCGTGAAAATGGCAATGGTATTATATCTATTCAGGCATAGTATTGGTAAAACTCGATATTTTCATAACTTACTTGTAATTTTGAAAATAAAGAAAAATAAATCTAAATAAATATTTTGCCGTGTTCAGGAGGTAAAACCCTTTCGATTCGTATAGTAATTTGCAGGTGTCACCAAAATGAAATGTTGTCAATTACCGCCAATTATTGTGCACCGATGTGCAAAACCTCTATCTCAACCCTTAACACTCATATTTAATAGATCCCTTGAAACCGGTATATTTCTGTCAGTCTGAAAAGAGATAAGTATAGTGCCAATTTATAAAAACGGATCGCAAGTATATCCGTCATGCCAAAAAAAAATTAAACTATGGTATATCCATATGTTCCTTCTCATTCTGCTCAACAGCTTACTGATAAGCAATATGGATTTATACATTCAAGATCAACTAGTACCAACTTGATCGCATGTGTTGACACATTAACACAGCAAATGGATAATCGCATGCAAGTGGATGCTGTTTACACCGATTTTAGCAAGACGGTCGATACTAGTCGATAGAGTTAATCACAAAATTTTATTAGACAAGCTGTTGCGCGGTGGGATTGATGGAACGTTACTAGCCTGGTTTGTCTGGTGACTGACAATGACAACTGTATGTGTCCTTAAACGGGAAGCGTTCTAAGTCATTTTGTGCAATTAACTGGCGTCCCGCAAGGCTCAAATTTGGGGCCGTTGCTGTTTGTTATTTTTATTAACAGTATTGTAGATTGTTGCCATAACTCAGTGCCTTACCTTTATGCGGATGATTTAAAAATTGTTCGACCAATTCTTAGTGGCGCCGATGGCTTACTTTTACAGGACGACATAGATAGGCTGAGTTTCTGGTGGTCGCAGAATAAAATAGAGATGAACACTATAGCAAGTGCTCTTATATTACCTAATTTTAGTCGCAATAGAACTATAGTACCGAACGAATATAATAAAGCAGGTAATGAACTACAAAGAGTTGATATAATCAGGGATTTGGGAGTAATATTGGATGCTCAATTTAACTTCAAAGCTTGTCAAGAAGGCATGTCGAATGATGGGATTTTTAATTAGAAATAGTAAACAATTTAAGCGTGTAAGTACGAGGGTTTTACTTTATAATACATTAGTGAGAAGCAATCTCGAATATTGCTCTCAAGTTTGGTCACCTTACCATGAAGTTCACAAAAGCCGCATTGAAAGATTGCAAAAATGCTTTCTAATATACCTACTTGGGATTTGCTTCACACAATGCTAATAAACTTCGCTCATATGAGGTAAGACTTAAGTTCTTTCGATTTGCTTCTCTCAGCAGCAGACGAAAATCTCTGGATCTAACATTTATTTACAAGCTAGTCAACTCACCCACTGCCCAGAGCTTCTGAGTAAGGTCAAAATTGCAGTGCCGGTAAGATTGCCTCGTCCTGGTACTTATAAATTATTTAGAGATAAGCTTAATAAAACTAATTTAGCCGTAATTCAACACTGTCAAGAATGATGAATTTGTATAACCACCTACCAGGCTCGGTGGAAGCTGATATATTTCACGATAAACTTAATCATTTCAAAAGGAAAGTATTGAAATTTCTCAGGTCCTCAACATTGTAAACATCCCACGCGTTTTATGTTTTTATGTTAAGTTTGTATTCGTTTTCGTAGGTTCCTAGTTCTAGGTTCGTAGGTTCGTAGCTTCCTAGCCACATATGTAAGTTGTGGTTACCTATACGTAGATAAGCATCAACCTGGACTGTATATGATATAGAATTAAGAATTTGTACCATGTATTATCTGTTGGTAATCCTTAATAAATAAATAAATAAATAAATAAAGTACCGCATAAGCGACTTTACTTAATTGTTATGTTGCAAAAGAGCCCTGTCATAATGACCAAATTATTAACCTACTTTATTAATATTAAGTACAGGTAAGTGCAAAAATATGTATCGAAAGAATCCTCTGATAAATATGTTACGAAGTTCTTATTACACTGAAATAAGGTCCGTTGGAACATATTTTTGAGATGCTGCGTCCTCCCACGTTTTTACACTTGACTGTACGTACTCACGGGTTTTCTGCAATTGTCCTATCCTATAATAGCTAAACAGTTAACGTCCTTGCCCATACTTTAAGCTTATTTAGGTTCTGCTGTTTTGGGTATGCTTATAAAGCGGGATCTGTTCCATTTTGGGAATCAGCGGTTTACAGATGGTCGAAGATTAAAGTGCAGAGCTACTAATGACATAATAAGGCTCGTGAACGGTCATAAATATTGTTGAATCGCCATTGATAAACATAAAACACAATTTTATCTTTCATATTGTTGTACTTTAAATAAAAATTTAACTCTATTTTTTATTTTGGGTCTGGTCTCGTCTCGATGGAACCGGAATCTTCCTGTACCGCTCTTCGCATTATCAAGTAAATCTTCGTTTATCATATTGCGACCTATGGATGACAACAAAATGAACGTCAATTAATGCGTAATATTTATAGGTAGTTAGGTAACATGTAAGAGTATATAAAGATATTAACCCCAGTTCCACAACTTCCACGGACGCCAAAACCGCCAAATGGAGGCGTCTTCGTTCAGGTCTAGGCTGGAAGAGTTGTTGAGCGGTTCGATAGAAACGATGTCACCAGGCAGCTCTGTCTGCGGCGACTCTTCATCCCCCCAACAGTAATTGATGAGGCAGAGTGCAGCACAGAACACCAGCACCTTAGTCATAAATGCTAGTATTAAAGGCGAATGAATAGTCTACTATTATGTATTGCGATAAAAACGTGCACACAAAACTTCCCCAATAATATAAGTAGTTGGGGCTAATGAAAGGTTATTTACATGTTTTTAGAAAAGGTAATAAGTACATCTTTGTAATACAGCCGCAAAGCATCTAAGAAGTCGACTGTGAAAATAAGACAAATATATGAAATTCAATATTTAATAAATCAATAAAAGGAATCAAGTAACTACTGAGAGGAAACCATGTCATCAGTAATCATGCAAGCCCCGAATGGACATCATTTAAACGCAAACTATTACTTACGGGATAAAAACACACTTAGATACTCTTGTAGGTAAATGAATCAAGAGCAAATGCAAGATAATTCCAAAATTATGATTCGGGTTATATTTGACGATAATTTTATTTAAGAAAGGTAGATTTGTTTACCAATTAAGGCAAGTACGGAGAAACAGAGTTTAAGAACCTGTTCCATTTTCACAGTACGTTTAGATATCGCTCGCTCAGGTTTACCTTTGAACTCATCCTTTTAATGGATGTGACACTACACTTGACTACTAAGTTCGTGGACTGAAACGCGTGAATGCGTAGAAAATAGATTCTGCTTCACTTATATTAACTTCAATTATATGGAGCGGATGTTTCATTTCACATTTGCTAATGTAGTTAGCGTGAAGCAACGGCACGGCAGTTTAATGAAGGAATTAAACTGTTGACCCAAAATATTTCTGAAACCATAATTAACTATAAAGCATACGTTACAATCAATAAGTTTTCATTAATTTGTTAACTTGACGAATTGATGTATCCATCCGACGTAAACTCATTCAAGCAAGACTACTAACATGACATTCACTGTTGCGTTGCGTTTTATTAAGTATTTGATTGCGCGCCAGAAGTAGGTTAATACCTGCATAATTATGTAACTGAGCAATTATGAATATGTTTTTGTACGTACGGCCGACGTCATAAATATATACAGGTAGGTACGTTCCTAAGACATCAAAAATATCTATACGCCGACGTACGATAAGGTCTATGTACCTATAAGTAGGTACATATATTTGGTGCGACGGCAGTATAGATATTATTAGTGTTTTGATTAAAAAGTCACGTATGTTCACTGCCAGATGAGGTAACAGCAAACTAAAAATATAGGCGCCTCCCTAGGTAGGCATGAGTTGCGAGAGGTGCTTATAAAAAAAGCGGTATCCATACAGGTGTCCCAGACTTTATGTAAATATTACTGTATAAGGAAGCCCTTTCTTTACCGGTACACCGGCCTATAACATAGTTTTAACTTTCCAATATGGCAACTATTTTAGTAGGAGTTATTAAAGTTTAAATGATACTCGTGGCTCTCCCCTTGGACTAAAAAAGGCTATCATTTTAAATTCCCAAACTTAATGCCTAGTTCTCAATAGCGTATATTTAATGAAAAATCATTTTAAAATATCACCGCATTTGAAATAAATTCATACTTTCTAAGTCATTCGGCTTTACTCGTTTTTAATTGAACAACTTTGAAAAAAAGTCCTCTAGGCCGTTGGCGGATTTAAACATATTTCGGAATCGTACGAGTAAATACTACTTATAATGTCCAAAAAATAAATAAACACCTGCTTTTCTTCCTTGCGACCTGATTTCGCACCCATCCCAAAATGCTCAGTGTTTGAATTAGACAGATTTGATCTGTGTAAAACACGCTATTTGATGCAATTTGAGCAATAGATACACGTAAAACCTACAATTCCTTGGGTACTTCCGGAATCTCAGGGAAGGTACCTCAGGTTAGGGTAGACAAAATCACGCAATAATGGGCTATAAAATTAATTATATGTTAGTAGTTTTTTTTTTCAACCTAAGATTATTTTGAGCCGCTTGATCAAAAAGTGTCTCTTAAAACCGATCAGAACTGTTTAACTCAAACTTGAGCATTTTGGGTCGAATGCGAAATTTAAACAAAATGCGGTCAGATGAAAGAAAAGCAGATGTAATTTAATTCCTTACCCATATTAATTTAGCACTTGTTGCACAATTTCGAAATCTTGTTTAACGCCGCCGACTTTCAAGCCGAGTTGCCACCATGGTGTAGAGAAATTATTTTCAGTACGAACAAACAAATTTGTGTAATGGAAAATAAGAAATGCTTTAATTACCTGGAAAGTAGGTACCTATGGATTTATTTCAAATGCGTTGATATTTTGGAATTATGGTGTTATTCAATACATTGCTACGTTATTGAAGATTAGATATAAAGTGTTGTAATCACAAATTATAGCAAATTTTAGCCAAGGAAGGTAATGGCGTACCGCAAGGTAGCGTTTTAACCCTAATATCTCTGATAGGTATATTAGGTCCTTACCTATGAAATTGGCGTTTTATACGGAGAATTTTATGAAAACGGTAGTTTTCATACATTTCATTTTGCAGATTATTTAAGTAACGTCAAATTCAAACCAAACAAAATTCTGTCAGGAATATTGGACAGTTCTAAGCTATATTGAAAATATCTAAATTACTTAAAAATAGTTAGCTTCATAAAATTCTGCACAATTGAAACACTTGAACTTGGAGCACATGAAAAGAGTTGAGTTCACACTTTAATTTTAAACATTAAGTAAGAAATGTATTATTTGTATCTAAATCCTTTGTTACATAGTGTATTAATGAAATTTAGACAGAATTTGGAAGTTAAAATTGAAATGAATAAATTCCGTACGAAATAAAACACGTAAAAAAAACGCCAATTTCATAGGTAAGGACCCAATATTAAAAAGTTAAAACTATATTCTCGACCGTTTGGTAAAGGAAGAGAACCAGTGAATCTCATTCCAGGAGTTACGCGTGACAATAGCTTTCAGATGTTCAAATAGGAGGTTCGTTGACCGGTTATTTTTATAGTTTACTAGCGACCCGCCCTCGCTTCGCTTCGGTTTATGTGAGTTTTCTGTAATACCCGTACGTAAAACAAAGTTTATTATACATGAAAACCTTCCTCTTGAATTATCCTATCTATTAAAAAAAACCGCATCAAAATCCGTTGCGTAGTTTTAAAGATCTAAGCATACATAGGGACAGACAGCGGGAAGCGACTTTGTTTTATAATATGTAGTGACAAGTTGTGAACGAATAGAAACGAACTATTTTAATGAGAATAACTTTTATATTTTGTTCAAAATATCATTTTATATTATTTTATTACAAATAAGTTGATGTTTTTATAATCTGTGACATTTATTTAAATTATAATGACACTAATGACATGATATATCAGGCAAGACCATTTGCTTATCTAATTACTTATACCTAAATACATATAATATAATTGTATTATTATATTTGGGGTTTTCATTTTGGGTTACCTTATCATCATATTCATATATTAAATATTATTTAATTGTGCACTTAGTAATCAACACAATCTATAACATTGCAATGGTTGTGTTAACTTAATTTTTTTGTTAAAATTAGGTATTCGCAATGAGAAGGTACTTGTTTTTTTTAACAAACCATTATGCCACGGCCACTTGTTTGCAAAACCATAACTAGACTATTCGTTAGTATAAAACAGCTGGTCTCTGTTCAGATCAGATCGAGTTGTTTTACATAACATTTAAACAGAAATGATAACTTAGACAAGTAATGATCTGTAAACATAAACTGAGCCCCAATCTAACTGGTTTTGCTTATATGTGGATGCTTGTTTCATGCGTTGATCTCGACTACAATACAATAGTTATATTTCAGTAACCACAGACTAAAAAATTACCAATGCCCAATATAGAAATTCCCACACATCAATATATATACCCACATATGAATATAAATCTAAAATCAGAAATATAAAAAGAAAAAATAGTAAAATGCGAGTCGTTTTTTTTTACTAATTTAAATGGAGCCTTTTAAATAAAATTAACAATTACATATACTTACAACATCTGTGCGTTGTTATTCTAACAATTTCACTTTTTATCACAGCTCTATAACGCTTAAACATCATATTTAAACAATTTAAGATAAAACAGTGTGCACCTAATGCTCTTTAAAAATGTTTTGACTAGTTTTTGACATTGGCACATTACAGACAGCCAATTTGGCTACATTCCCAAAATTGAGCAAAGTGCTGCAAATACTCTAATTTACCCAAAATTTACAATGTTTCAATCCATAATTCCTTTATTTCTTTATCTATACCTATATCGCAAAACCTCTCTAACGAGTTAGAACTAGCTTTATGTCAAATAGTAATGTATTTTATCTGTAGTTAGGTATAATTTAAGAAATTAATTTCAATCTCGGATTCTCGTGATTGAAATGAAGCTGTTACGTGAATCGGAGCGCAAATTCAAATAAAAAAAAACAAATGCGTCTATTCTCTTTCATATTTTGTAACTTTGAGGAATAACCCTTAAATGCATAATGATGTATATTTACATCGTATATTTTAAAGTTCAATTTCAAACATACATTTAATAGTACATTGTGTATTAAGGGTGGTAACGAAAGAATTACAAACGAGAGTCTGTCAGAAGCCCGAAGCCGAACGCTGAGGGCTTTAATGACTCGAGCTTTGTATATTCTTTACCACCCGTGTAACATACAATGTTTTTCATCACAATTGCGAGGAAATGATATAAAATCAGACAAAAGATCATATTTTTAACTTATTAGCGGCAGACTTCATCATTGTCTGTGACTTACCACAGATAATGTCAAACGTGTTCGGAGTCCGATTCTAGTGACAGTCGAGATTAATAGTTTATATGCGAGATTTTTAGGAAATTGTATGCAACTGATATTTCATCTCGAATAAAACTTTATATCGAATGGCAGAAGAATTGGGGTCCTGACATATTGCGATAGGAGTCCACGTATAATATTTAAAAAAAAAATGCTATTACGCACGATAGGACGTAATGGTAAAAAAAGGCCCGCGGGTATTATTTTGGATTTACGGTCGATTTTTCTACCATGTTAGGACACTATTTACGAGCAAGTGTGATGAAAAGTAAATTTCAAACTTAGAATTTATGCAGTAAGATTTGTAGCTTTGTCAAAATTCAAATTTGGAAATGAACTTTAAAGACGCGTTTGATTTTCGACACGCTATGCATTTAAGGGATAAACACTGCAAAATACAGCGTTGGACCGACATTATTAAAAAATAAGAAGAAGAGGAATTAAAGGAATATTTAATTACATTGTGCAATTTATGCAACGCGACTGCAAAAAAATCGGCTAAAGTTCGATTTTTGTCTTTATTCAGAGATGTGTTTTATTGTAATATAAGTGGAATTTCTGATTGACATGTATGTAAATCATAATCCACATTTTCTGAACCCATCATAGAGAATTTGCAAAATGGCTATAGATAAAGTATTGTACGTACATTACGCAACCGTCACGTAAACTACTATTTAAATCACGAACGTAATTACCACTTAGCGTAGCTAAGTTGTATTTTATTTACCGAGAAGAAAGACCTTAAAAGGGCTAGCTGGAAGAAATGCCTTACGGGGATAAGTTAGCCTTTGTACATTATTTTTATATTAATTGTATTGTTCAGGTTTTTCTTTTGTACAATAAAGTGTTTACATACAAGGATACCTTGCGGGACAAGTACGAGTTAGCGCGGCCAAAACTCAACGCTTTAAAAAAAAAAGCAAACGCGACTAGTATAAACCCGAAATATATGTACTAATAAAATCTCAATTCTAAATGTAATAAATCAAATTTCAATAAATTAGGATTTAAATGTAGTCCTATAACATTGGAAAATAATGCATTTTTTTAATTTGCGTTCGCCTGTAACCAAGAATTTTTGCCATGCTGTTTTTGCAACAGTACTGTCAACATTCCCGAGTATGCCGGAGAACATATAAAAAAATAGCTCTGAGAAAATAAAAGGCCTAAGAGAGCAAAAACCTCACGATTAAAGTAAAATTTGAAACGTGGTCAATTGACTTGGCAACACTCTTATCAGGTAAAATGGATTTTATTAACCCAACAACAACTATTCATAATTAAACTTATTTCTTAGTTTTTTATTTAAATACTCACTTTGTAATTTATGTGCGTTTCGTAAATTCTATTTATTTAAAGATTGATTATCTAAAAAACAATTTGGTGATTTCTAGCGTTCAATGTTTTATATAATCATAGGAAGATAATTATAATTAAATTAGGTTTAACCTTTTCAGCGCCATTGATGGTAATACCCGCATCGCGATGACGAATAAATCCGTCAAGGTTGACAGCGCAAAATAAACCTTCGTGTGTTGACATTAACGTTAATATTAAGCTGTCATTGGCTTGCGAGTGGCGACTTTTATATTAATTTATGACACACCTTTATCCCTTGGTGTACAATTTTCTACTGAGGAGGTACTGTCTGGAGGTGACTGTTTCGCCGTGGTCGGTCCGGTCGAATGCCGTGCACGGCTAATTTCGCGGGTACAATTGGTAGTTGTAGGCCGGTTTCGTTGGGGTCGTAATTTGGCGTAGATTTAGTTAAACAATGGTGGGAGCCGAGAGCCGCGCTAGATCCAGGCGGGCGCGCGGCAGGAGTCGGCTCGGCCGGGCCGGCGCCGCGTCACGACTCGTGCAGCAGCCGCTGGTAGTGCGGGAACACCTCGTACGGCGGCACGTGCAGACCGAACTCGAGCGCCACGAGCACCGCGAACTCGAACTTCATTAGATCCTTTCTGTTTACGCGGAACGTGGTTTCGATGCGCTGTAAGGGAAATAAAAGTACAAACGTAAGCTCGTTTAAATTTAATAAGGCGAAAGTTTTTTCGGTGTTTTCTCGATAGTGTACTCTCGAAACACAGGTAAAGATTATGATCCTAACATCAACAAGTGTTTACAGTTGGAGCAGTTGGCCTCTATTATGCTGTCATTGCTGTTCTTTCTCACTTACAAGTATTCACGCGATAGTTAGCCACTAAAGTTACATCGCAAATTACCTCTATAAGTGCCTTCAAAATTTCTCCTTTGACATCGTTTAGTTTCGCAGACAGTAACAAGCAAGCTCCAGCACACAATTTTCTATTATCTTTAGTGATGAGATTGGCAAGAATCAACTTTTCGAAGTAGACATAAGCTTGAGCGACTGACAGCAAGTCGATGCCTCCGCTGTCATGTTTTGCGATCTTTCGCATCTCCTTCTTAATACTGCAAACGATAAACATATAGATTGATCGGAACATGAAATATTAAAGCAAAACTAAAAATAAAATGGTAAAAATTTACCTTCTCAATTTGCTAAGCGTTAGTTTCAGATGAGGAAATTTCTCTCTAAACTTGTCATTTAATTCCTTTTTAAGGTCTTGTGGACGGACGTAGTCGATGATAGAAGTCATGTAGGAAGTAAATGTTAGCAACGTTCTGTGTTTGCCTGCGATTAGCTCCGGGTCATCTAGCACATTTGGACAATATTGTACCTAGAAACAAAATAAATTACACTGATATAGGCAAAGTGAGTTACCTCAGATTAAAAATGATGAAGAGCAAGGTTGCGAGTAAAGTACGATAAAAATTAGATGGGCGGAGATCGCATTTTGATGCAGCTCTATTCCTACCCAAAATCTACTCTATTATCTTGGACGATAGCGGATCAAAGAAGGGGGGCTAAGGGGCTCAAGCCCAAAGCATCCGAGTGCTCCCGTTACAAATCTTAAATAAAACTTGATTATTAATCTAATTAAACTTTTTAGAGGGGTAAACACATCTCAAATCAAAAATCCGCAGCGGCTCTTGTGCTTAAATACTGTTACTAAATCCCGTTAATGAATATGCCACGTGTACCATTACATAATGTGTAAATCACTTTATGTTCAGTATATACTACCAACTTATAGAAAACTGATTGTAAAGCGCCCAGCAAAAGGCAGCTGCCTTGAAATACCGATGAAGGTTAATGGCCCTTGCTTCACGTAATTTTAAATAATGTAGAACAGAAACAGTTAAACAATGATAAGATATAAATAAGATAATAATCGTTGGAGTGTAATCAGTCGATGTTTAGATAAAGGAACCCACGTATTTCTGCGGAATAATGGTAGCTTCGTCCCAGTCGAAGGCCTTGCTGTCGACGGTAGAGAGCGGCGGCGACGCGGCCATCGTGCTCCTCTGAGACGACTCATACGAGAAACACCTGTCAATATCAAACAGTAATCGAAAACAATTCAACATGTTCACCAGAAGGGTGAATTGCAACAATATTGTACATAGTTAAGCGCTCAATTAAAAAACCCTTAACAATTCTTAACTTTTTCCTCTGTGTAACGAAGATTAGGCATATAATCATATGGATAACTTTCATTACACAAAGGAAAAACAATGGAAGAAAGTTAACGTTGTCTTAATTAAGCCCTTAACTTGGTAAAATATCTTTGCAATTCACCCAGAAAGTGCCTAATTCATGCTTTTTCTACAAATATGTTACATGCAGATAATGGTATGGTATTGTACGAAATGTTACATGTAAACCGCATGCATGATCCAAAATAAGGTTGGGTAAGGCTATCCATAATTGCGTTTTCAGTATAAAGCATAAACAATGAATATATTTTATATAGTAGAAAATGGTGGCTTATTATGTAAAATACGATTGGCCTTATTTAAAGGGTCCCTGATTATAATGACTCTGTTGTTTTCCCTTAAAGGGATAAGTTCGCCTTTGTAAATACCTTTTGTGTGTTCTGTTTCTTTTGTGGTTTATCTTCTGTTTGTGCAATAAAGAGTTTACATACATACATAGGTACATATACAATACAAATGCTTTTCAGTCTAGTTATTATATCAAATATTTCTTTGATATAATTACTATGTATCTACGAGGGTGTTTCTTGACTAAACAGAGACTGAAGCCAATCGCTAATTGAATATAATCTTACACTAATGCATTTATACATATGAGTGATGTCCTGATGTCGCTCTGGAGCTCTTGTCGAGACTTGTTGTCTGTTGTTTTATTAATTCTTACACCTACCTAAGTGACAAGCTTAAAGTGTTAGGTAATTAAAAAACTACGACTAAATATTAAACACATATTATTGTAGTTGAATTATTATTAAAATACCATCTAGGACATCACATCGTTAGGATCACTTACGGAGCTACTTGCCACGAGAACCTACCACAACTAGACGCACCGAGCTATAAGCGAAAAAATTAAACTTTGCTAACCATACAGAGCTCGTAGCAACGCAAATGTTGTAAATTAACTGAGAATTTGTTGACACTCGCATTGAAAAATACTAGCTACAACATACCTAAAATACATCGTGTTGATGTATATGAAACTTAAAACGTTTAAGTTAACGCCGTTAGCTTATTTTTCAATTAATGTTTAACTAACCTATTCAGAAGAAAAACCTTTTTTTTACACAGATATTAATTTATGTACGTACGTATGTCTATACGTACAGACCAACAAACGAAAAAACGAAATCTAGGAATTTCTATAATGTTGTTGTTCTACAAAAATGTTGTCAACATTAAAATAATACGAATACCTACATAAAATAACCATCGATAATTTCGTCACCGTCAACTCGCGGGTCCACTTATTGGGACAACATATCGAATATATTTAGGTAAAGTCGCCGTCAATAGTTATTTATTAAAAATAACGTAAAATAATAGTTTCTAGTGTATAAATCATTGCAAAGACCTCAATTGATCTTTAAAATTACCTACGTGATTAACTAATTATCGAGTTATCATGGTAAATTGGTTCGTTTGGTTGTGTTTACATCTTTTGCAAGTTCTCTTGACGATGACTTTAGTACTCAATTATAGTATAGGAGTTCCAAATCGAACTCCAAATAGCATGATTGTGGCCTTTATTAACGGCGTATAAAAATTGCTTTTACACAAGACATAAAGGTTTTTAGGCAAGCGCGAGCTTTGGGTTCCGGGAATTCTAGTTAGGAAATACGTATATTCGTAAAGGAATATTTTGGTAAATATACTTAAATCAAATTATTACTTAAATAATATAATAAAACAAATTGTATAAATCTCAAATAATCAATCTAGTTGGCAATTTTATCAATAAGGCACTAATCACGATATAATAGCGTTCACCAAATATAGCATAACTAGGAGTAACTGATTCTATTGATTACCATTTCTTATCCTTGTGTCTCGTCAATAACTTAGTCCTGAAATTTAAATTGGTTAGTGATGAAATGGGTGAGTGTACGTGATCGACGAAATGTAAATGCGAGTACTATAGTTGCGTTCGGGAAAAAACAACAACCAATAGAAGCCAAGTTAACCCATTTGCAAAAAATGGTTACCTATCTGAACTCCGAAAAATGTTTGACCGAATTTTGGTTCGACAAATATTATTCGAGGGTCTATATCGAATGGCATACAATTATTAGTCCTATCGTTGTGTCGCATAACGTCTTTTGTCCTAATAACGTGTGGCATACACTTTGTTCCGCATATTTTTGATTGTCCGAAATTGTTGCTCCTATTATCGTTTGTCCTAAATATTATTTGTCCTATCGTTTGATGTGGCTAAGATTCAACTGTCGAATGATTGATGTGCATAATTGTAATATTCCTAATATTTAATGTGCTAAAATCTCTCGCTCGTTAGGTCACAGTTCTACCTAACACTCCTCCTCGCTTCGCTCGTCGTCGTACCTAACCTAACCGAAATCTGACCTGCCTGAAGGTTGAATACGTAACGATTCTGACTTCACGCCTACCATAGTTTAGTTTAGGTGCTGTAATTGTAGCCAGTTTAATAATAGCCAAAATAATTATTAGGACAATTCATGTTAGGAATATTATGCTTTAGGAAATTAGACACTTTAGAGTTATCAATATTAGGACAAACTTGCTTTAGGACGTTAAATGAGTATGCGCAAAAATTATTAGGACAAACGAGTAGTATATGCCATTCAACAGTATGCCAAACATTCTCGGCCAAACATTTTTAGGACAAAAAACGTTATGCGATACGACAGGCGCCCATTATTCGACAATTATGGTTTGGGTTTTATTACGTTTGCCCGAAAGATCACTTGTAATATTTTTATTTAGCCATTACTTCATTTGGAAAATTACTTATTCCTGATTATTATTACTGGTTACCTGTACATGTAGCATTGATGAAGTAAAAAATGGGTTATACGAAACGATTCCTTAGCTTGTTGTAGCATTAGTGTAATGAAAAATACGCTTTGAAATCAAGTACCTACGTAACAATACATAGGACAAGTGCCATCGGAAAAACGTTAAAAAATGAAACGTATTTGGTCAAATTAAATTCGGTCAAAAAAAAATCGTGTTGCGATAGGTTACCGCAAAAAAAAGGGCACCCTGTTTGTTCACATCCAAAATCATTTTAAAGTATATACCACAATAAATAGTTAACCGTTTCAACGCCATGTCAAATAGTGACGACCAATGTCACTCACGCGACACGCTAATGACAGCTGAAAACCTGAGCTGACTTCAACCTTGCGTCATAGAAACTCAGGTCTATTTTGCGCTGTCAACCGTGACGGATTTATCCGTTAATGACGATGAAATGATGATACTTAACCGTTAATGACGATGAAATGGTTAAATATAATGACGGTTAATGTTAAAAAAAAAAACAAAGAAATGTAACGTAAAGGGGTGTATAAAATAAATGAAATTCGCAAACCATCCACTCCGACTATTATTTATTTCCTTTGTCTTTTTTCGTCCTTTAACGTTTATCCCGATGTAAAAATCATTTTGCTGCGTAGTGTAATAAAATAATAGTACATTGTGTATTAAGGGTGGTAAAGAAAGAATTACCAACGAGTCTGTTAGAAGCCCGAAGCCGAAGGTTGAGGGCTTTAATGACTCGAGCTTTGTATTTCCTTTATTACCCGTGTACCTAACACACAATGTTTTTCATCACAATTGCGAGGAAATGAAATAAAATCAGACAAAAGATCATATTTTTAACTTATTAGCGGCAGACTACATCATTGTAGCTGTGACTTACCATAGATAATGTCAAACGTGTTCGGAGTCCGATTCTAGTGACAGTAGAGATCAATAGTTTATATGCGAGATTTTTAGGAAATTGTATGCAACTGACATTTCATCTCGAATGAAACTTCATATCGAATGGCACAAGAAGGGTCCTGACGTATTGTGATAGTTTGGGTCCACGTATAATATTTAAAAAAAAAGCTATTACTCACGATATGGCGTAATGGTAAAAAAAGGCTCATGGGTATTGACGAGCAAGTGTGATGAAAAATTATTAAATGCGTATGTATAGTATATACATGCTGCTTCTATGGAAATCTTTGAGCTTACTTGCTAAATGGATATTATGTACTATGTATCTTAATAAGTAAATATTTTATGTACGATCATTTGAAGAACATAGCTACAAATAAGAGGATATTAATTATTACACAATATCGAACCATTGAAACATCAAATATTTAGCATGCCAAAGTAAACACGATGATTGACGTGGTAAGTGTAATTTTGAAATCATGTTGCTTTCCAAAGGACTTTAAAACACGTACCTGGCAATAACATGCGGATGGCGGTTAATGAGCTTCCAGTTAGCCTTGTCACTGAAGTCCCCCTCATACATTTTTCTGTATTGTTCTCTTGTACATACTCGAGATGGTGCCAGCAACTTTGAATAAGAAATGTCTTGGCCATTCTCTTCCTTCTCTAAACCAAGAAGGTCAAAGGGATCTATACCATTGTCAGTGATAGCGGATAGCGGCCTTGGTCCTGAAGTATTGCGTCGTCGAACCCCATCTTTTCGATGGTCAGAACTAAAAAAATAAAATACCTTTTAACACTGATGCAGATTTAAGTATAAGAAAACTAGCGAGAAATGTAGAAAACTAACTCCGCCCTGTCCTCGCTTCGGTTTATTGAGTTAACTGTTACACCCGCCGATAATCCAGAATGTATTATGCAAAAATCTTATTGAATCACTCTATCTATTAATAAAAACCGCAGTAAAATCCGTTGCGTTGTTCAAAAGATCTAAGCGTACCTACATACAGAGGGTGGGAAGCAACGTTGACTTATACTATGTAAAGTTAGCGTAAACAGCTATACTATAAGAGCGTTATGTAATTTAGTAACATACCGTAGAGTTCGTACAGTTTTAGAGTAAGGAATAGTACTGAACACAACACACGGCACACCTAGAGCCGGTGCAAATATGAGTCTCTCATCTCTAAACGACACTCCTTTAGTCATGGGCCGTATTAGGCGTATTTCCTTGATCGAGACTTGATTTTCAGGAATACAAGTACTGCTTGTGCGTAAACGGCCTGAAATAAATAAAAACATTTCATACCCACAAATCTCAAGAATAGCAAGTTTAAGGTACTAGGTATTTAATGAATAGCTGCGGAAAGAATTAGTTACCAAGAAAAACATTTTAGTGTAATTCAAATTAATATAAGTATGCAATTGGTATGACATTTGACGGCAATGGAAACGGTACATGATTGTCATATTGTCGACTACGCGTTGGCCTAGTCGGTGGTGACCCTGCCTAAGAAGATAGCAGTCGCGGGTTCGATTTCTGGTATGGGCCAATACCTATCTATCTATCTAATACCTTAAAACGAGCAATTCTTGTACATATATACATATATATAATTATATATATATACAGGGTGAACTTGGAAGAGTGAATGTGTTGATTCAAAAAGTTATGATTTATTACCAGGAATGAAAATTAAAAAAATTGCCATAACCCTGCTTGTTTCATTTTAAATAGGTTTTCGGATAGTGTAACTCTTTTAACTTGGTACTTTATGCTGAGAAAAAGTTAAAATTGTGTCTGAAAAATTAATGGTTTCCCCCTACAAAAACTTCGGTCTAACAAAATCTTTACTTGATTTAGCATTAAAATGACTGGAAATGATCGCCTCTATGTCACTGTTTGATTTGATGCACATTTCCAAGTAAACCCTGTAAACTGAATCTTGGAAACGGCTCCTGCGATTTTCATGAAATTTAGTACGCAGGTCGTTTCGGGGGCGATAAATCGATCTAGCTAGGTTTCATTTTTAGAAAACTTACCATAAAAAAATACCAAGCAAAGTTCGGTCTTCCAGGAACTTTGAGCAATGAGAGTAGTCTAGTACGCAAAGTACAAGCTTAGAGCTTAATTTGGGACTAAATCAATTGGTGTGTGATTTTCACCTGATATTTCAGATTCAGATTCAGACAAGCATAAGAAGAGAGATAGATGAGATCAAGTAAATTAGCAGTACAAATCCAAAAGTTGTTTCATGTGCATGTTTTTGAACTGTACAATATAATATGATAATCACTGATTTACTTTATGATAAACCTTAGAGATAAATGTTGATAAATGATAGTATAATTACCAAAGTTTAAACTTTCAGTACTGCTCTTATCATCAATGTTGATTCCAGTAAGTGATGACAGGTGTACTTTCTTGGTTCGCCCTGCTGAATGTTTCTCTCTGAATGACTCTGTGTTTCCAGATGAGCACCTTGGGAAAAAAGTTTGATCTGAACTACACTTTTATTCAAGAAATAGCTTTTGTATCAGACTCTTTCTGCATAAAAGCTGTTTATCACTATTCCGTCAGACATTGACAGATTTCATTAATAATTTTTTTAATAAAAAGTTTCCTGACTCACTACATACATCTATACCAATTTCACACTGATCGGCTCAGGCATTGAACCATGAAAATGGAGTAAACAAACTTCAGATTGATCGGTTGAAGCATTGGACCATGAAGATGGAGCAAACAAACTTCACATTAATCATTTGAGGTATTGGAAACCATGATGATAGAGCAAACAAACTTTAGATTGATCAGTTGAGGCATTGAACCATGAACATGGAGCAAACCAACTTCAGATTCATTAGTTGAGGCATGGAGCCATGAAGATGGAGCAAACCAGCTTCATTAATCTGATCAAAGAATGATAGATCATTTACAAAAAAAAAACAAAAACAATAATGTTGTAATAATCAAAGTAAAGAGATAAGATAACAATAAATTTTTTTACGACGCGATAGCCTTGTTGGTAGTGACCCTGCCTACGAAGCTAGAGGTCCTGGGTTCAAATCCCGGTAAGGGCAGATATTTGTGTGATGAGCGCAAATATTTGTTCCTGAGTCATGGATGTTTTATATGTATTTAAGTATATATTTCTCTATATAAGTATTAATATTGTTGTCTAGTACCCATAGTACAAGCCTAGAGCTTAGTTTGGGACTAGGTCAATTAGTGTGACATAGTCCCCTGATATTTATATTGATATTGTTTCTATTTTACACAGCTATAACTATTAAATAAATTCGCAATTTAGCTGAAAACCATCCCAATTAAGCTAGCTTTCTTTTTAAAGAAGAATACTTCCAAACAGGTTCATCTGTTAATGCATTTTCTAATTATTATTTACCTTTCCCTGAAAACATGTGTGACAGCCCCTTTAACAGGTGTGATGCTATTATTTTGATCAGAGTCGGAGCTCGCAGAGTCGTCGCCGCCGGCGCG
Source organism: Acleris laterana (assembly GCA_963966035.1). Taxonomy (NCBI): domain Eukaryota; kingdom Metazoa; phylum Arthropoda; class Insecta; order Lepidoptera; family Tortricidae; genus Acleris; species Acleris laterana. The sequence continues at coordinate 13,483,088 of OZ014439.1, read as the reverse complement.
GGCCGCGGGGCTAGACCGCGGCACTTTGCGCCTCACACTCTCGTTCTTCTCTTTATCATTCCCATTTAAAATCCCAACGGCCTTGGCTTCCAATTTCTCACTTGTCTTCGTAACGAGGTGACATAATTCAGTATCCTTGAACGTTCCATCGAGAGAGATATTAGATAGAAAAGTTACAGCTGCCAAACGTCTTCTTGCTTTTTCGTACTTGTTACGATGATTAGACATGGTAAACGTATAAACTGAGAAAAAATACAAAAACTTCTTGCTACGCTACCACGCGCTTCTTTACTCGTTTCAAAAGTCCATGATACAACCCGAAAATCATAAAAAACTACACTTATTAATGAAAAGACTATTATCAAATCACTGATCGTAATAACTACATTAACTAGCTTCAGTAAAATTCTGCCAAAACATAACTGTAAGAACTTAGAGTCAAACTCCAGAGATTACATATAATACTAGAGGATTGGTCAACAGAATAATCCATATTTCATAATTATTTCCGTCTCAACACAACGATTCCGCAAATAAATTTGACGTCTAAATCAATCTAATCTAGTAAGTACCTATTTTACATTTAGATATTTTGGATGACAGGTAACGGGTTACCAGCTAAGGATAATAAAATCCCTTAATTTTGCTTAAATCTAAATGTAATTTCCAAATGTAAATATTTTTATTACTAGTAGTAGTTCAGTTCATATTGAACAGATACCTTACGATTTCCAACCTAAAAAAGGAACCGGGATTTGATCTTATCACAGCGAAATTAGCGAAAATACTTCAAAAGTTGATTAAGTACCTTAGAAAGAGACCATAGAGTACCTCACAAAGTGCGTTAATCCCTTGAAAGGAAAAATTACACCTTGGCAGTGTTTCTAGACGTAGAACAGGCATTTGACCGAGTCTAGCATAAAGGACTAATATTTAAGCTCAAGACCAACCTACCAAACAAAATATTTATGTTGCTCACATCTTATTTAAGTGAAAGGGTATTTCAGAAGCCTTACTTTAAAAACCAAAGTTCGAAGTTAAATTAGCTCCATCCCTATCCTTCGATTAAGTCTCAAATCTCAAACGACGAACCATAGGGCTCGGCACCCTAAGTTTCGAATTTAGCGTTTTGTGATAATCATTCAGTTACATTATTTAAGGACAGCCAATCAAGACGAACATACACACCGGATCCCTCAGGGAAGCATTTTGGCCCACAATTTTCACCGCAGACATTCCGCAGTCTTGATTACCACATACGCCGACGATCTGCACTAATTACTTCTAGTGTCTGGTCAGAGAAAGCTACAAAAAAGATACCCAAATACTTTTACGAAGTCGAATCAAACCAAATAACCTGTCGCACCAGTTGTCTACAATTCTTTATAAAAAGAACCAAACTGTGGGAAATTGTGTAGCTGGCTAGCTTTTTTCAAGCTGTTCCAGACTCAGTTAAAACTAATTAAAAAACACTCAAATTACTCTGAAATAATGAGTTTATACCAAAGCTATAAGTTTCTGAACGAGTCAGATCCGTCAAGACTATTTCTGAATTGTATATGTTGTTGTCAGTTGTTTTGACATATGACAGACCATCCTAATTCAGTGAGAAATTTTGCTCCGGATTCCATTTCAAGAAGATTAATCTGCTAAGTATTGTTTGATACACCTATTTTACGATGGAGCCCAGTGTTACTGGTTCTTCGTCAACATCTAGAGCGACAAGGTTTATGATGGAAGGCGTAGGAGCTCGTGTCATACGAGGTCCAGATTGGAAGTGGGGCAAACAGGTGCTGTGTAAAATGTTTAAAACTCTGTTCATCGGTATCTCGAATCGAATTTATGTTAATGTCCAAGTTTTGTATACTTCTTGTAAGTTTCTCTTTCACCTCATGGTTGCTATTGCTATCCTTCCCAGTTCTAACATATGTATGTGGAGATCTTTTTCAACATTAGTAAAGTTTAATCGAATAAATTTTTGGATGTCAATGCTAACATCCGTCCGTGGTTTAATGAATAATTTTTATTTCTGGGTTCAAATTTTAACATGGAAGTTGTTTAGCATAGTATAAGAAGACTTGTTCTAACTAACTTTAGTGTTTAGTTTTGTTTTAAGTATGCTTTCAATTGCTTTCAGGATGGTGGAGAAGGACACGTTGGTACTGTAAGAAACTTTGAATCTCCAGAAGAAGTTGTTGTGGTTTGGGATAATGGCACTGCTGCCAATTACAGATGTTCAGGGGCCTATGACCTAAGGATCCTAGACAGTGCACCTACTGGTGTGAAGCACGAAGGAACCATGTGTGATACGTGTCGCCAGCAGCCCATATTTGGTAGTTACTCTGATAGTTTAACTATTTATAATCTCTACCTACTGTAAAACTATTGAATTGAATGTGTTATAAAAATGTTCAGTTGAAACTTATTGCAATTCATGGCTTAACTGACTGCGTTTTTAAATATTTTTAAATGGTCTCTTAACAAAACATCTAAAGCCAAAATAGATCTTTTGTTCATTTTGCTATTTTTGGTATTTTTCCAGGAATTCGCTGGAAATGTGCGGAGTGCAGTAATTATGATTTATGTTCTGTATGCTATCATGGGGACAAGCACAATTTACGCCACAGGTTTTATCGTATCAGTGCTCCAGGAGCTCAGCGGTGCCTCGTGGAGCCTCGGCGCAAGAGCAAGAAGCAGGCTGTTAGAGGGATATTTCCTGGAGCTAGAGTTGTTAGAGGGGTATGTTTCTAGCATTACTCCCATGTATATTGTGTATTTATCATTATCAGATTGTATTTAGACATTCCATTTTAAGTACAATCTGACCTTCTTACAGTAAACTGAATATGATAGTAAATGTTTTACTGTGCTAGTGATTGTATATATCAGTAGGTAAAGAATTTGTTAGAGAAAAGAGGTAGACACAATTATGGACAGACTAGCAGGTATCCGTCTATTTAATTTATCTTTGAATAGGTGATGGTTCACTTGTCTGGAAAAATTTACTCTAAGCAAAGGCTTTAAAATAATGGTATTGTTATAGTATTTTTAATATATTCGTTTTAAAGCTGTAGTGCTTGTTTCTATGTAACAGTTGTTCCAATCCATTAGCCTACGAAAAAAGGGAGTTTCAACCACAGTACCCATTCCATGATATGGAACACATTATTGTAGCCAACTCTACTTGTATTAATTGATTGTTTTTTATTTGGATTTTTGTAATTTGCAACATTTATTATGATAAATTAAAAGATAAAACAAACATTACTTTTAACAAATAATCTAGCAAAAAAATATTTATAGATTGATTGATTTTTGTATTATGAAATATTCATGATTATAAATTAAAAGATATAACGAATATCTATCTTAACCAATAATATAACTAACAAATGATAAATAATAGGATATTTAAGTCATGGAGATCTTTGTGGAAGGCCAGCAATGGACATTCTTAGGCTGATATAGTGACTATGAGAAGCATCCTTAATTTTTACTTTTACTTTTCTAGGTTGATTGGCAATGGGAGGACCAAGATGGGGGAAACATACGACGGGGGAAAGTAAACGAAATTCAGGATTGGTCTGCGGCGAGCCCTCGGTCCGCAGCATACGTGGTTTGGGACAATGGGGCCAAGAATCTGTACAGAGTCGGTTTTGAGGGGATGGCTGATCTTAAGGTAGCTTTAATAAGCATTATCTATTTTACGTCTTTTATTTTGTGTTGGGTAAATAACCCAATGTAGACCAGGGTAGAAGCCTTTAAAAATAATAAAAAGTGAAAAAAAATAATAGTAGGATGAAACCCATTGGAAAAGGAGGGAAATATTATAAAAATGAAAGGAAAAATAATTTACGGGCGATCTGAGGTCGGGAAGGGGATGGGGGTGAGTTTTTAAGGGTAAAAAACGGTTTTTCTCGATTTCCGGCAAAACTAATAGTCCTATCGAAAAAAGTCAAATGGCAAAGTTGTAGATAATAAAAAGATCTAAAACTTTTGTTTACACTTTTTTCACATAACCTCAAAATTTATGTGAAAAATCCAAAAAACCAAGTTTTTGGTTTTTTATTTTTATCTTTTACAAATTTTTTTTTTTTTTAACGAAATTTGGTGAAAACTTACCTTTTTATGTCCCAAATACGCTGTAATTTATTTGATTAAAAATATTTATTTTTTCACCTTATTTTGAATTAATATCGAAAAAACACCCTAATTTTCAATCGAAAATTCACCCGTCAAAATATCAGCTTTTTTCAAAAAGTTGGTATGGTTTCTGTTCGTTGAAATCTCTACTTTCCGATGGTGAAAAAATATATGTATGTTACTACAGTAAATCTTCTCAGAAAATGCAATCATCCATACTGATAATCTGAAAAGACAAAATCGAATTAATAATGCCTTCACTATTTTATCGTGAATAAAATCCCATGAAAAAAAAAAAATTAAAGAAATAAATGTCAAAATGTATAAAAAATATATTATTATTATAAATCTATTAAAAATGCATAAAATATATATGGAAATCGGCCAAAAGTTTGTTATTAAAAATATATCGAATACTGGTTAGGCTAACGGTTGTAACAGCTGCTACGAAATATATAGTATATAATAGTAGGTATGTATGTATGTAGTACGACCCAGACCCGCCTAGCCCCTTCCCCACTTCTCCACGAAATACCTTTTGATGGCCTACAATTTTTCGTAGGTCACTCAGGTACGAGTATATCTACTCAGGTATATATAATTTATCTTAAAATAGTTATAAATAGGCATCTACGCATATAATATATTTATTATTATATATATATACACGGTATTTCGTGGAGAAGTGGGGAAGGGGCTAGGCGGGTCTGGGTCTTACTACATACATACCTACTATTATATACTATGTATTTCGTAGCAGCTGTTACAACCGTTAGCCTAACCAGTATTCGATATATTCTTAATAACAAACTTTTGGCCGATTTCCATATATATTTTATACATTTTTAATAGATTTATAATAATAATATATTTTTTATACATTTTGACATTTATTTCTTTAATATTTTTTTTTTCATGGGAGTTTATTCACGATAAAATAGTGAAGGCATTATTAATTCGATTTTGTCTTTTCAGATTATCAGTATGGATGATTGCATTTTCTGAGAAGATTTACTGTAGTAACATATATATTTTTTTTCACCATCGGAAAGTAGAGATTTCAACGAACAGAAACCATACCAACTTTTTGAAAAAAGCTGATATTTTGACGGGTGAATTTTCGATTGAAAATTAGGGTGTTTTTTCGATATTAATTCAAAATAAGGTAAAAAAATAAATATTTTTAATCAAATAAATTACAGCGTATTTGGGACATAAAAAGGTAAGTTTTCACCAAATTTCGTTAAAAAAAAAAAAATTTTGTAAAAGATAAAAATAAAAAACCAAGAACTTGGTTTTTTGGATTTTTCACATAAATTTTGAGGTTATGTGAAAAAAGTGTAAATACAAAAGTTTTAGATCTTTTTATTACCTACAACTTTGCCATTTGACTTTTTTCGATAGGACTTTTAGTTTTGCCGGAAATCGAGAAAAAACGTTTTTTACCCTTAAAAACTCACCCCCATCCCCTTCCCGACCTCAGATCGCCCGTAAATTATTTTTCCTTTTATTTTTATAATATTCCCCTCCTTTTCTAATGGGTTTCATCCTACTATTATTTTTTTTGGTTTTAAAAATTATCGACCCTGGTCTAATGATCATTACAGGAGTTATAAATAATAACCTAGTAAACTGTGGCGTATCTGACCGACAGACTATGCATAGTGTAAGCTACTGAACCTAGTGGCATGAAATAAATAGTTATTCACACCTCTTAGTCTGGTAGTAAAGTATAATAACAATAAATAATAGAGGCACTGAGGGCTGTAGGTATTAATTAATTGGAGGTCCCATTTGAAGCCACTTCAAAGTAACTTTCAGGTTATATTTTGATGTGTTAAAATGGGCACCAGACTCGAGTTTTATTTTGTCAATACAGCCCTAATAAGTATTTTTTTCGAAATTCGACTTGAAACTAGGAAAAATATTATCGCTAAACAATTTACGGTGCAGGTATCCTCTAGTATTAGTAGTTCTGTTTTAAGTTTAGATAAAACCATTACTCATAACATTACAACAAAGGAATTATTGATTAAGCTATAAAAACTATATGGAATATTTGTTGAATATTATTTATTATTATTAACCCATTCCGTGCGCGTGATGTTATTGAAATGTGAAAGCCGGCTGAATGAATGACGACCAAGTCAGTGGGTCTAATTAGAAACCAATAACGTCAGTGCTCCTGCAATACCGCGTGATTAACAAATTAAATAAGTTGCAAAGTACACCTTAGCACCTAAGTCAGTAAGGTACATTTTGCAACTACATGTTTTTTTTACTTATGCGGTATTGCAAGAGCACCGACGATAAGCTTATTATTTACTATATTTGTACTCTCTTGAGTCTCTCTTTAATTTACTTGGGTGTCTCTCATGATTTTTTTGCACAAAATGTTGTTTATTTCCAAGTTTATTACATGAAACCGTGTTTATTTTAAAGTTTATTATATGTACTCGTACCTACTCGTAGTTAAATTGTGCATAATAAACTAGTAATAAAATACACTCAGGGGCAAAAATAACGGGTCAGAGTGCGTTTTTCATACAAACGAGGCTATTTCGAATCCTTGGTTCCTAGCCAGCGGTTGTTTTGAGTGAGGTTTAATGGTGGATACACCAAGGTTCAATAGAGGAGGTCAAAAGTTCTTAAGATACCTAACTGATCGCACAATCAGTTGACACCACAGCAAGAGAGTTTGAGTCAGCATTTGGATTTCCTTACATTTTATGGTCATTTTAGATGTTTTTTTGAACATGCACAATTCCGGCGTTAGCCGCAGATTCAATCAGTTGGGTGTCCTAGGCACTCTGGACGTCCTGTATCGATGCTCGGGGTATCCATCATCAGATTTCACTACAAGCATCCCCTGGCGAGGAACCAAGGATTCGAAATAGCCTCGTTTGTATGAAAAACGCACTCTGTCCCGTTATTTTTGCCCCTGAGTGTAGTTGCCACTTGCCAACGACAGACTATAGATAGGCCGGCCTTAAGATGGTTGTGCTATACTTTCCTCCTTAGCCAAAAAGTGTATCCACAGAGCAATAACTATTGGAGATGGCACTCGACGGCGCCGAAGTCGAGGAAGCGATTAGCTATAGACTATATTCTCGCCCAAGAAACGAACAAAACAAATAGCTATAGATTCCGTATCAGTAAAAGAGACGACAATATGGATAGTTGATCGCTGGTTGTTTACACGCCAGCGAGAACTCTGTCTCCAAAAATAGTACATTGTGCATCAAGGGCGGTAAGAAGAGGATTGCTAACAAGAGACTATTAGAAGCCCGACGCCGAAGGCGGAGGGCTTTTAATGACTCGAGTTTGCAATCTCCTTACTGCCCATGATACACACAATGATTTTCATCACATTAGCGAGGAAATAAAAAAACAAATAGAAAAAAAACATTTTTTTTAGATTTCGCTGGCAGCAAATCATTGTTGAGTAGTTTATTTATTTATTTATTTATTAAGTAGTTGAGCCGCATTTAACAAATCAGGTGGTGTTGATGTCACTACAGATTCTTCCGATGAGGAAGTCATATTTAGTTTGTTTTTTTCGTACCTTTAAACAAAATACGCTTCGGAAACAACAATCAAACAAAATTAAACGAACTCGATTCGCTAAGCTAAATGAGTTTGACAACTTTTTTTTAGTCTTCCACAGATAATGCTTAGAATTCCTTTTTTTTTAAACTTGACAAATACAGGCCATTCTGCCAGATTGTACGAATTTTCAAAATGAAATTTAATAAAATAATTGCGAATGTCTCTGAAATAATGGTAAAATAGAAATATAATGCAGACAAATGTGCCGTATTAGTTTAATTAAACAGTAAAATTGGTTTGTAGCCAAGTTTTGAATATAGGAAATAAACCTTGGCTGATTTTACACCTCCTTGGTCTGAAATGATGTACAAGTGGATTCTATATTTTAAAACTAAACTCATAACTCCCTAGGGAGTTATGAAAATCTATAACTCCCGCGGGAGCTAAGTCGGCTATAACTGCCCTAAACGCCTGCGTGTTATAAAACCCTTTCCGAGCAAGTGTGATGAAAAATATATTTATAGATCGATCGCTGACTCTACTCGATTCTAGATCTTCGTCGGCGGTGGGACAAGTGCCTAAACGACACCCTAGATGCGGCATTTTAGGGGCAATAGTGTATGTATATCGCCCACTAATGTAACAGGTGATACATGTTATTTACAGGTAGTGAACGACGTGAAGGGGCAGAACGTTTATAAGGAGCATTTGCCGCTCTTGGGAGAGCTGGGCCCGGGCCGCACGGGGCCGCATGGCCTGCAAGTGGGCGATCAGGTGAGAAATATCTCTTTTCACGTGTGTATCTCTTTTCACGTGTGTATCTCTTTTCACGTGTGTATCTCTTTTCTCGTGTGTATCTGTATTTCTGTGTGGCATCGTAGCTCCCAAACGAATAGACCGATTTAGATGCGGTTTTAATAAAAGCTTGTTGAATCGGTAACTACAATCAAGACTAACCTAACCTATTTTTGTTGCCATTAAAATCTAAATTGAATTTTAAGGTTATACCTGATATTTTATTAACCCAATATTATGTTATATATTCTGATATCAAATGTACACACAGCAACGCATCTAGCTATACACTTCAGAAATCTGAAATATTGCATGAAAGAGAGTCGCACTAGAATCGAATGTTGTTGACATAATACACATATATACATCTCTTTATTTTTCTCTCAGCTCCGTCTTTAATGGTTAGTTAGGTGTGATGTTGTGTGTACATTATACCTGTAGTATGTTACTTTAAAAGTTATGTTGTCAATGGTTTAAACAAAAAATACTTTATTCTCGTACAGTCAAGGGTAAAAATTAATATCCGCTCAAAGGTGCAAAAATATGTAGAGTCAAGGAAATTGATTCCTAGACCACTGTGGACTATGTCAAAGTGACATAATCAATCAAAACGTAAGAGCCTTCGTATGATTTTATTTATAGTGTTACTTGACTGTATACATAGACCTTATTGCCATTGTAATAACATACATCTTTTTGCGACTTTGGGGTGTACTTCAAGAATATTTTATAGGTTTTATACCAAAACTGCGTTATATCAATTAAACGTATGTTGGTCAATAATATATCATATGGGTAAAAATCAAAATAAATGTCCAGTTAAAGAGAGTTTTGTCACCGTTACGAAACTGTTGGTTAACGTCAAACATACATAATTTTGTAATGAAATTGTAAGTTAGACATCATTTAAGTGATATTTAAATAGCGTCTTTATGTAAGTACTTACATTTATTTTGATTTTTACCCATATAGCGAAGTTGTGTACCTGGTGAGTATGTTTAAAATACTATAAGACATGGTAGGTGTGAGAAGGATATCGAGAGGAGGGTAAATGCAGGGAATCAAATTAATGAGGCCCTGGGGGGTTATTATGACATAACCCAAGTAACACGTAACCTATATATTAACCAAAATGGATATGGATTTATGTCCAAAAGTCCGAATAACACTTTTAATTGGCATCGGCAAAGATAAAATAGTTTTTAGTAGCATTTGGTTCGTTTCGAAATGCTTAAAGCTATACTATACTCTTAAATAAAGATTAAACTCCTACCAAAGCATCAGGTATTTATAATATACAGCTACTTAAATAGCTTTTACACTTACACAAAGGTTAAAGTCTTATAATAGTAATTTGAAAAGCCCAATACATTAAATAAGCATTAACGAAATATTTTATCCTGCACAGAGCTGTAGTGGCAATTTTTTAACATTAAAAACTTTTTAATGATCTGTGTTTGTGTTCATTTAATGCTAGTCCTATAGTAACATTCACTAAACAATGAATAAAATCTTAACTCCGTTTTCTTCCTAATCTGTTTCTTCAATAAAGCTTTTAGTCGTATATTGATAATAAAGAAATGTATTACAAACAAACACGATAGAAACTAATCACTATGGTGTATAATGGCAGCAAACATTATAATGTTCTTATGAAGTGTTGCAATATACCTGAATACTATTATTGAGTGTCTTATACTTTGGTAAACAGGCTCAAAGTATTTTGGTTAGCTATAGTAAGATTAACAGCATTATTATACTTTCGTTGAATGCGTAAAGCATTTATATTATCTGACGCCATTTGCTTTCTGTTTCCCCTTGTTACGGAAACAATTAAAATGATTAAAAGTGACTAAAATCTGATTAAAAGAGCACTTTCTATAATTTTACTTTATGCGCGGTGCCTATAAAATCAACTATATTCATTAAAATTAAGCTAAGAGCTTATAATTTTACAAAACATATTCAGAGTCGATTATAATTTTCTATATTTTTATGATAAAAAGCATTATCACGAGGGCGCGTGGAAATATTACCACAAAACTTAACATGTTTTCACAGTTGACATCCGCAGCTGAATTTCACCCATTAAAGAAAATAAAGTTTACTTACCATTCAATATTATTTTTCACAATTATTTACAATACTCGCGAATCTTCACTCAAACTCGCAATAAATACTAAATGTAACCATAACTTTTTTTAAATCTATTGAGAAATTCTTCTGAAATAAAACAATTAGCATTTGAATATGTTCCCATTTAGAGATTGTATATTAATAAGGTGTATATTGGCTGTACTGTGGTCGCAATAAATGCTTTAAGTCTAGTGATTTGTTCTTTACCGACTTCAATAATAACTTTGTGCAATCATTGTAATGCTACTAAGCAGCCTTTATAAAGCTCAATGCTGTATAATTTGGGGCCCAAATTGCTCTTATAAAAGCTGTAGAAAAGTAAATACAGCTGATATAGGATTTTCATATAATGCTTTGCGCGTCAGTTCGTGCTGTTGTATGTTTTTTATAATGGTGTTTTGTGTTACTTGGGAACTATGCAGTTCATTTTACGGTGAGTGTAAGAGACGGAGATATGGCAGTTATATAGCTCTGTCCTTTTCTCTCAGCGTAAACAGAATTGCATAACTATGTCATAATAACCCCCCTGTACTCCTTTGTGAGCAGACAGGCCGTTTCACAAAAAGCCCGACTAGCTGTTCACAATGGAGTGCTGGCCCCTACCCTGATGTATAGTAGTGAATGTTGGGTGTGGCAGGACAAGCATGAAAGTCGTGTAAATGCAGTTGAAATGCGCTCTTTGCGTAGTATGTGTGGTGTAAAACTGATTGATAGAGTAAGGAATGAAAAAGTCAGAGAGAAATGCAGAATAAAAGAAGATGTACAGATGTAGTGCAAAATGATTTTCCTTCGGGAAAACTCGGATCTCAATCGGAATACGATGGCACCCGAACTGTCAATCAATGATTGTATTAAATGAGTGACGTTTTCATGTCCATTAAAATGGAACTTTATTGTTTAGTGTCAAAGTGACAAATGACAGCATATGGCACTGTATAATATAGAGATGTTACAACCACCTTCAATAACTTGGAAAATACTCAGTTTTATTGCCATTAGTAAACAAAACATTATCTTCACATTAAAACATAAAGTACAACAAAATAAAGCTTATTGGGAAATATTTACAAGAATAAAACTCAATACCTGCCTACTTAAAAACAGCATCTACTAACGGGGCTAGTATGAAAAAAAAAAGTCATTAGCGTCCCTCTCGCACCTAAGTAAATAACCCGCGTGTGAGAGGGATGCAAACGACATGAAGACTTTCATACTAGGCCCGCTATGATGCTTATAGGTACAGTCACCGTCATAAATAAGTGATGATTTCTATACCTTGTCGCTTTTAATCGTTGGACAATTTCGTATGACATTTCAAACTGACGTTAAAATGACTAGGTTCATAAATGATAACTTATTTATGCCAGTGACTGTACTTAACATTAATATTTTACCTACTGCATATTTGGGTCGATATTTTCTATTTCACAATCTGAGTAACCGTCATCGATCATATCATAGTCAGATTCGTCAGTGCTTTCATTTACGTTAATTACAATCCTATCGATGTGATCATCCATCGAGTGTTCCTGTGACCGATATTCATTTTCACATTTCATGGCATGATCACAAACTTTCTTCCATTCATCCGGGCCAATCATATTTATTTTTTCTTCAATCAATTTTTTTACTGTACCCATATTCATGTCTATGTTCCTTTTTGATACGTAACCTTTTATCTGTGACCATATATTTTCTATAGGGTTGAAGTCGGGATGGTATGGCGGTAACCTTAACACTTCGTGCCCATGTTGATGTAAAATTTTGTCAATGGAATATTCTACAAAGTCTTCTTTATGTCGACAAATAATTTCGTATAGTTGTATTTTAGGAAATGATGAATCATGGGGAATATTGTGTTTTTGTAACCAGTTTATCATAAGCGGCTTTGCGGTATTAGAGTTGGGCGGGCGTTCCACGTATTTATTGTGATAAGCAGCATTGTCTACTACTAATACAGAATTTGGAGACAAGTTAGGAATAAGTTGATTCTGTAACCATTTTTCATAATTGTCATTATTCATGGCATCGTGATAATCACCGGTCTTATCAGTAGACTTGTACATAAGTAGAGCACCCGGTACAAATCCTTTGGCACTACCTGCATGTATTATAATAAGGCGTTGACCTTTTGAGATTAACTGTTTCACTCCTTTATCCGTAGAATCGATCCAGCACTTCCCTGTTAAATGGGATGTATGAACATAAGTTTCGTCCGTATACACAATATCCCTGCCTTCAGATCTGTACTTCCTTATTAAGTCCAGGTACTTTACTCTTTTAAGTCTATCGTCACCTTTTTCCATCAGCATTTTTCTATTGTTAGTAATTTTCTTGAATAGAAAACCCATTTGGCGTAGTATCTTTCTTAGTGTAAAATCACAGCCATTGAAATTCATTGTTTCTATTAATTTGGACTTTAGTGCTCTTATTGTAGGAACTTGTTTATAAATCAGATGAAAGTTATAAACTATTCGTCGTATCACTGCGTAATCAAAATCATCAAGATCTAGATAGAATTTCTTGCGTGGTCTTCCCAGCTTAATATTGTTTGTGATGGCATCTTTATTTTTTCTATATTCTTCTTCCTGGTTCAAAAATTTTCTTATTGTAGGTTTAGATATGCCTGTTGCGTCCGAAATTCGCTGTTGAACTTTGCCAAAATACTCAGAGTTATTGCTATTTTTGAATTTGCTATTTTCTGATAAGAAATACAGGTATATATTAAATATAATTCCTTGGACTGGATTTTTTAACCGATTTCGAGGTTTCGGCATGGTAATACAACCAATACAACCTTTTTATAAGTAAACTGTAAATATAATCAAAATTATAGCGATTATTTGAATTGCGTGTTAGCCACTCTATATATATATTCGTCTGCTGATGCGACTTACCCCTACGGCTGTAAGATGGGTACTGAAGCTAATTGAGAGAGCACGATAAATACGAACTTTTCCGATAAAGGACGAAGGAAAATCATTTTGCACTACATCTGTAGTGACTAAGATTGAAAAGGGCATGCTTCGATGGTTCGGTAATTTAGAAAGGATGGATGAAAGAAGATTGACGAAAGAGATATACAGATCGAAAGTGAGTGGAAGGGTCGAAAGGGGCCGCCCTAGGCGTACGGAGAAATACTAGAAAAGGGCCGAATCTTAAGTACCCGAAACCGACGTGCGTGCATGACTCGATGTATGAATGTGGAAGAAGCAAACAAATTTTGTCAAGATCGTAGCAAGTGGAAAGAAGTGATCTCTGCCTACCCCTCTGGGAAACAGGCGTGATTTAATGTATGTGTAATATATCATTTTGATGTTACATGGATCGATACGCGATCGATGTTGGCACGTTACTCTGAACCGCATAGCAAAAACGTTTTGGTAAACCGCAAAGTGTAAAGTGGTAACTCTACACTTAGGTCTGAACATACATGGGTGGTAAATAACTTACCTAATACTTTTTGCATTGAACGATTGTTATATTTTTTTTTACCCGTTTCCGTACATGTTTCAACCAAGGTTCTATAATTGGATTGCTTTGATTATTATGGGGGAGCTAGCCCAACTGGATCACGGTTGTACTTGTGCAAAGTTCTTGAGATAACGTTGTTGAAATTGAGGAAGGCTCTGCTCGGGGTATAGAATTAGTTAATTACTACCGACTGGTTTCAGCTTCCCCCTTTGGGATCTTCATATCTACATTCTCTATTAATTTACTAAGGATATCATATCAACAGCACATTACATTTCATAAAAACGTAATTCGTAGTTAAATACTAACCGGATTTATTGAGAGGCAGAAATATTGATTTAAATTTTTATTATTTCGAGATGTTTTTTTACAGGTGAATGTGGACCTGGATTTGGAAATAGTGCAGTCGCTGCAACACGGGCATGGTGGCTGGACGGACGGCATGTTCGAGTGTCTCGGCACCACGGGCACCGTGGTCGGCATCGACGAGGACCACGACATCGTCGTCACCTACCCGAGCGGCAACCGGTGGACTTTCAATCCCGCTGTATTGACTAAGGTAGCTTGTCAGTGTGGACTAGGCAGTGAGTGTCGTCACTGCGACAAGGCACAAAGGCATTCGTCATAAGCTTCACAAGCGACATGATTGTATGCCTCAGCAATGAAGATTGCCACAAGTGGTATTAATTATGCGCAGAATTTTATTATACGTGCCCTTTTTGCACCCGTCTCATTGTTTTGAATAATCGAACATCAACCGATTATTTGAGATTATTTATTCGCGATAAGAGTTCTGTGATCCGCGTTCACGTAAAACCGTTGATGGCTTAAATTTCTTTACATAACTTTGTGTGTAAATGTTCAAGTTTTCGCATATACCTACGTCATTTCATGAAAAAATAAAAGTTAATTGTGCGTGAAACTATCTTAATAGATACAGATAAAGACTCTTAGATGTCAAAAAAGTTTTTCTGTGAATTTGTCGAAAGCTTTTTTACAAATTACCTATAATTATGTATTTGTGTAATTTCCTCACATTGTTTAAAAAAGCATTATATATGCCTCGGCGGAAACGGGGATTGCCTGACCTGAAATTTAGCAGGCCTCGCCAAAGCTCGGCCCGATAAAGCTCGGCCCGCCAATAACCTCATCAGGCAATTCCCTGCTTTCCGGGCCTAGGACATAATGTACTGTTGCTTGGTCAGAAAAGTTTACGCTCACATTAGATGATCTGATATAAAATATGTCGTCTAATGGTTAGTTCCCGGTGTGTGCA
>OZ014439.1:13425223-13467515 GCA_963966035.1 Acleris laterana | reverse complement strand
GACGCAATTTCGAATTGCATCATGGTTACTTTTTTAATGGTATTTCCGCCCGTGTAACTTGAAAGAGTGAAAATAAAATAGTTTTTGAATGTCCAAAGGGTTTTGAAACCATACACTAAAGAATCGCCGCTTTCTGATATCAATCTAAGGGGAATACAATTATTTTTTGATCAACATGCAGGCAAACACGTCCTACGACTGTACCAAATCAAATCACTGGCATTTACTACACAATCACCGAGAAAAACGACCGTAGCGTACTGCTTAGTCAGGTACCAAAGATGCGACAGTGACTATACCAGTTTCATCATGTTTCCCACGAAAGGCCTAAAATGGCAGTGACCCTAATCTTGAAAATACAATACTTGTATATGAAAAGAAATAGACTAAACGATCCAAAACAAAATGAATTCGAATAGATATATTCTTTCACGCTTAAACAGCTGAACCGTTTCAGGTGAAATTTGGTGCAAAGATAGTTTGAATCCTGGGAAAGGATATAGGATAGTTTTTTCCTAAAATTCATCCCCTAAGGCTGTGAAATGGGGGGTTAAAATTTGTATGGAGCTACGATATAAACGAGTTCCACGCGGAGTCGCGGAGTCTCGGGCAGAAGCTAGTGTACAATATTTTTGCCATTCACCCCATAGGCCTTAAAATCTATTGTTAAAAATGCATCTTGCTAGCGAATGTTAGCCATACTTCAAAGACCTTAAGCTGTTAGATTAGAACGGGAATTTTTAATTTTATGATAACTTAAGAGTGGACTGGATACTTTCTTAAAACCAAAACTAGCGGGACAAAGTGTCGCCGGCAACCTTAAAGTACACCATAATAAAAAATAACATGAATTCGACGTCTGTATAATGCTCCTCAATCCAATCCTCATATTAAAGCGTAATTGATTAACCCATTCGCTGCCACCAACTGGTAATAGTATGTAATTTGAACACACATACGTGTCACAGGCAGTGAACGTGTTAATCGTCGTCACAGTTGCTATTTCTTTTCCATTGTGGGTAAATTGATGGTTTAGCATGACGATTCGCCGGGTTATACATTTTCCACGTTTAAATACTCGTGTAACGCCGGGAAAAGTATAGCACGGCTAATTTACGTATTACGTCGTACTAGTAAACTACCAATTTCTTTGACTATATCTTTATTTGTTTGTATACCTTGTTCATTTGAATATTTTAAGTAAAAGTTTTTAAAAACAACTCCAGAAAGTTCGTCGGAATTCACAGCACTATAAAATTTACTTTGATTGATTTCGATATACTTAACAGAACTATAACTCGCTGTGTTCAATCGTACTTAAATCAGTTATAAAATGTGTCAGCAGGGACGGTATAAAGATCGTGTAAGTAAGTATGAATAAATATACAATATGGGGAAAACTCAGATGTACAAAACTTATTCACCAATGACAACTGTCAAAGTGAAAATTTGAAAGATACAATATAGAGATGTTTTTGCCAATGGGAGAAAACTGATACCACTCAATGCATTATTATTTTTTTTATTTTTTTTATTTTTTTTTATTATTTATTGTACAACAAAAATACATTTTACATTTAAATGAACACCTCATAAACCACTTAAGGGTTTGTGCGAGGATAGAACGCTCTGAAATTACAATAAAAAAAGTCTTACAATTTTATTACAACACAAGTACAAGTACACCCACAAACATTACAGTTTATTGACAAAGTACGATTTTAGTTTATACTTAATGTTATTAGGAGTTAAGCTATCTCTAAATTTAACATCAAGGTCATTTATAAGACGAGGAATTAAGTAGGCTCTGTCCATACACATTGGTGTATCCAGGAGTGGTTAGTTTTTTATTTACGACGGCTCGAGTGCGTATAATGTTTGATTTTAGGGTTTGAAAGGTTGTGTCAAAAAATTGTTCCTTAATTAGGTTAAATTGGACTTTTTGGTGGATAGGGAGGCAGTTGCAGTGTTTGAATAGCTTCAGTTCATCATTAGCAAATTTAATTTTAATTTTAAAAGTGATATATGATTGATTAGCGAAAGCTCAAGGACTCAAGGTTACCTATCTGATCTACGAAAAATGTTTGACCGAATTTTGGTTGGACAAATATTATTCGACAATTATTGTTTGGGTTTTTTACGTTTGCCCGAAAGATCAGTTCTAATATTTTCACTTAGTCATTACTTGTTTTCTTTTTTTACCCATTTGACAAATTATCTATTCCTTATTGCTGGTTTCGGCGTACAAACAGTTGTCCAATGTAATGGTTTGTCAATTTATCTATTTCCAATTTCTGATTTTATCTTAGTATCGTAGTGTAGGGAAAAATAGGCTATGAAATAAAATACGTAACAATAATAATAAGGCAAGTGACTACAAGGAGAAAAGTTGCTCGGACTTAACGTCAAATAGAGAAATAGAAAATGGAGTAATCGTGCCATCGGAGAAACGATAAAAAGCAAAACGTATTCGGTCAAATTAAATTCGGTCAAAAAAAAAAAACCAGGTTGCGATAGGTAGGTTACCATCTGGAAGAGATATCTTTTAGCGATTAGACCTTCTATTGTTTACCTCTACCTACATTTCCAAACCCGATTTATATACCAAAAATCAGGTTCTCCTATTGTAGCCCGAGAAAATTTCACCCTATTTTCACTACCACTAACTTCATTACCATTAGCCCTAAAATCAAAAACCGAATTTTTATTTTCCTTAGCTATTCAATAGCCCTAGTTTAAGCATCCCGAGTTTACGTTAGGTATACCTATTTTGTATGTCGTTCTGTATTTTTATGTTTAAACGAATAGCCCTATTTTTACTTTTCCGATTCCTCTGAACACCCAATATTAGTTTACCTTATAAGTTAAAAACCTAACGTTCATTAAACCTAATTATGTATTTCCTGAAACCGTAATTAATGTCGATCCGTTTAGCTGAGGCGCTTCGCGCCTTGTTGCAATTCTAATTTAACCTAACCTTTGTGGGTAAAATTGACCTAATTGAGTAACGTTTTATTTATTTTTATTCATTCAAACAATGATTAGTTCAAACAGTCATTAGAACTTATGACTATTGGGTCTACTAATCAAGGAATAATTATTATAAGTTTGAATAATATTAGAGCATTAATGTTTAGTACTAGTAACTACCTACTAGGGTACATAACTTTCAGTCTAGTATTCAATTAGGACATACAAGTTTAGCTGTCATGAGTCATGACATTAGGACTGATGAAAATTATATCAAACTTTGGTATGCCTAATGAAATTAACTTTTATGATATTCGGTGTAGTAGTGTCTTAAGACAGAAATCATGTATTTAGTTTTTGATACTGGCGCTCTGCGCGGCCACCGGCAACAAAAGATCTGGTTTTTTTGTATCGATATATTATTATGTACAACGGAAGTCGATAAACGAGAAGGCATTAGCTTTATACCGCCTGCGGTTTGCTGTGGCTTTTTATTACATCGTTACCCATATTAGTCAGGGATAATGTAGCTTTTGCTTTTCATTGTCCGAAAAACAACAGGTAAATGTTGAAGATGATTTCACGGGCTTGCTGCTCTAAGGCTTAGAGAGTTAGAATCTAATCGTTAATTTCTATTCAAGGCTTTCGTCATGATTGGTCTTAACAGAATTGATAAAATAAAAATAAAATAAATATCAGGGGACAATCTCACACAAATTGATCTCGCCCCGAACTAAGCTCTAGGCTTATACTAATAGGTATATACCTACATAAATACATAGAAAACATCCAAGACTCTCAACTGCGAACTGCGCTCATCAGTCACCTCATCACACATTTGCCCACATCGGGAATCGAACCCAGGACCGCTAGCTTCGTAGGAAGGGTTACCACCAACTAGGCTAAACGCGTCGTCCAGTCAAGAAAATAAAATTACCTAGATAAGTAATATTTACATGAGTTAGTAGTTACTGGTAGTACCCACTCTCTATAAATATAAATTTTCGATGCGACCCACCCCTACGCCGTCTCGATGGGTACATACTGAACTAATTGGGACTGCTTAAGCGGGTTGAATCTAACAAGGACACTAAGGCCCGTATTTATAAACTCGTCTCAGCTGAGATGCCCGTCACAAGATGCGTCACAAGACTGAGGTTTAATTTATAAACGTATCTCGATACGTGAATCGTAATCCTCGGATCAGATAAGACGGTCGTTTTGTATGAGGAACTAATCCTGATCCTGATTATGGTCTGTTGGTGACTTGAGACCATCTCAACTATGAAAAAATGGCGGACGCACTGCAACATAGTCGAACATATGGGTGCTCTTTATCAGATAAATCGGTTTAAATACAATGAAGTGTTATTTTTACATTCTCAGAGGCAAATATTTATACCTAAAACGTTTTCAATAACAATAATACCTAAATATTATGTGTGAGTTTGCCGCTAAATAGGTACAATTGCCTTCAAAAGTTGTGTGTTTTGTCTTGTGTTTAAGTGAAATGATTGTGGGTGCTAGATATTTTATATTACGTATAGAGATTACGAGAGAGATACCGACCAAGCCGACGACAACATAATAGCCGGATGTCTTTGTATAACAATACTTAGGGCCACCCTGAGGCGCGAAAGATTTACCTCCACACGGGCTCATTTCTCATAGGTAAGTACCTACAATTTACATTAATTACCTAGTTATTTTATATTCATTATGTATAAATAAAAAACAATCATGTCATAAAAACAGTCAAATGCATTTCTAGTTATGTAATCTACTAATATTTAGGGTACTAAACTAACCTACCCATCTAACGCTAATACCTTAATTCAACAATTTTGCATCATAGCCACAATGCTTCTAATATTTTACTTTACTGTTGTTTAGAAAACCAATAAAGTTAATTAAGTATTTTGTTAATTATTGAAATGAAAGTAAAGTAACGAAACATTTCGTGAAACGGGTTGCTAAAGTAAAGAGGAGGGGAGTGTTTTTGTTACATTGACAAACATCGTGACAGACAAGATAAGGCTGAGGCGGCAAAGTTTTATTATTGTTTGATACTTAAATGAAAACTGAGTGAATTGTTTAAAAACTTACACACAATCAACTAGTAATAACAGTGAGATATGTACAATGTCGCGTCCTGACATAAATAAGGTGCAAAAAGTATACCTAGGTACCTACTTGTGAAAACTAATCGTGAACCTGTTTCAATCATTTTAAAGTGATTAGAAAGTGTTTACTTATAACTTTATGTCGTTTTGTAGGTTGTCGTCAGTTCAATAATGTGAAACTTGGATAACATGTCAAGGTTCGCCGGAAAAAATCAAGACGCTAAAAACGGTGAAATTTGGATATTTTGAGAAGTCAGTGTTCACGAATCTCAACAGCCGGCCCGACGCATTGACGATTTCGCTTGTCAATTGCCAAACAGATTTATGTCCATCAGGTATAATAAAATTATTCACAATGTTACTCATTTCAAGATTCAGTTTTTAATGTATTCAATATAAATTATCCTTTCTTATAAAACAATCATTGTCTTTGAATAAAGTAACTTCAGATAAAAGTCATGCAAAAGGATACTTACCCCATTTTCATTTGGGCTACTTCAATGTAAAGATAATAGTTTTTATTACTTTTTTCATGCTACTGTGTATTCATACTATGTAGTTACATACCGCAACTTACCATCTAATAGGCTATAGGTTAGATTATTTGCATTATGATGATCCAGCGCAGTATGTCTTGTCTTGTTCTACATAAAAGGGGTACTTACCTCATATAAGTGAAGTTTAGTGTGTTGATTAGTTCCATGATATGAAAAAATTTAGACATGTCATTTTTTTGCCTAGTTTTCTCAAACCGCTGCAATAAGTTTTGTACTTCAGAAGTGCAATATTTCATTTAAACATTGTGTGATTTGTATAACGTCAAGTGAACAAACATCATGGTCTATTTTTGCTGGAGAACATGATGATAATCATAAAAAAGGATAACACAGTTTATAACTTGGGAATATTAAAAAATCATTAGAAATAGGAGTTGTAAAAAATTGATATGTTTAGTTCAAGTTAAATGTGGTTAATCCTGTTATTTTTACCTGTTGCAGCTATAAAACAGGATGGCTATTGGTTAGATAATAAGTGGGATCGCTATTTAACAATTTGCTGTTGTATATGTCTATAATTTAAATGTACTGTTCTGTTTCGGTGTTTTTGGTGTTCAATAAAGAGTATTTGTATGGTATAACCTGTGAATCAGATAATTACAAATAATATTAGGTATTGAGTTGATTTTGAAAACTGAAAATATGTAAAACTTAGACACTTTTTTATGAAATAAACAATACATGCTAATAGTAGTTTTATTTATTGGTGACCTTTATGTTTGAAAGTTGATGCATAATAATATGTAGGTACTCCTACACTATTTAACTCTCTTTGCAAAATGAAAGTATTTGGAGCCTAAGATTCAGAGGCATAAGATAACGTAACAACAAGCTTTCTGAACTCTGTAACTTTTCTCCACACTCCATGGAATTCAGAAACCCAGCGCTGAATGTTTTAGTACAATGGAATAACCATATTTAGCTCTCACATATATATAAACTACTTTTATAAACACCAAGTCAACAAGGATCTGTGGTAATGGTATTGGTTGTTGGTATGTTTTGGCGTTTATATTATATTATATGAATGTTAATATTATTAATGAATAATGCGGCCAACTTTGATCAGTGTTCTCAGATTTTAAGTATCTGCATAGGTACCTTAACTAATAACATCAAACTTGATTCTGATTTAAAATATGTTAACTTAAATTTATAAACATAAATCTCTATCCTCGTAAGGCATTATAAATTTAGGTTTACATATATTTAAAATTAGATAACTATGATCTGGATAGTCCCAACTGTGATGTAATAACTTCCACTACCTAACTTTAAAGAAGAGACTGGCACAAACATTACATAATTAAATTAAATGTCACCTAAGTGCACTGGTAATTGGAAAGTGACAAGTGTCCTAATGGGATAAAGTATTTGTATGTAAATACAAAAATATTGCAGGGATTCCTTCCAGTGCTAACATAGACGAATATTATTATTGTGAACGGTGCTATTACCAACAAATGTTTGTGCAATTGGGTGGCATTTAGGTTTTATGTCACCCCATATATGTGTATAGGTGCAATGACAGACAGTTTAATTTGCTGAACAGTTAACACAAGTCGCCTGCAACTTGATTGTATGTATGTATGTATGTATGTATGTATGTATGTAAACACTTTATTGTACAAAAGAAAAACCATAACAATACAATTAATATAGAAATATGTACAAAGGCGAACTTATCCCTTTAAGGGATCTCTTCCAGCTAACCCTTGAGAGATTGAGAAGAGTGAACGGTTGTGCAACGAGTAAACAAGTGTACAAGAAGAAGAATATAACACATTTAGTATCCAATAAAACTTATATAAATAGATTTAAAATAAAACTACATTCAAATACCTTCATAAATAGATATAGAAATAGGTATACATATTAATAGTTAAATATACTTACATAAGTACATAAAGTACATTTTACATACCTAGAGGATAATTGATATTTAGGAGATAGAGTCAAGCCAGAACTTCTTTAATTTGCCTTTTAGGGAGTCTACCGTTTGTGATTGCCTAATGCCAGTCGGTAGCCGATTCCATAATATTACAGAATGTACCGAGAAGGATTGTCGCTTGGTAACCCCTCTACCTTCTCTAAAACAAACCAAATCAATGAGTGACAACTGAGAAAACAACTTGTGCTAACCACTGTTATAAAACATGAAAAAATAAAACAGGTAAACTGCATCTGAATTTTAATTGAAAAAGTATTATTCAATAATAAAGGAATTAAGTATTTGTATTTAACAGCCTATAATGTCCTACTGCTGGACAAAGGCCTCCATCCCTTCACCTTATATGATAATATACATAAACCGAAAACTAGTTTAAAAAATGCTTTTAAAATAACGACTTGCTTCTTGATTTTACCTTGAAAAAACGAATTTATGATGGTTCACGTATCTTACCTGTCATGTCTAAACGCAAAACATATATTTTAAAAAACCATGCATACTCAAAACGTTTCGTCGTTTCGTTCAAAAATGTCATCAGACGTACTTACCCTCACAATCTCAGGTAAGATCATCTCATGTAAGAGCTTCTCAAAATGAGTTTATTAATTAGCAACGATCCTAGCTCCAGGATTACTTATCGAGACCATCTCAATTGAGAAGGTCTCAGTTCACGGATTGAGATGAGTCTATAAATACGGGCCTAAATTACTAAAAGGAGTCTTTTAATATTGTCATTATTGTGGTAAAAATAATAAACTTTTGTATTGTGATTGATGTGATTTGACATAATTATTATTTATTTTTGTATTCTTTGATTATTAGTATTTATGTTTGACGATCTCATTGTAATTTGGACGCTGTTACGCAATAATGTGTCAATCCACAACGATTTAGCAATAAAGTGTCAACCCTCAATACTTTCGTCTTGGGTTGACATTATATTGCTAAATAATTGTGGGATGACATATTTTTGCGTAACAGCGTCCATTTCTTATCTTTTGACATGCAATGCAACTAATATTGTAATATTACATTGATGAATAAATAAACTATACACCCAAAGATGAAAACTTGATAGTTTGACCGAAATTCCCCTACTCCGTATATGTGTAAATTTTGCTCGTATACCTACATACTTCATATCGAATTTATACAACTACTACTTTTGGACTACAGTTTTTTTATGTAATGATGGTCCACGGTAGAAAATGGATTTAATATACTAGTACTGCGAAATTATCAAGTAGGTATATCTACTAGTCTATTTGTACAAACCCATCCTCTAACGTAAGGTAGATTACCTACATTTAAACTAGTGAAATCCGGTCCATCGCAGAGACATCCGGAGTCGGTTAGATGTGTCGGCATTAATCCCCGTCCCATGCCGCGGGAGCGCCGAGCCGTTTCCGGGACCCGTGTCTCTTGGACTTTTAATCTAGGCGAGTCGAGTTTCACGCGGTAATGAGTGTTGCGACGCTCTCAGACATGCGGTCGCCATAATTGCCAAACTTTGCCCCATCCTTAGCTCCCCGCACCCCCCCTAACCTTCACTTGTCACGCTCTATTGTTCTCATGGTAACGCCTGTGTTAGATGCCTTTACGATACTACTTAGAGCCCCTTGTAAATTATAAGTTTAACAGGTGACGTTATTACGTAGGTATTAATGGCGGGCGGTTAAAATGCGCACGAAAGTAAATTAAATCTATAAAACTAAAATCGTGTTGTTATTTGAAATGGTTAACGTAGTTGTACGACGGCCAAACGCGGTTTATATTCGTTGGTTTGACTCTGTATTTCAAACAAACATTACGCTCGTTGGCGCCACTAGAAACGCTGATTAGCTGAGAAGCCTCGGTCTTAGACTTGACTTGAAATGTAACTAGGTTGTACAAATTAACCGCGCTAAAGCTTTCCTTCTCCAACAAAGTTAAATTTACTCGGGTATTCTGTGTTGAATGAATTAGCATTTACGAGAAACGCGTAACTGCAGATATTATCAAAGCTTAAAATAGGTTTAACGACGACCTTAAAATTAGAAATTTCATAATAGGCTCCGGTATTCCCGGTGCAAAAGTTTCTCTGAAATCTTTGTTTAATGAAATAACTATCACGGGCTCACGGCGTGCTAGCGCCATATTGAAACGCAATTGGGCGTAAAGCTATTTAAATCTGAATGGGGCATTGTGAAGGCGCGTCACCTTGATTCAGCGCCGGCGTCTCGTAGTTATTAAGTTAGAGTGGCGTCGCCCGGGCTGCGCTCGAGCTCTCACAATCAACCTTAACGGGCTAAATGCCCTCCTCGCGACTGTCCTACATACCTACACCACTCCTCCTAATAGACGAACATACCGCGCTATTCATTATTTAGCAATGTTCTCTTCGTTACATTACGAGAATTCAGGATAAACACGTTGGGGACTGAACCAAATGTAGCCTAAAACGACGACAGTTAAAGTTGAATGTGATTCACTGAAAGTATTTTGTAGCTCATGGTTTTGATACCAAGAATATCATAAAAACTTAGTTGTTATCAAAATTAAAATACCATTGGACATATTCGCAGAGACCACCAACAAATAAAAGAGCAAAGTAGATAAATATCTAGAAATGTAAAAGGAGATAGGCGAAAGTGGGCCTAGCCGTTACAGAAATCTTACTAAAACAATAATTAATTATTTATTTTTTAACTACTCTTTGTGGAGTATCAGACTTTCTCTATGGGATTTAAAATGTTATAATAATGAATAACATTGTTGATTTCCGTTACCGTAATATAATCGTAGTACCTAGGACATTAAAAAAATGAGGGTAGAAATACCCTCCATAACATAATATTATAAATGTCAGTGGCATTCGCTTCGTTTCGTGTTCTCCTCATTGTGGTGATTTGTGATTTCTGGGGCTTTAATCGGAATTCGGCAAGATGGAACAACACTGTATAAACTGTGGAATTGATATTACTCGCAATAATGCAGGCATGCATCTTTTGGAAGATGAGGCAATCCTTATACTTGTACGACAGTGGGTTGCTCCTCTTGTGGTAAATACTATGTTTATTGACTATCATGTATTGCTCATTTATTTCATAACATACTCGTAATGTCTAGTCAAACAACAATCAAATACAAAAAATATTATATAAACCGCAACAAGCTTCGTCAAACAAACATAAAAATAAACTATTTATTTATTGTAATGTTTATTTGTTGTTTGTTTGTGTATGTTTTTATAATAATATCATGTTGCACATGCTTGACATCTATACCATGATTATTTAATGCTTCTTTAAATATAACTTATCAGAGTATTCATCGTGTTCTGTTTTATCTACTTACTTTGGTTGATATGGAGACATATGGATGGTTATCCATATGTCTGCTTCTCCAAAGACCACGCCTATAATTTTTATACTGAAAATATCCTACATAGTGATCTACAAAACGACCTAAAAATCATTAGTGTAACGGTTGGGCCCAAGACTCTATGGATGTTCGCCTATCTCCTTTATGTAACTGTTATATTATTATTATTTTTTATATATCAGCTACAGTTCATTATTTTAAATTTCACTATGTTTAAGAACGAACGCTGTAAGGTTTGTAGCACTCGTCGCAGTCTACGGTCACAATCCATCTTCGAAGGTGCATAAACTCAGTGGTTGCTTGTGGTTAGAATTTCTTTGTGTATCCACTTAATATGTGCTCCTCTTTCGCCGTAAAGTAAAAGACGGTGCCAGGAGTCAGCAAAGGCGCCTGTTACGTAAATATCTGCTGGGCGTGTTGCGAATTGAACAGAATACGCGATGAGGGGAGCGTGTACTCTCTAACTATAAGGTGGGAAGAGTTAGAATAACTTACGTTTCGAATTCCTATTATACGTGACGGACAGCCTTATGATTACGTTAAGAAAATTCTTTGAATGATAAAAATACGCAAAGTGGTGGTAAAAAATATGCAGCTTGGAATTTAAACACGAAGTATAAATTAATAGGATCTTAGACTTTATAGCGTACGTTAGTAAATTTATATCTAAAGGAAGCGGAAACTACCTACAATTGCAGCACCGCGTGTCGCCATTATACTTGTACAATAGAGATATGGTGTACATATGCACGTAAATCATCCGCTTTCTACTTTAGTTAAACAACATTATAAACAAGCAACAGCCCGGCCGCTTGCCACCAAACGGAAATTCACAGCCCTTCCATTTCTGGTTATGCGTCGATTTATATTCTGGGCCCACTCGCCGGCTGAGAAATCTCATGTTGGAGGTGCTCTTTCAATTTGAATCGGAACACTCGGATCGGGGAATAATGTATTTCGATATCGACCCTCGGCTGGGAGCGGATCCTCCTGTTTATCGCCGCTCTCATTTATTCGGCGTCGTCGCGCCTTTATTTTTTCAACACAAACTCGGTGTCGCGCTGTTTATCCGCTGCGCGATACTATTAGCAGGGTCTTTGTTTTGAGACGCAGCGAGATTGCGTCGCTCTGACTGAAGGATAATTGAATTGTCACATAATACTGCGTACCGAGTTTTCTTTTTGCTTGTCGTTGGCTTATTTCTAACGAGTAAAGAGTACCTACCTCTACTTGCGCATTTGACTTTAATCAATCATTTAATTTTATTTCCTTCTGTTATTTAATTTTATGGTACGCTTTTCACTTACTGTATTAGAATAAAATAAAACTAAGTATTGTGCATTTAACAAACACGCAGGAAATATTTTCATTGGTATCTTATATTAATGTTATACTGTCACAAGTTGCTTTACTCGGCATTTCTTTAAATAACTTTGTCCAAGCGAGTGAAAATTGGTCCTAATATGCTGCAGAAATATGAATACCATCCCTAGACATTGTGTGCAGGTAAAAGGCCACTTACAAAAGTCGAATGTTACAAAGCAGCCCGGGTTCAAGTTTCTCTGTGTGATCGTCTAAGCAGGAGGAAGAAGTACATTTCCTCCTAGTCGCCTTTGTCGGGCGATTGCATGGAGCGTACGCGCGGATGTAGTTCGTATATCCATATTATACAAAGCAGCTCTGTTCATTCGATGCACCGCTTTAACCGCCGTACTCGGAGACATTTTAGAGACAATTAACTCTTTCCTCTTTCAAAATGTTGTATGTAAAATCGTCACTAAGGAAAGATTTAATCGTCATTGAGTGACTCTGTGTGCAGCCTCTGTGTGCAGTCTTTTGAACTAGCTGTAATTTAAAGTTGTATATTATTGATTTTGATGATTCGAATACATAATCTGATCTGCTATTATTTTGCCCATTTTGATTATGAGTTTGTAATAAAACTTGTTTGTGCAAAGAGTCACACAAAGAACCCATAATAAAGCTCGGCAATATTAATAATAATAAGAGAAAGAAGCCATTTCCAAGGAGGCGAGTTTGTTTTCTCATCTAGCATTCGAGGCGCGACGCGGACATCCTCCGGGCCCTTAACCCGCGCCCTATTTCTTCTATTCCAAAGACTATTTACGTCGTTTTGTTTGATAATCTGCTATTGTTTCGTAGGGCTACGCGGCGTCCCTGTGAGAATTATGCGAGCTATCTTTCGGGAACGTGTATGGCGTGCGAATATCTAATAGATGTATAATATTTATTGTTCATAGCAATCAATGCTAGCAGATAAGAGGCCCAGTGTTTTGTTAAAAGGTTCAAAAAGTTCGAAAAAGGAATCGTTCGTTTTTTTTAGGGTAGTTAGTAATTCTGTAGCTCTACCGAATGGGGTTCTGGGAATGGGCGTGAGTTTATGTGTATGTATATATAAAATAAAATATAATGTAATATAATATGATATAGTATTTATAATATAATATAATATCATATAATATGTTATAATATGGTTTCAAATACAGCGAGATTGATTTTTGCATCGCTAGCTGCAACATTACCTTCGCATGACAAATGGCCCCCGATGCGACTCATCCATACGATTCCCGGAGCCATTTCATTTCCGTTTATATGCCTATTTGTATTCTCTCTTCTTTCGCGGCTAGAGAAATCTCTATTCTTACTAAGACGCTCTTTCAATTTGAATCGAAACGGCCGAATTGGGGAATAATTTATTTGGAAGCGACCTTTTTATTCAGTACAGCTCTCTATGTTTAACGTCCGTTGGGTATTTTCCTTGTTTTTGTTGGCTATGCCCCTTTCACAATTTTTAATGTAAGTTTATGTGGGTCGTAAACTGGGGTCATTTTTCACGTTCTACTGCGGGAAAACTAATAGTAATGCAAATGATATACACATTTTGCCTAACAAAACACCATCGGTATGTGAATACAGTTTTCTTTAAACATATATTTTGTAACTAAGCCGAATTCTCAAGTTGGACTGCATCCTTCTGAAGGCGATGATGATAATCAGCAGGTGGTAAATCAAAATTGATTTAATGTTGTGTTAGCGATTTTTATTTTTATTTTTCTAGAAAGTTAAGGGAAGAACGGATCGTTTATCGCTATAAGCGATGTCGTTTCAGAAAGCGAGCGTTAATGTTATTATTACAGCTTTTTATTAACTTTACGTTGTTTGTTTGCATGTTCAGTTGCTATCTTTTGTACTGTCGGGTGGACTGCAATTTGGAACACACATTTAATCCGGGTGACATTGGTAGTTATGGTGTATAAGAGCTGATCTGATGATGCAATCGGTTGGTAGCGACATGATCTCTGCTGTACTTAACTAAGACCTACCGTGTTTAGAGTCGACACATTGCTTTCGAAAAGCAGCTGACAAGTGTTAAAAAAAAACTTGTCTCTAGATAAGCCCGTCAGTCCATTAATTGGATATTTTTATAAATTCTATATAAATGTAAATAAATAATAGCAAAGGCATCAGAAAAAACACTGGATATGTACAAAAGTACCTAAAACACGTTTTTTTTTTGTAAAACGCTTTGTTTTTGTGCAGTAAAAAGTTTATTTAATTAAATTGTTAGACAATCAGCCATCGCGCGTCGAGTAAATATTCGATTGCATAAGAGCTCGTTTCATCATAACTGTTTCTCTACTATTATGATGAAGCTAACAACTACCTCCGGATTACAACTAATCGAATAAAAGACATGATTGTCTTAAATCGCAACTCCCGAACTACCGCTATTAATATACTCGCGTACAAATAAAGTACTAAGTAAAAGAGTTGTTGTACTTGTTTCATAAAAATAAAAAAGTAAGTTTATAAAGTTATATAAAAGAAAATTTGCATATTGTTGGAAGTGGCTTGCTTTAACACTTTCACCGCCAAGCTTTGCCACACGTTACGAGCGTAGCACTTAGCAGCCTTTTACCGCTTTGTAGCGAAAATCCACTACCAACGGGGGTTTGAAAAAATATAACGAGTTTTGAAAACTTTTGTGTATTGTTGGAGTTCAACAATTTTAAATCAAGTACATTCAACCAATTAAAGGAAACATTGTTTGAAATACTACAGCGAGCGACGGAAATGAGACAGAATTCGTCTCGAGTTAAAATATTTTCAGTTTTTAAAGTTGCAACAGAGTAAATTTAAATACATTATTTAATCATTTAGAAATCATTTTATAGAATTATAGAACTTTAATTTATGTTTAGCTGATCTCTTAACATAAGCACCAACCTTTGTCTTTTTTCTGTTTGGCCAGTTGGTTGACTGGTAGAGAATGCCTTAAGGCATTAAGTCCGCCATTTGTACTTTTCTTTTATTGTGCAATAAAGTTTAAATAAATAAATAAATAATAACCTTAGATTTGCGGGTGCGATTTTTACTTGACGTGTTTCTTTTTCTTTAATTTAACAAGGAAGCCAACGCATAAAGATTATTTCCAACTTTAGGTACCTATCTATCAAACAGTCGTACTTGCACTTTGACGGTTTCCTTACCTTCCCAGTGTCATATACTCAATATTCTATAATTACTCAAATGTTTATTGCATTCCAAAATGTTACGGATGCTCGGTTAACTTAAGTTAATACCGTAATAAATGTAACTTAATTAGCTTGTCAAATACAGCAACTTTAAGGCAGAAGAGGACTTCAGCTTGTTATGTAATATTTGTAATTAATATTGTGTAGTTTAGGATTCGCTATTGTATTGGGTTTGAGAGTGGGGTAGGGCGTAAGATGCGACGCAGTCGGGGCGCTCCGGCCGGCACGGGCTCGGGCGCGGGCTGACATTGCATTAAAAGGAGGAGCGTGACCGCCGGCGCATTGCCCGGCTCTGCCTTAGATTTGTTCCTTCCCGACTCAAGCGTCTTATTGAAATCAAATTTTCGTTAATCCTCGGAACGACTCCAGCCTGCGGGGAGAACCATTGGCATTCATATTGTTACTCTAGGAGTCTAGTGAAATACCCTCGTTTCCTTTCAGTCGCACTACAATTTCAGGCTGGGTTTGTGTGAAAATTGCATCAATTCATTGCAAACGAAATGTTCTCTGTAAAACAGAACATTTTCTGTTCTGAGACTGTTCATTTAAAATTGATTGTTACTCTATCGACAGGACTCTATCGCTTGTTAAAGCGAAAGCTTTAGTGGATTAGTCAAATAGGGGGTAGCGTGTTTTTGCAAACGCTGTGTAGTGATTGGTTTAATCTGCGAGCGCGGCGGCCGGGACGTATGACAGGCGCTTAATTTACCCGCGGCGTTGCGTGCTCGGAGCGGTCTTGCGGCGCGAGGCGCTGCTGCCTGATTTATGTTATTTGCACGTAAAGCGGAATTAATGGCTTTATTACTCTTCTGTGTTTGCTGATCTTGGAGCCCGGCGCCGGCGCCTCCGCCGCGACGAGTGCTTTTGAATGAGCGAACCGAACCAACGCGTAATTTATTACGGTTTCCGCTAATCCCTCTGAGTACCTACTTTGTAATGCTTCAAGATTAGATTTACTAAAAGCTTCCAGTAAAAAATAAACGGGGTCTTAGCTAAAAGGATTTATTTGTGACAAAAACAACTTTCACTTTGTTGAATCCATGCTCACGGAGGCAAACGTTTTTTATTATGACCCAAACGTTTTTTACATGAAAATTGTTGTCCAGGCAAAAAGTTCTTGTGTTTCGTTAGTAAGGTTTTTCTACTCGAGTACTATAAACCGCTAATATTGATATCGTTAATGGTATCAGATTACCACCTATAGCGTAACCGAAGCGTGAAAAAAATTATATAATGAGCGTTGCCATGGTAATAACAGTTCTATCATAATTATTATAGCATTGTTATTACCATGGTTACGGTCATTCCGGATATCAGTCTCGGGGTTTAGTGAACACTTGTCATCTTAATTTCTATTGGTGGTAAATATTTTAACACCAATTAAAATTACGTACCTATATTAAAAACAAAATAAATTTTGAGACTAATTTATTTCCTACACATAAATGAAATAAAATTGTTTCGCTTTTGTACGTGATTGACAGTTTGTTATAAGTATCCATTAAGCCTCGGTTGTGAACCCGGTTGCTTTTATTCTTTGAGACAAAGAAAGTAGTTTCAACTGATTATCTAGGAACCCTTGCATAATTCAAAGATCGCTCCTCGGTGGACTGGTTATATGATCCTTAACTAGACTTCTTATTATTGCATCCTCAAACGCCATCCTTCGGTGGGATCAGCTGGGGTGTGGGGATTGTATTACGGCCTTTTATATGAGCCGGGTATCGCTCCATTGAACGATTTTCGTGGAAACACGAAACTTCCAAGATTCATAATATAAAAAGGTTGATAAGTTGGCTCGGGGCTAGGGTTTCATTACAGAACATCATAATTCATGTGTGAGTAATATCGCGGCACACACGCCCGTGTTATGTCTGGGCTGCACTCGCAGGTGAAAAATTCCAGCGGCGCTCGTTGTGCGAGCTTAGTGTTTTATCTCGGCTTAGCGTTACGAGGATTTGTGGCTCGCTAAGTAAGGTTTTATGTCCCTGAAGCGCCTGCAAGTTTGCTCCCCTGATAAAAATGTATCTTTGATGCTTCGCTTAAATTAGCAGGCTTTAACGTAAATCACGAGCAAAAACTTTATATCAGCTTACACAAAATGAGATTGGTGCACTTATTTTTTATTTATTTACTTTACTAACTTTCTAAACTTTTATAAAATAACTGATGCTTTCGAGCTGAAATTAAGAATAGTTTCAGGCTTCATTGGTCTGCACAAAATATCATCATTAAAAAATAGAAATATAGGCTTAGCGAAAAAAATTAAACAATATAAAAAAAAATTAGCCTATCATGTAAGATATCGTTTGAACGCTCTTAAGGTAGGTACAGTCAACAGCATAAATAAGTGATCATTTATGTACCTTGTCACTTTAACGTCGTGTTTGAAATGTTACACAAAATTGTGAAACGATTGAAAGCGACAAGGTACAGAAATTATCACTTATTTATGCTGTTGACTGTACCTACGTAGGATAACCGTTATTTTTTTGATTCTTAATATCTATGGTGAAC
Organism: Acleris laterana; assembly: GCA_963966035.1. Classification (NCBI taxonomy): domain Eukaryota; kingdom Metazoa; phylum Arthropoda; class Insecta; order Lepidoptera; family Tortricidae; genus Acleris; species Acleris laterana. The sequence continues at coordinate 13,449,478 of OZ014439.1, read as the reverse complement.
GTAGTATTCATTGTTTTAAAAAATTCAGTTGTTATCCTTTTTGCTATTTCCAATATTCAAGGTGGTGACCCTCCGCGTGGCGTTTGTTTTTTCAACCCTACATATTTCTAGGAAAATAAAGTGATTGCTCTTCGCTTATGCTTTGTATTACCGTTGATAAAATAGTCTATCGGCGCGGAATCCAGCGGGCCTAGTATATGGCTGCGTCTTTATTGCGTGTCAAATGTGGATAAAGCATCCGTCACTCTCGTACTTATTTACGTGTCAGAAGGTGACGGACGCCTTATCCACACTTTTTCACGCGAAAAAACGCAGCCATATTACGCCCCCAGGTGTAATTATTTTAAGTGAGTACAAAAATTGTGGTTAAGATTTCTATTTATTTATTATAGTGGTAGATATGTGTGTAGGACGTGGCTTCTACGAGTAAGCCAATGACACCGAGCAGCAGCAGATTTCTAATATTTCATGCAAATAAGACGTAGGTGCGGTACCCTCGGTCCTCGAGTCTGACTCGTACTTGACCGGTTATCTTATTCTTGTCACTTAAAATGTTTTTTTGTTAATTCTATTCTACCTATTTGATCGAATATTAAAATTCAAGCCTCTCAATGAAGATTGTTGACTTGTTGGTATCGTTTTGAATATCTATCTCTGCATCATGTAAGTAATTATAGGTATCCGTTGATAAATAGATATATAAATGATGTTAAGTTAAGCTGCATTTTGTAAGGCTTGTCTAAAGCGGTTGTCAATTGAACAGCTCGGTGAATGCTGGGCCAGGAGCGAGTCGGATATTTCCTGCCCCGGCCCTGCTGGGCCGGAATCACGAGTCGTAAATAACGCGCCGCGCTCTTTCCTGTCTTCAGCTTACGAGAAAACCTTACGATTGTTCGCCTCGATAATATATCATCAAGATTCCTTTCACTCACCGTCGAATAATGCTTTCCCAAATTTCAAGCAACTGGTATACGAGTATACGAGCCGTAGAAACAGATTTTCATTTCGGTTTCAATGGCGCACAGTTGCTTTTTTTCTGTTAGGAGCATGAATTCATCTGGTGCGCGACGGGATGTGACGCGACTATCAGTTGTTACTTATACGTATGGGATGTTATAGGGAGAAAGGTGTTGTATCGAGGCAGCAGAATGGAATGTAGCCGGCGCGCCGCGCACCGTTGTGTCGGGGTTGTCGGTTGGAGAGCTTGCAGGCGGCAAACCATGCCGCAACTGCAAACGGACGCCCGGAATGCCGAATACTCTCCACCTCGCATCGCACAAATAATTCATACGTACGCAACGGTAGCCGCTGCAGGTGTTAATGGACACGAGTTATTGTTTTGTTCCCCGCAACAAAGTTCGTGCTAATGTTCAAATTTAATTTCAGTTTTAAACAACTTTTACGCCTACTTTGTTTACATTCTGATTAATTCAAATGAAATTCAGTTTATGGTATTAAAATTAAACTTTAATGCATTCAATATATACTGGTTGTTTGATAGTTGAGTGTAGGGGGTTTTAAGACACTGAACATTTTTGATTACATTCATTATGTTTTTGATGTGCTGGCCGTGCGTCAGGTACTGAAACAATATCACACAAGAAGACCAAAGGCCGGGGCTAAATTAAACAATAACTAGGTTTAAAAATTCCAACTGAGGATATATTCAAAACCATTAAGGCAATTGAAAGTTAGGAATCCGAAAATGTTTTTAATTGCTTTTATATGTTCTAGTTTAGTAAATATTTAGAAATATGTGTAAACGGAAAGTATGACGTCACTGATATGCCTGCATGATTCAGGCATGTTTATACTTTTATTTACTTGATTACGTGTGGTAGTTATTATAATTTTAATATTTCCTCACATTGGTTGATAAAAGCACTTCTCTCCAGTAATGTACTATATATTGAAGGCTATAAATGGCAAAGAAAAACTGATCACAAAACCCGTAAATCTAGTAAAACCCAGCAAAACAATTTTTATCGCTTTATTCGTGCGAGCAAAGTGGTAGGCGTATCACAAGGTCTCATTTGTTGTTCTACTCCCACTTACATAAATCTGAAACTTGCTCATTTAATCTACGTGATAGAACTGACACATATTTTCATCGTTGTTAATATTTGTTCCAACCGTTTATTTCTTGTGTATTTATATCCTTGTCAGATACAAATGAACTTCAATCGAAATTCACTTTAAAAACAAAAACAGAAAGTGGGTAGAATAAAAAAAAAAACTTTTTTACTCTTAAACTTGTCTTAAGACTGCGCCGAGCAAACGCCGAGCGTCCAGTGGCGCCATCATGACTATTATTGGGTTTTCTAATTAACTAAATAATTTCCTTGGAACCAAACAAAATGTGTTTGTAGCGCAAGTATAAACACAATTTATTGTATTTATATTTAGGTGGCCACTTTTTTCCGTTAAGTTGATAACTCGAAGGTGAATTGTTATTAAACTATGTGATAAACCCTATAAGTTGTGTTTTCATTTGTAGTTCAAAAACATAAAGTTCAATTTCAAGAAAATACTTTAGTTTATTAGAAAACACAGTAAAAGTAATGATGGCGCCACTGTACATCCGTCCTACGCTCGGCGCAGTCTTAAACTCTAGGACTGAGATTATACACCGTAAAACTTTATTGTTTTTGACGTATTTCCGTATTGTCAATGTTTTGATAGCTCTTATTTTCTTGTCAGTTAATACCATAATAAGTCAAAGGCGACTTGACAGAAGCGCGTGGAACTAACTCCGTGTGCTTCTTAAGTCCATTAGAGAAAATAATATTTTACCAAACAATTGTCTTCATGTCTTATATCCATGGACTTTTTCTCTAATAAGTCAATGAGAGTGTCTATAAGTAACTCGACATTGGTGAAATACACTTTAACAGGAGTGAAAGCCATTAGTTAAAATTAGAAGAATTATAATTAGAAGTTAAAGGCAATATCGTTTTACCGAGTTAAATATTATACAGGCCCCACATACACGCAACTTCACCTTTCTGAAATGAAAAGAAACTAAAAGTATATATTCATGAATTGGCTCAGGTTCTCGTATCTCGGGTACTCGGGAGGCACACGTTCGTTCAGAAACTCTTTTTTCGAACAGCCTATGTTCAAATGTAGTGAACAAAGCTTCAACAAACTGAATCCGCGCGGGCACTCTTTGATCAGATAATTGGACTTGTCATTCAAAAGCATGTCGAACATCTCGGAACAGAGCAATTGAACTCGGCGATTTTGAAACTTTTATTTGTTTTCTTACTGAGAACTAGAAACTTTGTCTTTCCAAAATAATGATCAGGAGATAGTTTTTGAAACATTTCAGTATGTTGACGTCGAGATTGACAAGATGTTAAATAGTAGATGGTGTAACAAGGCCATAAAGTAAATAAAAATATTCGGTGTACTTATTTATTGTCATTGGCTCGGGCGGATATTTAAATCGAGGATGGTATAGGTTGTATAAAAGCAAGTGAACTAATATAATGATATTGTTTGATTATTCACTCTTTACTCTCGTAATTGTGACGCGACTTGTGACTCTTATTTTGTTCACGAGTTCACATCTCGCCGTTTGTTTGTGCTTCATTTGGTAAGGTTGGAGAAAATAATCAGATTGATCAGGTCTTTGTCTTGGCCGCTCTGTTGGCCCACTCGTCGGACGCGGATCGTCGGTGTCGATTGTTTACTTCGTTAGTCGACTCCACCTCTACCCGTTACACGTTGCTTCGTTGAACTTTGATCGCGTCATGCTGGTACCTGCGTTTGTTATATACTCGTAAATAATATTAAACAAATAAAGTTCATAATGTATTGAACTGTAAAGGTTTAAGTTTATTTGTTTGTTGTTTTAAAAAAACAAATAATAATTGGTTCATCAACTAAAATGTTCCAGCAACTAACAAATAATCCGACTGTATCACAGAACATCAAAGATGGTAAGCACCTACGAAACCGGAAAAGAATTATAAAACGTATTTGATCTTTTATTCCGATTGTGAAAATAATCTTAAAGTTGTTTGCATTTGCATAGCAAATACGAATCAACATGAAATATCAGATGTCTTCCAAACAAAACAGAAACATAAATTTACGGCACCAGTACTCCTAGATGGCTTTAGCAATATGGAATGTAATAATGAGGGTGTAAAGTTTCTTAGTAGTAGGCGGGTCTAGTAGCCTGCAGTGCCTGGCGACACCTGCGTCCGGCTAAGCCTCGCACCGTGCAAATTTATGAACGCTTTCAATGCTTTCAACGTGTGCCACCTGACCCGCCGAGCGACATTTTGCCGGACAAATGCCTCCCTGTCCCTGTTTAGATTGGATACTTATTCTAACTCCTTTTGCCGGCTTTTGTAAACTGCTAGGATGGATAATAAAGAACAACGGTGCTTTTGCGCGAAGTATCTGTCTTTATAATTCGAGATTTTAAGATTTGAAGCTGTTACTGGTAAAATTAAAGTAATACTTATAATTTATAATTTTACAACCTGCTGTTGATATTTGTCTTTCGATCCTGACAAAAATATGTAACCGCTTCCATTTTTATATCAGGATAACCTGAGAATTCAAATATTTGCTCCGCGCACGTATCCAATTCGCAATATTTTGCTGGTATCGATTCTAAAGAACCGCAAGAAATTCCTTTACCCTGCCATATAAAGAAATCTCTCCAGACGGCGAGGAACAGAAGTAAAAAGATAACGTTTAATTGCAATGGAATCCTTGGCCGCTCCGTGGACTCTGTAGTCCTTATAGAAAAACTTTTTTAATATCAAGCGTTACACTGCAGCGTGTCCCTTCGATTGGAAATACCTATCTGAGCCAGTGAAAACAAAGGGCTTTTTATATGAAAGATTTACCCGTGGAAGCGAGTTCCGGGCGGCTGTGGATGAAATTTATAGCGAAATGTAATGTCGTCCTGGGGGACGTGTCTCGCGAGGCCCCGCGCCGCGTCATCGTGCTCGGGCCCGCTCGTGTTTCAATTAAATAATTTAACTAAAGCGCACATGTAAATACATTTTTTTTTAATATTTGATTGTGCTGGTACGTTGCTATTTAACCAAACGAATGCGTATCTGATGTTGCAGTTAAGTTACATATACGGATCCCCTACGTTTGTGCTCAACGGAAAATCCTTTCCTCATCCTATCTGTAGAAACTTTAATACCTCCGTGAAGTTTTACAATAACGAAATCGCAATCTCAGTTTCGAGATAAAACCGGGTAGGTAAACAGGGCAGGTTTCACGAAATGTGCCAAGAGCAGAGTATTGTTCTAGCGCTACAGTCGCAGGCGGTGCGTGAAACAAGAGCTACCGGGGAGCGATTGCGAGGGTATGCTGCCCGGCCGGATTTGTTTAGAGATACCAGGGCCACTTGAGTGTACGGCCTCTTGTGTTCCGTGCTTGTTTGTATTGCAAACAGCATGTATCATTGTCTTTTCGTGTTAGCCTAACTAGTTAAGCTAACAGTAGCTAACCTGTAGCCACCAGTGGAACGTATATGTTTAGACTGAATATATCCTTACGAAATATGGGATCATCAGCACTATTACTTAAACGTCTTTTGCTTCACGTACGCATCTCTTGAAATACACAATTTTCGCTATTGAGCTTATCATGTTCAAAATACAGCATAAAGTAAAAAGTATAGCTAATTTAAGGTAAAAAATCAATCGCCTATTCTTCTAGCGTGAATTTTTTACCAAGTAGGTAGTTTCGTTTAGTTAGCTGTTGTACCGCAATATGCAATTAAATATTTTTATGACCGTACATTTAGAACGTTAAACGAGTGAAGCAGAGCCGAAACAACCATTTTAAAACACTCAGGCGATTTAACATTTGGGCTGTTTGCCAAAAATGTGTAATATTTAGAATTTCGGCACTCATAACTTTATAAGTAAAGTGAGAGAGGCGTTGTTTTAAGTATTCCCAATCGGTAAGCGCGGCGTACTGTAGCGGGGAGGCGGCGAGGCGGCCGGGCTCGGCCTCCGGCTCGCAGACGTCGCCCGAGAGGCCACAAAAACTTCGCCCCCGCTTTGTTATTACTGCAATGCTAATTAAAATAGCACCGAATAGATAATGGACAGCTTCTGGCAGCGGTCGCCTAATGCGCTGCCTTTACGACGTCACGGTTTATACTCTCTTATACTGTCTTTATACGCATTCTGTTTTAATTTTGCTGCAGAGCTAGAAAGAGAGTTGAGTATGTAATTTCATTTAATTGCTAGAATAAACTATTACGTTGTGTTGTATTATGAGAAATGTTAACCCAATTCGTTTAATTATGTGCTTTTATTTGGAATTAAAATGTAATGATCAAATGGAATGAAATTAACCTTCACGAACGGTTGATTTTATTTAAATAATTGGGAACAAAATTTATTTTGTAATACAATTGATTGTCATTAGCTAATTCGTTGATTAAATTACTGGCAGACTCGTGTAATGCATTTAAACTCCGCTGGACAAAGCAATTACTTCTCCAATAATTATATAGGTGGTCACAAAACGATACTAATAATATAATAATCCAGTTTCATAGGCGGGTGATAATGGCGCGAGCCGCTCGTTAGCTTCCAGGGAATTACCTATTGTTAATGTTTTAATTCGTATCCGCCCTCGCCGCGCCGAAATTGTAGCTTTGTATTTACTCATCTAAAATATTTGTTACAAACCGGCCTGTTTCGTTTTAAATAATTACCCATATTTTATTTTCTCTCTCCTTTGAATGTTTATGCGTTCTGTTCGTTTTCTTTTATAACTACGATGAAAATAATTGATCTTTTGATATCAGGTACCTTTAAACTTCAAGAATAATGTGTAATCCTAAAATGTACATAATATAATAAGTCACGAAAACCGAACCCTTCATACATTGAGAAGCCTAGTATGATTAGGGGAGCTTCAATATTTCCGTGGCGATTTCATGGCGTAATTAACAGTTAATCTCTCAAGCCTGAATCGGCTGGATGTAATCCTCGCCCGACGTGAATATTTATTGTAGCAATGAGTAATAATTATGTATCATCCAACCCTATGGCGTGGATCGATGGTGATTAATATTTGATCTACGTCAACCAATATAATCTGGTAACTTCGCCTGATAGATCGACCATCGGTCGATAACCAACCCACGATCCATGATCGATCGATTTGTATGTTAAGACCTTAACAGACACGCAACGATACAGAAAGTTCATTACAGACACTAGAAAGTTAGCATGTTCTTATTAACACAGTCGAGCTGCATGTAATTGTACACGTGTTGGTGAGGGTTTCGGCCGCACGTAACTTTGCCTTTTCGTAGTTCGCACTGAAAGCCGCGGCTGGTCGCTCCGCGCGCGCCCGGCGTCCCCCTCCCGCAAACTCACACCAGTCAGCTACACCCTCTCCCGTTCATTGCAACCCTTTACTGCTAGTTTTTTTACGCAGGTGTTTAAAACTTTACTTCCTTCGAACTTATGTTGGTATTATTAAAAAACTAACTAACCTAAACTTTTCCGTCTGTAGTACTCGTAATCTGAATACCTACGTATATTTCTACTGTTGTACTCGTATTGATAAAATAAGTATTTCTGTCAAATCAACTATACACTCTGTATAGTTGTGTTAAAGCTAATGTGTGCGACGTCTGCTTGTGTGCGATGCTTTTAACGTGAGGATGATCAATGATCATTGTATTGCACAATGTTCCGACCGCTCTCTAACGCTATTAATATGCAACGTGCCTCCTGCAAAGCCTGGCGCATAGCGAAGTGCGGAACGTTCTCAATAACATTTGAATCGCTTCCTGCGAGCCCCTAAAGTCTCATCTGTTAGTCCGCAGTGATGAAATAGAGAATAAGCACCCATTTCCCGGTACCCTGGCCTTTGTGCTTGTGCTTTACTGTCGGTTTGTTTATTTCAGGCGCCTGTCTCGTAAACACTCGTACTGTATTTAAGTTGGGCGTTTGTATTTTCCTGCAAAAGATATTCTTTTGCGATGCTCTCTGCGCTTTGGTGAAAATTTCTTGCTGGTTTATGAGTGTTTCAAGTTAGTTGAGTTCTAGTCAAGAAGTTTAATAATGTGTTTATTTCCTAATTAATCCGCAGCATGGTTTTACGGTGCACGTGCCCGCGCGGTGGTTGGAAAATAGCTGGCTTGATGTAGGTATCATATATTTAGAAGTAAAATAAGTGTTGCGGAGATGTGTCGGACAGTGAATGATCCCTGGCTGAGCGCGCGGGCGGCTGTACGTACGTAATTTACGACTCCGGTAACGCCACGAGCACGCTCCATATCCAGCGCGTTATTGTCAACTTGAAAGCAAGAATGGCACACATTTTTCTCACATCTTGTAAATTTAGGCGTCTCCCTATTTCTAGAGAGCGTTTCTTTTCAAACTCATATCTTTGGCCGTTACTTTAAAGTCATGTTCTTTGTTAGAACTCTTTTACATTAGCAAGGAACTAAAAGGATATTTGTTAAAAGTTTGCGAACAACTCCAAAGTGACATTCTTTAGGAAGTCAAATAATAATATGTTTATACAAAAAGACTTAAGTATTTCATAGTCGATTTTCATCAATACTGGAGAAAACTTCAACTGTGCTTGTTAGAGAATCTTTGATTTACTTAATAAAGAAATGTTGGCGAAGATAAATTGTGTTAAAAATGTTCACAGGGGCTCTATTCTTCTCGGTAAAACCATATTGCATTTTGACATGTTGTCGTATTGTCTACGTTAGGTTATGATAATAGCTCTTATTTACTTGGCAGGTAATGGCTGCCCATCTAAAAACAATTCGATAATATATTGAAAGCGATATTATTTTTAGAATAAAATAGAACCTGAGGACAGATGCTTTGAATATCAGGGCTTTTTTTCTAATTTGATAAAGCCCATCATGCTTCAATTTGTAACCATACTTTTGAAATTATCGCAGTTCTTACTGTCAAGTGAATAAAAGTAATAAACGAACCATTTAAACGGACGAAAAGGCGTTAAACAGCATGTTGAACGCTATTGTTAATTACGTAAGTATACGATACTTGAAGCTTCACCCTTTAATTGAGTAAACTTAATACAAGTTCCAACTCCATACTTATCAACGATTGAGTTTTAAGTAAATATCTACTATTGAGTTCGAAGTACGTACTTGATTTCTGGTTGTATCACCGGAGTAGAATAAAAGGATTTCTTGTTGTGGAGGGAAGCGCGGGGGTCGTGCTGCGAGTGAGCGCGGCCGCCGCGCGCCGGGCGGCGGGTAGGCGGCACACGTGACGCGTGCGACACTTTTATTACGCCAACCACCGCGGCAAGCAAGCGTTTTGTCACCTCGCTTCGAGAACCTTACGCCGCAATAAGAAGGGACGCTATTTTTCATGACTTTTCCCCTTGGCTGCATTTCAACACTCCGGTTCAATGGGTTTCGCCACTAAAGGTACAAACCTTTGTGGGTTATAAAGATATCAAAGTGCTTTTAGTTTCCGCGCGTGCACTCTAAAAGCGATTTTCAAGAAAGGACTCCAGATGTTACTGAGTAGGTAAAAATCGTGTTTAAGTTTAACTATTTATAATACGTGGATGCGGTTTTAACTCCCTGCCTTAATTACTTCTAAGAGCGAATATAACTTGGTAATATAAGCAATTAGAAACTTATTTGACGCTGCCGGTCCGCCAGCTCTGCCTCGGGCGCAGGAATCGTGGGATGAGCCATTACGTGCTTTCCAAGAACTTTTCCTTTTAAAAGTCCGCTTTTACTCTTTTTTAAACTTATTATATTGGATAATTCGGCTGAAAATATGAATATGATGGGAAAAACTTTCGTAATCTTCCGAAACTGGGAAAAATTTAGTCGATTATGTCTTGGTGAATGATCTCCTACGGCGTTTAGGTCGGACGAAAATCACGTTTATTATCTTACATTTATATTATGTTACTCGTCTTATTTTTTTTAAAGCCACTAAATGCAGGCGCGATGAATTGCGTCTCTTAAACTAACTAAGTACCAACACAACTCAGTACCCATACGGTAGCATAAGACATGTCGCAGAGGCATATTATTTAGGCTGGTAATGTCGGAAGTGATAATAAGCGCAAAATTAACTGTCGTAGTCTGCGGATGTATCTTCATGCGCAACGATAACTTAAGTGCGTGAGAGGAAACGTCGACATTTCTTGAGACAAAAGGACAGAACCAGTGGCATTCATATAAGTATATGGGTATTAACTAATATTACTGTAGTTATCACAAAATAATGGATGCAAAAATGTTTATTAATGAACAGTAAGATTGTTTTTACTATACGAAAATGGAGACGTATTTAAGACCCTGCCTGCTCGCCTGTGTTTGTGTTTGACTGTTAACAGTCCCAATTGGGACCGTTAATATTATTTCCCCAAACGTCGCATCTTTTTCTCTCACTCAGAGCCTCTTTACATTACTGTGGCTGTAATGTTGCTGCTACTTGATATTATGTATGCGTTCACATATGACAAGTAAGCAGCACGGCGGTCGCGCGCCCCACCCGCGCTACATCCGCTACGTACCCGCGCTGTAGCCGTATGTAGTCGCGCCATAGCTACTGTCTAAAGTGGATCGTAGCTTATAGAAACCAGCGATACGACTAAACTGTTCACCTTAGATGCTAGATGTAACCGCAACATAATTATACTAACTGACTGGAACGCGCTGACTAATTCTTTCAAATGTACTTAATATAAAAATAACTTGGTTTAATTTTCTTATGAAATATGGAGGAATAAAGACCCTGGAAAGAGATACGAATCCTTACTACCAGGCGATTATGTTTGAAGGTGTTGCTTTGTTTGCATTTTTATTAGCGGATTATAATCCTTACATAAATAAATAGTTTTTTTTTCCTCACCGGTAAGTGACATAGTAACCGAAGAAATACGCTATTACTTATTTATGTAGCTATTTACTTTATATCTACGTAGAAACATTACGCTGTTCCTGAAAGACAACTTCTACAAAACTCTCGGAGGGAAAAGTTCTTTATGTTTGCAGTACTGACGTTCGATTTCTACGCTGTGTTCCGTTAGATTCGTTAGCTTTGCGAGAGTATTTGCTGGAGGAGGTTTATTCGAGCTATCACACTCAGCTATCCAACCAATGCAATTAAACTTGGTAAGGCAGTGCGGGTCTTATTCTGAATCCTGCTCGTTATCGAATCGCAAGTTAGGGCCGATAAATTCAGGCCGCTTAGAGGTATTACGTGGCGAGCTCACGGGCTCGTGCAGGCCTTCGCGGTGCACAACGACTTTATTATATTAAATACCACTTTAAAACAAGTTTTCGTTTTTATCTTATTATTCATAATATTTTGTTGTATGCATTTATGACGGACCCTGATTATTGATTTCTAGTTTTACTCGTGGAAAGTTTGACATCGGTGATCGATAGTCATAAGTCATAACTATCAAATGTCGAATTTGTGTCATGGCGACACACGACATGATGTTTGATTCTCGAGTGGCTAAACAGCTGGCAGCTTCTCGGCTCAATGTTTCAGCGAGAAAATGCAGCCAGCATCTTTAGCACTATGCAATGATCACTTCGTAGACATCATTTTGTTATTTTTTTTAGTTCTGTCATGTTAATAACATGGGCATAGGTAAAGTCCACGAAGCAAACTGCACGCAGATAAGTAAAGTAAAATACATGCAATCCAATTAGTGACTTTTACAAAAAGAAACTAAACTCTATTAAAAACAGTTCTGTAATAAAGAAGGGCCAAGGTCGAACTACCAAGTCGACCGTAAGAAGGGGTGATTGAAAATCATGTGTTATCAAGTGCGGGTTTATATAAAAGATAAAATAAGATAATTGCTTTATTTCTCTAAACATGAGTTACTGTGAATATAGATAAATCTTTTATAGTATTTGGAGTCCTTTATCTTTTAAGTTATCGGTGAACCCAAGACTACTAGGCATAAGTCGTTTTGCAAGAGCTGTCGTGAATGTATCGAACAGGTGAATGAAAGTATACAGGGTAAATCGTCAGTAACTGGCCACTTTAGAAAGTGTAATTTAGTTACTAGCCACCAAATTTCTTACTGACGCTGTTAGTAAAGATACTTGGACAGTACTTCGGGTAATAACTAGGGAATGCAAACCGGTAATTCTTAGTATGGAAATTACCGGTAATTTACCGTTACCGCGGTAAATCGCATACAAAAATTTACCGGGCTGCATTCCCTAGTAATAACTCAAGATCTAGGTATTCTAGTTTAATCGCAAAAATGTAAGCAAATATCTTTCTTAACTCATTTTATTGCAAAGTGGCCAGTTACCGGGGGGTGGCCAGTTACTGACGATTTACCCCAATTTGTTTTAAATGAATATACCTACCTAGATTTTAGCATTTTGATTTTAGAATACAATAAATTCATGTTTCATCGTAAAGTTCATAAATATTATTTAATACTAGAATATGAATATTCAACTTTTAACCTCTCTAACCTGTTTTTTGGACAAAGGCCTTCCCTCACATTATGTATGTGAGCACGTATCATGAATGTCATGATTGACTTAAACTAAAACTAACAAAAGCTAATCATGACGTGCAATGATCTCCATAGAGACCCTGAGGGCACAGTCGGTAACCCTTTTAGGCGGGTTACGGGGTTTTATACAGTCCGGAACTCTACCTGATCCAGTACCAGCAGAAAACAGCTACTCTGAGTAGAAACACAAAACGTTCCTTACATAAAGTATGTCTGTATAAGGCGGTAAAATCCAAATCAAATCCTGACCTGTTATGGTATTGCTTTTAACTCGGCTGCCAATACTGCCGAGTAAATAAGAGCTATCAAAACGTTGACAATACGATAACAGGTCAAAGACGATATGGTTTCTACCGCCTATAATCTCGGCGTTGGAAAATTGTACACAACATAAGCTCATGCTTATGTTTATGTTGTGTACGATGATAACGAACTCGAACTACGACCATAGGAACTCCTTACTGACTAATAGTAGGTTCGTCCGTTTCACTTGTATTTTAAAGATGAATACCCATTCATACCTTCAGGGATATTGTATAGTCAGCAACGAAGAAGTATGTCAGAAAATGCTTTATTTTAAATATATTTAATAGTAGTGCAAAATGCATCTCCAATCATGCAAGCGGTATAATCTCTAATCTCTTCAACGAAATTTTGTGAATAAAATAAACGCAATTTTGTCATTTGATAATTAGTGATAAAAACAAAAGAAATTTCATTTTACTTCCTTTGCAAGTCGTATTATGTACTATTCTTAGTACAAGGGACCTCAGGAGGCTAAAGCTCCTGATAAGTATCGAATCGACATGAGACACCTCATTCGGTCCTTAATTAATTGCGCCACGATTTGTCCAGAGGCATTGCAAGTAAGATTGTGCGCGTAGTTGATTCTCCTCCATCCATGTAGCTACTGTATTACCAATTATGCAAAACGTCTTCCGCGTTGCGGTGCGCGGAGGCAGGGCGGTCGCTGTCGCGCTCTTTCCTCACTCGTAGCGAAATAACGACCTCAATTTACATAACAATGCTCGTCACCCCTTATTCCCTACAGCGACTTTCGCAGGCTGCTCGGCCGGGTCCCACCGGACCCGAAAGTTTTTTGCTTGAAAATGTGTCCAGTGTTTCATTGACATTTAACGATTAGCTGTGTCAAGTTAACTGAATTAGCTACCGCCCAAATATTAACTATCGAAATGGAAATAATATACAGAGGAGATCGTGAGCGTACAACGCCCAATTGGGACTTGCGAGTTGTGAAACCGCAAGCTTTAACTTTTGATTTAGTGATTGTAGTGCGGCAAAAGCATGCGGCGCCGCGGTCGGGGCCCGAGTCTCGGCGCTCCGCCAGCGGGCCGGCCAGCGCCGCCGCTCGGCGCCGCACCGAACACTTTCGTCCCGCTCGTAACTTCTTCGTCCAACTTTCTGTTTTAATTGAATCAAAGTTTTCGGCTTTTTGTGGCGAGCTTGCCAGCCACGCACGCTTTCCGAACTCCAATAAACTTTCTTTATTAAATTATTGGAAGTTGAGAAACGTTCGCCTTTGAACGTGAATTCAGAAACAAAATTGAGTACAGTCGTGACTTCCAGCAGAAATGAATCTATTTATTATCATGGCTATGCTTAGCTCGAGGAATTCAAAATATGTTGGATCAAATTAAATTTGCGTCAAGTATTATTCATAACATAAACAATGGTTAGTCTGCCTGTAAGTACAAACGTTAGGTTTTCTATTATTTGCAGATGTAAACACGTTCATGTGTGTAGTATTATGGGAGAGGTCGAGAAAGTTTAGGAACAATCTCTGGGTCCGCCGAGAGAATAGTTCATAAAGACGTACGGCTCTCTTTGCCAGGCATTCGACCTGGTAGCGCATTGTTTTGCGGCGTAGCTTTATCTGGCGCGGAACGAGTTGTCGTTCCAGTAATTTATAGATCTTACCCCGCCCAGGGCTCGGGGATCAGCACAACCGACAGAATCATACAGTAAGCAAACCTTCTTAAACGATGCGGAAACCTTGGGCAAGAATAACGTTTTGTAATTGTAGTGAAATGTTTATTCAAAGGTCTTATTAACTATAAACATTTGCTTCAATTTATGTTTTTAGGTTGTAAGTAAGTATAGGCCTTTTTATAGCGCCGATGCGGTACTGCAGGTAATTTATTTGTGTTGTGCAAGGCATTTGGCTTGGGAGCCGCCCTGGTCCGCGGCCAGCCTGAGTGCTTTTAACGGTTACGTAATATACGGCTGACTTGAAATTTTAGTAAATATGTTGTGGGGACCCCCATTAAATATGTGTGCTGCGTGTTGACAATAGATTTGGGTTGCTCTGATATGTGAGCGAATTGACTGCTTTTATACATGATGAACATTGTTAAAGTTCACACGTTGCGTTATTTAATTCGTTAACGCTTTGTTAACGAATTGACGTGTCTTTTATTAAAAAGACAAACATGTTTATAATTAAACATGTTGGTTGGAGTGTTTTGTTTGTAGTTATTATTGGCGAGCAATATATCAGTAGCTTATTATGATAATCATGACCAGAAAATTTCACGCCACAGTATTGATTGTAATTTCGATAGCGCTGATGGCGATTGGCTACTGAGCACAAATTAATTTCATTTACTAGAACTAACGAGTCGGTTGCACAGCAAATGCTACGCGGGCCTTGTTTGGTACATACGCATTTGGTATTTTTGGTATTTTGCTAAATACTCGCTTAAAGCGGAAAGCGCGGTTTGCTACACGGTTCGCACGCTACGATTTTCTCGCGCTACGAGTTACGCGTGCGACGCTTGTAGCGCTTACGCAGTGTAATACGTAGTAGTATGGTTTTCACCGCCTAGAATCTCGGCCCAGCTCGCGAGGTTCTGCGTTCTAGGCAGCGACCGCCAAAAATGTTTCAATGCTCAGAATCTACTGGACCAAATCAGGTGGAATTTGGTAGGATGGTGTAGGTAATCCTACCCTAACACAGATTTTATTAAGTAGAAAACACAATAATCGCAACTTTAGCGACTATACATTCGGCGTATTCTCGGCTCGGCGCAGTCTCAAATACGAGTAGGTATATAACATAGTGTCGCAAAGTGCGCACTAAGCATATTTACATGTGCACACTTCAGGATGTAGTTCGGAATCCGATCGGGGCGGATATTGGAGATTTACTTAAGTGTGAGGAGATCCGGAGTAGACTTGTGCTGACGCTTCCAAACTCTACGTTCAGTGGGTATATTTTCATTTTTAGGGTTCCTCACCTCGAAAGGAAAAAGCGGAAGCCTTATAGGATCACTTTCTTGTCCGTCCATCCGTCTGTCAAGACCCTTTTGTCTCAGGAATGCTTGGAGGTATCAAGCTGCAATCAGAATATCAAATACTCAGGTCTACTGCCCCTCGCAGCTGTGAAAAAAACAAACTTATAAGGCAACACAATCAAAAGTTACAGCCGTTTATGCCGCAAATTTTCGAAACTAGCAAGGGAATCAAATCCAATAGGGTACTTTCCGAGAACTCAGAATCTTGAAATTTGGTACGAAGCAACGTTTCATAGCACAGATAAAGGAAAAATTGCGAAAACCGTAATTTTTTAGTTGCATCAATCATATAATAAAAATATTTTTAATAATTTTAAAGTTACTACCATTTTCCTCATGAACACGTAGAGGTATTACATTGAAATTCATATCAAATACTCAAGTCTATAAAACCTTTAGCTGTTACAAAATGTCAACACAAACTTGTATGTCAACGCAATCAAAAGAAACAGCAATTTAAGCCGCATATTTCCAAACTCGCAAAGAACTATTCGCAAGGGAATAAAGCCTAAAGGGTATTTCCAGTCGATCTAGAATTTTGAAATTTGGCATGAAGCAATGTTTTATAAAATATATAAAGTAGAAAATCCGAAAAACATATTTTAACTCGATTGTCGTGATGGGTGAACTTTTGCTTATTAACCTAAAGGTTTGTACGGAACCCTCAGTGTGCGAGTCAGACTCGCACTTGGCCGGTTTTTTTAATGCAAGTTATATGTTTTTATTGTAATACTAATAAATTTTGACATCAATATTATAGCATTTTACGAGTATCTTATGAACACACTCTTATATCAATACCTTAAAAATATACATCAGATTAATGTAATGGCTCCATTTTGTCATAAGCTAATTTCAACACTAGATAATCCGATTAAAAATATAATCAATTTGACGAGTGTCGTAGCCCGTTTTAGTAATGTGTTAAATGAGCGTCATAAAAAGGCTACAATAGAGTTAACGGCGGGGTGAGTGCAGGCGGCAGGTACGGCGGCGCGATGACAGTGCTATGGCTCCCAGCGGGCGCCGCCGCGATCCTCGTAAATTGCGAATATTAGATTATAAGTACGGACCGCGGCCGGGGCCGGCTCTCGGGGGCTCTACTACCAAAATCAAACTGGAAGCTACGTTACGTCCGTCCCTTTCTATCCGTCTTGCTATAATTCCAGCCTGAAAGGGATAGACGCCTAATTTTTTTACAATAGTACTTCGGGTAACCACCCAGGCGGCGCAGGGGCCATCACCCGAATATCCAACTCGTTCGAGCTGCTTTACATAGCGCCGTGATCCGAATCTGCTTTTTACCAATTCCCTATTGTACCGTTTTTACCGCTCATTCCGATATGCTGTACATTTCCGCTCGGAACAATATTCGCATCCACCTACCATTGAAATCTGCCAGCTTTTTTAGTAACTTACAGCGCTCAATAAATTTGATTACTTAATTACCAATCGTTTCTGATTTTTATGGTTCCACAGAGGTACATTGAGAGGTTTAGATAAAGTTTGAACAGCTCGGTTTTATTTTTAACAGAATCGTATTATGATCAGTATAAAATAAAACCAGCTTCGGGTTAGAAAACCGTACATAGCAAGACTACTTGTCTTAACAGTTTTATAAATATAATTTCGAATCAAATCCCGAAAAGCCGTTATGGTTAAAGTTAAAAGGCGGGGCAGGTAATCTTAACTAGCGCAGCCTGACTAAGACAACCCTCAAACAAGTCCACGTTTCTCGCGAACAAAGATAGTGGCATTGTACTAAACCGGGATTTATTTGCAGCGGATATGTGCTAGACGCGGGCGGCTTCGTCGCATCAGTAGAGTAGTGTCTCGTAAGTGTTTGTGGCTTCTGGTTTTACAGCAGCGATCGAGACCTCTTGAATTACATTTTATTACTAAACTAACTTTTGTTGACACCGTCTAGTAGATTCCTCTTAGGTGCCTCTGTGCAAATTTCTGTGTAAAATGTTTAACTGCATCAAAACACTAATTCGTTTCCTTCCTTCTTCGCAACTTAAACAAATTAGTGAGCAAACAAGCATTTCGTGCATCTACTCAGTTTAAGTAAACACTTATATGCGAAATCAAGTGAAAATAAGAGCAAGCTTTGAAAACAATACCTACTGCAATGGGATCTCTGCAGAATTCAATAGAAGTCGAAGTGTTTGCTTTACGTTACCCATACTGCATTAGAATTTAAGATTCATAATTTTAAAATTTATCCAATAACACTCAATCCAATGATAACAATGATGTAATTGGCTTTCTGACTTTATGTATATTTCTACATTGTAGTGTATTTATTTAAGCTGTTGGTTTTCCTTATATAAATAAATAAATAAATAAATAAATAAATAAATAAATAAATAACACGTATTCTAAAAACTGGTAAACCCTTTATACTACTGGAGGTCACAAAGAAACGGGCATAAGTTCATTTGTACATACACGGACATATATACACCTGAAAAACATTACCCGCTTTCTTAGGTAGTCGGGTAGAAAGTTTCTGAGAGAAAGTTACACATTTATAGAGATGATTAGGTACAATAAGAGCCGTCGTGTCGTGTCTTACTGTAGCGCGGCGGAGGCGGCAATTCCTCTAGTTTACGGCTTAATTACGACGTCGGCGTCGCGCGGCGCAACTACTCTAATCGCAAGCCTCTCATGTGCTCCCACACCATACCCATTCAAATTTACTACCTCAAACATGAAGCTACATAAACAGTGCATTTTACTGCGAAATGTAAACATTTAAAATTCAAATGTTAAACGCTGATATTTACCCAACCGACCAGCATTTCAATATCACGTCGGAATGCGGTAATGGGATTCAGTGAGCGGTTAAATTGTTACCTGATGAAAGTTTGCTGGAGAGATCTTGCGTTAAGTCGTGAGGCGAACATCGGCAATGCATTACCGCCACCCGCGCAGCTTCTGCGTCGCTCCGGCCCGCCGGGCCCTTTGTGAGGAGCTCCGTATAATTACTGTGGGACTATGGGAAATAACTCACCCGGCGCAAAACCACCTTTGTATTACTCGACTAAATTAATACCGATACAAATATCATCGTTAAGTACTTGCCTACTGATCAATTAATTTAGTGTTTTTAGATGAATTCCTTGTTTTGACAAAAACCGCTTATGCGATTACGTCTATATTAGAATCCCTAATCGTCATTTGTCCTAATGCATTGTTTTTCCGAATTTTAGTTTATCCTAAACCCATTTCCGTCCGGATTTTTATTTTTCAAGTGATGTAATAAAATAATACAACGCTACTCTAATCTAGCCGCAGGTATTTTGGGAAAACTTGAAAAGACATCTGACACAGCTGAAAACCAGTTTATGTCAAACAATAATTCGGACAATCGATGCGTTAGTACAAACGTTATTAGTGATTCTAAAGGAAACCCGATTTCATACTTACTTATCCTACAACTTGAAACACGCTACGATCTAGGGGGAAGACCTTGTGATAAATAATTATAAACGTGAAAGAAATAGTAATATAGACAGCTGTATCTTCAGCTCATTCCCCATTTATATATATCTGAAAGATAACAAGTAAACATTATCTTACAAAAAGAAAACTTGCACAGACAAATTGAGGAGGTGAACAAAGTTTTATGATATGCACAGTTATCAGCAATGTTCGAGGCGGGCAAAGTTGTACCTACCTACGGCGGTTATGGCTTCTTGCCGTGAGACGTTATTTCCTCGCGCACCTGTATGAAATGTTACTTGTCGCTCTTTGTTATCTCGCCTCCCTTCGCTAAATTAAGAGCTTCGCGATTGTGTCGGCTGCCAATAGCATTAGCAAACAAAATAACCGTCTGCCATCTTCAGAACAATTGAGATGATAAGTAGGTAAGTGCCCGCGAGGGGTTGTAGCCATACTACAGACATTTCAATTCAACTAAAATGTTGTTTATGAAACTCAAGTAAGATTTTGAACGTTTATTTTCTTTAACAATAGTTAAGCCTTTACAGGCTGTTTTAAAAAAATGTTATTGAACATTTGCTGTTCCTTATTTCTGGTCTTCTATTAGTAAGTTTTTGTCCACAAGGAGCCCTCCTAGTTTCACCATGTCCGTCTGACCGTCTGTCGGCGGTTTTACTCAGAGACTCTTGGTACTACAAAGCTGTAATTTGGCCTATTTATATACTTATTAAAATTACACTGACAAGTTGTATAAAAAAATGGGGTATCTCTTGTAAATGTATATAAAGAAAAGGCTTTTTTCCTTATAGCATCGAATCATGGGATAGCTCTTAATAGTACATTGTTGCCTAGGCGCGGAAAGTAAGGGTTTTCCTGACGAGGTGGTTAGCAAGCCGAGTAATAGCGAGGCCTGCTAAAATACGAGTCAGGAAATCCTCGTTTCCGCCGAGGCACACATAATGCTTTGCTCAAACATGTGAGGAAATAACAATTAATTAATTTAATTTAATTCACATTAAAAGTTATGTTGGTCATGTTTGGGCAATTTGTAAATAAAAACTTTATAGTTTTTCCAGGAGCCAGTTCAGGTTTTAATATAGGCGGTATGGTACCTATTTCGTCGCTTTCGTCGCTTGAGCTCATTTTTTCTAGTAAGTATTTCGCACAACAATAATTTCACATGCAGAATGAACGAATGTTACCGACTGTCAATTGTTTTTAAATACTAACCATAGACATTGGAATGCAAATTCAAAAATAAACACACGCACTGTGCTAAAAAAGCGAGCAGTTACCTTGGCTGTTTGGAATTTTTGTCTTGGTCCTTTTGATTTTGTTTGCAATTGACAGCATTTTTTAGAAAAATATGGACATGGACGGAAAGTGTTTTCATATGGTTTTTTTACTCCTTGGAGTAATAAAATGAGGCACTTTCCGTCCTTGTGTTTCAATCGGAAAACCGTTCTTTCCGAGCATGTTGGAGAAAAAATAATCATGTACATGTTTATAGTTTAAACTTTTTGAACTGAGCTCTTCCTTGATCTTAGTGGGGCGGTTGTTAATTGCAAAAAAATATTGCTTGCCATTATTCCATTTCGTAGTCTATTGTTTATAGAAAAAGAGTCGATAATCTATGTTAACCTTCGAAGGTGGTTATTATCTACTTCAACTGCGAGCTCGTCGTAATAATTTGTAGTTAACATACACAACGGCTTTGTATTCTTAAGTGGATAAGCTCAGTTCAAAATGTTTAAACTATACTCTACATTTTTAGGTGGTGGTTTTTTGTGTTTGTAGTAACGGCTTCGGAACCCTACACTGAACATGGTGCGGGATGTTCCACCCCGTTTTTTCTATAAAGATAGTAACAAATAAATGTGGTGTAGTTCCCGAGTTGGTCCTTTTTGTACGTAAAAGGAAAAAACATTGAAAAAATCAAAAGTTTCATTGTCTTGTTTTTTGAATATATCTTTATAAATTTTTTATCTTAATTTTAAAAACAAATTACTTATTTGGATAGCCCTACAGTTTAGCATTGTAAAAAATACCCGTATCATGTTTTAGTCTGAGTAATGTGCGTGCAAAAAAATAATTACTTGCTCGGAACCAAAATCACAACAAATGCAATTAGGTATTAGGACAAGTTTGGTATCATTTTCGTATAAACCAAGGACGCCAAATTTATTTCAAGTTTATAGTAGGTAAAATGAAAACATACTGAAAATTATTTGTGTTTTTTTTCTTTTATCTAAAGTTTTTAATACTAAATGGTATAAATATTATTTCATAAATGAATTCTTCATCTTTCGTTTATTCGAAATCGACACCAAATTTAATGCTTTAGCCTAAACACAAGCTGCTATAAAATTGAGACTTATTATCAGTGATCGTACTTTTTGTAGCATTTTTGGTGCGATGACGTCAAATGACACACGACAGCGACCTAGGGTTGTCGACGTGTATAATATTTATTTATTTATTTTAATTTGTCAAGATCGTAGTAAATGGAAAGAAGTGGTCTCTGCCTCCCCTCTGGGAAACAGGCGTGATTCAATGTATGTATGTATGTATTTTTACTTTATTGCACACTAAAATAAGAGTACTTAATGCCTTAAGGCATTCTCTACCAGCTAACCAATTGGCCAAACAGAAACAGGACACATGCTGGTGCTTACTTTAAGAAATCAGCTAATATGATTGACGTTTAAAATTATGTATCTAATATTGTGTTGTCGTTGTAAATCTAACACTATTTTTTTTACTTAATCAGTTATGTTAATTGTGTATAACATTTATTAGGTACCTACTGTAACCCAAAGTTCCTCAATTTTTTCGGAGGATACCCTGCTGACGATTTATTTTCTTAATTTTGATTGCCCTGTCGAACAACAGCAACATTTATTGCAACTGTGTTACATTTTCTCATATAGTAAATTTACCCTTCACTTCATTATGCATATTGGGTTGGACTTTACATGTTCTGAGAATATTTTCTGTTTCCGATTTGTTTAAAACGCTATTATATTTTTATATTTCATTTTATTAGATTTTTGGTTCAAACAATTTGATATTGGGCACTACTGACAACCTTAGCACTGCACCGAAAATGCTAGAAAAAGTACGATCACTGCTTGTTATTGACCCCCTCCACCTTCCTGCATCAAATATCAAGATGGCTCCCCTTCTTAAAACTGTCTAAGGGTTTAGGGGATTCACTCCGCCAAAGGAAACCTTTTAATCATCAAAAGCAGTATATTGTACTTTTATGTCACTAGCCACTAGTGATTTTTGATACGCATTTTGTTTGTTGATCTGATCCGTATACGACCGGGTACCAGAGCAAATGATAACCGAACCACGCCTGAGGGTAGTCGCTCGGCGAGTGCGACGCCTGTTCCCAGGACTCGGCCCCATTCCAAGTTGTGTCTTGACTACTTGAAGCAAGTCACAAGACCACTATCACCACCACAACAATCGATGTCACCAATTATGATAACAAGGTTTCTATATCATCAAACCTTTGTTAAAAACCTCAATATTAATGGTAGGCATTGGTATGTATGCTGTAGAGTACCCTGACAAATTGTTTTTTACCCGAAGGCAACTTATTGATCCTCCATCATCTATTAAGCATTGACGTGAACTGATTGCTATTTGTTTCGGTGACACATACATCAAATTTGACAATGCTTATTAGTAACAGTTCTCGTAAAATCGGCTTCGTTTCACTACGAATATTACTAAATGTAGGTAGTGGTTTCGTAGCCTCGGAACTAACGCAAATTAATTCGGAACATTATTAATGTTTGGACAGCCAGCTCGAGTAATATCGGATACTGTCTGCAATGTATTGTGATAATTTAATAATGTGATAATATTTGATGCAACATTAAATTAAATCACTTTTATATTGTTTGCTTAAAACAAAGGGATTAAAATAACTGTTAACAATCGTTGGGGTGAATACGTACCTTAAATTCTGGAATTAAAGCCGTATAAATCGTCAATACTTACTACAATGTTTGGTTTTATTCTTTAATATGTTTCTTTCTTGTCAAAAGGAAACGAAAATAATATATTTCTCCTATTAATACAAAATAATCCTAAGTACACCTGAAAACTTTTGTTAACGTTACTTACAGAAGGATCAAAGACTTATTTTATCGAATGACTGTCACTTAAAAATTCCTTTTACATACGCCAACCTGGGAAAAGTTCCACTCAGTTTCGTCCAGCAGCGTGGATATACGTACTATACTTAAGTTAAGTACGAACTACGCGAGTGGTTGAAAAGTCCAGGGACGCTTTTAAGAGGTTTCCATAATAAATGTCTACTGTGCAAGCGGCTCTGCATCTTGAGGAATCCCACGGCTTGGGAAAATCTACCATTTACGAGGGAATGTTAGTGTAACAAGAAATGGGTTTTGTATAGCCATTTTTGATTGCCCGATTACAACTTAGGGGGTTTCTACGGATAAGTTTATATTCCGTTCGCGAAAATAAGATTCCTGTTAATTTATCAGTTACCGACTGGTTTAAGATATCGGTTACTCGTAGTTTAATATTATCTGCACGCTGTCAATTTTTTAATGGTATTGCTTATTGTTTTCTTACGACACAATAAGCCACCCACACGGAAGTGATGGGGGAAGCGGGCCTGATTTCCGGACCCCTGTGCATGGCTCGATTGGATGACCTTGGCCTGATGACTATACCTAGGGGGTAGCCAGCGTAATATCCATCTTCTCAGAAGGAAACACCATAATATGGGTTAACTCAATTTTGTAATACCTAAAATATTAGTCTAAAATGAATTTATAGTTAACTTTCACAGTGAAGGTTTAATCGACTCTACCAATATAAACTGACCAGTTTATGTTGGTAGGGACAATCAAACTTTGCATAGGCAAAATAATTTTATATTCGGATTCTCAATGACAGTAACAGAGAACGTAATGCGCTTTGACCATGAACC
>OZ014439.1:13378350-13425023 GCA_963966035.1 Acleris laterana | reverse complement strand
CGCGCCCCCCGCGCCCGCGCCGCCCGCACCGCCGCGAGCGGGAAAGCCGACTCCAACAGCATACAGATAAAACGTATGTTCGTTTTATTTTCACATTTGTCAGCGTTCGTTTTGTGCCCACTAACATAAATTGGACGTGGAGGGAAACCTCGCAGGTGAATGTAAAATAGCCGGGTTTTCCCAAGATAATACCGCCGAAATTTTACGACACCATTAAGGGATTTATTGGTCTTGTCACATTGAGAACGAATGCTATACCCGAAAATAATATTTAAAATATCCGTTTCGCCGGAGGACAATCAAGGTATCGGCTTTCACGGTGAAACAGAAGGAGCCGCTCGCCGCTCTGTTTATTTTAAATGACGACTTTTCATAATTTAGTGTTGGCCACCGCGAAATCTGTTAGTGGCAGTTTGATTTAAAAGTTCCCTCGTTTATCTTTATTTACCTGTAATAATTATATTTTTTACTAAGGTGCGATCGTAGCGGTGCTACACGTATTCGTAGGCCGTAGCGTTGTGGAGGAGCACCGCGCCCGTCTGGCTGCTGCCAATAGCTGTTGTCCCGTGCTAATGGCTGAAACAGGCGTTCAATTAAACGCCAATTTGGACCGAGATAGCTCTGTCAAACGCCACGCATGAGATGCTCGCCGGAAACTGCCTCATTTTGTTGTTCATGCGGACTTTGTAAACGGAGGATCGTTGCCGCACCTCTGTAGAGTCAGCCATTCATAAAACTTGTTCCATTTTAATTCTTAACGTTTAAGGGATAATATGTTAGAAGAATATAGTGGTTACAGATGCAAATATCCCTATCATTACCTAACAAACAGTATTTTCATTAAAATCCTATTACATATATTTAATGTTACTTATAGCAAAAAGTCAAATAGGAACAACACCGAAACCTTTCAACACAAAAACCCTTCCGAGAAATTGTCAGACAAGCATCGTCGCCGAGACGATATTTTCCCTAATAATTAGCTAATGAAAATCGGGTCCGTCTCTACTCTACTTCATAAATATTTTCCTTATTGCCTGTTACCACGACCTGTCGATAAATTTATGGAAGGGCCGGCGTCACCTGAAATTTTATGGTTTCTTTCTTCGCCACTCGCTCTTATATTTATTACCCGCTATTCAAGTTTCCACATTTATGAAATAGTGGATTTGCGTCTAGTAACATTACCCGATTTTATTCAATTCGCTATTTTGCAGTTTAACTTTCTCAAATACATTATTTCCACAAAATAAATTGTCCTGTGCTATGTGACAATAAATAATATCAAAAAAGTTTTGCTCGTTCGTTTTTATAAATAAAAAATAACAATTGCACCGGCTTTGGCGGGCGGTGTCCACCAGAGATATATCCACCAGCATAACGAGTTATTCCGCTTTGCTTTGTTAGCCGCATAAATGTTAGGTAGCGCGAGCGCAATTTCATTACAGGAATTCAATCGCGAAATCCGACTAAACTATTAAATATCTGCGTCAGATATCCATGCGAGGGAATCGCCAACCGAAAGAAATATCTTTCTGACTGAATTCCAACTGAATTTATTCCAACCTACTATACGTTTCTTTGATTTCCTCGTTTATGTGATGACGTTTTACCCAAGGCTCGATTCGTACCTCATTATTGCCACCTGTGCGTTAGCCGCAGCGATAGAAAAAGTCCCTTTCGTAATTTGAATCTGTGAACTCTCACCTCTGGTATTTTTTCCAATAAATGCCATTGTGGTATTGCTGAATGTACGCGAACTTTTATTTGAACAATAATGGTCCTACCCGGGACTGCTGTTCTCAAAACTATACTATTTGTTGATAGTGGTGTATCTATTCGTACTGGTTATCATTATATAGATGCGTGAGTCTGTTACTTTAGCGCTTAAACTAAACGTCATGACACTTTCAAAAACGATTGGTAATAATCCATCGTCGATGTTAATGTAAATCATTATGTGAAAAGATATATTCAAATGCTGTCCTCAGAAATGTACTCAAATGGGAATGTGATTATACAAGCTCACGGTGCAAGCGAAGCATGGAGCGACTCAGACACATTTCAGATCTAATTCAACGGTTCAAACGGAAGAATTTAAAATGTGAATGGAGGTAGAGGCCGGATGAACGCGAGGTGCACGGCTCTGGCAGTTCTCGGCGCTAAATCTCGCAGAGTACATTAAACGTTTTCCGATATCGCAAGCACAAGCTCTCGCCGCGGCTGCGGTCCGGTTGAATAACAAAGAACTGCGTGCCACGGGTATTGAACCACTAATGGACTGTGGGATTTATGAAGCTTTCTCAAAGCTACGTCACAATGCTTTCGTGAATGAATAACCACTTTTATTGTATATTTATATGTGTCCTATGAATTTAGTGTCACAAAAAAATTAAGCTTACGCAACCTCTAGGTTTAATTCCGGTGTATCAATCATCATTTATGTTTGATAGGTATATGCAAAGGTTTATCATAGGATTAATTACAGCCCAATATCTCGATACTATAACACTAAATTAATTAAGCTAATTGCCGCACGCTTGCACTGCAGTTAATTTCGACATTTGTAGCTTTAAATCTTGTGTCGAATTTTCATAATTGTGTAAGTTCGCCGGATGCTTGGTGCTGGCAAATTTCCACATTACGATCCATGTCGAATCATTCGGTATCCGTTACTTTTTGGTTTAATGTCGCTTTAAATAAATATCATTATATTTAACTTTCGTTTTTATCATCATTGCATAGAGTAGTGTATTAATATTTCTGCGATTACTAATTGTAAGTATAATTCCAAACGAAAGGAATTCTTTAAAGTGGCCTAGTTTACAAGTATCGTGCTAGCTCAGTTATTCGATTGTTATTCAATAACAGAAAAAAATGCTTTCGTCATGAATAGGGGTAGTGTTCAGCGAAGTATTCTAGTCCGTTGTGCGTAATGTATTGTATAGAAATGAGATTTAGATGTAAATCGGCGGATGAGCTGACGTCATAAGCGTTATGGTTGCGGTATAAAGTTACGGGTTTATATCGAGCAGGGCGTTGAACTGCGTGTATTAACATTATGTCATGATACGGAGAACAGCAGTCTATGATGAAGCTGTGGAGAGAGGTGTAGTACGTTGGTTTTGTGATATGTCGTTTGGTTGCCGTTGGCGCTCGCTATACATGTTGCGTCACTTTAGCCGGGGTAAGTCAGCGTGATCGGCCTCGGTCTGCAGCGGGCGAGGCGGCGCGGCGCGGGCTGATGCCGCGCTATATGGCCCGTGAATAATCCTCCCGTAATACCCGACTTAATGGGTTGGAATTTAACAATTAGTTGTTTTCTTTCTGCTTCGCCAATGATGAAGCCTCGCCTGGATGCCGCGGGTTACCGAAAAGTTTTATCTTGTGTTTGGTTTCAGTATATCCGAGATAATATTCTTTATTTTGTTCGTTCCGCGAATGTATACCCAACAAGATGCATTCTAACGAAATTATCCTAGCACAGAACATTTTACACCAAACAATTTTCTTCGTATCTCGTTTTCCAAGCGCTACTGAGCATAATTACCGGCATAACTTGTAATTAAATGTTCATATTCGTCCGGAACCGTTCTGGCATTCTGTTGTCGTTTTTCATGAGCAGCACTTACTTTTAGTGCTTACATTAATTCTGCTGATAAACCAGTCACCCTTTGTTCGTCAACAATAATGCGACGACTGCTTGGCATTTTAATCAAGGCTGACGAATTTTTGGCGTCGGGCCGTACTCTCGGCTCGCGGCGCGTATCGGGCTCGCCATCGCCCGCGTCCCGCGCCCGGCCTCGCCTCGCGGGGTCGCCCACTTTAGTTCCCGGCGCGCCGCGTTGTTCTTATCTTTGAGTAATTACCTTGTTGTTTTGTGTTTGTTATTTCCAGAGAAGCGAACCACTTGCCCTTTTATTTTTATGTGTGGAAAACTCGGGTACCGGCTTCCGCCTCCCCCCCTTCCCTGTGAATTATTTTGTTTCTCATACATATTAATTAATTAACATATCGATTTTTTTTGATTATTTAATAGTTAATAGCACATATTGCGTACATTAATTACATTTTAGTTTTGATGGATTTGCAGAAAGTTTATTAACGTAAAGTAGCTTTTATTTCATAAAGCAAAGTAGAATAAACATCGTTTGCCAAATTTTCCGAAGCGCCGCAGAAATTCAGTTTAGGTATATTTAATTTAAGCTCTGCGTTACGACACTACTGCTTAAAAGAAACAATCCACAGTAGCGTGCAGAAATTTTATGATATCGTAAAGTGCTGATTGGGAGTGGCACGTGATATCGTTGAAATGAAAATTTTCTCAATGCGGAATGTTATGATGGGGCCGTAAAGTGCCATAATTTTGGTGCGGATGTGTCGCTCGGCTGCAGCTTATATGCACCTGCGGAAATTACCTTTGGCGTAAATCAAAATTCTTATTTCGCCTCGGCACTTGCTACGGCCTCGTTTCGTGCTTAAAGCGGGCGCAGCTGCACCTAGTGTCCCGTGCACCTCTTAATTATGGCGCTTTTACTAACCCGTTAAACTGACGTTACTCGCTCATTACGTTCAGTCGATTTAAAGTATAAGAACATTGTGATTCTTTAGCTACCTTAGAACTCTCACCGCGTAAAATAAATATTTTTGGACGTTTTCTGTATTTTATATAATTATTTAATTTTTTTTATTAATATACTGGTACTTATCTAATTACGTAGAGAGTAAACCTGTGTGACTAGAGTAAATGAGGTGCTTACGGTGCACTGAATTTGCCAGACTTAGTTTTTTAGGGAAGTTTTGTTTCCTGTAGTTAGGTTATCAATAAATTAATCGTACAGCATGCAAAAACAAAGATAAAAATAACGAGGATTTGCTATTCATACTGATACGAGTATAAATACACATAAGCGTCAGCCTAGTCCAGTGGTCATTACAAACAGCGTGGCAATAACTTATACCCGTTCTTCATCGAATATGTCAATAATATTAGCATCAGCGCGTAATGCAGGCAGGATTGCGGTGCGTGAATGCCATGAATTACTGATTGTAATGGCCACCTATGACCCAATATGGTTAATATTTAATGCTGCTATTCTGTGCTAAATTACTCTGTGTCTGCGGTTGAGCTTGCTCTAAATTATCCACTGGTGGTACATGAATGTTATTTTGCTGATTGCCAACGATTGTGCCGTAAGATTAATTTTTTGTTCCATTTATCAGTTTGCCACTATAGAATTTAATATATATATTATAGATATATCAGCATCAGCTCTTGATTTTATGTGTTTATTTGTATCTGCGCTAGTAAATAGGAAACCGGAAATCACTCATCAGCCCCTTGCAAATTAATTGCGGAATGACAGAGCACAACGCGGTTCTCTTAATGCTCGCTCACAAAGCGAAACGGCTTGGGCGGCACCGTAGCGGCGCGGGCGGCGCGCGGCAGCCGCGGTGATTATCATAATGACGCGGTGGCCGCGCTTTTTGCGCCGCTCGTCCTATATTACGGAACTCGACACCATTTCTGATTTCACCGCCGCCCGGCACCGCTCGCTCGCCTTTCGCTGCTCGCCTTAACCACTCTCGGATGCTTATAAAATATGCAAGTCGCCATAATCCACGCCCTAAACGTCTTTTCCGACGCCTTAATTATTCATTCGGGTGGTTTGATGTTTTAGAAAATTGTCGCGGTGCTGGAGACGAGCGATGCTTTATAATTCAGAAGTCAAATGCTGTAGGAGCAGATGCCACCAGATTGATGGCACCGCCACCATACTGTTGTCATCTGCACCCTTACCTTCCGGGGTTTAATCCGCACGTATCTTAAAATAAAAAAGTACCATGTTGTTTTGTCTTTTACTTAGCTCTACGATAGCTTTAGCAATATTATAAACGTCTGGATTGTACATCTTTATTTATGTTTGAAGTAGGGGATTAACACAAGCACCAGACCTAGTGTCCGTCGTTCGAGTTGAAACCAAGTTTTACTGAAGATGACAACTTGCTTAAAATGTGCATTACTTGTCCCGAAAATTTCAATCCCACGATTTTCAACGGCATCGTTAATGCTGTAAGAACGCAATTACAAACAAACTAACACATTTATAAGTATTGCTCGTATAATAGTATAGGATTAAGATAGAGAAACAATGCAGATTTAATAAGTACTTACGCTGATGAAGTATACTCGTACTGCACAGTTGATTTATAATACCATACTATTTCAGGATTCCGAAGGTGACACTCCGTTACATGATGCCATCTCCAAGAAACGGGATGATATGCTGAATTTGCTGCTGGAGCATGGAGCTGACATGACGCTGACGAATAACAACGGCTTCAACGCCCTTCATCATGCTGCACTTCGAGGCAATCCAAGGTATTGTACTCTAATAAACATTCCTAAAACATGTCACATGATGACGTACATTTTATTAATATTTAATAGTCGTTTAGCTCCAAATTGGCAGAGTTATCTATTGTAGGGGCCGTACTTATCTACGGGTAGCTTTATAACTCGGGCTTTATCTGAAATAAACATAACATCGCTTGTTGTCCGGCGCTGTCCCCGGGAGAATGGGCAGTTATGAGCGAGCCTGCCGCACAATAAAGTGCTTAACGGTTCTAATACCGGCGGAGAGTGTGGTCTGCGCCTTATGTGACGTCTTTATTGCACCAGTGTATCTACAGCATATGCGTAAAGTCGCCGACGACTAAATTAGTCACATGAGCTGCCAACGGAATGTGCTTACTGAAACGGGTTGCGGTTATATATTTTATGAAACGTTTTGAGGAAATTAATTAAACTTGTGCTTAATATTATGAAATTGTAACAACAGGGTGTTTATTTAGATTAAAGATATGAGTGGACAAGTAATTCACTACAGACCTCTTTATGTAGTAAGTATCATAGATTTAAAAAGTACCCCTACAAACAGAGAGGCCTTTGTTTGTAGTGGCATCGCACGAAAATTACTGAACGGATTTTCTCAAGGAGCTTCAAATCTTACCGAAATCACTCCAGGGGCATAAGTTACTGCCTAGAGCAAGTAATGTACCTATATTTTTAATAAAATAGAGATTTTGTTGATGATGCTGTTACAGCAATTTCTAAGAGAAACTCATGTTCATTTGTTTAATTATGATGAATGATGATCATCTTAATAAAAGTACCTGCTATCGACACGCCTTCGCTTTGATCAGCTTTTTATCGAAATGAAATGAAGCATATATTAGTCGAAATAAAATGAACACACAAAACTTACCTAATGCCGATTGTGTGTTTGTTTGCTACTAACTATATTATTTAGATATTAGTCGAAGTAATATAGTTAAAAGCAAAGAAACACACAATTGGCATTAGGTAAGTTAGTGTTTCTTTGCTACTAACTATATTATTTTGACTAATATCGAAATAATATAGTTAGTAGCAAAGAAACACTAACTTACCTAATGCCGATTGTGTGTTTCTTTAAGTTTTGTATGTTTATTATTGTCTTTTTTTTGTGCGACCTCGTACATACATAAACTCACGCCTTCGTTCCAAGAGTAAGGTAGGCAGAGCTACACAGAATTACCTATAACTCTAAAAACTTATTAATAATTCTGTAACCATATTTGGCACTAATAGGCTAAGATGTTTACCAGCGTATTAGTGACAGGTTGCAAGCCCATCGCCTAACAGTACTACAAGCCTTTATTCCCTTAGTCGCCTCTTACAACACCCACGGGAAGACATGGAGTGGCAATATTCTTACCCGGCTACCACCTGCCCGCCTGGTATGTTTTTTATAATAGTTTAGAGGACCTCTGCATAAATAAAATACATAAAATAAAAATATAAAATAAAAGGAGTTTAATAATGGAGCTGAGTTATTAAAAAAATAACTATTAAGTTTTGGTATTATAGTATGTCGGCTATGATGCATTTAAGATGTATTGCATGAAGTAAAAAATCTGTTTTTTTAATTGGTCAATCATAATTTAATATACCTTTTTACAAATGAAAACACTTTTACCCTAACCCTTTAACTCTTTTATAATACTAGTATACATAAAAGATCTTTTTGATAAGTAAATAAGGACAGGATGGCCAGAGATTCAAATAATAGCGCTGCGCGAACCAATCGCTTTAAATTCCAGTTTTAATTCTTGAAATAATAGATCCGTCTAAGCCGAGAGAAAATGGCATATAAAGTAGTCCATCGCGGAATATTGGTCGTTCGTTAGAGTAGTTAATAGTTATGTGCATGATTTTGAATCGAATAAAATGCTTTTTCTTTTAGTCTGCGAGAAAGATAATGAACATTAGGTATATGTGTGCAGAAGTGTATTGGTGGGAGTAAGAATAATGAATCTCCGCTGGTGAGTCGTGCGTAAAGCGGTTTATTTGCGGAGGGTCCGCGAGCGGCGCCGGAGCGGCCGCGGCCGGCCCGCCGGGCCGCGCACCGGCCGCCCACATTTATTCAAGTCACGCGACGCGTCCCAGGGAAATAATACGAAATGTGGCTACGTGACCGGTTCATTATGCGGCGGCGCAGAGCAGCCCTCGCGGTCACCTCCGCCTCCGTCGGCTACTTTTTCATGTGTCCGTCCGAGCCGCATATTACAAACAGCCGAACGTGCCTCGGCACACGGACCCTACAGGATTCCATTTTAAATCACTATTAGTTCATGCTCTTGGACCCTGTACGGATTTATTCAGCCTCTTGGAAACAACCCAAAGGAATCTTTGCACGGGGAGTGATCTGAGGAATGCTTGGTATGCTATTTTTTCTAGAACGAGTTTCAGTTTTTGCAGGCTAAAGTTTATACCTCTAGTTAGAAGTGAGCGCCAGTAACGTTTATTTATCTTAACTCGGCTGGTTCCCTCAGACAAATTAATATAAAACTTGTGAAAAACTCGTTTCAATTCTGAGATTGTTGTTTAACGGTAATCGAATTTAAGATTGCCGTAAAACGTTCCAGATTTTATCGCGAAATGAGAAGTCGCTCGCGACTTTTCCCATTCGACAAAAACGTTCGTTTCCCCCTTGAGATGTAAAATCGTTTTATTTTATTACTTCCGCAGTATATCGTTATATCAGGAGCACCCATCCTCTCTGCCTCGGAAAGTTCTTGTAGTATAAAAAGAGTCGGAGGAATTTAATCCATTGACTTTAGGAGGTTGTTATGGCAAAGTTTTTTATCGTTAATTGATTATAGAAGTAATATCAAAGAAAGTAGTGTCAGTGTTATTTGAGCTGCAAATCCTGTTTGATGGGTTGTTAATGAAATTAAATAGAGGCTGGTGGGGTAGGAGGCGGGCGGTGCGGAGGCGCTGGGCTCCGTCATTACGTCTGATTAGAAACAGTTATCTCGCGCGGTTATCGTTACAGCTCCCCTAACGAGCCCTTGTAAAACTTCTATGGCAATTTCGCGATACATTACCGGAATACGATAAGCTTCCGGTTAAGTATTCTCGTAAATTAGCTCCGTATCTAACCATACGAAACCGCTCCATTGATCACAGAAACTTTGGCTCCTTGGTTTGCTTCCAATTAGATGTCAGCCGCGCGTTACTCGTCATCCAACTCGTAATATAAATGTAGTTAGTTTGCGTGTTTGAGTTCCGCGCCGTGATCTAACTTGGCATGAACTTAGCTATTGCTGCCAAGGCGAATAACATAGAATCATTCTCAGCGCCAGCGTGGAATGCTAAAACCCATTAATTACCCTTACAAATTTTTTGGCATTATTTACCATATTTTACTAACGCATAAACTGTTGGCATTATACTTATAGTATCTTTACATGGTATGTTTCCGTGGGGCTGTCGCGTTAGGATAGCACCACCCCTATCAATCCATGGGTTTCGTGAAAAGCGACTCACGATCTACCATGACTTAACATCGCCAGTTATAACACAAGCGCAAGGAGGGTTGGCGTTAGCCAGGCGGCGTGCCGTAAAACTTTGCCAAAACTGTAGCACCATGGTCAAAGTTACAAAAGAAGTGTGTGACAGGATTACGGCTTACCCCAAAGGCGACGCGCAGTGGCAGCATTCGGCTTCTGTGGGAAGAGAACTATGGTTGTCGCACCACCCCGGGCGGGGGCGACGTGAGCGACGAGCTCGGGACCCTAAGAAAGTAAGAATGAGGTATGCAAGCTGGAATGTAGGCACTACGACTGGAAAAAGAAGAGAGCTGGTTGAAGTGTTAAAAAAGCGATGAGTAACTGTAGCGGATTTGCAAGCGTCAAAGTGGAAAGGTGCAAAGGTGAGGGAAATTGGGAATGGATATATAAGTTTTATTACTGTGGGTGTAGTGTGGGTGTGTGGGTGTGGGTGTTGGTGTGGGTGTGTGTTGCTGCGCCCTTGCAGGGTGTCACATGTATGCCTATTCCTGTTTGTTCCACCTTGAATTGTAATTTGATAATGCAATAAATTGTTGAATTGAATTGAATTAATGGTAAGAGGAATGGAGTTGTGATTATTTTGGATAGTATGCACAATGTGACCAAAGTTAAAAGAATTAACAATGATGATGGGGTTCTGAATGTATTAAGTAGTAGTAGTAGTAGTAGTAAAGAAAAGTTTTGGATAAATTTAGATTCGGTGTTAGTGGGTACACCGGAAAGTAAGGACATTCAGAGGTTCGAAAATCGCAACAGGGAGGACAAAACTATATTGGAAATTGGAAGCTTCAAGATTCCACCTTGCAATCACTAACACCTGGTTCCAAAAACTAAATAGTCATGTCATATCTTAAAACAGCGGACGCCAAACCACGCAGGTTGATTATATTCTTGTAAGAAAGTAAGTGAGGACTTGAATAAAGGATTGTAAGGTAGATCCAGGGGAAGACTTGATCTCACAGCATTATACTGCTTGTTATGGATATGAAATCCTTATCTGCCCCAGTAGTTAGAAGGAACGAATAAAATGGCACACGTTAGATAACGACGAATGCGCAATTTTTTTTTAACATTTAATAGTGAATGAAATTATAGAAATGAATAGTATGGAAAACAAATTGGTATGAGTGCTGAAATGAAATGGTTAAAACCATTAGAAGCAGAGGATGTATTCGGTGAAACGAAAGGGTAAGGTTTGGCTCACAAGGATACATGGTGGTGGAATGATGAGGTTCAGAAGGTACCTACTTAAGGAAAAAAAACGGTCAAGTCACAAGTTCGTCTGACTCGCGCACTGAGAGTGCCGTAGTGCAGCACAGTAGGTATTTTTATATTCCGATTTGAAATCAACTTCAAATCGAATCAGCGCCAGTCTAACTTACACTTGACCGTTTTTTAGTATATGGCTTTTCGTCCGGGTTCGTACTATAATTATACCAAATTTGATGTTTTACCGTTTTTACGACACACCAACAATAAAAATACGTTGAAATAACGTTTCATGTAGGGGGGCCCACTTTATTATTTCATTTTAGCAGCTTTTTAGACTAGTGAGAGCAAGAGAAACGAGTGCAAGGGATGTAATGAATATTAAGTAGGTATATTACAGATAATTCTGAAATAGTTTTGCCCGAGAGCGGTCGAGTAAAAGAAAGATGGAAAGAACATTTTGAAAGATTAATGAAAGAGGAAAGTGTCTGGAGTGGATTGCTTGGATACAAGCCAGTAAATATAGATATAGATCGACAAGTCGGCAATGGAAGAAGTTTGAATGGCAGTGCGAAGTATGAAAAATGTGAAGGTAGGGCCTGATGAAATACCGGTGGAGATATGGAAGATATTAAAATATGATGAAGAGGGTTATAAAGCAAGAGGAAGGCCTAAAATGAGATGGATTGTCTGAAAAGTGATATGAGAAGATAAGGGTTCCTCTTTTACAATTTGGCTATTTTCTGGGTTCCGTACCCAAAAGGTAAAAATGGAACACTCATACATTCAAGTCCGTTAGTTGGTATGTACGAGTATGTCACCTGTACCTATCTCCGTATGTCATAACCATTTTTGATTTATGTATTAGGGCGACGTAGTGCAAATTTGTCGGGTATATGTATTTTGTGAATAGCATACTTAGCAGTTTTAATCATGAAAAATAATACAAAAACCTTTTTTACGCGAAACATCATGTGAAAATTCTTTTAACACATTTTTTTTATTGCATTCATGTTAAGTGAGATATGCTATCCGAAAGTTATTAAATTGTGTAAGAATGAGATACCTATCAAATCTCAGTCCGAGTATTTCGATACATACAATATCTACTGGTCTAGAGGTCCAATGAAGTTGTAGTGTAAAATGCACCTTTTTACGTTGTACGAGTATATGGCACAGAGCCAAAAACGAAAGAAGAGTTAAAACATTTTGTAACATAAAGTGCCGCTCTTTTAATTTGGATAGGTTGTTTAGTTGCCTTTTGACTCTCATGCAAGAAATAGTGCATTACTACAGGGGCCGGGAAGTAGGGGGTTGCCGGCTGAGTGACATACCTGTTTATAAACACAGCCGCCATGTTTACATTAAAATCACTACATAGTATAAAACAAAGTCGCTTCCCGCTGTCTGTCCCTATGTATGCTTAGATCTTTAAAACTACGCAACGGATTTTGATGCGGTTTTTTTTAGTAGATAGAGTGATTCAAGAGGAAGGTTTTTATGTACCTATAAAAAATTTTGTTTTATGTACGTGTGTTATAGAAAACTCAAATAAACCGAAGCGAAGCGAGGGCGGGTCGCTAGTAAAAAATAAAAAAACTTCCCGGCTAGGCCTTCAATTTTGTATGAAATTCCTTTACAGATCTGTTGAGTTTTTCCGCCCGCAACGTGACAGTTTGAAGCCAAAAATAACTAACATAACGCCAACATTTCATTGCATGTTTGTGAAAAAGTTAATTACTTGATTACCGGAGACCGTCTATTATCCAAATGTTCGGTCATCCAAACGACCTATTAATTAACGGAACTAAGAAATCAGAAATCAATGGCTTGCTTTTCGTTATATTTTACTATGTCTTCGAAGCCTTTGACTGCCTATCATGGGGTTGGAACGGAATGGACTGTATGGACTAATATTGTTTTAAAGGTAATTTTAATAAAGGTATACGTTTGGTTTGCAGTGCAAGGTTAATATCGACGTTCTGCTGCACTCTTATTTTATGCTTGTGTGTTGCGCGCTGTAGTATTGCTACGAATGATCCGTAGGTCTGCTACGGCGTAGCAGTATTATAAACATAAAATAGAATCAGCACCTTATGCTACTTTGTCTCTACGTGTGTTGTAATCGTATTGTTTGTAGCTCGGCCGTCATTATTGTCAAGGTTATAAGAGGTACCATAAACCATAACGCTAACAATACGATAACAATACCTAGTTGTAAAGTTGATGTAGAATAAATCCTCAGGGCCTCTATTCCACATGATATTAGCACATCTAGCTTTGATATCGTAACCATACGATTGACAGCTCTTAAGTTCACTTGACAGTAGAAACTAATATGACATGAACGTTATAATGACGGTATTCAAGCAAGACGGGCTTAACCAAGTTGAAATAAAGCCCCTGTAGTGTCTCATTTCGTTTTTTGCCGGTAGACTGACTGTTTTACTAACCGCAATACAACCTTATCTTACAAAGTTTTTAGGGTTCCTTTTTTACCATTAGGCTTGGTTTTGATGTCGTCACCTATCTGTATGTCCGTATCTCACGACCATAATGCTCAGGGGCTACTGGGACCGTCGTGGTATCATTGTGTAAGGTATCGTTTGATGGGTCTATAAAAAAAAAACATTGAAGTTTATTGTTGACTTATCTCTATGATCGTAGCAAGTGGAAAGAAGTGGTCTCTGCCTAACCCTTTGGGAAACAGTCGTGATTTAATGTATGTGTGTATCTCTATGATCTAATATAAGAACCGAAAGTATATATTATAATATGTAGTTTCGATTGGTAAGTCTTAAAATGTCTGAAGAAATAAAGCTTGTACGAAAACCTAATAAAACCTACTTAAGCTACATACTACACATTAATTAAGACCAATAGCTTCAGCGGGTTTAAAGAAAAATGGATTTACGAAATGTAGTATTGCAATCTTGTAATATTTGAAACTTTTAATGAGTGTCTTTACCGTATCTAAACATATTTATGGCGTTTTAAGAAACTTCCCGAATATTTGGTACTTACATGTTTTCAAAGCAAATATTGGTTCGTCATTTGTTTGCGTGGCATTGTTTTAAATGTCGTGATTAATCAGCCGGAGAATCCTGCGCCGATCGGCGGCCGGCGCAGCTGCGCCGCGGCTCCGCAGATAAGACGGCGCGCGATCCACATTAATCGTCAGCTTAAATATTTTAACGCGTCGTAACATTGATTTATTCCCAGCGTAATCTCGACTCGCGCCTTGTTTGTTCTACGGCTCGAGACGTATAGGTGAGATTAGCCAGCGGCGTCGCACCCCCGCGCCCCGCGCACCCCGCCGCCGGCCCGCCCACGCATTACTCTTTCCTTAACCGACATCATACTTACAGTTATTAATTGTCCTCGTTGTGTGGGTAGCGCGATCGATTTTCGTCTATCTCGAAACACTAGAGACATGCAACACAAAGTTGCCGGTGCCATATAAGCCGCTAAGTCTATTCGACGAATACCTACGTTTATATAGAATACGAGAACGAACAGAGCATTCAGGGAAGATTTATTTGGTCATTGTGCAGCGTTAATTGCAGTGAATGGAGCGAAGTACGATGGTATCGTACCGTCCGGACGACAAATGTTATTCCCCGCACTGACTGTTACGGCGTTGGTACTAAATACTCGCCGGCAAACCTGCATACCACGATGTCATGTATTGTTACCATACAAAAGTGCATTGTAATATTTGTTATACCAGTGGTAGCCATATGTTAGCATAAAACAAAATCCTGATAATTACCTGAGGCGCCGGGGCATAAAGGAACGTTTTTAATGAAATGTCCTGATAATCTCGGCATACACGGCACGGGTACGGTACTAAAATTGATAAATTCCCGTAACGTTGGTGGGGGCTGTGTTCCGCGAAAAATGAATAGCCTGCTATAAAAAGGGTTTGCTGTATGTACCGCGTAGAAGCAGATAGCTACGTGGCGGTACGGATGGTCGAGTGGTCTGGCTGATTCGGAACAGCGAGCTGACACTAAAAACCTGTTGGCATGGATATCAGCGACGTCCGTCACAATAGTGGTAGAGCAGAGCACATTTCTGTATGGCAGATTTATGTCCGTGGACCGGCGGAGAGGAACGGGGGTGCCAGGAGCGCAGGGAGGCGTACGCGGGAGGGCCTGTTATTGTGCGACGTTTGATTTACGCACGTAACGCTATCACCCTTTTGTTAGGCCGGATACCGACTGCTGTGCCAGTTCCGTTGGCCCGAATGCACTGTCTCGTTACTGCTGTGTAGCCTGGGCGACTTCGTGCATGCGATAACTTTTGTTCGTTTTGTTGTTGTCGCTCTGCTGGAGATTCATTTGTCCTTAAACTGACCGGTCGTTTTTGTAAAACGGGTGGCGGTTTGATATATTTGTTTACTTATTTCGTAGTCAGATCAACTTTGTGACAGCCCGATAAGTTTTTAATCTTAGTGCTCTGACACAACTACTTCTGTTTCCCAAGAGTGGTTTTTAACTAATATTATTTGAAACACGACGTGATTTTTTTGTTAATTTTGTTACACGACTTTCGTAAACGAGAAAGGAACGGTTACGATTTCAGTAGTCTACATTAGGCATGTTACGGAATCTAGTTCTGATAAGTCGAAGCTTCCGATTCATATTATTAAACCTCCGGTTCCGACTTCGGTTCCGATACTTTTTAATCGGAGGTTCTAATTGGAAGTCGAAGGGCAGCGGAGGCGCGGCCAATCCAGCATCACGCGTTTTTACACATTAGTCACATTACATGTTACTCACAACTCAGTTCAGACTTCGGGTCCGGTTCCGGTTCCGACTCCGATAAGCCAAATTTAAAAACTCTGATTGTGGCTTCTATTCGTATAACACCACCGCCGTAACACCCAAAGTCTACATATGGCACCATTA
Source organism: Acleris laterana (assembly GCA_963966035.1). Classification (NCBI taxonomy): domain Eukaryota; kingdom Metazoa; phylum Arthropoda; class Insecta; order Lepidoptera; family Tortricidae; genus Acleris; species Acleris laterana. The sequence continues at coordinate 13,409,004 of OZ014439.1, read as the reverse complement.
AAATTATAGTGACCTGGGCCATTCTACTTTTCAGTGTACATTTTTGCTATCGTCCGATAAAAAGTATACCAAATGATGAATCCGCGAATAAACAAATAACGTGAACTTAGAATGTTTTCAAAAAAAAAAACCGAAATTACTCAATTATCGCTGAAGAATCTTGGTAACTCAGTGGTAAATTGCACATTTTCCATAGAAAAGGCGGGGACATCAACGTCCACTGCGTTACTCACTTTATAGTTATTACAAATAACTTTTTATGAATTAGGTTAATTCTATATATAAGCTTATTGACGTCCCTTTTCTAGTTTTAAGTTAGAAAAAGCAGCACTTTACCGTTTGTTGAAATAAAAATAGTTTAGTGAGAGCGTGGCTAAAAGTTATGTACAACGAAAAGTAGAATGGCCCACCTAATTCAACATTTCAGCTTTAGACTTCCAGTCATAAATTTATTACTATAGAGACCTAACTCGAAATACATTTTTTTAATTAGGTCACTATAATTATAAAGATGCGATATAGTTTGGTTAAGTTTATTTATTCATCAACGTTAAATTACAATATAAATTGCAATGCATGTCAAAAATTACATTGAGATATAAGTACAATGTTTGTTTGATACTATAGATCGGCTCCAGGTCAAGATAATGGTCAGATTTTGAAAAAAATATGTTATCGTTCAGTTGGTTCATAAAGTCACGAGTGTTATAAATTAGGTAAATATTTCTCATAACCTGATTTCAGTTCATTTTACATTCAATAAATTGTATTTTTTTTACAATATGGTGCTTTGGTGAATAAATGCATTTATCTTGATATCAAAAAAGTCTGGCTAACTTCAAATAAGATGTAAGAGTGTACTCGTAGTATAGTCGATCAAGAAAGTCCTTCATCACTTTTCGACCTTATTTATGGGTGTATCCTCCCTCTTATTTATAAACACGCAATAGCTAATCTGTGCTTGAAATATGGTCTGTCCTTATCTGTCGTTATGAAAATCCCATTTGACGGAAAGAGACAAAGAATACTTTAACTTAAATTGTTTTATTGTCCATTTATGAAAAAGGGGGTATAAAGTGGTAATGGAATTTCTTGGTCGACTATACATCGTCAGTTTTTAACGAATAATTCCGCAACATCTATCTATTAGACGACAGTGAAAATTTATGTGGTCCTGGTGGCACTTAATAAACGTATATTACAACTTTCATCTTTCACTTCTGAGCAGTTTCCTAGTTAAATGTGAAGTCCGCTCAGTACGGCTCGTAGTGTGGATCCACCCATTTCATATCGTATTTGACTTGCAACTGCTGTCTTCCCCGCCTTCGTAGTTATCTGCAAGGCTTCACATGACTTATTTTTATCAAAAGTTGGATTTTAAAAAGTTTTACAAGTTAGGCTCAGTGTAGTGTTCCGAAGTCGTTACTATCAACTAATTCTCTACGTGAAGGTGGCCTAGTAAAATGACCTAAGACAGCACCAAATGCTGTCTTAGGTCATTTTACTAGGCCATCGGCAGGATATCGCTATAACGGTCGCACTCGCAATTGATAACAAAAAAACAGAGTATTTCTCTGCATAAGAAGAATGTAGTCACGGTACGGTCCTAACTCTGCATAGTTAATGCTGGTATTTAAGTTAAACCACAGAAGGTTACACACACATAATTATTTGAACACAAAGCCAAATTATAACAATGAAAAACAGTACATTTGTCAGTACATTTGTCACTCGTGTATCAAAGAAAAACAGCCTAAGCATATCATAGTTATATTTCCTTTCCAGTCCATTAGGCATGTCTACAATTATATTTCAAAATGAAAAAATAACAAGGTAGGTATTGTAGCAGGATAGTTCGACGCGCGACGGGAGCTTGTTGATTGCGCTGCGTCTGCTGCCGGGGCCGCGGCGGCTCGGTCCCCGCAATTAGCGCTGCACGCGCGGTAATCCGCGCCCGCACACGATCGCACTACACATTCAGCGAATAAATTCATTTGTACGCAAATTGTATCGGCGCTTGCAATTAAAACTTTGCGCGCGCGAGCTAAGATAAATAACACTAATACATTCTGCTTATTGCGGGGAAGTTGCCGGATACAGAGGATATATTAATGTTGTTCCTAATTTGTTTCGGCATAATTGTTGCCTTTTCAACATGAACATAATCCCTTTATCCCATATCAAACATTTATTATTTGTTGCGGCCCTGGAAACAGTGAGATACATATATAAAATTTACGAATTTGATAGGGTTTTTTGTGACGTATTTAAAGAAGTGCCGCGTTATTTTATAATGGTAATTATTATACCTTATAAACGAACAATATTAAGCTAAAGTCTGTTAAAATTTACTTGACCTTATCTCACACTGTGACATTGTAATTTGACAGAAAGTGACAAATCATACTTCAACTAACATACTGAGTACCTAACTAATTAATGTGCGTTCATGAATAAGGAGGCAAGATTTACCACATTCGTGGAGTTGACTACGTCTCTTAATCGGTCTTTGCTAAACTGCAGTTAATAACGCTTATCACCTCTAGTGTAGCTCAGGGCTCACCATTTAAGCTGAGTATTTATTGCTTGAACTTTGGACGTGTTCAAACAAATTCTAAAGCGATAAACCACGTAAAAACTTTACCTATGTTAAACCGTATGATATTTTTCCCACAGGCCTTATTAACGCCTCTTATTTATTTCCCAGTCTTTTACTCAGAGACACGGAGGTATACTCATATCTATAATACTAGCGAGCCGCCCTCGCTTTGCTTCGTTTTATATCCATAAGTAAAATATCGTTTCATGTAATATATTATTTTCAATTGTTGTTAATATCTTATCTGGAAAGCAGATATTGTATCCTGTGTAAATTGAACGCGGCTGCGTAGGAAATTCGATATCACAATTAATTATAAAGTACCCCGGGCAGAGTAACGTTCTTAAGGTATCGTGAAAGCAGCCTTTTAAAGTTGCAATATCTGAGTAGTTGAAAGTTGTTGGATGCGGGTGTGGGTGTGCCGAGCACGTAAATACGGGCACGTAGTGCGCCGCACAAATTGTGAGCCCGCGCCTCGTTGACGGCTAGATACGTTAGTCGGCATGTTCCGGCTCTTTGTGTGCTCAGCCATTGTTCCACTCGCTAATGTTGTTAGTGCACTTTTTCAGCGACTACGCTAATTTAAATACCTCTTCTTCCTTTTGTGAAGAGACTCGTCTTCCGTTTTCCGCGAGTGGCGCTCCCTTTGCGCTTGAGACGCCCGCGTCCGCCCCGGGAGACTGCATTTAAATGAGACACTTAATCACCCGAGTTGGCCTCGCGTTTTGTAAAAGCGTCTCTTTTATTTAACAATTAATTATGCGGTTACCTATTATTAAAAAACGGAATGAACACCTATTTAAATAAATTTAAAACATGAATCCCTAATACAACTTATGTTGATTAAAATATCTGTCTCATTTGTTTCTGTTGTAACATAATTTAAATAATACTCGTAGGTAAATATTGCAGATGTGATATAAAGTAAAAATTCTGCTTACGTGTTCGATTTTAAATTGAATCTGAAAGTATTCTTGCTCGTGAAATGTGTCGTCGAGGCTTGCGCGCCTAGACCGCTAACACCCACTCGAATTGTGCAAATATGACTAGGGTAATAAACTCCCAGTGAACTCGGATTTGCCTGTTGGAGTTGTGTACGTGCATCCCCCCAGAACCCGTCGCGCCTTCCTCTCGTGTCTCGCGTACATACTAAGTTTTCGCCTTAGAATCGGCTACCAGCCGAATCTTCCTCATACGAACGTAAATAATATATATTGTTTTACTGGTTTTAGTTTACAATTGGAAATTCAACGTTTGTGAATTAGTAGTCGGCTAGTAGTATAAATCCTTTTAACGCCGATCGGAGTCGGTTTTACTGAAATTCTGAGTGACCAAAGCGTTCAACGCTTAACACGTTGTTTTGTTTATAATACTCGTTGCCAGTATTGTGATGATATTATTAATATGTATTTTTTTAATCTCTGGCATTTATCGGCGGGGCCACTCTTCATCACACGTTACGTATTAATTTCTATGCTAAGCCGAGTGGATCATGGCGTCGACATGGCTCTCTCTAACACGGTCCATGTGATTCATGGCGGGGCTTTACAAAGCTCTTTTAATGAAATATTCGCGGCCGCCGTGAAATATATACCAGTTTCAATCACAGGTGAAACTGCAGCACTGACAGGGTCGCTCTGACGGATGGTTTTCTGATCAAATCATTAATATTACTCCATTAGGGAACACAAGTAATCAATATTGCAAGTGCCTGATATCGCAACATTGCTAAGTACTCTACATACTCTACGTACGTTTAGTTAGGTTAGTTACGCATGTTTGGTACAACGCATTGGTACGTTTTTGTTTTCTTTCTTATACGACTGCCATATGGAAGCTTTCGTATTTGCATTTTTCAGTGAAGTAATTCTAGAAAGCTCTTTATGAGTTCACATTAATTTCATTATTTAAACGACGATTTAGCTTCGATCCTGTTACCTCTAACAGATATTCAATCCACATGTTGCTCTTGTTGCTGCTTAAAAGACTTATTTAAGCCGTGAAAACAAGACAATTTTCTTAAGATAGAAAATGATGCAACTGGCACTAAAATAAGTTTATGATAACGATAATCAAGACAAATATGTTGGCTATATTAAACAATCAAGCGTAATTATTATTTCTGCCTCGAGACTGTGAAAGATATAAAGAGGATCAGGAACTGAGCGGCATGCTACTGACTAACGGGTCACGTAAATACCATAACTTTGTTGCTAACGTTATTACGTCAGACGTGAAAACAGTAACTGAGCAACGTGACCGCAATACCAACAATCAATCGGCTTGTGTTTTATTACTCGCAGCGCTATAGTTTTCTGCGGGAGCATTGATTTTCTTAATAAGATTCTGCTGAGGCAATTGATATGATAATGTAACAGCAGAATATATATTGCTGGTTTGGATTGTGACGATGACATGTTTAAGGTAACACAAATGATCTGCACATATTATACATTTTATTAATGATTGGTTTATTTTATTTTACTAACCCATGTTTGTGTGTGTGTGTGTGTGTGTAGTGATATGTAGATACGTAATATTTTAAATCCACAAAAAGTGTAGGTACTTTGTTACTCTGATTGTCATTGCATGGTTGCTTTAATGTAAGTATATTTTAATTCTGAAGCACGACTTTGACGATTGCAAACTATTTTAGCACAGCAGTTAGTTACGTTCTACAGGGTGGTTCGATTTTTTTACCATTATAATGAGCCTAACCTACCTAACTAAGATTTTCATTATCCATGAATTTTGACATGACATGTCTTGCGGCTCTAGGATTTGTCGCGCCGTACCTTTTGAAAACCTTTGTGTAATCCGGGTATTAAGGGTCAGGCTACAAAAAGACTTACAATAGCTCTTGGCATGCAGAGCGGAGCATGACGCGGACGTTATTTTACCATCAGTCAAGATGACAGTTGTATTTTTCGCGACCAAAGGCCGACGCTGAGGCGCCGGCTCGCTGTCGTTTATCATCGACTCCAGTAGAGTTCTAGTTATTTATGATAACAGGATTGAAATAAATAAAGTCATTTATTTGAGTGCTGCGTGCAATTGAGAAAGGCAATCATCGTCTGTCTGTGATGTCCAACGTACATTGTCGCGAGTGTTTAAGAGTAGGTAGAGTCTGTAGCACTCTCCGTATTAAAGAAGAAGTTGCAGTCGGCAGCGGCGTCAGCAGTACGTGCGCCGTACAGCGCTGCGGCACACTCGGCTCCACGTTATTATCGAGTGATTGCCAGCCTGCGTGATCCGACTTGCCAACTTTCCTGTGAAGCGACAGGAACAAACTTGCCTCGAGATTAGCTGCGAAGGATTATTTTTTTACCTGCTGGTATCGCGTTTTCTTGATTCTGATTTGATAGTTGTAAATTAACTATAAAAACGAAGACTAACACTTGGGTTTTGTGTAAGTAGGTACCTTTTTACGATAAGACTCAATAGGTTCGTAGGTTAGGTTAGGTTTGATTAATAAGCATATCAAAAAAGAAGGACTTCTATCAAAACATTGCATTCAGAATTCTGATCAATTTGGAATTATGACTTTTCGAAGTTATGTCGTGAACCTCTCAATAAGTACCTTATATTATAATATAACAAATAAGTTGTAATTGTAACCTTTAAATATAGAATCATAAAGACTGCGAGAATAGCGAATTTAAGCTAACTTAAGATCCGATCACAATAACTATTACGGTTCTATTCGATACTATTATACTTTTAATTGATCCAGGCTTCTTTATATCAACGCACAGTCCTAACCGCTGAGTTTAGAGATTCCAAATATGGCACGTAGGTTCCTTATGAGGTCTAGGGGTGCTCTAAGAAAGGATTTTCCGTATGTCGACCCCCCACGGGAAGAAATAGGGGCCGTAGCTGGAAATTAATTCTACGCGTACAAAGTCGCGGGCGTGCCTCTAGTATAAACGTATTTCATCATAGCTTATTGTATTTATCCGTTTTTTTTTTAATTAATAACTAACCAGACGTTCCCTTCGGCGATAGAATAGGAGAGATTGTATTGATAGAGATTAAAACAACTGTAGGCTAATAAACGTGTGTTCTGTAGGCAGGACTAGGGGACAATGTCAACCAATTGACCTAGTCCCAAACTAAGCTCTATCCTTGTCCTATGGGTACTAAACAACGATATAAATACTAAATATAAAGAAATATATACTTAAATACATAGAACACGTCCATGACTCAGGAACAAAATATTCGCACTCATTTCACAAATATCTGCCCTTACCGGGATTTGAACCCAGAACCACTAACTTCGTAGGCAGGGACACTTCTAATTAACCCAGCGCGTCGTTTTTGTCCCTTAACATTTAGGTGCGATTAAGTCGTATTGTCGTGTACTAGGTATATTAAATAAATTTAGTACACGAGTCTTTTTTCTGATTACTGAGTTACAAGAAGACACGTTTTAGTGCGGTAGTAAAAACGATTTTCTGTGAATACGCATGGTAGTAAAAAGGAATCTCTATTCTATATCATCTGGTCTTGTATTGAACAAGGTAAAAACTATATCGTTTTTGCCTAGTTACCGTATTGTTAACGTTTTGATAGCTCTTATTTGCAAAATTGTCAACGTTTTGATAGCTCTTAAAAGCAATAGTATCTACCATAACAGGTCAAATACGATTTGCATTTTACCGCCTAGAATAGAGGCGTTGAGAGTAAGTAGGTACTTACTCTCTTGGATGAGGTCATCCAAATCTTAACATGAGCCTCTTTGAACCACATAAGTAAACATTTCGGTATTCACAACGTGTGAACCCGTTCTAATATAAATAATTTAATTAAGGCTCAGCTCCATGAGCTGTTAGATATAATTATTGCAGCATTTATGTAGCCATGGTTGTTTTTTTACGTTTTACGATGAAACTTGGCAACACTCCTATTTAGGGTTTCTTTTAAGTAAGATAAACAGAAAGAGAAAGCAATAGGTACTTTTCATTTTTAACTTATCAGATTTAAAAAGTATGACAGCACATACATTGCAGACGCGAGCGTTCGCAGCGTTCGTCGACACTTTGACAGTTAGTAGGGGCAAGTCTGAAATATCGGCGTGCGCGGCTTAATCGCTCAGCGTGCGATATTGGCGTTACATCATGTTGTCAGCGGAGAGAAAAATTGCCGCCCTTTCCCTCACCCCGCACCCCGCAACCCGCGGGCGCCCCGCGCGCCTGCTCGCCGTTGTCGACAGCGCGTTTATATTACTTGGAGATTTATTGTAGTTTTACGAACGCACATTTATCTGTATTCTATAGAAAAGTACTATATATATCTAGTACCGCTCGTGACTCCCTAATTGTCTTTCATATCTCATATCGATATAGACATTAGAAAGCGTATCTGTTAGTCTGGAAATCGTTGCAAATAAGGGGTCACGTTATATAGACATTTCCAGTTTAGAAAGTAAGAAATTGGAACAGGAACAAGCATAATGCGCTCAGTCGTCAGCGCCCGGCCGGGCCCCTGTTTCCAGAGTCTGTAATGTAATTACACAGTTCGTTACTTTCCGAAAGAAAGAAAATGAGAGGAAAATACTAGCGCGATGGGTGGCCGCAGGGCGTGCCACCAACTTTGCCAAGTTCTTGCTTAATAAATATCTGTAAAATTATTTTCTAAACAACAAAACATCCAGCCATACTGTTTTTAAAGCACCCTTTCTGTTATGCATTCATGAAATTCAGGATTACTTGTAATACCTAATGGTTGGCATGTAATACATCTCAGAGCTAATGGAGACAGGTAGGTTAAGCTAGCCAATAACTCATGTGTTTTGAACTAACTAGGCCGTGAACGGGACGCACGCGTAGAGGAAATACCTTAAATAATTTGCTTTATCTTTTGCGAAATAAAATCGAGTACGTTACGATTATGATTAAGGTCGGCCCGCATAATGATTTGATCGTTTAGTGAAATAATAAAAAAAAACACTGATGTTTTTGCTGACTTAATTAAGTCAAACGTTTCACATCGTCAAGTTTCGCATCAAATCAGTTACTATAAGTTAGGACATCTTTCTGACATACCGCCAACCACTTCAAATCTAATCTCAAAGTTAAGGCTGCTGCAGAGAGTTTATTTCTTTTACTCCTTTTCCTTGTACGCAGAAAGTTTGCCGATGAACAAAAATAAGGTTGGTCCCTCTCACTGATCCCCTGTGTTTTAAAAACATAAGTACCTACTTGTCGAAAGCCTTTTTTGGCGTCTCTACTGTCAGTTAAGATAAATATGTATGAATGCTGAAAATATGAATGTTCAATATGCAATGTTAGTGTTTGTCTATGATCCGCTTTTCACCAATGTTGACTTAGCATAGCATGCAAAACTCAAACAAAGCATAAATTACAGACGATTATGCTCTCATCCGAGCTTCAGCATGCACCTACTAATTCTGAGTTAGTACCTAAGCATAAATTTCGGTCGAATACCAATCGAATGAGAACATTCCTGCTATCGATTGCAGCGATTGAATAGAGTCGAGCACAAGAGGCGCTCGAATGCTTAGATATAGGTATCTATAGTGGAGTGGGTAATTGTACTAGTAGATGGTCGTGGTCGAGTGTTCGGCATGGTCCACGTGGCACAAGATTGCGGAGGCGGTGTTTGCTCTTTGGCGAAGCCCGCAGCGGGCTTCCGGTTCAGCGAGCCGTGCAGCGGCCGCGCGGCCTCTCGGGTCGCGTCTCCGGCCAAATTGAAATATCCCTGCGTCCCTGCTGCCATGACCTCCGATGCTTGCACACTACCACACCATCTATTATGCTCTCACATTGACTATAAATGATCTTAGAACGATACACATGGAAATTTAATTGTGTCTATCGTTTGAGTAAAATTAGTCATTAATGAGTAGGTAGCCGGTTTTACGATTTAGTGTAGTTCGATCGGTCTAATATTAAAATATCGATTCTTGGTACTTTTTGTGCAAACGGTATTTGGTCTGTAAATACCACATGAGATGATACAACAACTAGGTATCTATACAACATGCCACTTCGACAATGGATCGTTAAATTTTCATCGCGTCGGCGTTCTGGTTATGAATTTGATTAAGGTAGACGTGCGGCAGCTATGTTACCCTAAAAATTATATATATTGTCATAGTTCTGGAACGATTCAATTTCCGCACGCAGACAGGAGTGGAATTTACGTGTGCGCATTTACATACCGACGAAATTATTTGCAAGCTATAGGTACCTTCTCTAGCGATTTAGTCCACAATTTCACTCTTTAGGACTTCAATTTAAAACATTGTTAGCTCATATTTAATTCGTGGATTTCTGTGTACCGTTTAATGGAAAACATATGTTAGCTATGTCTTTAGTCTTTGTGGGTAAGGTATTAGGCAGATTTTACAGGATGAACAATACTGTAATGCTAATTCCTTAAAGAAATTCGACAAATCAATTACTGAGTTTACAATTAAAACAAATGGATTATTTACTTTCAAGTAGGTAACTTACGAAAATCGAATTCAAATTCTGATTAATGAAAATGAGTTACGTTTGATGTACGCGTAGTTTACCGAAGACAAACCGCAATAAAAAAAGGTGGGATCTGACGCGTGCACACAATGTTGAAATCGATAACCTTTGTAGAGGTGGTTTCCTTACGGAGCCCCTTCGCAGGTAATCCTGCCCACTTGGAGTTATTGCCGCCGAGGGAAGGAAAGATTACCTCGCCGGGAGATAAGGAGGTCGACGGGGCTTCGAGTGCGATTGTCCCCGAGTCAGGCGTCGAATTGTGTCAAGTGAAGCGGCAAATTGAACGGCCGAGCCTTCTGCGCTATGCTCACTAATCGTCACATAAACTGTCGCCGCCCTAGCTTTTAGTTACGCAACATGGTTTCTTTTGCAACAGAGCTGGCTACCTTTGATACCTGCTCCATTTATTGTTGGGACCTCACCCGTACGATGGGCACAAGTGGTTGTATCTCGTATTCTCAATACACAAGGTAATCAGTTTTAAGCGCATATTAAATCAAAATATTTTATTTTTTAACTGTAGGTACATAATAATAGATGATGAAAATTATTATGCGAGTTAATTCTACTACAGTCTATCATGAAATGGTGTACAATATTTGCCTTAAATATTTAAAATGGTAAAATGTTTAATTACTTATACCTATGTAATTAAAAATAAACAACAATTAAAAAATTAAAAATACTAGATTAATTTTCCAAATGAATGTTTAAGTATTACTAACAGTCTTGTACAGTGTAAAAAGGTTTACTTAATAACCAGTTATTCATTGCAGATTTAAATTTATCTCGAATATGCAATTTAAACGCGTCTGGTATTCTATTATAAATTTGTATAGCCATCCAGGACATACAACGCGAATGTGCGTTGAGAAGTGACGAATAATGTATACTTATTTCTAAGATTAAAATTATGCTTGGTTCTTTCGAATAAATGTGAGTGTTTTTTACAAATATGGACATTTTTATAATCTTTAAACTGCTTCTGGCAAGAATCTCTTTGAGAAATTGCTCCAAGTGCCCTTAAGCAACGCTTCTGCATCCTAAATGCTTTAATAAAGTCGGTAGAATCCCCCAAAATATAATACCATAGCTTAACCTAGATTGCACAAACCCATAATAAGTCATCAATCCTGCCTCCAATGAAGAATTATTTATTATACGTCTCAAAGGAAAAACGTATCGTGATAACTTACTACAATATCTTCTATATGCGGTTTCCAATTAAAGTTACTATCAAGAACAAGTTTAGTTAAAGAAACTTTACCAGCTTGGCTTCTTCTACATTTGTGAATTTATGGCATACATTTAAGCTATGGGGTTCTTTGTATAGTACGGAATTGCAAGACGTTCGTCTTTGACAAACTAATGTTTAAATCGTTTTATCAAGCCAATCTACAATGTTATCAAGTGTACTGTTAAAGTTACTTTTAAATTAATCGTTGTGGAAGATCTTGTTGTTAAATGATCGCTGTGGAAGGGTTGTTGTCTTCAGTTTCAATCTAGCACATACTTTAACAGCACCTTAACCCTTTGACAGTTGTTGTTACCCTGTCACAGCATTCGAAAAGATAAGTATAATATTTATTCACAATATTAATTTTAAAGCCATGGTGGTGGTGGTGGTAAATATCTTTTCGTTAGTGACTAAGGGCCTGTTGTTTGATCAGTACTTAAACTAACTAATCGTTAAAAGTCGTAACTGATGGTTAAATCTCAAGGAAATGTGTAAAATTTTAGATTCCTTTTTTGACTTTTAACAATTGGTTGAGTTAACTACTGATCAAACAACGGGCCCTAAGGGGTTAACTATCCAGAAAAAGTAAATAATGTCAACGTATAACTACAAAGATATTGTGTGGGTAACGATCCAAATAGTGATTAAAGCTTATATAAATCCCTGACACTTTTATAGTCCGCGGCGCATTTAATTTATGCCTTTGTGATTTATTGTGATTAAACAAAATAACCATTTATGTAAATTATGTTACGAGCCGCGGTTACGGTTCACCAACATGTAGTAATCTGTGAGACTATATTATAAAAACAGCAGCAGAATTACTATCGTGTAAGCTGATTATTATCGGAGTTGTGTATGTAAATGATTTATTATACAAAACACAAAAAGAAAATATAGAATTTTTTTCATTTCTTTTTCGCTAACTATTCATTCCGATTGGAAGTGGGTTCAACAGGTTTTGGCTTATCTACAGATCTTTACACAGCGTCTGCAAATGATGCTTGGAATCTTGAGAGTGAGTAGCTGGTTCGAAACCCATAGAACATAAACTTAAAAACTTAAGTCATCTGTCAAATGTTTGTGCTTACTAAAACCAAGATGGATTGTCCACCATTAAAAATCGCACAAAGTCAGGGTGTCTCCTGGGTGTCGTTTCTGGTTTTTTTTTGGTTTTCTTTCTTGTGCAGTCGACGTCAAAGATGTGTTTACATTTTTTTATCCTTATCCCATTGAAATAACGTCCAAAAATGGGACTTCACAGAAGCGCGTGGAGCTAACCCTATGTGCTTCTGTTTAGTCCATTAGAGAAATTACTCTTTTACCGAACAGTTGTCTTCGCGTGTGATGTCCATGGACTTATTTCTCTAATAAGTCCATGGGAGTGTCTATAAATAACTCAACATTGGCGAAATACACCTTAACAGGAGTGAAAGCCATTAATTAAAATTAGAATTAGAAGGTCCAAAAATGAAATATATGTTTGACGTCGACTGCACCTATCAGAATTGATCCTTAGTGGTATATTTGGATTAGTAAAGCACCCGAAGGAATTGAATTTACTGTTTAATTATTTACGATTGCAAAATTTTTGTTCTAGAAATGTATGGAAAATGTATAATTCTCAGTTCTCCTGCCTCTCAAAACAAAACACTTCAGCCAGCCTCTCTTATCTTTACGTGTTTCCTAAATACGCCCTTAAAATGCGTGATGGACATTTTTTATGTGTGTAGTGGCAGCGTACTATTATTTTACACTTCGGGTTGCTAAAAATCTCGCATTTCAATCTGTTGAAACTTCACCGCAATCCGAGCTCGGATTGGTTCTGTTAATGAACGCTAAAATTCATATCGAGCTGTGAGGTACAAAATTGTGAGTGACGCTAATGATAGCACGCTCAGCAGTAGCGGCTGAGCGTCTTTCCAATTACGCTCGCTGACCGACCCGGCTGGCGCAGGCCGCGCGGAGTCACGCTGCGTTTCGCTCGTTACCGTCACGTGCCACCAACATCTGGACCTAGCCGCCCGTGACAACTTCTTGCCTCCAACTCTAACAATTATCTTACTATTTTTTGGTCGGTTTCTGAAAACTCACGCCGCACACTTAAAACATTTGCACGGAGACAATAGAACTTAGTCGTGTGCAATATGTATTTTTTTTACTATCCCTATTATTCTTTCAAACACGTTAAATGTCATTTTAGTCTACGGAAAAAAAGATAGACTTTAGGTACGGTCAAGGAAATTGATTCCTAGACCTCTTTGCACTATGTCAAAGTGACACTGTAAATAAAATCATAAGAAGTATTTTACGTTTTGATTGATTACATCACTTTGACATAGCCCAAAGTAGTCAAGGAATCATTTTCCTTTACTGTTCATGCATACTGTTTACTGAACTGAAAAAAACAGAGGCATCAATAAATCCAAATGAGTACAAAGGCAAACTTTTATTCGAGATTTATGATAAACAAAAACATGAACATGGATAGACATACTAACAATAAGTATAGTATTTCCCTTAATATTTGTTAACAACAACACGTTAAAGGTCGTTACGCCCAAAATATTCAGTGAATAAAATTAGGATTTTCAACAAAACACTCCACGTGGAATTTCGTGATAAGGTGGAAGTTTCCCCTGCTCGCAAATTACACTCCAAATTTCAGTGATAGACAAACTTTGTTCAATTGAGATCACTTCAACGCTCTTTATAGCATTTCCCTATTTCATTTTCCAGAATGTCCGAAGAGAGTTGTAAAGTGATACGTTCTACTAGATTGCTCTTTTATAATTACGCTGTTATCGATTTCCTTATTCTCTTTTACTGTACGTTAATCTGAAAACGTTCTCAAAATAATGTGTTATATCTGTCTACTGCAATGCAGTTAAAGTTTAGCTTAATGTTGAAACTAAATATGGTATTGTTTCCACAGAAGAGCAGCGTTCTAGTTTATTTATAGTAATAGAGCTCTTTGCCAATCGTTCAGCGTAATAGAAAGCTATCTGGCGGTTAGCACCAAGCCTCCACTCCGCGAATGTGATGCACCTACTCGCACTCACATCTGAAGCCAACTGGTTCCATTATGAGATTGCCCTTTGAGTAAAATTTGTTTTCATTCGTAATATAAAAGTTCTTTTTTTCCGCCGTGCTTTACGAACCGTGAAAAGTATGTAATGTGCTGCATTGGAATATGATGTTTCTTTTCCACAACTTATTTTATTTTGAGTGTATTTGTATTATTTATCGAATCTGTAATCATGCAAGGAACTTTAGTTAATCATGATTAATTTTAGTTATAAAACCCTGATTTGGCGTGATTATATTCTTTTTTTACGTTTTTCTATAGCTAATATATTATATTTTCTCCCACGCCTGGTTATCTATTTGTATGTTCGTCACAGCTGTGCTTTGACTTATAGACTACTAGCTGTTGCCCGCGACTCCGCCCGCGTAGAAATCGTTTAAAGCTACCAGCGGGAAAAACCGTGTGTCCATTCTCAGTAAACTATCTCCATACCAAATTTCAAATCCGAACGGTTTGGCCGTGAAATCTTAATAAACATACAAAGTTACTTTCATAGTTACATACAATATTAGTATAGATAAGCAATAAATATTGTACAGTCAACCAATTTGATTCCTAGGGCACTGTGGACTATGTTAAAGTGCACTTGTAAACCAAACGTAAGAGACTTCTTCTTTAAAAACTTTAACAGGGGCCTATTGCATAATAAATTACAAGCCCATACTATTAGTCAAAATCCAGATAAAACCACTAATACTATTAGCTTTTACTTTATTAGGTAGGTATGCAATCGGCCCCAGGTCGTGCGAATAGGAGTTGCGCACTGAGGATTTATTTTTTAGGGTTCCGTAGTCAACAAGGAACACTTATAAGAATAAGAATAAGGATCGTTGTTCATTTATTAAAAAAAAAAAAAACAAAGGTTTATTTATTTAAGTTTAAGGCTTATGTAACACATTTATCTTGTTATATCCTTTGTAAATAAACGTTTTTTTTTTTTTTTTTTTTTTTTTTTTTTTTTATTTATACTTATTCTTATTCGAAAACTTAGTCTTATAGTTTCACCATGTCCGTCGGTTTAACGCGGAGACTCTTGGTACAAAGCTGTAATGTGGCATACCTAATCATAACATTTAAAACACGACGACAAATTTGGTAAATTAAATAAAATTTTGAAAAAATGAGGGGTCCCATTCATGTATTTCCATCCTATACCTATAAGTTTTTTTACATAGGTACAGTCAGCAGCAGAAGTAGCTACGCAACCGAAGAGGTCAAAATGATCTGCACTCGACTCTATCGTCAAGTGAATACTATACTTTTGATGCTGTCTGTACGTACATAATGTTAATAAAAAAAAAACCGCCTTAGAGGAGTTGCCATTGGATATAAGTATTTTAGAAAAATAACATGAGCCTTTTATGATCCTTCTACAGATTTATGATTCTGTTTACGAAATATTGAGCTCTAAATTTCATTTCTGTTGGAGTACCCACCTAAGACTATAAATTCTCTAAACCTGTAAAATATCTCGAATAGAAACGTATTTCACGGGATTATAAGAAAAACTACGAACTTGATTTAAAGGCGACCGGTTAATAGAGACTTGTAAATGCCCTCTTATTTTTTCATAATGTTTGAATATTAAACTTTTCTAACATTAAATATCAGCTGGTCACATGGACGTGGGAAAACGGGGCTAAAATATTTTATGTGCACATGTGACATTTATCCAACCGCCGCGCTAGACAGAAAGTGATGTTTTTCGGGTGTACGTATCTCTGTTAGTACGTGCGTGCGTGCGTGCGTGCGTGCATGCGTGCGTGCGTCATTTATTGTTTTTTTATTCGTTCTGTGTTTACGGTTCAATGCCTCAATGCCTGTTGGTTCAAATACAGACGATAGATTTTACCCCGTAAAATAAGTCAGTTTCAAAATAGCAGTTAGAAACTTAGGCTAGTGGGCTATATTTTCACTAATAACAAATATTTACAGGATAGCTATTAAATAGATAAAAACCCCCGATGTAATGGCGACACCTACTTTCAGAGCTGATGTCTCTTAAACGGCCCAATCGATTATCATGAAACCTACATAAAACTAAATAAACTCGAACACACACACACACACACACACACACACACACACACACACACACACACACACACACACACACACACACACACACACACACACACACACACATTAATCTATGATCCTTGTAGTAAGGTTTACTATCTGTTGTTCTACCACTCTCATGTACAATTTTCACATGTATTTTCGAATTAGGAAATAGAAGTGTTGTGTTTTTTTAATAATTTAATACGGTTTAAATTATGTCGCCCTTATTACGTAGATTTTATAACACTGCTTAGCAGGAGGCTAAGCTAAAGTTTAGTGTTAGTCAAATATGTACTCATGGTTACATAGAAAAATAAAAAAAAAACAGCCAGCTACGTCTTTTCTTTCATAGTCAGGTACTCGTAGATAACTTTTCAGCCACCCCTCGTAAGTGGTTCCCAAATCGTCTCTGCCTTATAAAGGGTAAAAAAAACCGCGTCCGAATGAATTTCGAATTTTGAATTTACACTAATACACTGAAAATTTAACACTGGGTTAAGACGTTTACTAGCTCGAGTTAGTAAACGTCTGGTAGCTGTCACATTTTTTTCAATTTTTGTCGGACCAAGGTTAGTCTCCATCTTAATCCGTCCCAAATTAAATCCATTGTTTTTATTTTTTACAATTATAAGACACGACCAAAAAATTCTAATATTTTTTTCATTTATTTAGGACGCTTATCGAAACGCTTAACGAAAACATATCCAAGTAGGTATTTTGGCGCAAATCATTCCTACCTAGTTGAGTTTGTAGACTTGCTTTTTGATAAGTATACTTGTTTAATCAGAATGTATGGTATAGTTACGCATTGCTAACACAACTACCATGACTTAACTATCTTTGTCTGCTACCGCAAACCTATTTTAGACATTGTTTAAGTTATATTTTAACCGGTCGATTTCTATGTCACTAGTTTTAATCACAGTAAACTTCATAGCTATAACCATAGTAATCATATTTTCTAGATATAATTCGTACCTTATTGTATCCACGTACGAGTGAATGAATGAATTAATCGCTTACAAGCATGTTACATACGTCGATATGAACAAATGGTTGTCTGTAAAGCGCGACACGGCCTATTGTTCTCTAAAATCTGCTGGGAACATTGTGCTTTTGTGCTAGAAGCGTTCGTTTAAGTCGTCAATCAGGTACATAATTGATGGTGTGACACTCGGGCGGCGTCACCGCCATTCAGCGGCTGGCTCGCTGACGTGGCCGGCGCACTCGACGCGTACGTGCCGATCGCCGCTACTTCGCACGATAATATCGCCGCCGTTATACCGATGACACCACCATCCATTCTATATCAATGTGCTATGTCTATGCACGATACTGCCACAGTGCATTCCTCTACAGATTTTGTATGTGTGTATTTTCATAATGATTCTAAGGACTGATTGGATGCAGATTCGCATTTTTTTTTTCTATATAGGTATATATTGCTCATGTCCCTGAAATATTATGTCACCAATACATTTTCTCGATAAGCTTTCTGAAAAACAAAAAAGTGATTGCCGCGAGAAAATTGTTGCCAAATGGCTGTCAAATACTAAGCGTCCTAATCATTTACGACGACGCGCTGGCCTAGTGGGTAGTGACCCTGCTTACGAAGCTAGTGGTCCTGGGTTCGAATCCCGGTAAGGGCAGATATTTGTGTGATGAGCTCGAATATTTGTTCTTGAGTCATGGATGTTTTCTAATGTATTTAAGTATATATTTCTCTATATAAGTATTTATATCGTTGTCTAGTACCCATAGTACAAGCCTAGAGCTTAGTTTGGGACTAGGTCAATTGGTGTGAGATTGTCCCCTAATAAAAAAAAAAAAAATTAAATCGCTAAAGAATTGAGAATTGCACGCAGGACCGTTGATAATGTAATAAAACGTTACTTAAAGACATTGTTCACTGCTCAGAAGCCCAAGATTAAAGAACACGGAGGCTCTCGTGACCCTGAGCTCGAAAAGGAAATCATTCGGACGATTCGTAATCAACTAATCACTTATGTCTGAACGTGATATAGCAAAAAAAAATACACTAGTCAATCCATGATTAGACGTGCAAAAAACGAGATGGTATGAAGACTAAGAAATGTCCAAGGTGCCTAAAACTACAGCAAAACAACGAAAGAACATCAAAATCAGAGCACGAAAATTGTATGATTTTTTAGGCACAGAAGAATTTCACTTAATACTCGTACTTGATGACGAAACCTACGTCAAAGACGATTTTTTAACATAACCTGGTCATCAGTAAGTACTACACGATAGCTAAAGGAGAAGTTCTTCCCGATTCGGAAATTATTGGAGTTGAAAAGTTTGGTTACAAATATTTAGTGTGGCAGGCAATTTGTCAATGCGGTGATCGCAGCCGAGCTTCCGTCACGATTGGCACAATCAATAAGGAAATCTTTACTGCCGAGTGATTATGGAAACGGCTGGTACCTTTGTTCAAAGGCGATCAGAAAGATCTGGCGGCAGTCTACTATGCTAAGGACCGATCAGCTTCCTTGAACGTAATGCCAAAAAACTTTCCTAAAGACCTTAACCCACCAAATGTCCCGCATTGTCGCCCCTTAGAACGGTATTGGACTCTGGTCAAGGGAGTGTAACGTAAGAACCGTAAGTCTGCACAAAACCTGAAGGATTTCGTCACTAAGTGAAATTCAGTCTGCAAGAAGATGACAAACAACACTGTCACTGGCAAAAATTACGACAGGAATGGGAAAAAAATTTAAATAAGAAATATACCAACACATGATAATTTTAACATCATATTTTAATAATTAATATTCAAAAAATAATTATTAAACGGTTAAACTCATAATGAAATGGTTTTTAATTTGGCGAATCCGCAGCGAATCAGTCCTTAATTACTGTCGCTGCGCACGGTTGTGTCAACAAGGAGTGTCTTTTATTGTGTTGTTTGTTCATTGAGAATATAAATAAATATAAACCAGTTCCTGTTATTGGAATGTGCTTAAAATTGGAATACATACGTAAATCCGACTACAATTCAATATGCATAATTTTTTAGAGCTGATCTGGTGATGGAGTCAGAATTTAGCAACACTAGCAACAGGATCTCCGTCGTACTTAGACCACCGAGTATTGACTTGTTAGTTTGGTTTCGATAAGCCGATGACCGATGATTATTGTGCAAACAGTTTTCTTTAACAGTTACAAAAAAAAAATGAATGTAGCTAAAACGTACATCTTCTATGCTTTCTCAATTGCAACCTTAATATGACTTCAATACTTCTCTTGATTTTAACACGCATTTTAGATGATCAAGATGGTTTTGAGGGTCCGTAGCATAATATCGATAATCAAATTTCATAAGTACGGTCACGAGCGTTAATTTGGGACCCATTTCAAGAAAAATATGCATGAAGTCGTTAATGTCATTAGAGATGTCAAGTCATTTGTAACTTTTAGGAAACTCAACCTTATTGTTGTAGAATGTCAGATTGGCTTTCGACCTAAGGTGGGTACCAAATTTAATCTCGTGACTGTACGAAATGCCTAACACAAAACTTCGAATATCAAAATATCTTATGTACGAAATTCCTAAAGATGCATGTCCTAATGCAATTTTAGTCGAATGATCTCATTCCCGAAAAGCAATATTCCTTTGTACAAAATGCCTAATGACAAAACTTGATACTCAATATTTCTAGTGCTCAAAATCGCTACGTACAAAAAGCTTATTGACAATTCTATGAAACTCAATACATTTAATACTAAAAACTCCACCCTTAATGATTAATGAACGTAGCATACCTTCGAAATTTCAAATGTCGTTCGAAATTTCGCACTATATACATTTGAAACTTAGGTCAACTGGGGGCCTAATATGGCTGCGTTTATCGCAGGATAAGTTTTGGATAAGGCATCCGTCACCTTCTGATAGGTAAATAAGTACACGTGTCAAAAAGTGACGAATGCTTTATCCACAGTTGACGCGATATAAGTAGACGCAGCCATACTAGGCCCGCTGTTCGTAGGTTTTCGTTAGTGTTTTCGTGCACTAGTGGTATTGTACTTTAGATATTTTAAAACAGGCTAATTAAACATAGGACATGCATCTTTAGGCATTTCGTACATTATACATTTTGATATTCGAAGTTTTGTTTTTAGGAATTTCGTACTTATAAAATTAGATTTTCTATATTATGCTACGGACCCGTTTTGAAGTGGCTGCCACGTCATTTTACTTTTTCTCTAAAAATACTTTTTGTTACTTAACTTTAACAAAACTACAAAAGTACTTGTTTCCAAAAATTGCAATACCATCTTAGTATAAAAATACTGAATGTATACAGAAAGTTTAATCCTGAGTGCCTGACATCACATATGTCACCTGTCAGCACATTTTTACGATTGTCCTTTATTTCCAGCCGAGATAAACAAACGAAACAAAACCTATTTGTTATATCATATCATATAGCGTAATGTAGGTATGTGCCACTTGCACCGGTTCACGTATATTGTGTTTGAAATTAACCGTCACAACAAAACCTTTTGTAGTGGCGAGTCATGTAGTCCAATTACCATGAATTATGAAAGTACCCAACAATGAAATTATTCAAATTGGGAAAGTTAGTAGTAACAAAAACAACGCGTCGACCCTTGTATCGCGAGATACGAGTATGTTCGGGGCGGTGCGCTAACGCGGCGCGACAATTATTTCCGTGTAACATAATCCTGGTGTTGCGAGGTGGATATTCTCCCGGGACACGTGATTTGGTCCGGTCGACGGCCCCGGACACCGCTGAGCGCTCGCCTCGTCACTCCGCCGCCGGAAAACTCGTATTAATGTAAATTGGAGTAATCTGCCCTTGCCCTTCCCGTCCAAGCCCGCCGCGGCCGCCTCCGCGCCGCGCTGAAACAAAGCGCTCCACCCTCCGCCTTTATCACTACAACAAATTAAAAAAAACCTCGATTATTCGAATTGGATATCCTTCATCTCTGGCCATCCGTATCTCAAAAATGTATTTCATTAACTTATGTCACTTCATGTCACTCGGTAAAATTTATTTAACGAGTGACATTGACAAATATATTAATGAGACAAGTTAGGTTGTAATACTTGTGATAAATTCCCGTCGAATGCTTTTTGTGTGTGTGTGTGTGTGTGTGTGTAATATGGTATCTGTTGATGTCTAATGATATGTATTCCTTTACAGGTACGTGTTCCTGCCGGTCTCTTAATCCTCACCATCGTGTTTTAAAAGGTGGTATCCGATGAGGACTAGGTAGGTACAAACGCTTGTAAATATAATTATGAAAATGAATTTCATTAAGACGTTTCTCAATATAAAATTATCATGAAGTCCCAGACTTGTAATTGAATTAACAGCGGGGAATAAAGCTATAGTTAACCGAGTGACTTCGGTTTATTACGTTTAATTATATCACTGTAGATTTTAGGCGTTCCTCGCGAGTAGACAGGGTCAGAATATAAATTCCAAAGTTATAAAATTGGCATTAGTTCGTGTCGCAATTCCTCAAGACACGCCTCCGCCGTTCGCATGAAAGTCGTAAAGAGAACGGGGACATTTGATTTTAAGCCTCGCGGACTATAAGTGTTATTTCTTGGAGAGAAGTATTATTCTGCGAGAGCAGCGCAGCGCCGCCATCTCGAATGCTCCATTTAGTTCCAAAGTTTTTCTCGTTTATCACCGTTGGGCTCTCAGAGGCGGAGATTTTTCCTTTAGATTTGTTGTCACGCCAGACCTTTTTAATGGACCTACCTTCCTTTTCGCGCCGTGATTAAGAAGAACTTGTTTTGTATTTACCTGAACGGGTTTGTCGGGAATTGCTCTCGCGTCAATAGTTTCTATCTCATTGTTTTATCGTTGTTAAGAGCCAGACATATAATGATCGTAGTTTTTTATCATGGTTGTTAAAATAAAGTACATTCAACCTCAATTGTTGTAGGTGTACACCGAAATACCAGTAAAAAATGGACTTATCTGATTTAGGATTTTATTATAATTCGTTTCAAATGGAATTTCATTAAAGAAACGATCAATCAGATATCTGTGGGAAAGTATAGTTTCTTCGTAATACATACGTAGTTAGTGTGCCGCTCAGCTGGTAGTGATTATAGCCACCTTTTAGCCGGTAAGCCTGTAAGACATAGACAGCGATAAAAGGTAAGGGCAAATTAGAGCAGCGGCGGTGCATGGTCGAGCAGGTGCGCGCAGCCTCCTGCGCCGGTAAGCCACGGGCTCGGCACGCTCGCCGGCTCACCGCGTGCTGAGCAAAGATAAAAGGATTAGCAAAACCCTTCCTACCCGCCTTTCTATCACACTACAATTATTCTCTCTCTCTCTCTCTCTTCGACTTTATTTCCGCACCTGAGAAACCGCTACATCATTAACCGCACTGCTTAAATTAATGTTATTTCAAAGTCTTTCTATACTTATCTAATACTGGTGAATATTTTGTGAAACCTGTCGGTACACCAAAAACAGATCAAAATTAAATAGTAAATTCCTGAAATGTGGATGCGTCATCAAATATTTTTGATATAAGTAGTGAAACCTACGCAAGTTTCATTTGTGAAAGCGCTCTCCGAAAAATTTATCACCGGAGATTCTTTTCAAGGTAAATTTCCAATTTATTGAGGACGATTGCCTACCGAGGATCGGATTTCAGCGCATCCTTGTTTGGCTTTAATTTATAGCGTCTCGAAATAGGCTCACTAATGGGATAACTTCGTTTACTTTGGCCCTCTTCACCTTGATCTAACGTTTTTCGATAACAATTTTTAAATGTTTAGGTACTTTATTAAGATTAAAAAAGTATTTTAATAAAGTTCATCTTGGGTTTTGGGATAAGTAAGTGAATGTTATATTCAGTGTACCTTCTGTCACGCTAATGATATAACACAACGGTAAGGTAGGTACCTAATTAAAAGAAATGAAGTGGGTTTCAGTTGTTTAGAACACGTGGTGTAGGTAATTAAAAAGTGTTGTCATTATTGTTCGCGGAGTGTAGTCCCGGCGCGACGCGCGCCGCGAGACCCGCGAGGTGAGCTCGTCTCCCCTGACAGCCCGGCGCGGGTAATGACGACCGGCGCCCGACGGCCTTCGCTCAAATGAAAATGCCTCCACAACTTTCGTACTTAAACGGAAAAGTTAACGTGTAAACTCCGTTAACATCTCGATGGTTTAATGGCTATTTTTATGAATAACCAAGGGTTACCTTAAGGGTTGTTTCACTAACAAATCTATAGATTTGTAATGTTGTTTAAAAATATCTTTATATTTATTATACCTTCTTGATATATTTTATATGCTTGAGTTGAATATAATTGTGCTAATTTATAATTACCTAACCGACCTCTTTTGGAATTCATTAAGTTGAACAAAACATTTACGTTTCCGTTAACGTTCTAGCTGGTGGTGAAATTTTCATAAAAATATAGTTAAGATGATTTGTGATGTATAAAATGTCTGGTTTTCGGGCAAGTGGCGCTGTAAAAATGTCAGTAGCTCGGGATGGGGAGGCTCGCGTAAACAGCTCGGTAAATCACGAGGAGTGTGCGCCACGACTCGACTTGGACAATATTTGTGCCAATAAAATCCTCCCTAACAAAGCTGTTGTTGTCAACGGAAAGCCGCTTGACCTGTTTTTAGTCTGTCATGGATTTGCCGTCATCGTGTTCCATCCAGATAAACAATCAGTAATAAAAAAAAATTACAAACTTGCTATTTTTTTCACAAATCTCTTATTTTTATAAAATCAGAGGATAATAATTTTGTAACATATACAATAAATGTGTAAATAATGCTACTTAAAAAAAATTTGCTACAAAAGCAAACTTTTACATATAAACTTGTGCCACTAAGTAGTTAATGTCTGCTCCTGCATTGCTCGTATTCGCATGGTACAGTTGCAAAAATGGCAAAGTTTTCCTGCGTTACTAAAGTGGTACGTGCTCCAATGTAATTTATAAGTGCACATCGCGGTGAGTAGGTACTTATTCGTCGGAAGCAGTGTGCCAGTTAAGAGATATCATTGTTCTGCGAAGTTGGTGAGTCTTGTATCTTGTCGGAGAGTGCTGTGGGAGTTGGGGCCTCGGCGCCTGCCGCCTCCGCTCCGCCGCCTTGCAAACCCTCGGGCGAGTCCCGCGCGTGCTATTGCACCGTAACGTCGCATTTGCATCTATGTTAATAACTCGCCCGTTTATTATTCCCCTTATCCTACATCTTCCTCAACATTTCGGTGCTACTCAAATAATCAGCAACCGAACCTACGAGTAACTCAATTATATTCTTGTTGTTGCTTCATCTTACAACGATACCGGCTTGATTGTTAATGATTACAACCCAATAGCTGCCTGCTTGGTATGATATCAAAATATTAATAAACTTGTTTATCCGGGTCACCCGACTTTTTGGCTTAGTGCTCTTCCAATAACTTGAAAAACTATCATCGGCAGCTCTTGCGGGTGGATAACTAATAAAGTAAGTTGGAGAGGAAAAGTAAACTAATATCGGGTGGTTGCGCGGGTCGGCCGCCGGTGGCCGCTGCCGAGCGCCGCCGGGACGTCATCTCCTTCGCAGATTTATTACTTTTAATATGAGCACTCCACTCGCCATTTACTTTCTATGAATTACTTTCCAGGTAACCTATTCTATTATACATCAGTTTCAAAGTCTTTGAAGAACTTTTCATGAAATCGAGCTACTTGCTTCAAACAAATATTGTAATCAGGAAGAAAAGTTATCCACCAGAAATAACAAATGATTCAAGTAATAAATAACAAATAAAACAATTATCATTAACACCTCCCTGAGTTCTTCACTTCAAAAGTCGTTCCGTTTCTTAAAATTCTCGAAAAAAGTTTCGGTACAAATTAAGAGCGAATTTCACTCCGTCCGTTTGGCCATTAGTAATTTCAAAGTTTTAATGAATTTTCTTCACTGACATTGAAAAATGAATTTCAACCTTTACTACTGCTTCTGCCGCTGAGACTCAGCATGAATCCAAATCGATACGGGTTAACGCGACGACTCCATTTTCGACACATGTATTTCGCGAACGCGCCCGTCTTGTTTCAGGTTACATTGGTGTCTCAAAACCTTTTGGTATATTTACGTGGATGACATTTTGTATCTTGAAATCCAAATATTTTAGACCTATAGGTTAAAAAGTTTAAAAAAGTATACATTCTTAACCTTTTAAATGGTTTTATTGGTTTTATTCTCTTTGGCTATCAGGGATAGAGCTGTTGGAATCATGTATCTCTGTCCCTTTCACTGCCTGGAACTTATCAGGTTCTGAGCGCTCGGAATATTGCATCTGGATGGTTTTTTTTCTGTAAAGGGTTCAGTATTCAATCGTTGGCAGCGATTTGAATACGCAATCGCAAAATATGTCCGATGAGAGGTAGTACGGGAGCAGATAGAGCCCCGCCCGCGCCCCTCATTACCCGTAACGGTGGCCCATTAAGCGCACGGGCCGGAGTGCCCCGGACCGTAGTTAATCCACGTCCTCATTCACTGTTATTTCGAAGGTCTGATCTAATCTAAACGGGGCTTAGGATCCTAAAGACTGTATCGTTTAGTATAAATACATACAAAACCTAGTCTAACTTTTGACATTCGTATTATTTTGAATTACAATGTTGTGAGGATATGACCTGAAGGTGTTTTTTAACCATTACATCTGATACTATATGGTTAACTTTTGTGTCTTAGAGACTTTATGATGCTTTTAAAATCGTCCCTAAAATATATTTCGGACAAGCCTATTGAGCTCAATTTGAAGTATTTCAGCAACTCCTAAAGTACAATTTTAAAATGCAATAGGTTGATATGCAGCCAAAACATGTTAACTAAGTGTCCCCTTCATGTTTACCCGAATGAGCATCCTCAGAATAAATATGAGAGATTTTTACTTTCACACAAAAGCGACTTTTTACGTAATGTTTTGGTTTCCCATCAATATGTATGGTGCGAGCGGGAGGAGGGAGACTAACCAAAGGTCTCAGCCAGACCCAAGCACAATGGACAATCGTGGCGTCCAACCATCGGTAAAACACGTCGATAGGAACGCTTCTTAATAGTTATAATAGAGGTCAAAGTCGGAGTTGTAATGAGCAATATGCCATATTCTCAAAATGGCCACCGCCCATCGCCATCCATGCCATTTTTATATTAAAAATAAATTAAAGAGAATGCTCAGATGTTTTACTTTGGGAATCATGTGTAATTATGGTTTGCGTAGTATGATAATTTTTTTAGGTTACGTTGTCTAGCTCGCAAACAGTTAAATTTATTTTGCTATTTGTCCACTTTCGTTAACATCACTCAGATGGATTCGGTAAATTTTGACTAAACCATATGTCTCAAGTCGAGCCCGCAGGATGAAATGTGTACCTAATAAAAGCACTAATTAAACACATGTACAATTTAATCTAAAAAATACTTTAGGAAAGAAAGACGACTACGTAAAGTTGTGTTTATACTAAACGATACAGTCTTTACAATGCCAGTATTTCGCGCAACTTGTCCCTTTTATGTATTTGACTATCCTCATACCCGTCCCGTCGGTCGGTTGACGTTTGCCTTTGCTATAAAAGGAAATAACACTTCCGAAACTTCCGATGTGACGCCGTGTTAATGTCTTTGTATGAAAATTAATTTGTGTTACTTGACAACGGCAACATAATTGCGAGCACACATACGAGATTGAGTCAGGAAGTCGTTTAGAATGGGGTCGAGGAAAGCGTCTGTATCAGGTACATCTAGTCACAATACAGATATTACGATAATGCTGACGCGAGCGGCGGAGCCGTGCCGGTCGCAGGCCGAAGTGGAAGGGTCAATTTAGAAGCTATTATAGGGGGGTGGTTAGAGGCCTACTTCCGGCGGCTGCACTAAGCTACCCTGTACCAAATCCACCCGCTCGATTTGGGCCTTTCTGCAACGCTGTTCAGCTTCTGCACATTTAGCGTAACCACATTTGACGACGACATTATTTCCCGAAGTTTAAATACTTATTATGTTTTAGATCGTTTCCCATCCACTAAGATTGCTTTTAGACATTCATTAAACCTTGAGGTCCTTATTTAAACAAAACGGAATAAGCAAAAATTGATTAAATCCTTTTGATGAACTGGCTTAGGAAATTGCTTTGCAGGTGAAAATGTTTTAAAACTCCCTCGGTCATAAGCCGATTGCGGATTACCCTTTTCTGTATTTTACGAGCGTAGAGAAAATATTCCGATATTCCGATTAAAATACGTTTATGCATTTCTAGCCCGATTATGGCATTTCTGTGATTTTATTTATTTAACCCTCTACAAAAAGCTGGCCTGTCTGTGCCATCGTGCGTGGCTCCTCAACGAACTAGTGATAGTGACAGGTGATTTTTGAAAACCGCCCTACAGCCATGTGGAAAATAACGGAAAAATATGAGTTCAACTGGGGGGTTAAAAAGCTGTTCGCTGTGTGCATATTATTTTGCACGTTGAATTGTGAGTTATAGGAACCATTTTTTATTTTACTTAAAAAGCGTTTAACAACCTCCGTTGTGAATCACCTAAAAGACATTTAAAGAAAAAAAACACTGCCATTTTTGGTCAAAATTTAGGAAAAATCATTTATGTTCATATAATTTTATAAATATGTAGCAAATATCGTCGGTGTAAAGGTACAACTCACTAAGTCATTACTGTCATTAGTAATTTACCCTACTAACATTTTGCCGAAACTTCGTTATCGTTGAAGTTAATTTATCGTTATTCCCTTGGGGCCAGATTGATTTTTCGGTGCGATCCTATTGATGGGTTGAGGCGTTAAACCGTGAAGATGGAACTAATACACAAACACATTCATAAATTTAAAATAAAGGATTCAACGCGTATTCTTTACAAGTGTATCATAAATTATCATCGTAGGTCTAAGTATAAAGAAATTGGTTGAACTATTGGCGTTCTTTTCATTTTACTTAACCCAACTTTATCCTGCTTAGGAATTTGCTCGTAAACTATAAAAACTAAGCGTTTCAACGGTCCTGTGGCCGTGGGGTGGATGCATCGTCCGTGTAGTGCTAGTGGAAAAGCGGTGTAGAACATTGTAGCGGCGGCGGGCGGCAAACGAGGAGTTATGACGGCTGCGGAGGATTACGTGAGTGGATGTCGTAATAAAGCTTGCGATGAAGCCGTTACCCGAAGATAAACGTAAATATCTCGGGCCCTGGCTGTCGGCTGCTCGCGCGCCCGCCGGCCGCCTCGCCGCCTCGCCGCCTCGCACTACACGTAACTACACCTCGCACCGACCCTATTGTCTTCGTGCTTACTTACACATACATATAAATTGTCATTAACAAATAACAGCATAAACTCACCGTGTCGTTTTTTTCATTTGTATCATAAAATACATTAAAAGCGTATCTAAACCACTTTTGTTCTCCGCTTTGCTGTTGTGGTTGTCGTCGAGTAACACCCAGTTTTCTACATACCTATGCCTTTACCTTACCCAACCACATCAGCTTTAAAAACTTTCGCATTGAAGGAACATACTCGTAGTTAAGTAATGTAACCTTTGTTTTTTCTTTTAGGTCTTTATTTGTCTAAAGATTACTTTTTGGCGAAATCGGTCGGTCTTTAAGGATCGATCAAGCTGAAACACTGATGCCGTGTACTGCTACTGCCCTTTGTGTTCCGTAACATAATGTGTGTTCTCTCTCCGGCTCTTATCAGTAATTCTCCTAAATTAATTACATAAATCTTGTTTGCATACGTCTTAAGCGTATGACACGCCGCCATAATTCAACCAGAGCGTAGGTTTACACTGCTAATGAAGGCCGACTACAAAAGCTGCTGCTACAATAAGTAAGGGGCGCACAACTAAGTTTAAATAATGTCTGCCCTACATATTTAAACTCTAATTATTGTCATAAATTGTTTTAGTTCTCGTTTACACTATATGCATCTTAATCAAGGTTCAACTGAACTCTGATTTCAAAATTAATATTTTTTAGATTTCGGCGATTTCCATTCGATACCTCTACCTCTTTGATGCTATTTCTAGACAACAATAGATACAATGCACACATCCAAGATGTAAAACACCCTGCTGGTTGCTTTCTTGAAAAGAGCGATGAATAGCTATATTATGGGTAAGCTCGCTTCATAGACAACTTTGTCCTGACTCTTTCTAGACTGGCGTAATGAGCAATCTCATTTAATGTAAAAAAAGGACCTTTAACAAGGTGTGGATAAGTAAAGAAGTAGAACGTTTACGGCCGGCGTAGCACCTGCCCGTAGCAGATAGGTACTTTATTACTTTCATTACCTTCTAGTTAGTTTCTTAGAGATAAATATTTTTGCCTAGTGAAAAAAATCTTACTCGTAATTAATGAGAAGCATTGTATGATTTTAAACATTAACATTCTACCTAATAAAAATGTCGTATAAATAAAGATGCCAGGTGGGGCTCGCCTATTCGCTATAATACTTTTAAAGTAGGTTCCAACGGGTCCTGTCGTCCTGTCGTGGGATGCGCGGCGTGTTGTCGGGCTTCCTTCTATTTGGTTGAAGCGGCGACGCCGGTGATTTCCCAGGGCGTGCGGCGTCGGGAGTTCATCTGCCGGCGCGAGCGTCGCCCGCCGACGCTCGCGGGCGCCGGAGCAATAAGGTAGCCGTCTCGGCAAAGCGGACGCCTCGCGCTGATCTTATCTCAACACGGGTCTTCATTGAACAGGTCACCCAACTCGCATCATAGCCGACATTTGATTAAGCTACGCCAATATACAATCTATTAATCAAGTTCTTCTATAAACCTATCGTAGTACCTAAAGACGTTAATAATAAATTATTCATACTTCCTGTCCCAAATGTATGTTCTCAGATTCAAATTCTCATTGGAGTTTAACATTAGCGTCAAATTTTAATTCTTGGTGACATGTTTCATAATTAATATGCAATATAGAATTTAATTCTGTAATAAACGATTATTATTATTATTAACTTAGTTACTTATTTATAAATTTTTCTGTAGGTTTAGGTTTTTTACAATAAGTAGGTATTCAAGTATAAAAGTAAAATAACAATACTAATACAAAAAATAAACATCATAAAAATCCTAACCTACGAGTGCCGCCGGCGGCGGGGCTTTATTATTATTATTATTACAAGCATATT
>OZ014439.1:13317585-13378150 GCA_963966035.1 Acleris laterana | reverse complement strand
CCGTATACATCGTTTTTGAATTAAAAAAACACTGTTTTTTTCAGAGAACGTAGCATTTTCCGTAAAACCAACGTGAACCCTGAGCTAATAGCAGTATGTACCTAACTCGAAACAAAGTTCGCGGACTGCCAAAATTAAGCGACCGCAAGAGTAATCAAAAAGAGAATGGATGACCGCCTTCGATTTTATTTATTTTCAACACAATATGTTTCAATTGGTAAATGTTGTTAATTTATTAAACATGAAATTAAATTAAATTATGATAATTTAATTTAAAATATGAAATGAAATAATTAAATATAAAACGAAATATTTGTAGTATATTTGTTTAGGGTTTCTTGTACGGCTTGTTACGTTAAAAAAAAAAGCCCTGTGATTCACGAACGGTCAAGCAGATAGGCTTATGGAGGTAACTCTAGTCAAAATATGATGACACGTCGATTGTCGAAATCGGTCTATTCGTTCAGCCTCTACGAGAGAACAAGTACCTTACAAAGATATGTATGTAAACACATATAATTGCTATTAAGGTTATAAAAGATGTATCATTAAATTCCAGTCATAATAGTAAAAAGCAAAGCAGCAGTTAGTCGTATTGCTATAAGTATAAATATTTAATATTAAGGCAGTAGATACTTCGTAGGTATTGGTAGAGATCGTCAGTCTGCTGGCATTGTTGATTTATAGAATTTGCAAGCTTCTGCTCAGCTCCACAATAAAGTTTAGGGGTGGGTCGAAAGCTAAGCGAGTTATTGCAAGTAGTGCCGTAGATATAACACTGTCTGTGCTATCTGACGTTCATTTGACTGCATTCGACTTGATAAAGGGACGAAACAGTTTAGTAAAGATTGTTGAAACACTGGCCTATGAATATATTCAACTCGGATGAAATGACAAAGAAGCCTACAAAGAGATATTTTTGCTTAGTAAGCTTAAAATGAAGACAATAATTAGTAGTATGTATGTAAACACATTATTGTACAAAAAATAGAAAATCAAATACAATATTTACAGAATTAGAATGTACAAAGGCGAACTTATCCCTTTAAGGGATCTCTTCCAGCTAACCTATATGATATTAGTTCGATCAAACAAAAATGATAGTAGCAGCAGCAAAATCCTTAATGATTCAATTAACATCTTAGTTGATGTATTTGACGTCTGGTCAGACCCATATTGATTCGAGACGTTTATAAATACGCAACAATCACAATCTTGTTGGAAGCGGCAATTTTTTTTTTTTGTGTAGTAAAAACCTTATGACGTGTTTTTACGTGTAATATTTCGATCGTTCTCGTAATATGATATTTTAGTATCATGCCATCTGGCTGTACGAGTAGTTCGACTACTTTGGTCCTTGATAAATGATTTAACTGCTGGATCTAAATCCACTGCGCATTAAAACTAATGTAATTGATGCGAGTGGTGATAAATAAGTTCTACCAGTTCCGCCAGTTGGTGCGAACTGCCCCTTTAATTATGAAAATGTATGCGAAGCACATGAAAGTTTGTGCAATTATGCCGGAGCCGCCCTGCGCGCGGCGCCGTGCAGTGGCCGACCGCGTCCTTAACTGCTGCACTGCCTTATACAAAGCTATTCAATTACGTTCTTACCGTAAATGCAGATTTTACACAATTTACTGCTGTGAAAAACAAATAG
Organism: Acleris laterana; assembly: GCA_963966035.1. Lineage (NCBI taxonomy): Eukaryota > Metazoa > Arthropoda > Insecta > Lepidoptera > Tortricidae > Acleris > Acleris laterana. The sequence continues at coordinate 13,376,490 of OZ014439.1, read as the reverse complement.
CGATAAAAAAACAGCCTATACTGAACTGTAGTATGCTGGAGACCGATTTTGTTTTAACAACGAATGTCATGCGTAAATTAACAACCCACTGCACTACACTGGATGCACTTCATGCATCGGTTGCTATTGAAGCAATGGATGCATCAATGGAACCATTTATTCTTGTCTGATGGTATGGAATTTAAAATACACTACACGTAAACGCCTACTTGTTATTTTATCGTTAATATTAAAAGCAGCTGATTATCCAGTGGATTAGCCACTGCAAAAGATCTAGCAACGATAAATAGTGGCAGCCGCAAGTCGTTCATCGTGGGGTCAATTACGTCGCAATAAAGTTTTTAGTGTTGCACAAATTGTCGATTTGGTCTCGCTGACGGATGGCCGCGAGTCTGGCGCCGGCAAATGAGCACACGATAAAATTATCGTTAGCGGTAACGACATGAATAAATGCAAGAGGGTGGTCTACGTCGAGCACGAGGAGCGGGCCCGCCTCGGCAGTCGGCACTCGTTAGGGCTCTTGTGCCGACTGCAGCCGCTGCCGGAACCGCCGCGCTTCAAATCTCGGCGCTTCGTTAATTTTCTTTACATCGGACCTGTGAGGCCGGCTGAGCGCCACGTGTGCTACTTGCCAATAATATCCACATTTATCATACCGATTGCGCATTGCATTTTGACTTATTTTTATTTTCGAATAGATATGGTAACTTACCTTAATTTATTTCAACTGTTTGACTGAATGGTATTTTAACATAAAAAATAAATTTAAAGATTTTTTTAGTGTTACCTAAGACACAAAACTTAAGATCTTTAAAGTAAATTTAAATATTGTGTCACTTTCTCCACTTTAAAGTCTGTTAATACTTCGAGTCAGGTCGAGGAATTCAAAACCTTGTATTATATACATGTATACATGTTTTTGAAAATAAATTGAAAAAAAAATATATATATAATTTTACTAATTAACAATGATGTTGCGAGTATTAATACTCCCCTTTTAAAAAGAAACAGTAAAGTTGGCTTACCTTCATGCCGAGCACACTTGGTTTACGCCTTTACGGTCTAGAAAATACAATTCGCAACAACGCCGACGTGCGAACATGCTCGCTGAGGCCTGGCTTAACTGCCCCCTGTCTCGTTTGGCTCAAACTGTCTCAGCATCTTCCGAGATAGAATTCAATAATTCTTAAACCGTCGAACCACATGCTCAGCCAATGCGAGCTTCCGAATACAGAAAGTTAGCAGATCCTTGTGATCAGCGTAAAATGATTTCGCAATCATACTAATATTATTAATGCGAAAGTTTGTGTCTGTGTGTGTGTGTTAGTTTGTAACTCCTTCACGCTGCAATAGCTGGACGGATTCGGATTAAATTTGAAATGGAGATAGCTATATGTTGCCCTGGATTAACACATTTCCGGATTATCATATAGGCTACTTTTCATGCCGGAAAATTTTCGTTTCCGAGGTAATAACCATAATGGAAATCTACGCGGATGAAGTCGCGGGCAGAAGCTTGTTTTACATAATTCTTTTCGCTTTACTTCAGTTGGGTAAAACAAAAGTAAGTAATACAGGGTGAAACCTAAGTCGTGAACAAAATGATCACCTCTGTGTTCTACTCACGAATATGAACAACTTTCACTATGGGACCAACTCTGAAACACGAAAAAAAAATCAGCTGTTTCATAGAAAAGTTCAATACGTACTCGACCAACATGTATGAAGCAGCTGATTTTTTTTTCGTGATTTCAGAGTTGGTCCCATAGTGAAAGTTGTTCATATTCTTGGGTAGAACACAAAGGTGATCATTTTGTTCACGACTTAGGTTTCACCCTGTATACCAGTCGGTACCTCGAGGACGAACTATTTCCTACTATCGAATTTGTTACGTATTTGTATGGCAATTGAAACAGCGCCATTTTGACCGTATTTCATACTAAAAATTCCTAGAACGAACTTGACATGTTGTATCGTCACCAATTTGCAAAGGTGAAGAATACGCAATTTTATGAATGGAAACGTGAGCTTGTTTTAGAAATTCGTGCCCTGGATAGATTCTTAACAAGAAATACACGTTTTCGAATAGTAAAGAGGATTCGAAAACGTGACGTGTGACTGAAAAGTTCGTCTTGGTAGACGACGCATGACGTATACATACGTATGACGGTGTAACCATAGGGTGACGCAAAGGAGCCGCATATTTAACTCAGAGTCGAGTTGCGGAACATCGCCTGCTATAACGAAGATTTACTTAAAAAATATATATGCATCTGAAATCAAACAATTCCGTCTACGGAATTTCTGTCAAGTGTGGCGAAGGCCTTATTGTCTGGAAGTATAAAGAAATCGCACGATTATAAAAGTGTTGACTATTATAAAGTTATATGGTTTTGAAAATGCTGACAAAACGATATAAACGTTTTCTTATTTAACCTACCGTAAAGATCCTTTGGGAAAGTCCAGCAGTAGGCATCTCTCGGCTGTACGCGTATGAACAGCAATTATCAGTTAAAATCCCCAACTAAAACAAAGGGGTGTTAAACGGGTGTATCTGTATATCTGTCTGTGGCATCGCAGCACTCAAATGGATGGACCGATTCGGATGCGGTTAAATATAAAGAAAAAAATACCTAATATATATAATATATACAGGATGTAATTATTAAGTGGTAGCCAGGCGATTATTCCGTAAATGTAACAGATATCAAAAAACTTAAAACTGATACCGAAAGTACGTTGTGAGATTTGAGAGGCTATAGTTTAAAATTGTTTTATTTTACAGTATATTCTTGTAAATTATGAATCTTAAACAGTTTTATCACTTACGGTAGGGAGAGTACACCCTCAAACAACAGCGAACTATATGGGTATGGGAGCTTAATATTTTTAATATTACTTCTTTTATTTAAAAAAGTTGTTAATGTGATTTTACTCTTTGGGCAATGTACTTTCGATATCAGTTTAAAGTTTTCTGATATCTATTAGATTCACGTAATAATTGCCTGGTCACAATTAACGATTACACCCTGTAAAGTTCTTGTGTTTAAACCGTCTACATAATGTTGTAGTAATCTTCTAACATATATTTTTTGCCTGATTGAATAAGGCCTCGAAAAGCACCAATATTAGTTTTGGCTGCCTCTCGCCGGCCGGCTCTTAAGTAAACCGTTCTGGGGTGAAGACGTCCACATAATGAATTAATTGTGTGACACAGAGCTACGGTATTCCTTTCCAAATTTAACCAGATTTCTATTAACTTAAACGACAGCAGAATGTTGAAAAATTTGAAAGACAAAGACCAAAATGAACGGAAGTAGTAAAAACATCAAGGTTTTAGAGTTGTTGGTAATTCTGTAACTTTGGGAATGAATAAGAATAAGAATAAGAATAAGAATAAGAAAATATTTATGGTGAACTGTGTATAAATGGATGGTTTAATGAAGGCGTACTTAATAAAAAAAAAACACTATAAGGGTAATCATGTAAACTAGTTTAAAATTCAGAAAGGACGCGTCGCTCCATATACATTCAGGACTAACCGCGCCATAAATATCAGCCAAACCAACGCTTAAAATATTGCGCACATGAGGGTGCAACCGAAAAGTGTAATATTTATTCTAAACAATGTTTTCATTGCTAAGGATTTAGCGTGGTATTCGTAAATTTATTACGCGGTAAAAGTTTTTTTTATATTTTGGCATAAGCCCGATCACGCTTCACTATATGTTTGTCAAAAGTATTCTAAAAGAACAGTATCCCAAAACATGACGTAAGTAAATATTACGACATTAGAAAACTGAACCGAAGAGGTTCTGGCCCGGCCGCGTAAAGATAGGGCTTTGTTGTGCCGTAATGTTATCGTATGGCAATTTTTTTAAATGTGAAGATATGGTAAATTTTCGTATTGCACGTGAACACTATACAAACAAGCAGTACATGTAATAATAAACTGGCCAGAACTTATATATTTGTGTTGATTTATACAGAGCGGCCGCGCGGGCCGGCGGTTCGTAATTTTAAACGTCACACATTTATGATGTATATTTGCAATTTTCTCGCGGGAGCACGGGGCTGATAGCCGTATGTGCCGGTTTAACGCGTGCGACTTTAACGCCAGCGCTTTCGTGCCTGGGCTTTATACGATGACCACGAGTTCATAAAGTATTTTTATCATGTTTTATTACTATGGTTCCCCTTATTATATATGGTTGACACGGCGACGTCAGTCATTATTTAACGGCTTATTGTGAAAGTGTGCTGCCCACCCCGGCGATTACTCAAAGCCGTGATGTAAGGCCTCGTAACGTAAAGACGCGATTCCAAGTCGCACGTCATGTCACGTCTCACGTCCGCCCGCCCCGCGCCCCGGAGCCGCCCCGCTCGGCTCTTAATCGCGTCGTCATCGCGAGAAGGCTACGCCCGTGTCGCTCCGGTTCGCTGCTGCCATAAATCAGTCGACACCATGTGATGGATGATGCATCTACCTCGAAAAAACAGTAGCTACGAGCTGACTTTATCTCTTATTATCCCGACAATCTACATCAAAATTGTTTGCAAGGCTTCACGATTGCTCATACCTTTACAAGGGGCAAGTTCATTAGCATGTACAGCATGAATAAATCACATTAACAAAATACTTTATAATGTAACTGTAGTGTAAAGTAGACCTATGTCAATTTCTACAAATAAATAGTTAAATCTTAATCGTATGCTAGCAACTGTTGCACCTTTAATCTACTGTTCGGATTCGAATTTGACTGTTTAATTTTGCACTGGGAAACCCTTGGTTAAATATAGTGTTGGTACACTGGGGACAGGGCTTTTTTGTACGCCTGCCTACGCCGTCAGTCTATGTGTCTGTCTGTCACAATATCTATTATTTTCAGCTAATAACAAAAAAAACCTTTGTTAGCATACTCGCATTTATTTAACGAAACCATCCACTTTACTCACAAATTAAAATATACCGAGCAGGAAAAAAATATTTTTACGGTCGCCGTCAGTATAACTTGTGAACGATGTAAACAAATTAGTACTGTTTGAAACATAACGTCAAATATTCACCAAGCGTGTGTTTATTACAAATGAAGTATTTATAATTAATAGTTATTTCATCTTAAACTTAATATGAGAATAATGATCTAGTGTATAAATTATTGCAAAGACCTCACTTGACCTTCAAAAGTACGTGATTATCGAGTAATCATGGTCAATTGGTTCGTTTGATTTTGTTTACATCTTTTGCAAGTTCTATTGACGGCGATTTTACATCGTATTCAGTTATTGTTTTAAACGAACTTATTATACAAACAAATTATTATATAAACAAAACCGAGGTATGGAACCAATAGGTCGCTTGCTTGACTCGTTCCCGGTTGGTATTTTGATGTATTGCACTGCTCTTTGACCCCTAATTATACTTGGTAATCGACTGCTACCAATTATTTTTAAATGCTGCGTGCGCTCGGTTGTTTCACTTTGTGAACTAGTCAAATGATGGGGTAGTGGCGTGTGTATTGAAAATGCACACCCGCTCGTTAGGCGCGGCCGGCAGAGGCTGCGGTCCAGCGCGTGACGTCACGTCCGCCAGCACCACCCGCGCGCCCTCATTAGCATACATTATATTCGCCATTACGCCCAGCGCCGCTCTGGCTTTTTGCGATGTTTTTGATGATACGCTCGTGCTGGGACACAACGGTACATATTTTATACACACGGTGGTCCGCTGTGCTTTTAATTGTGTCGTATAAAAAGTTTATTTTAGTCGTATGTGGTGCAGAGTCATACATAGAGTGGCGCGTGTTGAATGGAAGCGAGCGGGTGAGGCGTCGGCGGTGCGGTGGCGCGTCGCGCGCAGCGGGCCCCCGCGGCGCGCTGATTTACGTGCCGGGCCGCCGCGACACCTGCCTGCGCCTGCTCTGCATTTCAATATAACCTGCACTACGTCTACCTACCGAAAATAACGATACCTTGCCTCCTTATTTCACTGTAAACAATCAAGCTCATATGATGTTATAGACAACTAACCATATTACAACAAACAATAGTTTCAATCGGTATAATTTAATTTGATCACGTCCGTTACCCAGGTTGCAGTTAATTTTTAATAAGCGATCGTAATTGTATAACGTTCCGTCGCTACACGCGTAAATCACCAGCCTGCCGGTCAGCGAGCGAGGCAAATATTTGCATATCGCGATTGATGCGAACCAATCAATACTGCAAATAATGAAAATATCGCAGTCTTTACATGCAATTGAACGCGAAATCCTTTATTTTAATTATCATAGCTAATTATTAAAAAGTAAAAATCATATCATCCATCCATAGCAATAATATTGAACGCAGTCCGCTACTACTTAAACCTGTGAGTTAGTATATATTTAATGCACTCGTAACTACAAAATGATGCTATGCCAGTCGGCACTGAGAGAACTCAGACCCTCACGTGAAGCCGCGACATGTAATTAAGAGAAACTGCATTTTGACTGAAAATAACAGCTGAACAGCAAAGACATTTAAAAAGGGTTTCTGAGTCAGTATTAGTCCGAAACCGCAAATCCGTGAAAATAATGACATGCTTATGAGAAAATTTGTCATAAAGTTATGATTATGAATCATGTAGGTACCTACTCAATTATTTTAGAAATGTTATAAATAAGTATCAAGGGACACTCTGAAACAAACTAAACTCTAAACTTCTACAAAGGGTACTCGCGAGACAACGATCGACTTATTAAAATAGATAAATAGTTACATACTTACGAATAAGTTCATAAAATTCAAAAATCAAGTTCATAAAGCGAAACATTAACTTTGGTGGAATCCTGTTAGAAAGCATATTTGAGTATTTACATACATACGTACATAATATGTATATATAGATATATATAGAAGAAGTTATTTTCCTGACACACGGGATGGGTCACGGGTCAAACGATCCGCAGCCTTAGCCAGAGTTGTCTTTACGACTACTACTTAGTAACAATATTCCGCAGGAGATTAGGTTAAACAAAAATTCATCACAATTGCCATGAGAATAAGGGTTTGCTTCTGTCACTCGAGATGAATTTTCATTTGAGATGCAAATGTCAAGAACATGTAAAATTATATTTCTTTTCATATTTCGCTCGTGTGATCATCTCGAATGCGTTTACTATAGTAGAAATCCAGTGTAAACTATATTTTTTTAAAGTAGAGACAATTTTTTTCTCCTCGTATATTGTATGTCTATGAGATATTTATAAAAACAAAAGGGAATGTTGTTATTCACCAGTTTTATTAATTTATTACTTTACAATGAACATCCTGAGGGAAGGCCCACGGTAGACTTCTTTCGGCTGGTATGATGGTGATGATGATGATTTCTTAACATTTATCATTATACGTGTCTACTAAGAATATTTTGACCGCATTTCAGACTATCTGTAGCGCTATTTCCCAGCAGTGATACAAAAATGATATTTACTTCAAAAAAAAACTCGCCCGTTGTTTTTACTCATATTATCATGTAACTTTTGTAAGTCTTGTTACCCATAAAATCCCTTGATTAAACCAAGCAGTGAGCAAACAATCTTAGATTTCATTTGCATGTTCGTAAAACGTGTAATATTGTCAAGTATCACAGCGTTGTCAGGGCTATATGCTCTCAAGAGTGGCAGCTCATTCCGTGCACGGTTTAATTTCCGGAGGAGGGATCACTCCCAATGAGGCAACTCGGCCTATTATCTACGACAATATTAGGCTCGTGTTAACTTCACTGCTGAAAGCATATCTACCTATACATACTAAAAATCCTCTCATTTGTCACATTGTTCTCGAGTTCCGCGCAGTAGCGTAACTGTAAATGGGGTTTGCGTATTTACGCAACAAGATACGTTATTATACCCTCTCCGGAGACGGTGGTTCTCCGTCACCGAGGAAGTTATTAAAGCGGCAGGGAGGCAATATTCGGTTCTCATCGGAGTCATAAATATTTTTTATAAGGGCAGAGGAAGCGGCCTTCCAAACAACCACCGTACAAAAGCGGCGCAATCAAAATAACACATCGGCGGCGCGCCGTCCAAATTGCTGTGTCAGAGTGTTCTCGCCCTGATTGCTCCATTCTGCTGCCGGCTCCCAGGCCGCGACTTCTCTTCATTCGCTTATGCTTGCTTATTATTTACTGTCCGCTTAAGCGCTCCCTCAACACCGCAATCACTTATTCATAATGATTTCAATTATACATTTGTTTCGCTACAAACGGCCTCGGATTCTGTGCCTAGCTACTGACATGCTTTTATTCTGCCTAATAGGTGATAAATGTAGCTATAAACTAATGTTTTTATACCGATTTATTCATCAAAACGTAAAGGGGATGTAAATCTCTTTCCAATTAAGGCATTTTAGTTGGAGATTATCTAAATAAATTTAATGCCGTAGGTTTTTTTTGTAGTTTGGCCTTTATTTTGGTTGTGGGCCTCTTTTTAACAAGTTTATGCAACATATTCATTTCATCTAAGAGCTGTAGGTCTGCACAAATTAATGAAATTAACGTCAGTAAATACGGTAGAGCTAGTGTAAATACAACGGTTCAGCAAGGCGTGTTGCGGAGCGCATACTAGATGAGCAGACAGCAGCCGCGCCGCCGCCGCGCCGCACCGCTGCCGCGCTATCGTCGCTCTAATTTAATTCCTCTCCCTCAACAATCCAACACCTAAAACATCTAAGTCAGGACCCCGGATTTGGTTTATTACAAGCCGCATTAAGTGAGCAATTAATCTGCTTCCGAAGTGAGTAGAACCAGGGTCGTAAGCTTTCAGACTGCGACCAACTTTGCGACGAGCTAATCAATTGAGCGAATCAGTGCAGTTGCCGTTACCGCTAACAGTGTGAAGAGCTGAGAGGCGGAATGAAATGCAGTCTAATTCGCACAAAACGAAATTCGGAAAATTATTATGTTGGAAATGCAATAAAAAGATTTAAATACTTAAACATAATTATTTTTCGTTTTATTTTTTATGGTTTGTGTGCTTAATACATAGAATAACAGCTGCTAGAAAGCCTACTCTATCCTATCATCCTCTGTTAAAACTATCCAAGCCCTGCGCAACATCGCCATCGACACTTTCAGATTCTTCGCTGCATTCAAGGGCAGATTACATTCAATATTTAATTTTTCCGCTTTAATAATTTCAAATTAAAGTCTATAATAAAATACTCAAATCCCATGCTTTCACAGCTTTCAAGAGCGAGTCTAATCACCTTTATTTTAAATGACTAAATTATTAAAACAGTTCTTTAAATGATATTGATACGGCTATAGTTACGGATATGTAATACACTAATAAAATTGTATTGTAATAACTGTTGGTGAACCATAAATTAATTAATAAATAGACAAAGTGGAGTGAATAAAAACCCAGACCGCAGAGTTGAAAGGAAGCGTTGTATGATATTTTAAATAGACTTTTCTTAAAAGTATGTTTTGTGCTTGCTTCGAATCGATCAGCATCTTATACTCGATCAAAACAAACAGTGAAAAAATAAACTTACTTTCATCAGTATTGTAATAATAACTATAATTGTAAACATTTCAAATTTATGTTATTTGTGTTTCGCATCAATTCCTTTACGCTTATACGTAAATTATAAAATGTAGGAATCCGTTTAGATCGAATGTAACAATGAGTTTAATCCTGTTATAGCGGACACATTGGGCCAGCATTGTGGCGGTGGCTTTGGTCTGTCGCAGATCTCATCGGCTTGTTGCGCTACAAGCCGGAACCCGACCTTAACAGAATTAAACATGGTTTAATTTCCCCATTGAAGTTTCGTCGAAACGGCTCCGCCTAGTCGAAGCACAACTACGCCGGGAGGAAATAAAATAGCCAGGGAAGCGATGCGGGCGTCGGACGGAACGATTATGCAGTCGAAAATAATGGCCGCCGGTCCACATGCACGTTTTTGTTTGTGGTCTGTGACGCGATTTATACGCGAATTTCTACCATCGCTAAAGTGAGCACTATTCACAATAATTGCTTCAAACAAAATTTCCTCCCTTGAGCCTTTTGTTTATGGTTTATGTTCACATGGCGCACACGTGAATAATTTTACAAACACGCTTGGTTGAAAGACCGTAGCATTTATTTAAATTACAGGTGTGGTTTATTGAGGCTTTTTTCAATTACGATAGACATCGTATTATGAAAAAAACAGAAACCCGTTCTTGTCTACATATATCCAATTAAAACCTCCAAACAATACTCTTATGTCACTGCAGTCTTTGTGCTTAGGCCTGTTTCTTGTCGAATGGTTTTCTTTAGTATCGGTAGGTGGTATCTGTATAATCCAGCCGGTGGTCTGTAAGCGTAACTTTTAATAGCCTTATCAGTACTCGGGCAGACCGCGGCGCGCTTGATCTCCCCCTCCCTGCTCCAGATGCCGCGCCGTACCTCCCTCAACCTTTATTAACGGTTACAAAGATAGGCGAGTCAACCTTCTTAGCTTTTCTTTAATAGAATTTATTTACCTATTTCTTTTCTCGGCTAAAATGTGTTCATGGAACGCTACATCGATAACCTTTTGTAATGATGAGATACAATACAATACAATACAATATAATACAATACAATACAAAACACTTTATTGCACACCAAACAAAAACATTACAGAGAAACAGTACAATTAAAAATAACACAGGTAAACAACAGGCGGTCTTATCGCTGATAAACGATCTCTTCCATACAACCTCAGTAGGGATAAGGTGTAAGGTGTAAGGAGCGTGGTGTGTGTAGGAGGTACCTACGTAATTGAAGATTATCTGTTATATATGGGAAGACCAAATACCTGTATCATTTAACAGGTTATTATATTGTGACAGAAACGGTAAATGTAAGCAGATTTGTCCGAACGACGATGCGAGGACCACTTTACGGCATCGGTAAAAGAGTTCACTGCCGTTAAATCTGCCATAAACAATAAAATTTGCATTTATTGGTCGTCCACAGTGTCGTAAATTCACGGCGAGCGATCTGCCAACGACATTTTGAGTGAATATTGTGTGCCATTATACTAGCAACAGCACTGCAAATGGTGGAGTTTCGTGGATGCCTAAGCGCGTTCATTGAAATCGCAAAATAGTCATATGTCATAAGTAGTCGGCCACGGCAGCAGGCATCGGTCGCCGCCACGTATCCTATTCAGCATTCTTCGTACTATACGCCGAATGTATAGCTGAAATGCATTGACTTGCATGGTATACATTCAAACTAATTAATTACTCAGGATCCCAAAGATCTAGACTAACTGCACTTCTATGCAAACAAGAAACAAAACTTTGCACTCACGTCGAGGCCTAAGTGGGTGCGTAAGTCCAATAATTTAAGGGGAGCGGGTGGTCGTAATGTTGGAAATTTCCAGCAGAGTACGCCTCGAAAAGTTGGGCTCTCGTGGGTCCGGCGAACTAGCTAGCGACCCTTACTAAATTGTGTTGTGGCACGCAAATACATATGTGTTTAGTTTTGCTAAATTTACGTTATCATATTTGCTACGAGCGCGTACAAACATTTGGGTTCAAATTACTGGCTTATATCGGTTATTGTTTGGTTCGCTGTGATTGTGATCCACATTTTAATACATTACCTTGGGGGCAATACCGACGTGATTTGTGATCTTTGCGGATAAAGTCAGTGGAGAAGACTAGCAATTAATAAATACTGAAACATACGAGTATCAAATAATAATTGTAATAAGTTACTTAATACCTAACACATCATGCTTACATATCAGTCACCAATAATTTTGTTTTTTTTTAATGTATGATTTCAGCATGAAATGGCATTACTTATACTTTAGAACATTTAAAATTATGTGTATTGCAAACAAATATACCTATTTATTGACTAATCTACTAAATTCCCTAATTATTACATGTGACTTGCATTTTATGTGCCCATGCCCCAGATCGTATTACGTATAATTAGATTCCATTGTGAATTTTTCGAGACACTCCAGATTCAGGCTCGCCAGTTTCGTCTCTTTATCAAGTTTAACTATGTGTAAAGTGTCGTAAATGTACTGGCAAACTTCTAACCATTCAAATTTATGATACGCCATTAGAGTGTTCCCGCTTACCGGTTTCCTCAGGTGTCCAATGTAGGTAGCTATCTCAATTTATTCATACCCGTTTATTTCTTTTTAGCTTCTTTCTTTTTATAAGAATGGCCTTGGCTTATTAAAAAACAATATTTTAATTATTACCTTGAACGTTCAATATTCAGTTACAGTCACAAAACAGATAAAACACAATGGCTTAAATATTAATCTATGGTTATTTTATATATAGATTTGTTATGCATTTATTGGCGCCGAATACGTACGTGATTTATGGCGCGATCAATTTTAATTGAACAATGCCGTTCTGTCCGTAAAATATTATCGGCGCACTATAGCTCGTTTATGCAGTTCGAATTATGTGATTTAATAAAAGGAACTCCACTAAAGTTACTCGGACTTATTGATTTGTGAATTGTGGAAGTGTCTTGGGTTTAAAACGTAGATAGTGTTAGCGTCTCTAGCCTGTTATCAGGCCAATAGTATAATGTAATTGGTGAGCACGGGAGTGAGTGAACAGCGGCGAGGGCGGCGCGGCGGTGACGCGAGTCAGGCCGGAGCACAAGCACAATGGCGCGATGGCGCGGCGACGGAACCGGATAACACCTATTGCCGGCGCCCGGGCCGATAAGAGCCGCGCCGAGCCTGCGCCAGCCCGCGCCGCTCGCCGCGCCGCCCGCCCCTGATTTATGTACGACGTGTCTCCTTTTTAATGAGTCCGTAAGAAGATATCTTACACAATAAATTTCCTGGCTCTGCCTTGCTAAAATGCTTCCACGTCGATATCTGCAAACAAACGCAATCCCTTTCCGTTAATCTGCCGAGCGGACGTATCGCCTATGTACATAAGTCGTGGTTATCTCGGGTAATGGCCGTCTATCTAGTTGATCTGCCAGTTTTATTTATGGGCATGTTTTCCTTTACGCGCTCCTTCCAATTTGTGGAGAGTGAAAGGGATTGTTATGAGGCTGCCATGTTTCATAGCAATAAACATGTGTATCCAAAGTAAGCACATTAACTATTTTCTTTCAGTGTGTTTTTACATCACGTGACTATTGTTTTCCTCTAGCATTGTTAGTGCTATTTTTGTCGCAACAAAGAGCAAAATAGTCCACAGTACCAAATGATATTACGACGGTTCGCTTTGTTGTCGGTCATACAATGATGTTTATTTCGTTCGTTCTTATAGCGTGTTTTCTTGATCCTAAACTTGCATGACAAACATATCAGAGAGCTAATGTTTTGGGATGATGAAGCATTATTATTGTATAAGTAATACGTGGATGTGATGTTTGCCTGACTTGTAGTGATCGGCTGCTGTAACGTAATAAGCGGGCAGGCGCGGGCCGCGGGCCGCGGGCAGCGCCGGCCCCTCGTTACGGCCACCAGCGGCCGCGCTCGTTTTGTGTAAGTAGTGCGTTCATCCTGTTAAATTTATAGCCGCTTTTATATCAGCCGTTACAGAGGTCCCCTTTCCTCCGTATCGGGCCGCGCGGAACCCGGCTTAGTGAACTCGCAATTACGTTTTACCGGCTTTGACTTCCACGGAGACTTGCCGCTCATCGAATCGTAATGGAATTAGCAATCCGAAGCTCTTTTTTAATTTGAGTCCTATCCTTGCTTTAAATGAATGCTTAGCTCAAAGAAGCTTTTCTTTTTACCACTGCTGCTATGTAAGCTGATGTAAAATTTTTACGGCCCTACAAAACAATACATACGGTTAAGATAATGACCCTAATAAAAAGTCAATAAATTATGCTAACATTTTAAAACCTAAAATTATGTTTATGTAACTAGTTTGTGCAGTCGCGGAACGAAACGGTTGGCCAGTTTTCAAATAAATTCATTTATGCGTTGCAAGCACATGGTACCTTTTTAAACTGTGTAACAGACGAGAGAAATGATATTGAACAAATAGTGACTTTTGTAACGACCAATAAAGACTAAGTTCAGTTAACCAATAGTGGCTGTTGTTTATACATGACCATAGCAACACTTTTGTAACGACCAATAAAGACGAGTTTAGTTTGAACCAATAGTGGCTGTTGTTTATACATGACCATGGTAACCATGTTTGTGTGGGCCATGTAGGGAAATTACATTAATTATCACGGAATGTGTCATACTCGGTCGATAAGCAGATACTGATAACTTATACTGAGCAAGCAAAAATAGATCTTAAGGTGGTCAACCTTTTAATTCCGCGACTGTACATGCTCTATCAATCTGAAACGGATGAATGTTGACACTTGCCAAATAATTAACCGTTTATTAGGAGATAGGATAATTCGTTATCCAGGATAACAAGATGGTTCCCAAATGCCCAATAAAACAGTATTAAACGAGTCCTGCGCGGACAGAGTCGTCAGTAAAAGCTAGTACCGAGGATATTGTTTAATGCACTGCGTAGCAAGTGCTACGGCCACCGTAGCCATCATCTGTGTTCTACATTTTGCTACGATGGTATGAAATGGATCTAGGGCTCTATTCAACACGGTTGAAAACAATACCGTAACACGTCAAAAGCAATATGTTTTTTATCCAGTAGAATAGATGCCTTAGTTTAGTTTATTTCTTACATGAAAAAAATGCAATATACGTTTGGATTACATTCCAAAATTAAAAGTATCCTAATTGATAATTAATAATGTTAATGTTGTTATGAATGTTATTTTAAATGTAATCGTTCTGCTCTGTGCAGATTAAATTTAACATGAATCCTGCCCACTATATTATGGTAGTAAATGTAAACAATGTTTGTCTTTTAATCACGCACACACCGCTTCACGCATTTGGATAAAATTAAGCAACTTGCAGTATGTCTTGAATGAAAACGTACGACCATTTTATATCGGAACATTTGAAGTTCCCGTAGAGAAAAAAAAAAAAACTACGCAGACACAGTTGGTCAGTTGCACATATCAACATGGAACTATTCATAATCCAGACTTGTTTAATTGTTTATTAAAACAACATTACATTTCGATCAACGGAATTAGTCCGGAAAAGCTTTTAAACAAATAGGTTACCAGCGAAGATTGCTCCTCTGTATCAAAGGGAAATTGCAGTGGGTGCGGTGCATTAAAAATAAGGCGACACCTGTGCAGCGGGGGCTCATCCAACATGCATGCGCGTGCAGCCGGGGCGCGCCGGGCATCTCATCATGATGCGACAGCCTGCCCGCGCCTCCGGGACATATACCTAATACCATGTAATCATACACTAATTTCACAATTACCAACCTGCCGCCTCATCACACATTGTCTTGCCCTCATGGTTATAGTGTCGTCAACGTTAGCTTTTATTAATTTGACAGTAAAGGTGGCAGAGTTAAAAACAATACGACAGTAATACGGCTAAAAACAATGTAGAAAAACCGGGCAAGAGCATGTCGGACCATGCTTAGTGTTGGGTTCCGAACCCGTTACGACAAACCCAAAAAAGTATCTCAAAAAGCCACATGTATGAACAATTTTTCTATTTAAAGTTATTTGGTGCCGTCTTAGATGATTTTTAGTAGGTATAAACACTTTAGTCGCCTGTATCTCAGGAACTAATTAAGTATCCTTAGTCATGATAGTCTTCCTTTTAAATCGTTATATGCGCGTTCATTTAAGATATTTTTCAGATTTTTAGTATTTGTAGTTTTGGCTATAGGGGAGGTGGGACGACGACACTTGACTCTAACAAAAATTAGCGCTTTAAAGCTTAATATTTCATAAGCGGATCCCTTAATTGAAAAATTGTTTTACGAACCTGCAATATTTTTGAAAGACCTATCCTACGATACGCCACACTATGGGGTAGACGAAAAAAATACATCCCCTCATTACGTGTAGGGGAGGTACAGTAAAAAACTTTGTTGGTGTGACTAAATATATTCATGCTAAATTACAGCTTTCTAGTACTAAGAGTCTCTGAGCTTGGCTGCGGACGTACGGACGGACGGATATGGTGAAACTATAAGGGTTCGTAGTTTGACTACGGAACCCTAAAAAGACCCTTCTGCCAATTCAAAGTCAAAGAATTGTGTTGTTTTTAGCTTTGTCACGAAGGCTAGAAGGGACTATACGTATTAAATAAATAAAATATTTTTTCTCTTCTAACAAATAAATACGAACGACGAGACCTATCGTTTTGAAATTCACAAGCATTCAGACAAGCAAAGGCATTTCGAAGTACGACATTAAATGGGAAAGAATTTATGTAGGTGTACCGTGTACTCCCCTCGAAATAGGCATTCCTAATGTTCACGTTATTCGAAATGACATCGTCTCTGAAACACGCCTTACAAAACGAATTACGATTAATGTGACAAAGGCCTGAACATCTTTGGGATAGGGAATATTATAACCCAGAGAGCGCAAAGGAGACCCTAATGCTCACCAAATACCGATTTACGCATCACGAAGGTTGGCTCGTAAATTGAATGATTTCGACTTTTAGCTTTGACACTATATTTATATTGGTGTTGTGGTTATAACAGATTGTGCGATCTGAATAAAAAAAACTTGTTCATATCAGTTTTAACTTGCAATTAAGCCTTAAACCTCACCATTGTGTTTACCTTGGTTCATCTGGCTATTCACGTTAACGAACAAAGATAGCTTATAGCACTTACATTAGGGCCAATTCAACGATAACGCAACGATACAAAAAACAGCCATCAATACAAACTCGTATACATATATGTACATGATCGTAAAAAAATTAAGTACGCGCCCCTCCACTAATTGACCTATGAGAAATAAATTCACTTGCAGCGTAAGTAAATACATTTGTCCAGTCTGTAAGGATTTCAATAGTACTTTGCTGTACAAAAGGTGGAGCATAGATTATTTTTATGTATGTTCTTAATGCATAGGGTTTTAATCTAAAATCTAAGTCTTCGACCTTTTGGGAGGCGTTAGCCGCCATCTTGAATTGAAGGTGATAAAATTGTTCCTTTTTTTATAATTCCTCAACAGTTGACATTACGCCAAAAGTCATCATCATCATAAACTCACGCCTTTAATCCCAGAAAGGGGTAGGCAGAGCTACAGAATTACCAACAACGAAAAAAAAATAAAAAAGTGTCTACGATAAGTATACAAAATTGCACAGAGTTTGTGTATACATGTTTTTTCTGTATGTCTTGTCGATGTTGACTGTACTTTATATTACACAGTCATCATCTGCTTATCGAGACCAACTAACGAAATCGAACTTGGTGGGTCTACGTTAAGTACAGCGGAGATCCTGTTGCCCTACGACTCCACCATGAAATCAGCTCTAAGACTCCTAATATTTCATTGTTACAGGGTTAACATGTGTATTCTAAATATTAGCCCATTCGTCGCCATTTCGTTGTTTGTATTCGTAACTGGTTCAAAGTTCACTCGCGAGATATGACCCAAAAATACATAACACACAAATGAAGTAAAATGAAGCTTTCTAAAAATAGGACTGTAGACGTAGCGTCACAGCATGAAATCCATCATGCTGCTGTTTTCTTTCCAAGTAGCGCCGGAAAATGAGGACTAAGTTGTAATTTTTTCGTAAAATTATTTACTTGCAACGCTCGTAACTTTATCGGGAATACATTCAAAATAAACATGTGTTCACATCACATACTGTGCGCAATTTTGTCTTGGTACTTCTGATAGACAATTTTGTCCCCACCCCACCTGACCTTACCCTATTACTTAACAATATATTTAGATCAAAAAAAATACATGTTCCACCTTTTGTAAAGCAGAAACCCCTACAGTGAGGTGGTCCAAAAAACAAGTTCAATACTCGTATTGTTTCTCCACAAGTTTTTTTTATTTCAAAATACTTGGAAATAGGTAGGCATGCAAATTGTATTGCAATTTAATAAATTTTACAGGTCGCCCATAATATTAAAATTGAAGCATAATAAAAATGTAAGAACTTAAAAAATCTAATAAAGATATCGAATAAGAAAGGTTTTCGACAGATTATGGACACTGTATTCTAATAGACAATAGTTATTTGTAATACAAGGGGGGGAAGTTGTATTTTACCTGCGAGTGTTCATTTGAAACACGAGCTAGCGAAAGGAGCTTATGATTCAAAAATAGAATCCTGAGCGTAGCGAGTGTTTCAACATACGAGACGTAAAATAACTTACCCATGCATAACACAAAACTTTTCACCTCACTACAGCGAGGAAAATACGAAAAAGGGTTTGTACTAAGCTTAATTCCGCATTTTGCACGCGTTTGCGTTTTGTTCGTACGTCGACTTGGACTGTCTGAACATTTTATCCGTTTTTACAACAAGAATGAAGGTCAATGTTGAATGCTGATATTTATGAATTAAAATTAACGTGTAAGACTTTATTTAGCGTTTTTTACTCGATGCAATTCATTAATTGCGATGTTAAAAATTCAGCACTTTTAACGTTTTACGTTTTGTTAGCTGTCAAATATCACTTAAGCTGCCTTCAAATGTCAAAACTCTTTCTTTACATGTGGATAAAAAGCGATTTTCTCAATAGATATGTAACAAACAAAAAAGCCTTTCCGAGCTAGTAAGATGAAAAGAATATTCTACTTCTGTTTTCAATCTTTGCCAAGTTTAATACATATCTTTTTGTACATATGAGGGTGAGATCCTTTTGGCATAAACTAAACGTTTTGGGTGACCAGTAAACGACCACTTAAAAAGTAACTAATTTGTCGTAAACATAAATAATGTATGTGAAGGAATGATTTCAATTAATTTCAAATAAGTACTTTATTTTTCTTCATACTATTTTGGACCACCCTACCCGGCAGACTGCACTAGTTGGTGGGGTTCAAATTAAGATTAGACGATGTCATACACGTGAAAATCCTTTCTGTTTTTCATGGGAACTCGGGTAAAAATAACAAGTACAATGTGTCCAGCTACAATGTTTCATAACAATCTTAAAAAAACAGAAAGTTGTTACATATTTACATACATACATTAAATCACGCCGGTTTCCCAGAGGGGTAGGCAGAGACCACTTCTTTCCATTTGCTACGATCTTGACAAATTTCTTTCGCTTCTTCCACATTCATACATCGAGTCATGCACGCACGTCGGTAGAAAGTTCTTAATTTGTATTTATTTGACATTTATTTGATAAAGTAGTGACTATTAGTTGTTACATATAATAAACATTCATATGACTATGAATGTCTTGTCTGATTCATTTTGTATGGAAATAAGGATACTGGCACTGAATACAGTAGAATGCTGTTAGCACAAAAGTGGTTTGAAAACTTCAGATTCACTTCTAAATTGCATTGGATGACACTGCACTATTTTCTTTTATGCCCGCCTTTACGATATTACAGTACTGTTGGCAGCATAAAAACTTATGCACTTCCTTGCATCCTCGGAAAACTGTTGGCAGTTCCTAATTGCAGTTGAAATAGTTCTATGCTTATGGCTTTCTTTCGGTATGCAATAGATAATGTAAGCAAAATTTGTTGAGCATATATTTTGTGTAAGTATATTATTAACCCTTGGCTTATAAATATCTCAGGCAACTTGTTCAATAACAAGAATAAAGTATCATTTTTCTTGGTAAACTTTTCAGGCACGAAATTAACATTCGCCTGATTTCTGTATCGTGTATACTAATATTGTACCTTAATTCTTTGGACACGCTCTGGCATAATTATAAGGTTTTTAGAGTGACATGTTTGTTTTTTGAACATTCCACGAAAGAAAAGGTTGTCAAAGAACTAAAAATATTTTTTTGTTACATTTTTTTCTTACTCTTTGTGTCGAGGCAAACCCCTGCAGTTTGTTAGAATCCTGCCTTATTTTGCGAGTTTTATCACCCGTAAAATGTAATGTCGTGATGTTGTTTTACCCCTGACAAAGATGTGAATATGCACCGAGATAGTAAATGTTATGTTCATCGTCATCAGCAGCCTATAGCAGTGCACTGTTGTCACTAACATGACTCGCCAACGGGCCTTCGCCTACCAGTCTATCCACAGTGCGTGGCCTTCACTCTACAACAGAGTTGGTCCATACATTGTTCCAGGTATTGCAAATGAAACAATACATAAATAAAATAAAACAATACAAAAAATAAAAAGTTGTTTGTAAGGTAGGTTAACCGCCAAATGAACTCATCAATTTATATCTATCTATCTAAGTATAGCATTTTAATATTATTCGATCGATATTTAGCTCTGTTAATTTCACGAAAAACTTTTCATTCATAAGTAATTCTAGAATTAGATGCGATCACCCCATTGTGTATGTTATTTTAATAACGCCGAAGTAATATCATACTTATTCGTTAGATCAACGCTTCGTATTACGAAGCGACTAAACTCTGAATCTGCAAACAATTTTCCGGTGTGTAACATCGATGTCGTAAAGTTGACGAGCTACTGCCGGCGCATGAATATTCGACGACGGTTACCGAGAAAACATTTTTCATCTCGAGACGAACGCCGAACGAAACCTCTACGATATTACTCTTATACCTGAGCTGAACGCCCGGCATATTGTTACCTCGTACAAAATTTATCTTATATCGACGTGTGCATTGTTGTTAATAAGCATTCGAGAAGGTCGAGTCGGGGCCCCAAATTTGCGCTGGATAAGGCAATTTTATGGGTTTATTGAAAGGTATTCTAGGCCTGCACACCCCTAAGTGATGAGATCCGGCCGAACCCCGCTCTTCATAACGTCTGTAATACCGTTTTACGACCAGCTTAGGACGTAACTTATACATATTTTGAATAACTTTACGCGCTGCTTAAAAAAGAATTACTACCGCCCGGTCTCGCTGAGATAAGCTTACGACGGTATAAAACTGTGTCAGTCTAATAGTAATATACTTCAGTTACTGTTCCTTGTTCGGTCCATACGAGGCTCTGCTTTGCTACCGTATTTGTAGGTTTAGATATTTAGCTTCATTTTATAACTCTTAAAATGACTTAAATATTAATATTAGTATAGCCTATGTTATCTTACTTGATAGGCTAATTGTACTTAATAAAATCTTCGCAAGGCAAGCCTTTGGTACGCATATAAATCGCTGCGCCAACAAAACGAAGTAACTCAGTAATACATGTTTCGCGTGTTCGCATACGGCGGGTATAATAAAAGGTAATATTTGTAACAACCGATTTTAGGCCGTCGGTATTTGTATCTAGTGGATAGAAATTGTGCGGGTCAGCACACGTGATCCGCACATACAATCAGCCGTTAGGGCACACCGTGACACCCCTAAAACGATTTGATTAAAGTCATAAAACTCGAGGTAGATGCTTCCGCCGGAGCGGGCGCGGGCGAGGTAGGCTGCGCCCCCCGCCGACCTGCGGGGTTATTCATTGACGCTGCCACGTCGAGCTCGCTCGATCGAACTAGCCCTCCTCGTCTCTTGTACGCACTAGGATTGCACGATGATTAGTGCGTCCAGCACAACGAAGCCTCGGGTGATCCAAAATCGATCGTTGGCTTGCCGCGCGGTTCCAGGGACACGGTTCAAATTAGGTTAGTTTTATCGAGCTCACTCGACTTCACTGCGTATGGGAATAACTCCTCTGATCCGATCCGCCCGCGCGCGACTCCGGGCCGCTCGCGCGGCCGCCATCAACTTTCAATAACACAGTCTAGTGCTCCTGCAACTAGGCTTAACACAACTTTCATAATTGCGACAATATCGCGCTTACCCTGCTATATTGCATGTAGTTTTCACATTAAATTCCCTTTACCTATTGCTTCGAAAAGTTATTTTCGAGGCCCTGAAAAGGTTTCATTTAAAAGTTAACATTATTTATTCCTAAAAATGCTTCGAGTGTCATACACCTTTCGTCGATAATCCAACCGCTTATTTTCACCTTTTTCACGTGTCCCTATGCAATAATGATTTCATTGAGCGCCTGGTCGTACAGGGAAAAGTTGAGGGAACCGGAGCGGAGCACGCATAAGATCGCCCATGAGATAGACAGACCAAATTAGGGCTGCAACAAATGAGTGAATGAGTGCACTAGAGCGGCAACATCCCGACAGGAACGGCGCCGCATTACCTGACTGGTCACTCATCGTGACAATAATCGACGGCCACCACATTCAGTAAAGAGTGCACCTACTAAGTATAAGAAAATTTCCAAAAATAATGAATTCAAAACGTTGCACTCTTTTATCTACACTAATATTTATTATAAAGAGGAGAGGTTTGTATTTTTGTATGTTTGTAACAAATAAACTCAGAAACTCCTGGACCGATTTAAAAAAATATTTCACCATTAGTGTGCTTCATTCTCCCGGAGTAACATGTAGGCTATGTTTTATTCTATAAAATACTTTTGTAGTTTTTTTGGAACTAGACATTGTTTGCTTAGGAATGATGGCAAACAGTTGGCGTTAATTGTGCAGATTAATATATTTATTTTATTAGTAAATCTTGTTTGATAAGGTGTCAACCGAAAAATGTTGTGCGTGCAGAAAACACACTTGTGTTGTGATGATGATGATGTTAAGTAAGTGGGTAAGGACCAAACAGTTGGACCATAGTTAAGCGCAGTTAACCATACAAACAATGAAGTCGAAAAAAGTTCAGTTGTGTGACCAAAAGTATCCCTACAATTGTTTGGCTAATTTCGTGTCATAACGGAAAAGTTTCATAGAAAATTTAATTGAGTGAGTTAGCGTGCCCGACTTTTTGTTCCTTACCCAAGTATACTTTGCAAATTAACATTAAATTTAAAGTTGTTTTTCATTTTAATGAAGTACCTAGTACCTATCTCAGATGCTACTATGTCATCCGACTCTCACTTAACCGGATTTTAATGGTTAATTAATCCATAAATTAACATGTCAATTTGCAATGAGGTCCCTTATTTAGTTTTACACATCAATTGCTAACGAACAATCCCAAGAGATCCCATATGGGATAAGTTGGCCTATGTACATTATTTATATTGATGCAAACATGTAATTGTTTATGTGCAATAAAGAGTTTACATACATACATCACGATTATCACGATTTTACCTATTTGAACAAGAATAAACTTTTTCTCTAACATGCAATGAAATGTTGGCGTTATGTTAGTTATCTTTCATTACACTTACACGTAAACAGTATCTAACCATACAGGCTAACTTGGCCGTAATGACCCATAGAAGCTTTCTTTTTGTCATAAAACTCAAGGTCGGTAAGTATTTTTTTTTTAATTATAGCACAGCACACAGGTCATGCAAGTTCAAGCAAGGAGTTTACACGCAATTGAAAAATAGTCTTAAAATGTTATCTAAACAGGAATTTCATTGCAATCTTAAATGTTATTTAAATACTCAACGAATGTACTTAATAATCGATTTAAATAGTTTTTTGTATCACAACGTCGATATTTTTACACTCCGTCATGGCTGTACCTACGTCAGTATTTGCCTTAACGTTTTGAATGAAAAATTTGTATAATTTGTGTTGTGGGCCTAAAGCCCGCCATCCGCTTCAGAAAAAGTTCACGTATTTCGTGATGATAGTTGTGCTGACTTGTGTATTAAAGCTATAATTCATAATTATTTATTCGCAAATGTGATGAAAAACATTGTATGTTTCACGGCCGGTACAAGAATTATGAACCTCGACTCAGAAAGCCCTCAGTCTTGGACTTCGGGCTTCTACTAGAGCCTCGATCGTAATTCCTTACTTACCGCCCTTAATACACAATGTACTATTTAGCTTCAAAGTGTCACGTTGCGGGTGGAACAACTCGAGAGAACTGTAAAGGAATTTCATACAAAATGGAAGGCCTAGGCTGGGAAGTTTTTTTTCATCACACTTGCTCGTAAATGGTGTTATTCCTTGCCTGTATACAGAAGGACAATGGCCTAAATGGTTCCCGCGGGAATTATGGCGAGTTTGTCATCCCTAGGGAGTAATGACTTTCTTTTTAAAATTTGCAACTCATTCGTACATCATTTCTGACTAAGGAGGTTTAATTTTCAGCCAAAAATTAAATCGGTTTCTAATTTCATCTTTAAAAATTAGCTATAGACTAACTTACATTACACAAAACCATCATTCAACTTCATTATTTTTATACCTATTTCAAGTTTATATCAACATTTATCATTAATTTTAGTAATTATACATTTTTATCAAATTGGCTAAATCTGGCTCGAATCCAGGTCGAAACTAAACGCAGTTATTATCTGTGGTAGAGGTCACAAAAAAAATATCGTTCCCATTTACGTTCCCGTTCGTCAAAAGTTATTTCTTTATATTTTGCAGAGTTAAAGTGTTTTTTCCTCGCAAATGTGATGAAAACCATTGTGTGTATCACAGGCAGTAAGGGGATTACTAACTCGAGTCATTAAAAGCCCTCCGCCTTCGGCGTCGGGCTTCTAACACTCTCGTTAGTAATTCCCTTCTTACTACCCTTGATGCACAATGTACTATTTTTAAATTTTAATGTAAACATGGCGGCTGTTTATAAACAGGCTGAATAGTTAAATTATAATTTTAATACTTTTAAGAAAAAGTTATAACGTCAAATACTAGGAGTGCATAAACGTTTGGTTGACATCTTCGTCGTGTCGTGTGTGCCCGCCGCCCGCCCGCCGGTTGCCCGCACCGCCTGCGATCTAATTGTAAGTTAGGCTATGCCTGATATGCCTCCTAATTATCGCTGCGCTCCTGGTACTTTATTTTAACATGCAATTACTTTTCTTCCCTAGGTTGGAGACAATATCAATTTACTTTTTTGAGTGATGTATTTTTTTATTTCTTTGCATATGTTTAAGAAAAGCACTATACGTACCTCGCCATGAAAAGGGGTTGCTAGCCTCGTAACTATCCGTCTATATCACTCGGCCTGCAACCCCCTACTTCCCGGCCTCTGTAGTAATGAACTATTGTTTTGATGGTCATAGACGAGATTGTCAAAAATAAACTTAGATTTACAATTCTGAGTTGAAATTGCAAAGTTAGACAAACGTATTCTGAGTAAAAGGGTTAATCCTATCATTTCTAACGAAATAGACATAGCATTTACTTGATTAAAGACGAGACGGCGGCGACTTTCATAAAAGGGCGCTAGCAACATCTATCCCAAAGGCATGTCTGCCGTGCCTCTGCAACTGCCAACGTTAATTATCTACACCGGTAATGCTTCGCTTGTTACATGAAACACGAAATAGGCGACCTGTGGACTTACATCAAGTACATAACTATCGTTATATGTTTCGTAAAAGTTAGAAATTCTGAGGTAGTTAGGAAATTACACAGGTTCCTTACCGCGATTTGAATGAATTTATGATTTCCCCATATTTGTTATCGAATAATCGTCATGAGCACGGGATAACTCCAGACTGCGGGTAGGTTGATATTTGATAGTTAAGTTAAGGATACCCTATCGGACTATCATCTACTCAATAAGTGTTATGAGTAATAATCACGGTTGTTCGTAAAAGTGTCTTCCCATCCAACGTCTTAAATTGTTATTTGTTTAGATTTATGATGCCACATATCTTTAGAAAGAGTCGAGTCCTAGACGCGCCTAAAATGATAGCTTTTTATTAATCGATATTTACTAAACAGGTGTAAAACGATTGCTCAAGTTTTATTACACGGAAATGAATACAACAGTTTCTAAGTCTTCCTAAATATATTAGTACTCTGAACATATAAACAAGTATCGCAGGTATAGCTACGCAAGACTTAGTTATAAATACGAAAGCATTGCACACAGCCGCGTATCATAAAGAGTATCGGAGTGATTGCCGCAAAGTTTCCTTTCACATGAGCGTCCCTACTTTCCTCTGTGAGCGGGTCCGTTTCCGTTTATCTTTGGTTGTTTTTTGTTAGTGTCAGTTGCGTTTCTTTTCTCGTGTTCCGCTGTTGCATTTGTCGCGTCGCTTCTACCTACCTATCGGCCATTTTGAATTCACTCTTTAGAGTACGAAACAAATCGATGTGGTCCAACTGTTGATAGGGATAAAACCAAAGTTACGTCTAGGTTTTATGCAGTGTTATCGTTTTTTTCTTTCGACAAGCAATTTCGCATTAAGGCACATTGTTTTATTTATTGATAATTAACTGAACCTTGAAAGTGACTTAAGATACAAATGTGTTTTAATAAAAGAGCTCCGATTAGTCATTGGAAAAGCGAGAGGAAAGACGACATTGTACACTTATATAGCAAGTTCTGGTATATGTTCTATTTGAATAGCACAATGTCGATTTCCATTCACTGTTTATCAAAAATTATCTCACGAATGTGAGTTACAGTGTTAGGATATAAACATGTTTACATTTTTCACGATTAATTAAAACAAATGTAGTACTTTTATAAGTGTGGCGTCACATTAGCCTTTCTAGTGGAGCATCGGTGCAGCATCTCTTCGGGTTCTCATATTATCCATAACGATGCTTTTAGGACACACCTATGTTGAAACGATGCCCCAGGACTCACTAGGAGTTCATCTTTCAGTAAACCTCTACAACTACAGTCGCTATTTAAATACTAAAATGCTGATAAAGCAAACACCTTAAGGTGCAGCGCTGTAGTTTCACGCAAGAGTTGAGAGAAACAGAAACACGTAAATGAATGCATTCCCGAGCAACGACAATGGCGTGCAAACAGCAATAAAAGCAAATGAATCCCTAATTAATTACAGCTTTACGTAAATGGCTGTAGATTAACCTTTTATCTGTTTTTATCGGCACTGGTACTCTCATGTGGCCAATATAAAAATAACCGATGTCCAATTATCCGTGATTATTACAAACCAATCTTTGTTTTCGGTTCGATCATACTCGTACCACACCCTGTCTACAGGATGCGCATTTATACGATTAAATATTTGGATATTATCAAAGCATTCCGTAATTGCCTGTTATAATACTTTGTATATGGACCGTACCTACCTTGATACATTTTCATGAACAATTCCTCTAGCTATTTAAAACAATTCTCGTACAATTGACAACATTTCATTTTGGTGACACCTGCAAATTACTATACGAATCGAAAGGGTTTTACCTCCTGAACACGTCAAAATATTTATTTAGATTTATTTTTCTTTATTTTCAAAATTACAAGTAAGTTAGTAAAAATATCGAGTTTTACCAATACTATGCCTGAATAGATATATAATACCATTGCCTTTTTCACGAGAAAAAAAGTTGTCATACTTCAAATTAGACATTGACACTATTGACAGATGGATAGAGACTAAGGGCCACTTGCACGAAAAGTTTAACCCTGGGTTAAGACACTAACTCGAGTTAGTAGACGTCAGATTCATACGAAAACTGTCATTTTAACTCGAGTTAGTGTCTTAACCCAGGGTTAAACTTTTCGTGCAAGTGGCCCTTTATCGGTTGACATGATACTTTTCACCTCAGCAGCTCAAACAAACAGGTTTTGCTGCTTAAAAACAGTGAGCAAAATTCAATTTTGCTGCGAGCGAGAGGCAAAGTAGCTTTTTAATTATTTTTTTTAAATGCCGTGAGCAGTGCTGGGGCTACTCACAACATTCGAAAAAATTGAACTTCACTTTGTTCTGTCACTTTCACTTCGATAGGAAAAAAGCGAGAGATAGAAACAACTTGATTCGAAGTTCGATTTTCAAATTCCACACATAGTAGGCCCAAAAAGAAACGCACGTTCGGATGCACACATAACCGTAAAATTGCAAATAAAACTATCTGTTAAACTTTGAAATGTGTTTATTATAACTATTTTATACAGTAGGTACAATCATTTTTTTTATTTAATGTTTTGAAGACAAAATTAATGAAAAATAAGAAGTTATGTATCTACATAATTTTGTTATCGTTTTAACAATCTTTAATTTCGTGACATAAACCGCGGGGGCAGTTTCAGAACGCATTTCAAAAATAGCGGGATTATTGTACTTAAAAAAAAAAAGTAATGTAATGTAAATGACGATGTAATTTTTGTTAATTTGTCCGCCATAGCCAATAGCCATGGACAAGGCCTAGTTAGGTTTTTTTTTAAGCCACAGACTACATAAAGCTGTATAAAGTTGTGTTTGCACTACGGCATTATCAAGTTGAGTGACAGGTTTTATCTGTTTCATGTTTATTTTTTCCACTTTTTATTTTATTAGTATTTTGCAAAAATGCTTGTGATTGATGCATATGCGATCGTGTCGTTATTTAGTCGTGTATTCACCAAATGGTCACAACGGAAGACCTGCGTTGGCCCTACCAGCTTCACGCTGTGTTGTTCTCGCTGCTGAGTTGAAAAGTTGTATGTCTCACACGAGACCAAAGTTTTTTACGTCTCGTATCTTTGAATCCCTCGCTACGCTCAGGATTCTAACCTAGAATCACTCGCTACGCTCGTGATTCAATAATAGAATTCTTCGCTTACTCGGGATTCAAAATCATCACTCGCAGCAAAAACCAACTTTGCTCTCTTGTTGAACAAATAACTATTTTTATATACAGATTGGACTAACGTAATATGTCCATTGTGTCGTAGAAATGAAGTTACGCCCTTTTAGAATAAGTACATCTTAATAAATTAATAATAAAATAATTATTCATTCTAGAAAAAAATTAAAACTATTAGTTCTTTCTCCTTCCAAACAGTATCTATAAAACAAATAAAATTAAAGGCTTGAAAATATGAAATCTTGTCAATTGGTGAAATTTTCGCGTTTTATTCACTTTTTAATTTAACTTTTTTAGTTCTATCTGTTTAAGTAGCAGGGTGGGAGCATTTTTTTGTTAATTAAATTTATCTGAGGAGTCCCAATTTATTATTCGATGTAACAATTTAAATGTTCGAATCGTAGAAATTGCACGATTGAGAATGTTCCTTTCCTCCTGCTGTCATTAATGGGTGTGTCAGTCTTAAATTTGTGTAAATCCTCAAGGCACAGATCATGCCGACCGAGCGCCGACTCTCGACGTGCCTCCTCCAATTACTTTAATTAAAACAATACCACGGCACCAGTGCTTCGTCGACTCATCGCGTCTGTTTCCCATTTCCCTATTTAAATACGAAAACGAGCTCGTAGCTCGCGCTTACGAGTAGCGTGCAAGATGTTGCTATTCACTTCTACTCGAACTGATATTAACCCACACATACACAGTGTTACACATGCTCTAAATATTATCAAATTCTGTTAGGTAGTCGTCGGAATTACAGGCTAATGTGATCACATTCAAAGCACGTGTGGTACAAAGGATAGATAATATACATATTTTATCAAGAATAAATGAAAATACTTGTAGGTATTATAATGAAAATCTTAACGAAATAATTTCGTAGGTATTTTGTGGTAGCTTTAGCGAGAGTCATTCATAGTCATCCGTGTTTCTCCAACTTTTAGAGCGAGTGGTTGGAAAATCGATTAGGGAGTCGGGCTGATTCAGCGACTTCGACGCAAGTAATTTACTCTCGAGTTGGCTGAAGGCGACACCTGTCGAGCGAAGTGACGGCTGATAATGCGACGCGAGCGCCATTGATGCGCAGTCAAGTGCGAGGACGCAAACTCTGGTGCTGCTCGCGTGTGTCGCGTGAAGTCTGCCGCCGTGCCACAACCCGGTGCTCGCATAACTTAACCACTTAATGAATACCGAACAAAGCACTCGCCACGTGCACGTACCTACATATACGGTATGCTTAACGTTCAATTACCCCGCTGATTGATCTTGTCAGTGTGTATCATTCGCTGTTTGAAACAACATTTATCAAGCAACTTTCAGCGGAGGTAATATAAAGCTGCTAAATCCTGGCATCATCTGTGGGGATTACAGTGTACACGAGGTCGGGAACGTCGCGGGGCGGCACCGACACAACACATCTCCGGACGGAGCCAACTTTACCAACTTTCTTAAGGGCGGTTAGCGAAGTTTGACGTGCTCCGCTCGCACCGTAAGCCCTAGGATTCGATACTTGGTAACAACATCCAATAGAGAAGCGGAGACGCGTGCTTCGAAAATCTTATAACTTGCATGTGGATGCAAGTGATAAGCATGCATAATGAGATTAAATTTGCTACTGTGTACAAGTTGTGCATAGTAGCATCTGAGATACTAGTTACTTCATTAAATAGAAACATAACTTTAAAGGATGATGGGCAGTTTTGTATGGACACTGGCCTAAAAACCAATAAAGACAAGCCATATGCCATTTTAAAGGTTTTTTCATATTCCACAACTTTTTGTATGGCGGGAAATCTTAAATCACTGTGTGAAATATTAAAAAAATCTGGAACATCGAGACGCCTACATAGACGACTTTAGCATAATTACTTTGAAAAACCGTTGTCGTTGCATGGCGATAACTTTTTTCACACAAAGATTTCGAACCACCTGCCATAGTAATAGTTTTACAACTTAGAATTACCTATCCGGGGACATATCGCTTGTCCTTATTGGTCAATAGGCCAATTAGCCCACCCTCCTTTAATATTAATTTGCAAAGTGTAGGGTGACTGCTATAGTAATTGGCCACTTAAGCTGAAAAGTATCTTCAAACCTCGATATAAAAAAACTTAATAATGATACGTACACGTCTGTGATTTCAATTAAAGACAAATTTAATGAGGTTATAGGAAATAAAACAGATTATAAATCAGATCACATATATATTTGAAAAAAGAAAAAATAAAGTCTAACCTCTCTAAAATTAGTAATTGGCCATCAATTTACAGTAATTAGCCCCCTAAGACACAGTAATTAGCCACACAATTTAAACGAAAAATTACATGAAATAAAATAATAATTTGACATAGCCCAGATCTAATATTATCTCGCTGCCATAATTATTATTTAAAAAAAATATCCAGGGAGGTCAAACAATCAGAAACATAAAAGTATATTAAGGTCTATGGCTAATAACTAAAGTCACTCTGGCTAATTACAGTGAGTAATTGGCCGCCTTACTTTTTAGCTATTGGCCACCCCCGGCTAATAACTGATCCACTATACATATTTATAACTGTAGATTTTTTCTACAGATTTTATTACACCATTGTAGTTTTGAAACTGCTTTGAAAACACATTTAAGGGAAAATGAGTTATTGGCCGGCCATGGCTAATAACTAAATCCCACAGCCACTCAGATTCAGTTATTAGCCGTTGAAATATTTTGAGGTTATTGTTGCTTTGTGATCTTTAAAATAACAAAGAATTAATATTTACTTAATCCGGCAACAAAATAGTACAACACGCAAGCATTAGCTACGTAACTTTCATGAAAAATTAAGTTCTTCTAAAACTCTTACCTTAACTTTTTCTTAACGAACGACCTACATTTGTCAACACTTTTAGTAACTGAGATTCTACCGCGTTAGAACGTCGTCTAGACAAAATCATATGAAGTAAAACGAAAGCTGGAGAAATACAGGTTTTTTTTTGGTCCCATTCATTCGAGTTCATACTTCTATTGCCTTGTTTCTTTTTAATTTCGTAATAGTGGCCAATTACTATGGAGGGGCCAATAACTATAGCAGTCACCCTACTTACCTTACATCATCGTCATCACAAGTATCTCAACACAAGTGTGTTTCCTCACGCACAACATTTTTCGGTTGATATGTTATCAAACAAGATTTACTAATAAAATAAATATATTAATCTGCACAATTAAAGCCAACTGTTGCCATAATTCCTAAGCAAATAATGTCAAGGTCTAAAAAAACTACAAAAAAAAACTACAAAAATAAAACATAGCCTATAGGCCTATGGGTCCAGAAGTTTCTGAGTTTATTCGTTACAAACATACAAAAATACAAATCTCTCCTCTTTATAATATTAGTGTAGATAAAAGAGTGCAACGCTTTGAATTCATTATTTTTGGAAATTTTCTTATTTTTAGTCGGTGCACTCTTTACAGAATGTGGTGGCCGTCGATTATTGTCACGATGAGTGACCAGTCTGGTAATGCGGCGCCATTCCTGTCGGGATGTTGCCGCTCTAGTGCACCCATTCACGGGGCGATATTATGCAGCTCTAATTTGGTCTGTCTATCTCATGGGCGATCTTATGCGTGCTCCGGTTTCCTCAACTTTTCCCTGTACGACCAGGCGCTTAATGAAATTATTATTGCATAGGGACACGTGGCCAAGAAGGTGAGGATGAGCGCTTGGATTATCGACAAAAGGTGCATGACACTTAATTTTGAAATGAGACCTTTTCATTCAATACTTGGTGTAATATTTACTAAAGGTATGGACTCCTTAAAATAAAATCTAATATTCGTTTGGTATGCCCACGTGGGTATCCATACCCATGCCTTTCTGACTCAACTTCTACTCGGCTTCCTCAATATCCTCGGGCTCTGACTCTTTGTCGGTTTCGGGTTGTTTATAGATCTTTTCCGCTGCATTGCATTGAGCTCTTTGACTTACTTCATCTCTAGCTGTGTTTTGGAGTTTGTCAACAAGGACATCCCGGTAGCTGAAAACATGCTGACAAAGAACAGTACAGGGCACTAAATAGATACACCTAATTGGCTAATAATAATTCAAGATTTATTTAAATCTCAAATCTCACTGCGTTAATATCACATACTTAATAATCTCTTAAGGATATGTATAATGATTTAATAAAACATCGTAGCCTAAAAGTGCAAAATGTGGTTACAGAATTGTTAACAATTTATTGGAGTTGTTGGTAATTCTGTAGCTCTGCCTACCCCACTCTGGGAATAAAGGCGTGAGTTTATGTATGTATGTATGTATGTAATCATTAAAATAATTTTGCTGTTGTAATGCTAGTATAATATATACGTAATCTTTAGTTAAGGCTTTAAATAAGCCACATTACCTACTATTAAACTAAATTCCTTTCTCCCTGTCTGTGTCACTTAATTTTATTCTGTTTCTTAGCTATATGGACAGTATTTTCGTTAAGTTGTAACGCGAAGAAAAAGTAATTACAAGATTATGGAATATTAATACTCCCCTGGTTTCATTGATAGTCACAGCAAAAGTTGAACTTTTTTTAATATTTTTCAAATCACGAAGTCGACTTAGTTACTTGTCAAATTTTGCAATCGTGATAATACTTTCTTCACAGCACATATAGTCGTGATAACATTTACACTTTACATTTGCCGGGTTAAGCGTTTGTAAATTCTAATTTTGTGTTATAGGTATCAAGCACAGATTTTCAGAATCCTTCTGCTGGTGGGATCAATACCCGTATTCTACAAAGGCGGTAGGGTTTTTAAAGCTCTCTTTTTGTTAGACATCTTCTATTCTTTTTCCGGCTTTCAGCTTTACCTTTGTACCCGCTACGACTACTGTAATGAGAGCTGTAGCCGATCGTTTAAGCAAGCATTTTACAATTCTACTAATATTATAAAGCGTGATTCATTTGGAGGTAATTTGTAAATTTTAAAAAAATAAAAAGTGATCTTTAAAAAATAAATGAAAAGAGTGGTTTGTTTGTATTATACCTATGTATTGAAGATAACCCGATAAATTGGTTTGTTTCTTTTTGTTTTGAAAAAATACCTCCAAATCAAATTTTATTAAAATGTAAAAAAGAGGTAAAATACGAAGATCGAAGAAAAAGAATGTAAATATTTATAAATCCTGTATTTTATTCCGGAAATTTGATTGATCCTGAGGGGAAAACGCTTAACGAGTTTTACGCGTACAAAGTTCTCCTCTCGGTTGGATATAGTGAAATAAATACTGCAAACTAACTTTCAAACAAGGCGTACCTACATAATAAAAGTAACGCAATTAACTATTGACTTAAATCATTCCCAGCCCAAAAAGTTGTCTAGAGCAGGTGGTACTGTAAAGTAACAAGGACAACGGTGGCGGCGGCGGCGGCAAGGCGCGCGCCTAAAATGGTGAATAATGCAAAGGCTTACGAAACAGATCATATTTTTTCCGAGAAAATGTGGAATCGCGAAGTGGCAAAACAGAATTTAATATTCGTAAAAGGGTTGACGTCAGGATTGGGCCAGGCAGCGCGGCGGTTGACGCCGGCACTAGGAGTTTTTTTGGCTAGTTTCCAAAATCAATATCTTCGGATACACTGGCCGACGCGCGTTGTGCACTAATCTACCCGAAAGAGCAGCGTGCAGCGAATAACTATCTATCTACGTAGCGTATTTACTCTGAACGCAGTCCCGCCGGTTCTGTTTGTTCCCCAAAATAGGACACGTATGAATCCAATTCCTAATTTCACAATTTGTCGAGTCGGGTGGTTTACCCGCTTCTGATTCTGATTAGTAGCATTTTGGTTTACGTTTTGACTCGTATTTCCCTCGACCTAATAAACTCAGTATCCGTTACCCCAAACGAGATAAAATTGCTTTCTCTGCAGCCTTATGTAATTAAATCCCCGAGCGCAAATAAACAACGTCTTTCATTTACTAAAATTATATCTTCATTAGCCAAGTATACATACTTTCAGTTCAACTCGGAAGTCAAAGGATTTAGTAGGTTTATACCTAAATTGTTTTCATTAATACAAGCATTAAAAAATTAATATTAATGTCTGCAAAAACATTATTATTTTAAATAGTATAACTAACCAATATAAATATATTACCTACTACATTTTACAAATATACCCGCGTCATGACGCTATAAACCCATCATCTAACATGTACGTACACACATTGTCAAATAGGATTTCATACGCGAGAGTTTTTACGACAAATATCATTATCGCACTGCCAAAATATCATGTCGAAATGAGAATGCTCCAGGACACGTGAATGAATAATACATGAAATATAAATCTCCTCACCGGCGCTTCTTTTTTCTCAGTCAGATTTCCTGTAAGCAAATATTCACTTGCCAGAAAATATACCAGGAGGAAACAAATTAGGGAAAATATTTAAGTTCCAGATGTCTTTAGGTGTGCATTGATATGCAATTAAAAAGTTTTGCGATGTCTAAGTGGAATAATCGCTTTGAATCAAATTAACAGAGTATGGAAGTGGCATGACGAGGCGGCGGCGGCGGAGGGCGCAGTCGGGTGCGAGGCGATGCGCCGTGCTCGAGAGCTCGCTTCATTTAAAGGCACTTGTCTGTAATTGCAGCGCCCGTCTACGTCTACCTCGAGACCTGCCGCCCGCGCGGCGGCGGCCTGCGTTACCGAACAAAAAGAAGTTTTAATGCCCTTAGTCGGGCTTTCGCGAAACGCGAAACTAACTCGGTCGCTACTCGGCGCTAACGCCGACCTCGCCCTACTATTATTTTTTCCTCATTTGCGTAGGGAGAGAATTTGCAAGCAGAAAAAACTAATATTATATTTCAGCTGGCTGATGATTTATTTTCGCAAGCTAACAGAAATCACATTAGTTACATAGTTATTAAAAGCTGCTAACTTTTATTTTTATTCACAAGGCATTTTTATGCGATGAAGTCTTAGTTCATTGAACCTTCTGATAAAATATGTCCGTGATATAAAATATTATTTTTAAATATAAAATATTTATTTTTTTATATTTAAAAATGTAAACAGATCTTCACTTCGTTTACTGGGCTCTCCTTTTCTTGATGAATCTATACCTCCTTTTTTCGAAGAGAAAATTCAAAATTTTTTGCAATGTTCAGACCGCTTATCGAAAATTAACACACACATGGCTTTTACAATTATTCGTTTTTGTCTTTTTGTTCCTAAATTTACTTATTATACTCGCTGTTGTCAACTCTGGAAGCATACAGATCTATTACACAGAATTGACAGCATCATAAAAAATACTTTGGCTTCGATTTTAAACATAAATTTAGATGAACGAGAGTGGTTACAGGCCTCACTTCCTGTGCGATCAGGTGGTTTAGGCATCAGGTCGGTTTCTGGAATCGCTTTGCCCGCGTTTCTGTCCTCAGTACATAGTACTCAAAATTTAATTGCAAAAATTATTTCCAAATCTTTTTCAAATTATTTCATACCACATTTTAACGAGGCCCAAGACACGTGGGTTTTGGCTTGTCCAAACTCTGAGCTCCCAAAAACTCTTTCTTCTCAGAGGCTGTGGGACGGACCGATCTGCGAGCAAGTACGGAATCAACTTTTACAAACGTGCAACGGCTCCGCAGATCGTGCCGTCCGTGATCGTGGAATCGGGTTTGTGGCTACAGACGCTTCCATCGCCGAACACAGGAACCTTGTTAGATTCATCAACATTTAGAGTTGCAACCTCACTCCGCTTGGGTGCACAATGTTGTGCTCCTCACCGCTGCCAGTGTGGCGCTAGCGTCGATCGGCTTGGTCACCACGGTCTATGCTGTACGCGAAGTGCTGGTAGATTTTCCCGTCACTCCAGCATTAATGATGTCCTCCGTCGGGCTTTTACCACCGCCAATTGCGCGGCTATTTTGGAACCAAATGGCCTCATGCGCGATGATGGTAAAAGATCTGATGGGATGACTCTTGTTCCGTGGAAGTTGGGCAGGCCGTTGGTTTGGGATGCCACTTGCGTGGACACCCTTGCGCCGTCACATCTTCCCGGAACAAGTACTAGGGCTGGTTTCGCGGCGGAATCAGCGGAGACCCTCAAAAGGCGCAAATACAGTCAACTTGATAGAAACTACATATTTGAGCCTTTTGGGGTCGAAACTTTAGGACCGTGGGGACCAGGAGCACACCGTATTTTTAAAGATTTATCAAAGCGCCTGATCGACGCATCACGTGACAAAAATGCTGGTCTGTACTTGGCACAAAGATTAAGCATTGCCATTCAACGTGGCAATGCTGCCAGCATTTTAGGAACAATGCCCACTGGTAGCGGTTTGTTAGATTAGTGTAGTTTTAAGTGTTTTTGTAAGTTCTTTCGTTTGTTTGTTTTCTGATTAATTATCCTTACTTGAATTTTACAATAAATACTTATGTCCGTGATACATACATATATACATAAACTCACGCCTTTATTCCCAGAGTGGGGTAGGCAGAGCTACAGAATTTCCAACAACTATAAAAACTTTTTCATAATTCTGTAACCACATTTTGCACACTTAAGCGAAGATGTTTACCAGTGTATTAGTGACAGATTGCAAGCCCATCGCCTAACAGTACTACACGCCTTTATTACCTTAGTCGGCTTTTACGACATCCACGGAAAGATAACGAGTGGCACTATTCTAATCCGGCTACCACACGGGGATGTCCGTGATCTTTTTGTATTTTACTGTAGGTACTTTTGCAAGTTTCCGAACTCGACGTCTCGCGCCTATTTTGCGTGTGGTTGTTCGTGATGTTATTAGTTACTGTGTTTTTGAGAGTGTGTCGCGTAGGTAGTGCACCCGTTGGGTACGAGTATGTAAAAGATCTATATTCTATAGAACTAATCCTGTTTCTATTAACTCAGTAATCAGCGAGTTTGTGGCCTCATCTTCGCGTTAGTTAAATTCTGTAAACCCTCACTGGAAATTTAACCAACGGGATATATCTTTCCTTCATAACGTCAAAATAATATCGAGATTATCGAGGTAAACACAATCGTCGTGCGCCTGCGAATACTGTAAAAAGGCGATGATTACCTTAACTACATAAAACAAGTAATATGGCTTGAATCAGTGGGCCGAAGGCAAACGTTAAATAACCGCCAAAATCTAAGAAAATTTATACGATTGATGTTAAGCTACCGTACGGTTGCGTCGGTCGCTTGAGACAATTCCTTACATTTTTGAATCTGCAATCGTTAGCGTTAGCAGAATGCAACCTGACTAGCCCCCGTTCGTAATATGAACTATCGGAGCAGGTTTCGACTTTTGTTCTCCGCTGTTTGGGTGCTTGTTAAAAAGTTCAGTATCGTAATGTAATTTTGCGAAAAATCTTGGATAACGGTTGCAGTTTGGTCGGAAACGCAATAAATAGCTCGGGCGGCGGCGCTTGACCCACTTCCTGTTACATGCCGAAACGCCCGCGATTTAATCGCGCCCTGCCCCACTCCCTCCTTCCGCCTAGACCCCACACGCTTTGCTACTTTGCCGCATAATTATTAAATCCATTCCGAGTTCACCAAGAAAGGGGCACTCCGGATACTTTTTACCTTCCCGCCATCAATATCCGAAGACGTGCACCAAAGTACTTTTTGTGCTTAATTTTACCTTTTACGCAGGGTTTCGTGTTAAATAACATTAATATACTGGCCCGTAAAACGAAGTATAACACTTTTAATGAAAATTTAATTGAAAGTGTGGTACCTAGTTTTGCGGGCCAGTGTAGTTACGACATACTAACCACTATCCGTCAGTTTACCTGCGTATACAGTTACCTATACCTATATTATATGTAATGTAATAGCCTAGGACGGTAAAACAGAGAATGTCTCAGATCATTGACCGTCGAGCCGAAGGCAACGGCGATAAATATGGGATCTAAGGCATTCTTTAGTACCCGTGGTGTGTAGGTGTGTCCACAATTTTACATCGTCACCTGGCCAAGAAGAAGGATTATCTACCCACGTAGCGTACATTGTTATAGACTAGCTGTATATATCCCACACACAACATTGCTAAGCTGAGGTTATTTAAGCTGGTCTACCAAAACCATGGGAGCACAAGGATCTAATCCAATGTAGATAAATAGCTAAAAATACACGTCTGTCAAGGACCAAGTAAGAAAATTAATTAAAGAAAAAGTTGTTGAATGAAGAAACGGTTTAGTGGCTTAGAAAGTATGGATTTATTTGTAATGAGTTGATATTTTGGAATTATGTTGTAGGTATTTCAAGACATTGCTAAGTTATTGAGCATTACATATTATCAAATTTTGGAATCATAAATTATAGCTATTTTAGTCGAGCTAGGGAGTTGTACCGCGAGGTAGGTAACGTATTTGCCAGTATCATCAAAACCTTAACAACTTCTAAACTAATTAACATATAGAAGATGAGATATATTTTAGACCGGTAGAAGGTGCTTTGTTATCTAAATATATAAAAGGAGAAACTGACTGACTGACTGACATATCAACGCACAGCCTAAACGGCTAAACGTAGGCACTTGAAATTTGGAAGGGACGTAGCTTAGGTACCGTAGAGGTGCACTAAGAAAGGAATTCCCGAAATTCCCACGGGAACGAGAATTAGCGGGAAAATTATTAACTCAAAAAAATGTTTTGCCCAACGAAGAGGACACGGGAACAGCTAGTCTCTTAATATTTACGTTAAGTTCTGGGACAGCCTGTATATAAGGTTCCCATCATCACGGACTCACGAATGATTTACATGTAGTTTAAATATTTGATTTGCGGACATTATTTCAATACTATACCTAATGGTTGCACGTCGTTGAAAGATCGACTAAACATAAGAATAAATTATACCCGCCTCCTGCAATTTCATACCAATACGGCAATTAAAGTTTATAATAAAGTACCAAATTACGTACAGAAATTCATCAATTTCATAAATTACTAACATGGTGGCTTCTCTACAAATATTTTTAGTCTGTTCGTACATTTCTCAATCAACGACATAATTAACACCTTAACTTAATAACTAAATTCATAATCATCTTAGTTTAATCAGTTGTAAATATCATAGAGCTGTAAAGATTGTACTTCATTAATCATATAATAGTTTTTTGTTTCAATATTACATTCCTAAGATAGGTAGACCAGAAGCACATTCTGTTCTGTGCCACTTCTTTCTATTTATAACTAAAAACTTTATACTGAATTATGTTATTATGAGTAAAGATACCTGCTATTTTTTTATTATAACTGACTAACAATGAACTGCTACGAAATGTGTATGTACACTTAATATTCTACTCTTTCTGATTACACATGATTTTTTTAAATAAATTTATTTGCCAACCCTTGCCAAGTAACGAATTGAATCTCGCGACGATGGTCAGACGAATTAATAAAAAAAAAGATAAAAGATGTTTATTCAGTAAGTAGGCCGTACCTTGCGCGAGCGCTATTAAGCACATTTCAGCGCGTAGAATGCGGGCAACAGTTATTACGGGGGAATTATAGAAGGGCGTAAGTAATGAAAACGGCCGCGAAGTTCTCTGTTGTATAGAGGGACGGAGCTCTGACTCTACTGGAATAAAAATGTGCTTCTAAATCATAGTTAGTAAAAACACGTTTTGGAAATGTGCAATTATAAGATTAAAAATGTATTGGCAAACCTGAGGACTAACATGTAAGACCTCAATGCTATTCATTTTATCGGCTGACTTTACTAAAAGACAAGATTGCGAATATTACTGCTTGATAGCAATCCAGAGGGACCTTGCAGGTCAAGGTACAAGGTGCACTCGTAGGCGGTGGTACGGATCATAGACACATTTAAGTAACGTAGTGAACTAAATCAATACATATCAAGTGTGGCTTGAGCTTAATTGAGCAGTATTTATCATCATATATAAATAAAAACACGCGTTAATCTCAGAATCAAGAATTTACACAAGAAAGAAAATTTACACCCTAAAGAAGTACGCACAGCTAAATAGAGCCGGGCTATTCCCACCTGTTACCACCAATTTGTTACTACTGGTAACAGCTGGGATTTTTTTCCCACCTGTTACCACTAAAGTACTCGGTGGTAACAAGTGGGAATATTTTTCCCATTTGTTACCACTACAATATTTGGTGGTAACTACTGGGAAAAAAACCCAGTTGTTACCACTAAACTAATTGGTGGTAACAACTGGGATTTTGTTTCCTACTAGTTACCAGTGGTAACAGGTGGAGAAAAAGACCCAGCTGTTACCATTGGTAACAAATTGGTGGTAACAGGTGGGAATAACCCAATAGAGCCTAATGAAATTTGTTGGGTAACTCAACTCCTAGCAACAAAAGCATAGTCAGTCTCGGGACATAAATTGCTTTCTAAAACATATATCTTTTTCATGCACCTAAAAGCAGAAAGAGTGCGTTCGGTCGAGTTGCCACTGCGCGGGCGAGCGACTCGGCCGCATCTGATAGCATAGCGGAGCGGAAATTGCGCGGCGCGTCGCGTGCGCCGCCCGCGTGTACGTGACGTGCACTCCATTCGCTATTTTATTTCACTCCGCTTCTCGCTGCATCGCCCGAATCTTTCACACCGCAATTTACTCCTTCCCTTTTGAATTTACTACGCTATTTCATTGCAGACTAACAGTTTACCGTTTGCGTACGAAAACGTTTTACGCAAAGAAAGGCTACGCTTCTCGAGTTTAATATACCCTCAACGGTTTTTTCATATACATTTATAACAATCAACATTCACTACGGGACATTAAGGTAACGATTTGCATTATTCTTTGGTGCTGATTTAGCGTCATATGATATAGCATATTTTTCTTGAAATGGGTCCCAAATTAACGCTCGTGACCGTATGTAGAAGATGTGCACATATTTTAATCTGTTCTATTAAAATATGTGCACATCTTCTACATACGGTCACGAGCGTTAATTTCGGACCCATTTCAAGAAAAATATGCTTGAAGTCGTCAATGTCATTAGAGATGTCAAGTCATTTGTAACTTTCAAGAAA
This sequence comes from Acleris laterana, assembly GCA_963966035.1. Lineage (NCBI taxonomy): Eukaryota > Metazoa > Arthropoda > Insecta > Lepidoptera > Tortricidae > Acleris > Acleris laterana. Next base: position 13,334,993 of record OZ014439.1, on the reverse strand, counting down.
CTCAGCCTTATTATAGTAGAATGTCAGATTGAATTTGGACCTAAGGTGGGTACCAAATTTAATCTCGTGACTGTACGAGTACATACCTACCACCTACTTACTACATTTTTATCTCAACTTCGCCTTGATATGTGTGTGTGTGAGTATATACGATGAAGCATGTACGTATGTTTCTACTGTGTTGTAACATAACAAAGCAAACGCGTGTGCGCTCGGAAATATTTTTGTGAAAGTTTCATGAATATATTAGCCATAAATGTGACTAAAGGAATCTATTCCCTGTTGCGAACCGCCTCCGCGCCTCCCGAGCCCGGCGCATGAATAGCTTAGCTATACCAACTGCGTCTATTATGATCAAATAAGAACAAAAAATGAGACTCACCACGCGTCTGCTGTGACACCGCGATAAAACCTGCACAGTCAGTCGTTCGCCGATGCATCGGTTGATGACTCGCGAGTGAAGCGTCGAAGCGTCGCGTTTCGCTAGCTAATATCGTGACCGCCTCAGATACATTTACATACATACCATTATTTCGGAGTGTCTTCCTCGTATTACTGGTGTCCTCAATAAAACGGAATCCCGCTGAACCGACAGGTTTAATCTCAATTATTTTATCCGTCACAAATTCCTTTTGATTAGATTTTATTCGAAGTCCATCCCGATCCCAAAGTGCTGCCGGTTCAAATCGAATCTATCTCGGATTAAAAGCGATAGTATACTGCAGTAACCACGTTCTACGTTTGGGAGCCAAAACGAAACTGAACCCATTTTTAATATCAGAGTTTAACGTAGGTAACATGTACCTAATTAAGTAGTAATTGCATAATATTTCGCTGTTTTCAAACAAATAATACGAATGCTAATTTGTTATATCCCCTTGTTTTGATTAAAGCTAAATGTGTTGTTACACGGTCGACTGTCCCTCACTTATCCCGTCCGCTCGGCGCTGAGCTGAGGCTCTAGCGCTCGTAAAATACAAGTTATACCATTATATTTTTACGACACCAACAAATGTCAAGTTTTCGAAGAGAGACACCCGCCGACCGCTCTCCGCCGGCGCCGCATTATTTGTTATCTCGGAGCGTGCGGTTAGCGCTCTTCGTGATTTTTCATGAACGGTGCTAGTTGTTTAGAGAGAGGGCGGCTGGGGAAACGAACAACCCGCTTGGGATTTTAGAATAGTCTTGCTTGGGTTACGTCTCTCGGCTCCAATCGATAACCCAGATGCGTGTGTCGGAAGATCGTATCTACTCATGCATACCATATCAACAAATACCAACACAATACATTTATTAGGAGTGTTTTGTAATAATTTTGAAAAAGCTTATTTCTACTTGCATTGGAACCGTAATGGGAAACCAGATACACATCAAATTTATAACCCCTTACTCGGCGATTTACCTCCTAAGCTTAAAGCTTAGGGGCTAGATTTACTTTATGCCTGTAAATTAGTGTCTACCATATAACTTCAAGACTGACTCATACGAAAACCCCTTACAAGTGATAATTATGGCTCTAATTATTTCTTCTGTAATTCAATGGTTTGTTTTCTGCAACATAGCCAAGATGACATCGACATCAATCAAAGATTTCCGATTGCACATGTTTGATATGTAGTCTCATTTTGTATTAAGTCATCTATACAAAATTGGTGAAGAAAGGCCTTTTCTTTCGTAGGTCGTGTCAAAACTGGAACTTTAGCAAGCAGATAGTGACAAAAAATTCATGCAAATTGAGAAACATTTGTTGTTTTCTTTGTAATTCCCTCAAATACCTATTGTTTGATTGCGATCCCGGCAGCACCATTTAGATGGCAAGTGTGCAATCTGTAGTATCGGGTGCATATTTAGCTGCAAAGGAAGGGATCGATTAGTTGGTAGATGGGGGCTCGGTCGCGTGCACAAGGGCCATAGCGGGCCGGGCAGGGCGCGCGGCGGATCGGCGCGGCTCTGCCTTCCGGCGAAACGCGAGGAATGTTGCCGATAGATTAACTTCTGATCTCTTTTCCGATATTATAGCGGAGCGCTTATGTAAGGAATTCTAAGCGCTTCAATCTGGTTTAAGGCCAACAACGGCATTCCGGGAATATGTTTAGGATAATCTGACGTATTTACCTGCACCTTTCGACCGTTTTAGTTAAGTACGTTAATTATTCCTTTTTCGGCATTATTACTTTTATACATTGACTAGAGGACGCCCGCGATGTCGTACGCGTAAAATTAGTTTCCCGCTATTCCATCTATTTTAACCCCTTGGAGGATGAATTTACAAAAATCGCTTGTTAGTGCACCCCTAGACGTCATAAGGCACCTACGCGCTAAACTTGGAATCTCTAGACCCAGCGGTTTGGGCGACCGTGCGTTGATATGTCAGTCAGTTTCTTATTTTATATATTTATATATCTTTGCAAACGCGTAAATTAGAAATGTTTAAAATTCAAATGCAATTCAGTTTACCAAATGTAAGATGCTGGCACCGAATAGGCTATTCTAAGGAGACCGGTAGTATTTTTTCGCTTTTTAATGTGTGTTATATTATTATCAGTTCCTCATGGATTTTATCATCACCCCATCAATTATTATATGGGTGCATTCCTGAAATATGGTTTTCCCGATAAAAACATGTACATTGGTTTACAAGTCAAAAGTTACATGTTAACATACATAAAAATGTATGTATGACGGCGCCGTTATCATGACGTGTTTAAGTGAGGATATTTTAAGTAGCAATTTTGTGAAAACAGCACCTGCAATGGTTCGAGCGCATCGCGCCACCCTGCACTCGCTGAACTTGTTAACAGCACGTGCAACGATTCATGTAGTCGGGTGATGATTCGGTGTTTTAACCGTCGTCATTTTTGTTTTCGCATATCATTCAAGATAAATTGATAACTCTTTTGTTCTTTTAAATGAAATGGATACTACCCCGTCCGCTGATTTTGACAACATCAAAAGTGGCTGGTAGGTAGTAGTTATCATTATTTTTGACAATATATTGAAGACAACAATGACGGGGGTTGGAACGCCGCTCTATAGTCTAACTCCTACGAAGTTATTCTGCTGTGTATATAAAAGTCCAGTCTCTTTACGGAAGGGGCATTCGAGACTTAGGTACAAACCAATGCAAAAGCTGTGTGGCTCTTTAAATATCCTCATGACTATAGATTATCTATTAACTAATGAATTGTCAGCACTGAGTGTACTTTTGAAAGATACAATAAAGTTATAGTCATTTATATTGCCGCTTTTCTCAACGATGTCGAATCCCATTGCTACATGTATGTATCTACCTACTTTGTAAGCTACAAGCGTGTGAGGGAATATAAGTACAATAGTGCGCATAATGTACATAATCGATAAAGCCAATATTACAGCGGTAGCACACCTTCTGGGAGTCTGGTGTCGCTGGCTCCTCGCGCCGGCTCGAGTACGTTCAACGTTCAGGTGGGACGAGACGAGGGCGTTCTGCGGCTTGTTTACATACAAGTGAATTCCATTAGATCAGCCTGTGTGCCGTCGCCGCAGCCTCGAGCCCCATCCGCGCTTTATTCATATCCCATTAGCAGATCGATTCGCCTAAAATACCTATCTCCTCGTTCAAACACACCGGTTTACATGTTGCGCCGCAATATAAAAGCCGATGGAATGCAATCCCACTGCGGTTATAGCTCATCGTAAAGTTTCAGTTGCTTTTTTATTTGTATACGATTTTATTTATTTAGAGCACCTTACCATCAAAAGCATAAATGCGAACGGTTTCAAACGAAGATGTTGCGACCGGATGCTAACTCAAACAAACTTTCCCGCAGCGCAACAAGTTATAATTATTTGCAAAAAAAAAAACAACATTCTGCGCTTTCTTTGTCTGACGTTACTTGAAAACTTGAAAGAAGCAAAACTCCAGCGTAATATTTCCTCCCAAGCAAAAATCATTGGAATAAAAGTAGTTAAGTACTTTTATTTTTTGCTCTACGAATGTTATGTATCATATACTAGCATCAAATTCAGTTCAGTATGAAATTCGTTTTTGGCGACCCCTCATTTTATGCCGTTAGAGAAGAATAAAAGAGCGAACAGAAACAGAACAGAAGATGGTTGACCATTATAAGGTTAATGTTGAATTTCACCAACAACCTAACAGTCAATTAACATTATGATTAACATCGTTTGGTGAAATTATTACGAAACCGATAATGTGGACGTATGTTAATGTATAATGCTATGTTTGACAAAACCGGTTTCGATCGGTACCATATTTTACCATTGTTTATTCCATTTTGCTATTTTTACATAGGTAAGTTTTAGTATTGGTTGGTTTAGGTATTTCAGTTCACTGCACCAAATGCTATCAAAATTCAATGAACATTACTCTAACGTAATGTTCTGGTAAAGTATTTAATGAATGTGGTGCTATTAGCGGAGCGGGCCGGCCTGTGTAACTTGATAATTATGGTAACTCGACATGACAATTCATTTAATGTCGCTGAAATGTGCTTTGCCATTTAAAAGTGTGTTCAACTGTAGCAGTGGAACAATAATTAAATTTTCTCCCGGCTCCGAGTGCAGAGTATGTCGTTTCATCAACCTCGCGCTAACTCGCGGGGCTGCCTCCACCTGAAATATTTCATTCAGACCTGCCATTGTGCCGCCTGTAATCTAACGGAAATTAAAACTCCGCACTGCTTTGAACTATGTTATAGTGGTTTCAAATATAGCATGTATTCCAACCAAACATAATGTGTTCACTGAATGATCCAAAGGCTTCATATTTACAAATAAAATATATATATTTATGGGGTCTACCATACTTGCTATAGAATCTAATGACAAGCTATAAATTCATATGCTATAAATTCATATGCTATAAAATATAATCTTACTTACAATGCTGATGATTATTAGAGTAAATGAACGTTATAGAATTTGAAAGTATAGTAAATTAGTTTAGAACATATAAATCGTATGGTAAATATGTGAAGACTACAATAATTAACTATTATCGCCAATGAATTTACAGGAAGTGTAATTATAGCCATTGATTTTTAGAGCAAAAAAAAGGATACCATATTTATGACTACTTCTTTAGTATAAGTAGGTACTTCGCGTAAGGATGTAAGGGAAGGTATATCGTCTGACAAAGCTGTTTCTAGAAATTATTCTAAACTGAAACATAGTGAAACTACATACATACATACATACATACATTAAATCACGACTGTTTGCTACGATCTTGACACATGAAACTAAACTAAAAAAAACTAATAACTAATAACTAATGAAACTATCCCAGGCAATTTATCATCATGCACGAATATCTTGAATTTATAAGAACCTAGGAAGTATAGCTAATTGAGATTTATTATGTATATAAACAGTTTTTTTGCCTAAGCCACTTTTTTACAATCATCATCAGCGTATCAAGACTACTAACGAATCGTAATAATACGGGTGTATGTTGAGTACAGCAGAGATTCTGTTTCCACATCCCGACTCCATCGTCAGATCAGCTCCTAGATAACATAGTATTGCATTGCCCTTGAGATTACTAATGTGATCCAAATGATTCCCATTACGATAACGTAAAAGAGGTTCAAAATTAACTTGCAAGATTTGAAACGGAATGACACGCATACGCTCGGGACAATTTAAAGAAAAGCTTGTAAAATAGCACCATCACGATGTATTTTATTAACCCTATATGATAACTCTTACAGCAGATAATATCAATTGGCTAGGAAGTTCTATATGTTCAAAACACAATGCTCAGCTTACGTTTCCAGGAAAAACACACTATGATTCCGCTGAGTAGAATGGCCAGAAAGTCATTTTAGTTTTCGGTAGACCGTCTTTCATAAGCTGTAAGTATAATCTACATTTATATACAGATTATACACGCAAAGTATACTGAAGCCTGAGTCATTTTTTGATTGGAAATATTAATTCAAGGTTATGGGTCATTCAGTAATCACGATAATAAATAGTGAAATACTATAATAAATAGTTAATGAAATACTTAGAGCGCTGAAAAAATCCGAACAATCCAAAAAACAGTGTAAGGAGTGGTCCGGAAAAAAAGTAGTAGCACATAATATGGAATTTATTTTTATTTTGTGCTAATTTCTAAGCAGTGCATTTTTAATAGTAATCTGTAGATACTATTAAATAAAATAAACAATAAGAATGGTAAAAATTAAAGAGGGATTTCAAGTTTTCGCCTTTTACATTAAATCGCACCTAAAACTTTTTGAACAGTGTCTTTTGAGAGAATTTATGAGGTGTTTATCATAAACATAGTTTTTTTTTTAAGTTTGATGGGCTAGTTAATACCTTATTGAATTGTCTTTTGATCGTTATTTAATATTTTTGATTTGACTTTAGTTTGAGGTAGTTACATGGATTTTCAAAAATTGTGTATTTGCCATTTTTACGGAAATTTGTCTCCCATAGAAAAAGCCCTGTCAGAGGTTAGATTGGAGAAACTTCCTTACTACCCAACGTGAAATCCAGTTTATTGGTATAACTTATTCGTATAACAATATTCTTAAAAGCATAAAACAAGTTCTGAAAATGGAAATTCAATTGTGGTATTGTAGAAAACGGCAAGCGAAGATTGTCAAATTGTGTTGTGCAAAAAGTTATAAAGTACATTGCAATAAATATTGAGAAAACTTTTGAATCTCATATATTTCAAAATGATTGTATTTTTATTTAATAGTATGATATCTACAGATTACTATTACAAATGCACTGCTTAGAAATTAGCACAAAATAAAAATAAATTCCATATTATGTGCTGCTACTTTTTTTCCGGACCACTCCTTAGTATGAATTTATAATAAATCAGAATAAGAATAGCGTGACTTTTGCGAAAGAAAACGATCGGAACTTTGCTAATGTTTTCGAGGATGAAAGGGACACGTACATACACGAACTATATTGTGTTACTTTCCTTAATCAAGATCCGAATGTTGAAATGGGTGAAAAAAATCTCGTGAACAGGGAGAATACTTTTATATTCATTTAGTTGAGAACCAGAATTAGTAGAAAAAATTAAACCCTTCTTGGGTCGGGTAAAAAACAAGACTTAATTTATTCTAGAAATTGCTAGTAAAAATTGCTTACGGGAAAGAAAAAATAAACTATAACAACTAAACTGCAGACATTCAAGTTGTAATGATCGGTAACCGGACTGTTGGTGTTGAATACTCTATAAAAGGTGAAATATCTCAAATAAAAATGCAAAAATAACCATAGGTACCAATATGACCGCCGAAAAGTCTCTATAACTATAACTAAGGCTTAACGAATATAAATAAAAGTAAACTACAGTTAATCAGAGTTTATTTGTTGCGAATCATATTTAACTGAATTACAATTAGCAATGTACAACAACTAGAGTAAAAAGTAATAAGTACAAGAAAAACCTTTATAATTGAGCAGCATGGAGCATAAGTCTTTCTTTTAATATCAGGGTGTTATTGTCTTGAAGACGGCGGCAGCGCTGGAGCCGACAGAGACGTATGTTTCGTGCCTGGGAATGATATATTGAACCCGAATGCATTCCTCGGGCCTGTCTGCGCTGTCAAAAGTTTTCATTCAAATCATTATTTCACTTTGTGCCGCTATGAGCATGAATATTAAGGCACAATCGTCAATTCTTAGCCAATATTTAAGTTATCAAAGTACAAGGTTGGTGGCGAGGTGCGAATAGCAATGATTGGCGAGGTTTCTTCGCCGCCTTATTTCCATGTTATTACTGGCGGAGTGATATTAAACCGGGTGCTGCCGCCCGCGTCTCCGCCCTGTCTTCGCGTCTGTGAATTAGGTTAATAGCCTGCCAGGTGATTTCCTTCTAAACCGTATTTCGAGTAACGCGCGACCACCTTAGCACGCCAGTGACGCTGAAGCAACTTTAAATAAATAATCATTATTCACTGGCCAAGATAATGCAAAATGGTTTCACATACAAACTATTTAAACTAGTTCGCATTATTTATGTATTTAGCCAAAAATGTTAATATAAATACCTGAATGATTACCATTTCCATGTAAAGAGTTATTTACCTTGAGCTCCTGCCAGCTCGCAATCCCGTAAAGCTCGGAGATTAGTTTCTGAATTCATACTTTAGTATTCATTTGAATATTATCTCGTGTAAAAAATGTCGCAGTGTTTTATACTTAGTTTATGTGATGGGAGGGCTCCCTCGGGTGCTTTTGATTTATGGCTGGAAGTCGCGGCGCCGCCGGCTGCAGCCACTGCCTCTAGCGTTTTTGCGACCTCTGCCTCTGCCGCGGCGGGTCCCGCCGGGGCTTACTTGAACACACTTTACATTATAAATACACGCCCATGTGTTTCTAGCATAATACGAGGGCTGCCTTTTAAGCTCTGTCGTTTGCAATCCTCCCGTGATTGCATAAAAAAGAACTAGTGTCATCTTAAAATATTTGAATTTGGAATTCGAAAACAAAAGAATGACTCGAAATCGGCCCAACCGTTTTAGTACAGCGTTCGTTCAAAGTTGACAAGTCAGTTGTGAAAATGGAAATTTCGAAGGAAAATTTACGTGCGATGATTTTTTACAACTTCAAAAGGGGCTTAACGCGACTTCAGTGCTTCGAAGAGTTGACTACGGTTTTCAATGATAAAGCACCATGCCTCCGGACTGTGGAACGCTGGTATTTAGAATTTCAACGTGGTTGCTCTAGTCTTGGTGATAGACATCGTCAAGGTCGACCAAAAACAGCCGTAACCCAGGAGAACATTGATGCTGTACGGCAACTGATCGTCGAAGATCGCCATGCGACATACCGTGAGATAGAAGCTTCCTTAAGTATTTCAGGGACCAGTGTTCACAGTATTTTGCACGATCACTTAGGCGTAAAAAAGTTGATCTCACGCTGGATACCACATTTACTCAGTGAAGACCAAAAAACGGCTCGCGTTCGATGGTGTCGCAAAACTCTGCGACAATTCAACCGAGGAAACTCGAAACATGTTTACGACATTATCAGTGGTGACGAATCTTGGATATATGCCTACGATCCCGATTCTAAACAGCAGTCAACTGTTTGGGTGTTCCAAGATGAGCCAAAACCGACCAAAGTAATACGCTCACGGAGCACTTCGAAAAAAATGGTCGCCACGTTTGTGGCGATAAGTGGCCACGTTGCCACCATCGTGCTCGAGGATCGTAAAACGGTTAATGCAGACTGGTATACCACTGTCTGTTTACCAGAAGTCATCGGCGAGTTTCGAAAAAATAACCCAAGACGTCGTATAAGACTGCACCACGATAATGCGGGCTCGCACACCACCCGGCAAACAATTGCGTTTTTAAAAGAGCAAAACGTCGAAATTCTGGAACACCTGCCGTACAGTCCAGACTTAAGCCCTAACGATTTTTTTACTGTTCCAAAAATCAAGCAACGACTTCGTGGTCAACGGTACCAGACGACTGAAGAAGCCGTTGAGGCATACAAAACGGCCATTTTGGAGACCCCGACTTCGGACTGGAATAAGTGTTTCGAAAACTGGTTCGATCGAATGAAAAAGTGTATTACATATCACGGTGATTACTTTGAAAAACAATAAATACCATTTAACACTTAAATTGTCTTTAGTTTTTCCAAACGACACAACTTAAAAGGCAGCCCTCGTATACCTAACCAAGTTGTAAACATATTAATAATAAATGAAAAGCTGCGAATGTTTCTTCGCAAAAATATTGTTTTTAGTTAGATAGTTATCATATCACAAGTATGATGTTCTTCATTATACTTACTTGCTGAAATAAAATTAATCAATAGCTAATTATAAACATTTTAAAAATTCGATTGCTTAATGTTTGGTATTCGTAAAGTATATATCGAAGTTGGTAGCAGGAATTTCGTAATATACTTGGGTAGTGATTCTCTGAACAACGACGGTCGGACGGACGGACGAGTGAATGTCCAAGCGGCGAGTTTAAGTAGTCCCGTCAGTGCGAACAAAATATATTTTCGCGCATGCATTTTCAATTTAGCAGCATGGTTTCTGCCGATAAATCGAACGCATAAGGCAGTTTAATTGAAAATGCACGCGCTAAATGCACCGCTGCGATTTCGCTCGTTCGTCCGCCCGTTCGTTGTTTTTGAGAGAATAACACCCCTGCTTATGTTACCTACAGGTACAAAGTAGACCGAGGTGACGAGTCATTATAATTATGTATCATACATTACCTTTTTAGTAGGTTTTTTAAGCTGGTTGATGATGCATTAAATAAAGTAATGAGAAAAAGGTTTCCACATTTCACACTCTAAAATATACCGTTCCATTCTAATATGTTAAACATTTTTTTAGAAGTAATGTCTGACGTTACAGAGTCAAACTTCAACATGACATGCCTTGCTTTAATTACAACCTCCGGTCTTAGCAAGAAGTCGGCATTAAATTCGAAAAGTTTTAAAATAGGGAAGGTGCCGTCTTTAACGAACTTCCCGACAACGCGTCACCGTCTCCGATAAGAAACTACGTAGATCTAAGGCATCCCCCGTAAACTTCTTCGGAGTTGTTTAATGTTTTCTGTAATACTTCCGACATTTAATGTGAATCCTTTCATTAGCTTGAATCCGGCGCGATGTAAAGCTGCGCCAAACTCTTCAGGACTCCTAGTCGTCAGATGGCTTAGTAAGTAGCGGGTGGTAGTCAAACAGGCAGCCCGTTAGCGGTTCCTCCAGTAATCTTGTTATAATATCAAAGTGCGCCGCGCGTTACGATCCTTCCCTCGCGTGCGAGCTCCAGAAAGCTTCACTGCCTTCAATCGATACTACTATATCAGGCACAAGCAACTTTAAGCTTATACCTCCGAAGGCTCGTTTTCCCAAAAGGAAAGTTGACTTTTGCTAAAAAAATATCAGCTAAAGCCATCAAAACGTTAGCGCAAAAGTCGGCACCGCAACGACCTGGGAGACACAATAGTTAAGGAAATACATGTCTCGGTAAAAATGTCTTTCTTGTTTCTTCTTTTTCTTTGTACGTTCTCGATTATCATTACAAAAATATCTTCTTCAAGAAGATTGAAAATGAAATGGATATTATACGGAATTAAGACGTGTATTTATAAATGAGTGCAATGCCAGTTTAAATGATAATTGTTATCAGAAAGGAATTAATTTGTAAATATTTTTATTTATTGGAGAGTTTTTAAGAACCAAACATCCTGTGACCCGAAAAATAAAACATCCGGTGATCATGCGTGTTTCGTGCTTAATCGTGTAAAAATATAATTGAATCGAAGTAGGGTTGTTCTTCAAGATTTCCTACAAGAATTACCATGTTCAAATTACCTGCATAATTGTGGTAATAGAAGAATGATGAAGTACAACAAATAATGAACTTGTACTAACAAACAAAAACGACGAAACGAAAATAATATCTGGGGGTTCTATATTCTAGGCGGCGGTAATAAACATATCATCTTTGACATGAATGTTTGGAATTTTGAATGTTCGGAAATCTTATATTTTCAGAAAATTGCAGTCATGGTCGTATTGTATTCAAAAAAATAAAACTCTTTTATTGATACAGATTTCTCAAAATATAGTTCACATACAAATAACAATATTGTGTATATAAATTACCATAACTATATGAAGAAGATTAAATATTTTCTCAATCACATTTCACAAACATTACATAAGGAAATTAGAAATTAATTTATCAAAACAGATATAAAAACAACATCCATTCACATAATAATAATAGTTACAACTTGAGCCTTAACATTATATTGTATTGTATTGTTTTACCTACTCTGCTTAATGAATTTTTCAATCAAAGGTTTTTTTTACCGGCGTCTAAATGCTTTGTTGCATGGTTCGCCTTTGGGCTCTTACGATGTTTTTTTTTTGGGTTTCCTAGCCAAAGGTACATATTTCGACAGTTCTTTTAAAAACATTTTAAGATTTCTAAGCAATTGTTTTAATTAAGTGAATATTTTCGGAAATAACCGCTCCGAAAGTTGCATAAATTGTGTTCCCCCTCTTACCGTTTTGAGTTATTGCCGAAAATTGCGCTTCTCAACAAAAGTCCAAGAAGATACGCTCTTTTGCTAGCGCACCGTTCACATTATTTTAGTAAGTGTTTTAATTGTGTTTTAACCATTACTTGTGTGTTGTAGTAACGGCCGCGGCGTCGCAACCCTATACCGAGCATGCTACTTCCCAGTTTTTTTATATTTATGACCATTACTTTCAGAAAAAGGAGTGAGGGATGCTTATTTGAGTATTTAATTCTGAGAACTCGTCAAGGCTAGGCATCAAACAGTCGCAGTGTTTTAAGTGTTTACAATATTAATTAATAATAAGACCTGGAGTGATTATACTTAGCTTAAATGATAAAAAAATTGGTAAATTAACACATCAAGAATTTAGCAAGTTAGTAAAATGATATCAAAGATGAATATGATAATCGATACAAATAGTACAAAATACCAACTTAATAAACATTTCTTCGAGAAGTGATTCCCAACCGTTTTTTAAATGATACTCTGTTTTTGGAACAAAAGTATCGACACAAGACAAATTATTATTACAATAGTTGAGACAGCGATTAAAATATGACTTTGAATAATAATTACTGGAAGAACAGGAAATAATAAAAATTACCCCCTTATACATAAACGTACATACTTTTAATTAAGTTAAATGTATGTTTTGTCTAAACGCATGTACATAAACCTAGTTTAGTTACAATATGCTTTGTCCCTTTCTGTTAAATTCAAATGTCTCAATGAAAAATAGGGAGGGTTTTAATTACAGATATATCCTCGACCCATTCTGTAGTCAAGAGATTAAATGAATCCATATATTCATATTCATAGGTTGTTCCATATATCCTTCCAAGAGGTCATGGAAAAAATGTTTCAAGTCAAAAATTACAGCAAATTTTGTGATCTACAATATTGCCGAATTACAGTTTGCGCTACAATGCACTAAAACATAAATATAGAAGGAAAACTAGAAAACAGGAGCAATTCTTAACCCTAGCTCCCCATAGACGATTTCATATCTTCGTCGTGGAAAAAATCTTTGAACTTTTTTTGATCTGTAGATAGTAAATTTAGTACACTACAATATTGCCACACCATGATAAGGACTAGAATTTTACCGGAAAAAAGTGACAGTTTATGCAAGATGGCGGAGAAAGACATTATAGCTGGAGGGACGAAACATTTGGGTTACCATGACTATATTTTTTTTACAAAATATTAAAAAACCATATCAATCGAACCTTTTTTAACTTACCGTACGACGAATTTTTATGTATGCGCTGGATCTTTTCCGGTATAGCATAATATAAAAATACTATTACTTTTAGACTCTTTGATTTCGGTCGGCACTGAGCTGTAGATAAAAGCTGTTTGTTTAATACATATAAATAATCCAGCATTTCATCGATTTGTTTCTTTAGTAATGAGGGTGCATATACTACAGATGTTTCGTGAGAGATGCTTGGACTTTTTGGCTGAGTAACTTTAACTGATCAGTAGTCACAGTCACAGTTCTTAGCGCCATAAGATAACTCTAAAATAACGAAGTTTTGGTCTAGCGCAACCGCTTAGCGAGCAGGTTTTCCTTGCTGAGCCTTTGTTTATGGCTCAGTACCAATTATTGAATAACTATTATATTATATGTATATGCCCCGGCATGATGGTGACCGCGTCTTTCAGAGCTGAGAACCTAAGAACCATCCCGATAAATCTAGGTTTATTTAAAAAAAAACGAAACCAAATCGGTCCATCCGTTACTCCATTGTTTTTTTATCGGGGGTTAAAAACCGAACCCTTATAAAATGACTTTATGGTTCGTCCGTCCGTTGGTCTAATAGCTAGTTATTTAACTAAAATTTAGCATAAATACGAGTGACGATGGTTCAAAAAAATATGTATTACGAACAGAAAAAAATGGTTTTAGCATATCATTCATCATTATAAATCATCATCATATCATTCATTCGTTCATTTGGGATCTTATTAGATAAGTAACGTGATTCACGAAAGGAAAACCTATCCTCCCACCCCTATTTTAATAATAGATTAATATTACCACGTATCTCTCCGGTCCTGTGGTTTACCAAAACAAATCAACGACCCCGATTAGTAGATGCCAATAACATTGCTATTACATAATTAACCCATAGGTATATGCCCAGAACTATTTTTGGTCTTAAAGGGTACTAATGAAGACTGTACAGTCGAAGTCATAAATATGTTTACACTTTAGTACCCTGTCAATTTAATCGGTGTGACAATTTCATACGTCAGTTTAAACATGACGTTAAATAGACAAGGTACTAAAGTGTAAACATATTTTTGACTTCGACTGTACGAGTAATTGAAGATATATTTTTTTAATGGGTCGGAAACGATCCACTGAGCACATATGGGTTAAGGTTATTCTTGCTATACCGAACAACTGAACCCATATTATATCAAACTGACCCCCCTTATTCGCTCCCATATTTTTTTATTGTCTCTATGCATTAACGCTAGCTAAACTCATGTGTGTTCCTAATAAAAAACGTCTTTTTGTACGTAACAGTTAAAAGCAACCGACTGTTCTAGTACTTCATTTACACAAAATGGCGGGGCGTGGACTTGGGAAAATAAGCCCGAGTTTAACGTTGCTTTTCGGACGAAATTTTTAGGGGATTTTATGTTGGTATACTTCAATGCCTGTTTGCCCTATATTATTATTTAAAAGCAGCTATGCAGGTCCTTAACTCTAATAGCCATGATTTCGCGCCTGTGAACTATGCGAAAACCGCCTACTTACAATTCAACTAAACGTTTGATGCACTCAATATTTTAAAAAAAGTTAATTCGGGGTAAATTTCCCTTGACCAAACATATATTTTAGGTTTCGTGATACCTTATTTTAAGTATTTTTGGGCCCAATATTCGGTTTAACATTATCTCGAAGACCTTTTTCAAAATATCACAAGAATTTTAAAACTTTTTCTAGTTTACCTATATCACTAGTAATAACACCCACACAGAACACTGGTGCCTAAGTTTATATTAGGAAATAGAAATAGGGAAAACCACGCCTTCCAAGCCCTACACGTACAAAATCAAAGCCAAAAACTGTCAGATTATTATGTTGGGTGATCAAAATGATGCATTTGTGATTGTGTGAAATAAAACTAATTTATGGATACTTTTTTACAATAAAGTATATTTTATTTAAAAGGCTATTTTAATTAAAAAATCTATTTAAAAAAATATCTTTAATTTCAATGGCTCCCTCAACATTAGAAATATTTTTTCAAATTTACGGAAGGTATCGTCAGAAACACGCTAGATTTTTCTGCTAATTTCAGTTTTTGATAGTGGTTAAAAGTAAATTTGTTAAAAAGGAAATTTGGTTCTTTCATATCTTGAAACCTCTTTTCTCAGGCCATATTGAAGACTAGCATTAGACTGGAAATGGTTCTCAATCTCAAGTTATGAAGAAAGAGAATATGGAGCGATTTCGAATTTCTTAAAATTCATGAAATAACCGTTAAGTCGATTTAGGGAAACATAAAGATTGGCGAGTGTATAAGGAGATGTTCATTTTATTTGCAATATATTTATATCGGTATTTAATGGAGTAAATCAGTGATTATTACGTCATATAAATTTGGATAAGCTGCGACAACTTTTACAAAAGCTCGATAAGAGCACCATCGTCGTCGCGTGCTTTATATCATTCTCAACCAACCCAAAACAGCAATACTAAAAGCTGGTACATCAACTTATTGCAATAATTTAGCATAAATTATATTTTTTAGTAAAACTATATTAATAAAAGTTTTGATTTATACATAGATTATATATTTTTGAATCTTATTTTTAAATTTTAATAAATCTCAGTGACAGAGTTTATGGCAGGACTAGGTAGACTACACCCAGAAAGAACACTCCGGTAATGTATTTACTGGATGAACACCAGTAACCTTCAGAAATATAGCTACTTTTAATACTGTCTCGAATAAGAATCGAAACGACAAGTGCTTAATTAACCTCACGCTATCACCAGCCAGTACCTTGAGCACGATTTTTTTTCATATTGCGTATCGTCACTTTCAATGAACCCGTATCATTATTCATTACGCGTAATTTTCATTTCATGGAAAGATTTTTCTCTCAGCACGAGCATTTTTTTTTTGGTTTTTCTGTTTAACCTAACCTAAACTACATAATTATTGTTTAAAATATCCTTGAAACATCCTGGTTTCAAAGATGAAAAGGGTACGAAACCAGTATCTTCAGTAGTAATGCCAAAATAAATTTAAAGTGTATCTAAATAAAAATCTAAAAATCCTCAGAATGTCAGTTAGGAGTTCATGGTACTACGCCGTCGAAGGGTCGGTTAATTTTAAGCTACAATTTGTAAAGTACTTTTTTTTTAAATATACTTATGCTCAACTTTGCCAAATGTCATGTTTCTATAGGTAGTTGTTTAGTTGAAAAACTGCTACAGGCAGACAGAAAGACATCGGGGTCTCACCGTAAAGACCTAGCACCCCTAGGGTTTCTTTTGACCATTTCGGAAAGGGATCGATAAAGAAGGATTTCGAATGTGTTTATAAATATGTACGCATCTAGTAATCACGCCTATGTTTATTTTCGACTTACACCGGTTATTGTATTTAATGAGAACTGTTCACATTTTACTACGAATTATGGGTTTAATATCAAAGAAAGTAGCTAAAATACCGCAAGAGTAAATAGAATCCTCTGTATTAATT
The DNA here is from genome assembly GCA_963966035.1 of Acleris laterana. NCBI lineage: Eukaryota > Metazoa > Arthropoda > Insecta > Lepidoptera > Tortricidae > Acleris > Acleris laterana. The sequence continues at coordinate 13,318,219 of OZ014439.1, read as the reverse complement.
TATGATACTAGAAAAAAAAAAAATTACGCGCTTATATTCATAATAAATTACATTTCAGGCAGCATCAAGGTAAACAGCCTAAATAAGGAAGTGTACCGATCAACGTTTGTCGTTACAAACGTCGTGTTAGTCATCCGTTGCGTTTTATTATTCATTAAGTTTTAGTTGAAACGTGTCCGAAGTGCTGCCACGAAATCTTCTTCAGACGCGCCTCGAAAGCGAAGCAGATGTCAACTACAGCTGGTTGAAGGGGACCAAATGATATAATAATTACAATTTGACCCGAAGTCAACCAGCTAAAGCGAACAACGCTTACACTTTCGCCTCGTCCTTCTTCTTGAACTTCAACTGCCTGCCGAGTAGTCATTTCTTCGATCCTTGCGATTTTTTGAATTCTTCGTCATGTGTGTGTTAATTGCTATAAAAATCATTTTACTACACGAATATTACAAATAATGAAAGTTGAACACAATCAGAGAATCATTATCAACTACGTTTTTTTAAATTACTTTGCATCATAGACACGCTTAGACTGATAAATTTAGAACCGAGTAAAATTTTACGTATATACTGTGAAACAGACGAGCCCCAAAATAGCTTTTCGTGTGATGTGCGAGGGCGGACGCGCACGGAG
>OZ014439.1:13260162-13317385 GCA_963966035.1 Acleris laterana | reverse complement strand
CCAGGCGTCGCCGCCGCCGCCGCCGCCGCTCGCCGCACTGTCTGCGGCGTCTGCAGGCTCGACCGACGCCCGGTCCACGCTCCACGCTCTCTGCTCTACTCGCTCGGGCCGGGCTCGCCACTCGGCCACTCGGCGCTCCCCGATCGACGTTCGATGCGCATGACAACACCTCCTCACCCATTATACGTGATCATCAATGATACTTACGAGTACCTATTATCAAAATCATCCCGGAATACATTTTCCTAACCTTAATTATATTTTTGAATATTTTACCTTCGTGGTTTTAGCTAACTTACTAAACGTTTAAACAAAAACTGTATGAGTATGTACCTACAAAATTAACTAAACAGAATTGACTACTAGGTTATTAATTGAAACATTATTCAAAGGCATCCATTTCAATTAGGATCTGAAGAGCTGCGCGTAAGGATATCATTAATCAATTTCAGTTGTCTTTAGATACCATAAACCACAACAGCATTCTCGCCGAGAACCTCTCGTCGGTTCTGGGTTTCTAAAGATTTATTGGAAGGAATTCGACGAAATTGTAATTTCCCAACACAAATTTGTTACAAAAAGGAGTGATTTAAAAAGCTTATATTTGTTGAAAAAATAAATCCCCTTTGATGATTTGCGAAATTGTAAATACTTAGCGGATCTATGCCGAGTCTTTAAAAAGCTTGAAATTACGGTTTTTCTACGATGAAAACGACATTATTGGCAAACACATTTTATACGATCTTTGAACTTGTTGTGACTTTTCCAAATGTAGAATTTGTGTCTTTATTTAAGGCATGGTACTCGTACAATGATATCTGCAGTCGACGTGTTTCAGCTGAATTGATAAAAATGATTATGACAGCTAGTAATCTACTCATTAAAAGTTGAGATCAAGTACGAATATACATATACGTTACAATCAGGATTTAATCTGAACCGAGTGTGAGTCCCGCGTCAAGGTAATTAATAATTTTATGATCCGGGGAAATAAGTGATCCGAATCGTATTTCATAAGGCTCGGGTAAATCTATTATTGGCCACAGTGGCCATGTACCCCGCCGGTAATTGGCGACTTTGCAATAATATGCGTAAAGCAAAAAATATGCTGATAATTCTGCGATTAAACTAGAATACCTATATATAGTGTGTCCCTGGATAAAGTACACAAACGAATAGGAATGAAAAAGATGAAAAATTACAGACAAAAAATAAATGGCGTCATTACTTTATTTTTTAAGATTTAAGAATAAAACATTGATTCCGATAGGGTTATCGGAATAAAGTGAAATATATCACCACGTATGAGGTCAATTGAGATGAAATTAAATGGAGTTTTAATCCCAGAGTACTCTAACTTAGTGTCAAACCAAAAAAACAAATAGATACCCAAACATAAAAACAGGTTTTTCTTCAAAAAAAAAGTGTTTACTTTTCGTAAATTCCTGATGATTCCTCAAGTCTCTTAAAAGTATGCCTGTATTACCTTATGTTATTATTAACTGTAATTGTTAACTCTATGTTAACTAAATGACTGTTTCTTAAGTGTCCAGCCATTGACCCTATTCTGTGGAGTTAAAAAAAACATTTATGCGGTGTCGAAGTTTGAAGAGATGCTTTAGTGTATTATTTACGTTACATCTTTGTTTACTATCTATGTATCGGTTTGTCTTCATAAATTAAATAATAACTCAGCAAATGAAACACTTCTTGTGATGGCAAAACGCATGGCATACGACAAAATTTAAAAAAGTTTCGTTAAAATGCAACTGTTCTAACTGAATTGTTAATCCTGGTATCCACTATCAAGATAATGCGATGAGAGTGATGTTAATGATGCAGTTTAGATCGCGACGCATGGACTCGCGTCTAAAATGAAAAAAGGAGAATGATATCGATTGCGGATTTGAAGATAGAGCCCCTGACTTTATTAACTTGGTCGCTTTCGTGCTACGTGGGTACGTAGATGTCGAAATTACCGTCTCAGCATTTTGATTTCATTTCTTAAATTTCAGATATACCCGGGATTTAGGATAGGACTTTAATTAGGGTGCCCCTTGAAATATCGACAAACTATTTATCGAATTTCATTTCAACGAAAACGAATCATAGAATATGCAGTACTAATATTTTCTCTTAGAGTAATTTGGCTTCTGCGAATATTCATTGCAGTTGTGGAATGATAAATATTGAAATGATAATGAAAAATGTAGGTTAGATTAGGTTAGAACTGCGACCCCAAGCAAAATAAATCGTGGTCAATACGATCTCGTATCCCAGGTCAAAACCTGGGCCGGAATTCTAGGCGGTAAAAACCATTCGAGTTGATAAATACCAAACTCCAATATGTCCTTGAAATTTGGTGTACGAATTCCAAGGACGTATTGGGAGGAGTTTGATATTTATCATATCATCTCATATCGTCTTTGACCTGTTACGGTATTGTCAACGTTTCGATAGCTCTAATTTACCTGCCAGCCATGGCGGCTAAGTTAAAAGCAAGACCATATTAATAAAAAGTTATTAGAATTGTACAGTCGGAAACAAAGGTTATTATAAAAAACAATTGTCAGTATTTTTTCTTTTGAGGTTACGTAGTCTTTTTCTCACGGCGACAAGTTATTTCAGAGATAGTCGAGTCGAGTACAGTGCACAAATCGTCACGTCGAGCGCAGAACCTGCCATGAATTATACAAGAATCCCGCTAAAACTACCTTAAGGCGGTGGCCATTTGTGATGTCTGTGGAGTTTGGCACTCTTTGTGCGGTTACTTCCGCTAAGAACTCAAAGCGCCTCTCTAGTACCTACTTGCATAAGTAGAAAGAATTTAGTTTTACAAATTGTTCGTACTTTTGTAAACTTCTCAAAAAGAGGCAAGGATACAAACTGACAGTCTAAGTTTCTTTCGCATTTATAATATTATTATGAAAAAGTATGGGTATGGATATAAAAAAACAATAAAAAATGTATAATTTTAGAGTTATAAATCAAATATTTGATCCGGATAATTTAATCGTGTCACGTGTCGGACGTCGCAAGAGCCACCGAGGAAAGTACTGCGGCGGCAAATATTGATGGAAAACCTGAGATAAGTTTGACTCGTATTGATTAGATTAATTCTCATCCCGTATTCTGAGCGATAACCCCGCCGGCCGCGCCGCCCCGTGCGGGCGACATGTGCGCTCCCGCTCCAAACTCCAACCGCAACTCCATTGACGACTGCACATAACTGTAATTACACCACGCAAGGGAATATGCATTACACATATGAAGACAAACGCATCCACATACGTTTTACTTAGCTTCTACGGCTAGCTTCGTAATTCGTGATGGGTTACAATTTAACTTTTCGGAATGGTGGCTCTGGAACTGCGCTGTAGTTGTACCGTGTAGACCTATCGCGTTTTAATTTGGTTCGATTGGTCTCAATTAGTATTGGATAAATATTATTATTAATTACAGATTCATTATTATTATTAAGTACAGATTATTGTATTTATGAAAATTCTAAACGATTGATTACACATTACAATATTTACATCGTCTTTATAATAATTTGGAAATATACACATTTACACGATTTTCGGCCTATTTGGCGTATCTACGCGCAGAGTAAGTATCACTAATTTTAGTATTAAATAAAGTCGCTTTCCGCTGTTTGTCTGTCCCTATGTATGTTTAGATCTTTAAAACTACGCAACGGCTTTTGATGCGGTTTTTTTAAATAGATAGAGTGATTCACGAGGAAGGTTTTTATGTAAAATAAATTCTGTTTTATGTACCAGTGTTACAAAAAACTCATATAAACCGAAGCGAAGCGAGGGTGGGTTGCTAGTAAAAATATAAAACGTTAAATATGTCATAAAACTTTGACATGTTGAGAACATAACAATTCAATAACTTTGATACCCCAAAAACAAATCAGACAAATGAGTCGATAGTGACACATGTAGCGCGGGCGGCGAATCCACCCGAATAAGCACTATCCGTTGTCACAGTTCTCGTGATTATTTCCACGCGAACGCAATTAGAGAGGAGTGCGAGCCTCCTCCTGTTTGTTTTAATTACGTCGAAATACCCGCAGCGCTGCCGGCCCTCCCGGCGCCGCTCGATCCACTTTCATTGCAAATTGCAAATCCTATTAATGATAAAAAACAAACCGATCCGCCGCCGAAACACAATCACGCGACGCGCTCGCCGCTTCCTACAGCCCGCTAGTTCCAAACACTTTAACACGTGAGGCCAGCCTGCCATGATAAATCTTAATTTCAATTTAGCTGTTAGTAAGTAGGATTATTTATGTATTGTATGAAATTCCACCCTCTACTATGAAGGTTTAAATGGTATACGAATATATGTCTACCTACTCTCAAAACTAAGCAGATTTGGCACGTGCAGACAGAAGCCTTTATTTACTTAGGTGCATGCTTACATAAATATGCCTAGATGTTAGGAGGTGCCCGGCGTGGTCGTTTGTTGGCTGACTGCCGGGGCCGGCAGGGGCGGGCGCGGCTCACTCCTGTACCGCCAACACAAATATTTGCAGCCGCGAAACAAATAATTGGCGATTGCAACTTCGCGTCAGCCGTATGTATCCCGTTTATTGTGTAAACATTCAATTGTTAATTATGACAAGGAGCTTATTTATTTGGACAAGACTTCTTTGTGTATTGAATAGTATTGGCCTCTATTATATTTACTGGGTAAATCTATATTGCCTTTGACATCTTATCGTATTGATTTTCACTCATCTGTAATTTTTTTCAAGTTAATAAGAGCTATCAAAACATTAACAACACGATAACCCGTCTAAAGTAATAAGGTTTAACCGTGTAGAATCTGAGCCTTTGCTGTAATTATAATTTTCGTACAGTGTCGCGTCTACGGCGTAGCACAAGGCTATTTCGTAGCCGGCGTAGCACGTTTTATTGCCTCTGCTAATGCTATCGGGTGCCTCTATTTGACAGAGCATGAATGAGCGAGAGCCGAAGCTATAATCCGATGACGAATCACGTAAGGCTATTTGCCAATTACGTAGGACGTCGTATGGTCTCAGCTCAACTGTTCTGTCACTCGCACAATATCGAATACAAATTAACTTTAGTTCATAGATCGTGTCAATTACTCCTCATTTCTTAGATATACCCATGTTGCAAGTCTTTCTCTGTCTGTGCTTCCGCCTTTCAGTCATAGCCTATGGCTGGAACGTGTGAACCGATTTCGATTTTTTTTTAGGGATCCGTACAAAAATGGTAAAAAATGGTGAGACTTCGGTGTTCATCTGTCTGTGTGTCACAATTTTCCTCAGCAACTACTGTAGTTATCAAATTAAAATTTGGCATATGTTTATAACTTGCTTATTCGTATCTAATAATTATACATTGAAAATAAATTGAAAAGTTTTATTGTACTTGGAAACGGGGTCTAAATGGAGGTTTAAAAATAAAAATAAAACAATTACTTATAGTAAATGAGGTATAATATGAAAAGGCTTGAAGCACATTTTTAAACCTTTTTTTATCTTTGAATTTATGACCAAAACCGTACAAAAAATAATCATTCCCTCCCTTAATATCTGAAAATTACGGGTCGAAAAATCTTATCTTAGTAATAATATGTTATCATAACTTAGTAGTTTTGATGTTTGCGTGTTTGTTACTCAATCACGCTTCAACCATTGAACGCATCTGGATGAAACACATATAGGTTGGTCAAGGAATAAAAAAAAACATCTCATTCCTAAGGGAAATGAAATATATACTTCAAAAACTGTTAATTTGCTCACATTATGATATCACTTTGCATGGACGAGTAACAAAATTAAAAAGGTGTAATCTCAGCAAACTTATATTATGCATCTTGGTAAGATCAAAATCTGAAGTCCACGCAGACGAAGTCGCGGGCACAAGCCAGTCTGAAATAATTCAAACCGTAATTTGCCCATTATTTATAATTATATCTGGAAATGCCTCTTATATGCCGATGATCAAGTTATACTTGCCTCATCGGTACGTGAGTTGCAGGAGATGGTGACAGTGATGAATGAGGGATTTAAGCGAAAGGGGATGAGAGTAAATGTTGCCAAGACCAAGGTCATGGTGATAGAGAAGGACGAGGAGATGACTGAGTGCGTGATTAATATAAATGGTGAATTAGTAGAACAAGTGAGCGAATTTGTGTACCTGGGAAGTGTGTTTACAAGAGATGGTAAGTGTGAGAAGGATATCGAGAGGAGGGTGAATGCGGGGAATCAAATCAATGGGGCCCTGTACTCCTTTGTGAGCAGACAGGGCATTTCACAAAAAGCCCGACTGGCTGTTCACAATGGAGTGCTGGCCCCTACCCTGATGTATGGTAGTGAATGTTGGGTGTGGCAGGACAAGCATAAAAGTCGTGTAAATGCCGTTGAAATGCGCTCTTTGCGTAGTATGTGTGGTGTGAAACTGATTGATAGAGTAAGGAATGAAAAAGTCAGAGAGAAATGTGGAATAAAAGAAGATGTATTGACTAAGATTGAAAAGGGCATGCTTCGATGGTTCGGTCATTTGGAAAGGATGGATGAAAGAAGATTGACGAAAGAGATATACACATCGATAGTGAGTGGACGGGTCGGAAGGGGCCGCCCTAGGCGTACTTTTTCGAGTCAAATCGGTGAAATACTGGAAAAGGGCCGAATCTTAAGTACCCGAAACCGACGTGCGTGCATGACTCGATGTATGAATGTGGAAGAAGCGAAAGAAATTTGTCAAGATCGTAGCAAGTGGAAAGAAGTGGTCTCTGCCTACCCCTCTGGGAAACAGGCGTGATTTAATGTATGTATGTATGTATGTATATCTGGAATAAGTTCGCCCGTTGCCTATATTGTTGCAAAAATGTTTTTTCATTATTTATGTGCAATAAAGAGTTAATATACATTATACATACATAAATACATACATAAGCCTTTATTTATTTTATTTCTGCTGTGGAGTTACTGATTCAAAAAAATAAAAAATAAAAAAACAATAGACATTTATCTATATTTAATTAGAAAAGTAAATTGGTATTAACGTATTTTTTAGAGGAACAAGTGCGGCTAGCGCCATCTCATTAAAGTTCTATTTCGTTCTGGCGCGACAGATGGCACCTCACGCAAGTTAAGATCACGCAAGCGTTGCTTTTGTACTTTAGATCAAAAAGTTACCTAACCTACCTAAGGGGGCGTCGCAGAATCGTAAATTATTACGAATGTTTTGTTTCGTATCGTACTCACTTTTGCGATAGTTGAAAACTTGTGATAATATTTACTAGTTACAAAAAGTATTTGGCGTAAAAAGTTTCTAAGAGCAGATCATATTCGATAGAAAAATCAAAAACCACTGCCATCAATAACTGGGCGCATTTATTTTTTTCGGGGCCAAGGAGGCTGCTTAATTAGTAACTACTTAAATTTAAAAAATGCTAGGTTATGTTTTAAGTTAATTATAACTCGATTTCTTTGATTTTTACTATAAAAATAATTAATAATAAATAATACTTTGTAGAGATTGTAATCCCGGTTTCGTTCAATAAAAATAAAAATATAGGTGGTAATTTTTTTTTTTGATACAATTTTTCAAGTGAAAACATTTTATTAGCAAATAATAGCAAGTAAATTCTGTTAAAAAGATTCGAAATAATATTGTAATTCTGTAGTCATCTTAAGCTATTAAGGATAAAACTACCTAACTAAAATATTAAACTTTCTCCGTAACTTCAATGTGTACATATTTCGTTTTACTTAATTCATACTTTATTAGTAAACACTAAATTAAGAATTAGTTCTGATGCTGACCATATTTAATAGGGAACCCTCGTTTGACTCGGACTTGACCGGCTTTTTTTAAATATTTGACAGGCTCAATTCCGAAAGTGGTTCTGACCTAAGTTTTACGAAACCCGGTAGTCACACAGTGCTGATAACTAGGCTGCGATTCTACGCGGAAAAACCGTATTATTTTGTCAACGTTTTACGTAATAATGGCGGTCGGGTCATTAAGATTTTACCGAATTAAATAAAGCTGGGCGGTTCAAAAAAAAGTAGTAAATCATTAAGGACTAAAAGCGTCACGAAAATAATTCATACATTTATATCCTGCCCCCATACGCCAATATGCGATAAGTATCTCAAATTCAATAAACGAAGCAGATTCAATCTTCACCTGTTTGTAATATGGTCGTACATCCAACAGGAGCTTTGTCTTTAGGAGTTTCTTAATTTTAGTTCTTAACTATTTACACTTTTTTTGAAAGCTGCCCGTCTGCCTAGCACTGGAACGAGCGCTGAGGTTCTCAATTTTACGCCGGGGTGTTACATTTTTAATTTATAATTATGTGTGTTGTTGTTAATGGCCTAATTAGTAGGAATAACTGTCAATGAAATTTTATTTAACTTCAGTTGAGTGAATACGTTGAAATCACGGTGCAGTTACCCATAATTTGAAATCTAACTTAAATATTTGTCGTTTTCTGTAGCGCATTAATACTTCTTATCTTTTTCTTTTATCTATTTTTGTAAGTAGACTAAAACTCCAAACGCTTGAAACTAGCCAGTGGTCGGTTTACTCTTAAACTTGTCAGATCAGGAAGCAAAACATTGTTCTGTACGTGTTAGTAGTTTGCTGGATTTAATATTGAAGACGTTGCCCGTGCGCCGTGCAAGTTGCCTTACCTATGCGGCGCTTTTTGCCTGCAACTCGCAAGGTATCGGGGAACCAAGCGCTGAGCAAACTTTGCCTGCGTTTGCTTTAAGTCGTACGTTAAGCTGCACACTCTGATTCAGTCTATTCTTTATTGTTTCGTTAAAACTAACAATTCCCGGTACTCTTAATGAAGTAGTTTGCTTATCGTTATGCCTTCGAGAGCTAATTAAATCTCCAAGCCAGAAACTATCTTGTGTGTATGTTGGTCTACAAAAAAAGAATAACCTTTGGGACAATGCTCAATGGTTATTCCTGTCCTCGTTAAGGCGCTCATGCGGAATTGAGTAAAAATGCATTAAAGTTATAATATTTTCATATTTATTTTTGTGAAATTTTTATTTCGATATAACAATCGCTGTTGTTACTTATTGAATTATAAGTAGGACCTATGCAAATAAGTAATTTGATTATTTACTTGTCTGGAATGTCAGCCGTTGTGTCTCCTCCTCAAAGTAAACAAATCAAGCACTGCGACTCCTTTGTGTTTAGTCATAGTTTCATTCAGATTTATTTGTTGCGTCGCGTATTAAAGCTACAGGCGCGTAAGATTCTTCATACAATTTAATGTTATTTACGTAACTACCTTATTTTTCTTCATTCATGAAATGTTTTACCGATATGGAAATTATATTCTCTTTATTTCAGCACCTACCAATGGCTTCACTTTTTAGCGATCCTAATCAACAGAACGAAGAAGCAAGCTCGTTTCATTATGAGACGCCTCGTGCTTGTTCAGACTGATGTTGTAATGAACAAAATAAATGTCATTATATGTTGGTGTTGCTCAAAGGTTAGCTCGACCGGGCCGCCCCGCCCCGCGCTCCTCGCGGCTCGCTCCGCTCGTCGTCCGAGGAGAAAACACATTTCCTGCTTCATTGTTTCCTAATTTTTCTAAGTTCTCTCTACTCCGCGCTCGTCCGCTTTTCCTCTTTTGTTTCGGCTCTTCCTTCCGGAGACGTTCCGGTTTAATTGTCACTTTTTATTATCCCTGTATCGTAACTTTCTAGCTGATTCATTTAAAATACACTTGCTGTTGTTGGGATAAAATCCGCGAGATTTCTTTCTTTTATATTTACTAAATATTATTAAGAGTTAAAAGTATGTGTTTATTTGTATGTTGGGAGTAATCTCTGGGGCAACTGGCCCTATAACCAAGATGGATTACGCTTCACTGGTACCAGTGACGCGATTGGTTGAAAAATAAAACGAATAACAACGCTACTTAGCAAAATGCCTCCTGACTAAGGCCTTTGAACCGATTTTAAACATTCTGTTCTTCTGATGGGGTTGCGGACAAAAACTAGTGTAAGCTAGGAACTCTTACCCAAAATAACACAGTAAACATACACCACGTGGTATTATAGTTATCACTACATAGTATAAAACAAAGTCGCTTCTCGCTGTCTGTCCCTATGTATGCTTAGATCTTTAAAACAACTCAACGGATTTTGATGCGGGTTTTTTTAATAGATAAAGTGATTCAAGAGGAAGGTTTATATGTATAATAGATTCTGGTTTATGTACGGGTGTTACAGAAAACTCACATAAACCGAAGCGAAGCGAGGGCGGGTCGCTAGTAAACTTATAATAAACTGATATTAGTTAAAGTTTTGTTTTTGGAACATTTATACCAAAAGAACCCTTACTCAGATTATTCCCTCTGCCAGTGTTTAGGATCAAATGAACTTCCGTGTTTACAAAAAATACCTCTGTAGTTAATTACCTCATTATTTGCAAAAATGTTTCTTAGAGTAAGAAGCTCCAAGTGAATTCGTATTATCAAAGAAAAAATAACACATGAAATTCGCAGAAATATTTTTTTTTTATAAAAAAATGTATTAACTTATTTTGAGGACGCTGTAATCTTACTTCGTAGTGACCTGACGTACAAAACTAGCGGTCCCCCATTCGATTTCCGTTAGTGACACATTTTTGAGTGATTAGCGCGAGTATTTATTCATTACTGAGTCTTGGGTGTTTTCTACTTATGTATTAAAGTAAGTACAAAATGCCTTTAAGCACATTCCTTTCTGACTCGTAATATAAGATATAAATAAATACCGCATTTGTTTAAGTTTTACAAATGCAGTTGCTTTTTTTTTGCAACTTTCATTATAAATGGTGTACGCACAATGTCTTGATTACGTTTGCTTGTGTGCTTGATTTTAAGTGTTTTAGTGGGATAGGTGGTATTACCTTGTTTGCTATAAAAGCTTTAATTACACTTCCTCTAAATTAATTTGCTATTCACTTTTTTGACAGATAATAATGAAAGAAAATATAATTAAAAATATAAGGGTCGTTTCATATCTTTATAGTGCGGAAATCAGCGTTTGTTTGAGTTATAGGTTTCATCGATTAGAAGAACATTGTCATTATTCTAGGATTTGATAATTAAGTAATACCAATTTTATGGGAAATAATAATTGTATACAAACCCAATGTATATATATATATTATGTTATGTATTATTAATATAAGACATTTTAAAACTATAGTAACTAAACTTTATAGAAAATGGTTTTTATAGCAAATTAATGATTCTATTAAGTGTTTTTATATAGCATATGAATTTATAGCATTTATTTTATGTCATTTGATTTTTTAGCAAACATGGTAGACCCGCTTTTTTTCATGGAAAATGTGCCAAACACGTCTCCCGGTAAAAATGTTTTACGACTCAGTATGATAGAGGTACCTGATTTGAGATCCTAGACGGTAAAACCTTATTGCTTTTGACCTGTTATCGTATTGTCAACGTTACAATAGCTCTTATTTACTTGTCAGTAATGGCGGCTGAGTTAAAAACAATTCCATAACACGTCAAAAGTAATTGTTTATCGTCGTATAATAGTGGCCCTGAACAGACAAACATGATTGTTTTGATCGCGTACCTACTACAAACTGCTAAAAATACCTGCAACTTAAAGGGTGGCATTTGTGCACCTCGGTAACACTGAAGCATTTATAGCGACAAATGCATAAAATAATATAACTTAACTGTTTCCTTTTACAAAGCAAGGAATAATCGTCTTTTCTTTACCAAACGGTGAATACACCCACATTTCTAAGTCTGACATCGCAGTGTTGATATCACTCTCACCCCATTTCACAACCCATCGTTCGCTCGTTCATGTATTGGACGCATTACTGTCGTTTTATTGAATTCGTAATTAATGTATCAGTTCATTTGTGATAGACTTTTGGAAGTTATGTCAGAGTATCATTAAGATACAATGATTTCATTATAACGAGCAAATGTAGTCTTATTTACTTAGTAATGTACCTATCTATATCTGATTTGATGATGTACTACTATAACCCCCCTTACTTATACATTAAATCACGCCTGTTTGCCAGAGGGATAGGCAGAGCCACCACTTCTTTTCATTTGCTACGATCTTGACAAATGTCTTTCGCTTCTTCCACATTCATACATCAAGTCATGCACGCACGTCATTTTGATTTACTGTCATTAAGTACAAAAATAAATTCGTCCACTTGAATTGACCATTTGGAATTTTGACCAAAGTGTAAATCTGATAAAATGTAATTATGACCAAATTTATTTTCGGTAAAAATGAATTAAGTCTGAAATGAATTATGTCCATTATAAAAAATGTGCAAAATTTAATACGCACAAAGTGAATATTGTCTAATTTTATTTGAGACCGTAATGTAAATTTAAGTACAAGTATTTCAAATGGTAATAGTGGGAGATCTTAGGTCCCGATTTCTAAGGGAACCTTGCATTTTTGAGACAAAGCAAATCCCTTGGACCAGGTGTTCCTGGGCGTGATCTGGGCTGATTTAGGCCGGGTGCCCAGTGGTACCCCCCCACAGGTGGTCAGGGGAGGGGGGGGAAAAGTGCATCCGGCGCACCTCACTCTAAATTTAATATCTCCATACATCTAGCAACTATATCAAGTTTGGTGTCTTTTTCTTATAATAAGAGGACGAGGAATTCATTTCTGGAATAAAAAATTTACCCACCCATACAAAAAAAATGAGAAATTAAAAAATAAAAAAAAATCTTGAAATTTTTTTTCCCGAAAATTTAATTTTTTCTTAAAACTACGGTGATTTGCGTCACAAAAAAAATACTAGTAAATAGCCCAGTTATCTTACTATATAAAAAAAAATACTTGTCATACATTATTTGTCTGAAAACGGTGTAAAAAAATTTTGCCGCGCGGCAGACCACGCCGAAATAGGTACCTACACGCTGTCAGATTTAGTATAAGGGACGCATTCAATTTTAAACTTTATTCTACATACACAAGTAGGTAATAAAATAAATACGTCCTGTAATTATAAAAGAAAATAAGGGTAAATAAATTTAAAATTAAAATATAACTGAATATGGGATTATCCTATGCTATAGGTAAAACTTTTACTTTACAAGCAATCAGAATGGGTCAGTCAATACATATATGGACAAATTGGAAACGATAAGTTACTGGGTATTATTATGTTGTTAGAAACCAAGGCCTTTATTGTGAAAAAACCGGTGGCGTGCTAATCGGACTCGCGCACCGAGGGTTCCGTACTGCCGCACATTACGTATTATTATATTCCAATTTCGAATTGAATCCACGCGACCCAACTCACAATTGACTATATTTTAGTATTGGTGGTTTTTCTTCAGGGTTTGTCATATAATCATACCAAATTTGGCGCTTGTATATGTTATACTGTTCTTACGAAACAGAAAAAATAAAAATACGTTGAAATGAAACGTGTCTTGTATGGGTGGGTACCTCTTTATTATTTTACTCATTTTTTCTTTTTTGGTCTAAATCTTCCTTAATAGGTAATACATATTATTATGGTCCCGTTGGTCTCCATTCGGAAAAGTAACCCTTAAATCCTCATTTAGGGGTTTAAATAATAAAACATACCTTCGAGGGCCGGTCCGAAAATTATTAGTTAAACAAAAAATAAAAGAAATATACCTAATAAAACTTTAATTACAACTTTTCAAAGTATTGCCCTGCTACATCTATGCACTTATTTATGCATTCGACTAAACCAACTTTCAAAACAGGAAAAAAACCGTTCTTGCGGAAGGTCAAAAAAGTCGCCTGATTTCGTCCACTGCTTCATCCGCCGTCGAAAATTTTCGACCACGTAATGATTTTATTACCGTGGGAAATAAAAAAAATCACATGGAGCCAGGTCAGGGCTATGGGGAGGGTGTGGTAGCAGTTGCACTCCCGATTTGTTCAAAAAATCCATGGTTCTGGCAGCCGTATGAGCAGGAGCGTTATCTTGATGAAAAATGATGCCCCGGGTTCCACTACTTGGACGACTGACGCTCAGCTCCTGGAATGCTTGTGGCAAACAAACTTCGCTATACCATTGGCTGGTAACCGTTTTCCGATCTTCTAGTGGAATTACGGCTACAGGCCCACTTCGTCGAAAAAAACAGCAACCGCTTTTTTGTTGACGCTTCGGCCGCGAACTACTTTAGTGGGTAAATCATCTTCTTCAAAGACCCATACTGTCGATTGTTGTTTTGTAAATGGGTCGTAGCTGTATATCCAAGATTCATCAGATGTCGCAATGTAGGTCACTTGTTGTGATATGCCTCCTTCGAATTTATCTAAATATATAAAAGGAGAAACTGACTGACTGACTGACTGACATATCAACGCACAGCCTAAACGGCTAAACGTAGGCACTTGAAATTTGGAAGGGACGTAGCTTAGGTACCGTAAAGGTGCACTAAGAAAGGTATTCCCGAAATTCCCACGGGAACGGGAATTAGCGGAAAAATTATTAACTCAAAAAAAATGTTTTACCCAACGAAGTGGACACGGGAACAGCTAGTTTAGCATAAATTTGCACCAATCGACACGTCTATCTTTTTGCTCCTGTGTGAGAGAATGTAGGTATCTATCGAGACGCAACCTTCCGAACTTTAAGGTGCTCATGCAAAATGGTTGAAACTGCCTGGGATCCAACCTTCAGTTCGATCTGAATCTCTCACTTGGTAATATTTCGAGATTCCTTGATTAGCCACTCCATCCTGATGACGTTTTCTGGAGTGACTGCCGTTAGCAGTCGCCCCGGTCTAGGATAATCTTTGACGTCGCTCCGCCCACGCTTAAATTCACGGAACCAGTAACTGACAGAGGAGAGATGGGGATAATGCCCTAAAAGCACTGGTTAACTTTTCATGAGAATCATTGTAAGTTAGCCCTCGTTTATAATCGTAATATATCATAGCACGAAATGATTCCCGCGATACCTCCATCCCAAAAAGTAACAGACATTTTTTTCTAATTTCATAAAAAAATAACTGTATGTTACTAGCCAGTGACATTACACAAAAGAGTTTGTAATGAAATTTGCCTTTAAGCTGCAAAAAAATTAAATCAATAGGATTAATAATACGCCGTTGACTAACTTTTTTTGGACCGGCCCTCGCCTCGTACGTTACGTAGTAACTAACCGGGAAACAAACCCAATGGTTGACCTTTTTTGCATAATTTCTCTTAATTTTGTTCATTTTGGAAACAGCTGTTCGAATGTTAATCATTGCTTACCACTTTACGCATCAAATACAGCAATAAAACGATGTATATTTATTCGGGAAAAGTACTTGGTTTGATTCCCATTCCAATACCAAGGCGAAACCTTTAAATGCAGTAAGTATTACGTCTTCTCCAAAATCAAGGCTTTGGATCCTCAAAACATTATTTAACTTTTAGTTTTCGAATTCCCCGTACTGTAACATTTCAATTTATCACCCTGTATACTTATGCAATATGGCCGAGAGGTGGCTGCCTACGAAAAGTTGTCTCAACATGGTATGGCTGACCGTACCGTGGGCCGCCTCGCGATACAAATATTTTTTTTGAACACAATTATTAAAAAAAAATGTACGTCAAGTTTATTTTTTATATAGTAGGATATCTGGGCTATTCACTAGTAGTTTGTTTCTTGGGAGAATCACCATAATTTTAAGCAAGGAGAGGATTAAAAAAAAAAAAAAGTAATGATTTTTTTGTTTTTTTTTATTTATTTTTATTTTTGTATGGGATAGTAAAAAATTAGTTCCAGAAATGAATTCGTCGTCCTCGAATTATAAGAAAAAGACACCTAACTTGACATAGGTGCTAGGTGTATGCAGATATGAAGCTTAGAGTGAGGTTCGCCGGATGCACTCCCCCCCCCTCCCCTGACCACCTGCGGGGGGGGTACCACAGGGCATCCAGTCTAAATCAGGCCAGATCACCCCAGGAACACCTGGTCCAAGGGATTTGCTTTGTCTCAAAAATGCAAGGTTCGCTTAGAAATCGGGACCTAAGATCTCTAATAATCCTATATTCAGTTATATTTTAATTTTAAATTTATTTACCCTTATTTTCTTTTATAATTACAGGACGTATTTATTTTATTACCTACTTGTGTATGTAGAATATAGTTTAAAATTGAATGCGTCCCTTATAATAAATCTGACAGCGTGTAGGTACCTATTTCGGCGTGGTCTGCCGCGCGGCACAAAAAAATTTTTTACACCTTTTTCAGACAAATAATGTATGACAAGTATTTTTTTTTATATAGTAAGATACCTGGGCTATTTACTAGTATTTTTTTTGTGACGCAAATCACCGAAGTTTTAAGAAAAAAAATTGATTTCAAGAAAAAAAAAATTGAGTTTTTTTTATTATTTTTTAATTTCTCATTTTTTTGTATGGGTGGGTAATTTTTTTATTTCAGAAATGAATTCCTCGTCCTCGAATTATAAGAAAAAGACACCAAACTTGATATAGTTGCTAGATGTATGGAGATATTAAATTTAGAGTGAGGTGCGCCGGATGCACTTTTCCCCCCCCCTCCCCTGCCCACCTGCGGGGGGGTACCACTGGGCACCCGGCCTAAATCAGCTCAGATCACCCCCAGGAACACCTGGTCCAAGGGATTTGCTTTGTCTCAAAAATGCAAGGTTCGGGACCTAAGATCTCCCACTAGTAATACTTCCAAGTGAACATAAATACAAATGGTTATTATTCCTGTCGGCCTATGTTAAGTTTGGACAATTTTACCAGAAGACATGATTCTATTTTGGACAATATTCTGGATGGAAAACTATCCTAATAGTTATATTTCAATTTAGCATTTTTTCCGATTTGACGACTAATTGTCTGTGGACGAATTTCTTTTTGTACTTAATGACAGTAAATCGTCATTTTCGAGTACTTAAGATTCGGCCCTTTTCCAGTATTTCTTCGATTTGACTCTGACCTTACTTATAAACGTGGAATAAACTTGGAATAGTTTATACCATGCTTTGTCCTTATCTGTAATTGTGACATTTGCATCTGACAGAAAGTGACAAAGCATGGCTTGAAACTATTCCAAGCTTATTCCACGTTTATAAGTAAGGGGGTAAGAGTATAAAAAAGTTTCATCGGAAAACAAGTTTAAAAAAACCGGCTGGTTGTGTTCTAATATTGTCGTGTATTTATGTATGTTAATACTGTTAATAGACACAGAAAATATTACCCTCATTTTTGGGCAGTCAGGTAAAAAGAAGCGGAGCGCAGTTTTATTTACAAATTGGACAAAACATGTATTTGGAGCAACAAATAATTAATTTGATTAAATCGCGGTCCAATGCAGCGCGATGGTGTGTGGAATCGCATACATGTTGGTAGGTATTGCTGACATAGTACTCATTTATAATAAAGTATTCTAATAATTTTATTTAGTTTTCCGATCAACAATTTACAAACTTACAGTTGAATTAGGCTTATATTATTTTGGTACACTACTAAGTATTATGAATGCAAAAGTTTGTGGGTGTGTACGTGTGTGTGTGAGCATGTTTGTTACCTCTTCGCGCAAAATAACAGCAGGGATTTGGTGAATCAGCACATAGGCTAGGTATCTTTTATCCCGTAAAATATAACTAACGACAGAACATTATGAATTTGGTTTATGTCAAAAGTACATTATTACAAATGAATCAGTCACTTTAGCCCCAACAGTTGATATTAACTGATTTTTTTTTTTAATAATAATTATTATAGATTTACCCGCTTGCAGCTTCTATATTACACCAATAGCCTATCGTAGTCACTTGCTACGTATTGACGATATGACCGCGGTCGTGGCAGATTTATCGTCCACTGCGCCGTTTCGATTCCGAACTATTCGATAGTCACTGGATTGAACATAATAGTTTCATCCCTCTTGCACAAGTGGAGTCGTTTGTAACGGGCAGCGTTCCATAATCGTGGGATTAGGCTGCGGCCGAGCGGAGCTGAATCGGAGGCAGGATGGCATGATCTGACTCTACTACACGCGCAACGGCGTTCGCATATCACCGGCTCGTACTCGCACCCGCACCTACCTTGACACCGCTAGTGATTGCGCAAACCTTGCTTCTATTCGTTATTGTAACTAAGAAGTGTGCCGAAAAATCTCCCAAGTGCCAATGCCTGTAACACGTTCGAACTGTCAACTCTATCGGAGCCGTGACACTCGCGCCGGCATGGAATCTGTCCTGTGGGCAATAAAACTGTCTACAAGTAAGTTTGTTATTTTATACACATCGCGACATTTTTCCTTTTTTGTTTGAAATTGTAAGGATCTGTGACAGTGGTATAGTTTGATAGGAGAATAATTATTTTGAAGAAGAAAAAAGAAAATGTAGCGACACCGTTTTCAGAATAAGACATAGTATTAAAAAAAAATGCTGTTTACATTTTCTGTTTTTTATTGTGCTATTTTTGGAAATATATCACATCAGGTGACGCGATAGCTTGTTTGTCCCACAAGCATAAAAAAATATTTTTACTTGGATTTGGTGTTAACCCAATCTCCCATCAAGATAAAACTCTTCTAATATGCGATGGAATTAAAAAAAACACCATGCTTTACTACGGCATGCACCTATATCAATTCCAATTCTTTAGCAATATCGTTAGAAATATTGACCAATCTTTTGCGGATTTTGTTACTTACCTTATTTTATGAGGAATGCCACCCTATCGTAAACCTCGATACGGCTTACAGTGGAATCACGAAATGGGATTGCCTGCGGTGTCTAAAAAACTTTCGAAAGGGAGTGTAGTTAGAGTTATTTCGGTGTAGATAGAGGCGGTTTAGAAGATCGTCACCGGTTGAGTGAGGGGCGTTTAACGGGCTAATTATCAAACGGCTAATGAAGTTTGTATTCAGCGGGCGGGTGCGGCGCGGGCGCGGGCCGGGCGCGGGGCGCGCTACGTGCTGCGACTCGCAACGCGCCCCACCTGATCGCTCCCGGCGCCCGGCGCCCCCGCCCCGCGCCACCCCGCGCATACCCCCCCACGGAAAAATTGCAAAGAAAAAGTTTCATCGCAGGGGAACGTGAATGAAATGAAGAATTGTGTCGGCCGCTTTCGGGAATATTACCAACATAGAGTTCCTCGAGAACCTTTTCTGTCTGTTTCAATTCATCAAGATGTCTCTTTAAATACGAAACGATGTAGTGGCCGTATTTACTACGGTAAAGCTGTGCACAGACTAACGTTTTTGAAGATTTGTATCAATTTATCAGATATTGATTTGCGGCATAGAGTTCGCAATATGAATTACCTATAATATATGTAGAAACCAGTTTTATTTGTTGAATAACTTACCCTTAACCTCTAAAATTTATTTCAAACATTTTATATAAACGCATTTCTGAAATAGTGGTCACGTAGTTAGTAAAATTTAACTAGATTTGGGTAAGTAAAACTTCGTTATTCAAATATCGTCGAGCTACGTTAACCGAACACAAACGCCAAAGCAAATTAGAAGTAGTTAGATGCATTGTGTAGCGTCGCGAATACCGAGCATTGAGTAACTATTCGTGTAGATGGTTACTTCACGGACACAGCCCGCGCTGCGAGCTTAATTAACTCGCACATATGCGCATATGTATGTGCCACTATCATTACGGAAACGGCTCAAAGGAGCTGATCCTAAAGTGGATGGAAAATAAAATGTGACACCGTACACACTCAGGGGCTGTGATCGACGGAAAAATTCTCTCCGCCGGCTTATTCCCGGAAGCATTATTACACTGTTCCAGACTCATTTTTAAGAAAAAGCTCTCACCTCGGGTCTTTAAATTAACTTTCCTAAGCTATCTAGGTAGTAATCGTCTGTAGCCAAGAGGTGCTTAGTGTTAGTAAAACGTATAAGAAGTAAGGAATCAGCTTCGCTTCTGGTTTATAAGGATTCAGAAGTGCCAATAAAATGTCGCGTTAAAATCTGTTGATTGCCAACATTTTGCTCTTAAAGGGCCGTAAACCAGTTAAGAAGGGCTGTGCGGGTATTGGTTTTGTGATGTACGAGTAGGAATTGTTTTTATTATTCCTCTATAGCATTGAGCAAATGACAGTTGTTCCTGAATTTTGTTGTTATGTTACTTTCTCATGGCACGTCCTTATGTTTTCTGCTTATTTTGCTATTTTCGATATATCTAATCAATTACTAAATCGATAATGTCAGCATAGCGAAATACTTCATCATTTCCTACTGCTCCTGTTTTGTTAATTCTGTGTTTTATGATGAACGCATAATTTGAAAGGACGGCACATAAAAAATAACTGCAATTTTGTGTGCCATAAAATAAAGGCCTAATGAGTGTATAAAGGAGCATTTTGCTGGGCAATAAGTCTTGTCTAATTGTTTGGAAAGATAATTTTGTGTCGGTTTATTATCCGGCCGGTATCCCGGCGGCCCGGCAGTCTCGGGCACGCGGCGCGTTACTGATGGCTACGGCCGTCACACATGCTACTAATTACTCATTTAAGACTCGCTCAGTAAAAGTATTAATCTTTGTAAAAAGACCTCCACGATATCCTTTGTTTATCTACAACGTACATCATACGCAATTTTCTTCAACTTGGAACCATGTTTATTTTCGTTATAGTGGTTTCATTTCAATTGTATGGCTCGGGGCGGGGCCTCATCCGCGCAGTTATTTTATTATGGAATTACCTCGGGTCTTTTTCAAAAGTCTTTCTGTGTGTATGAGTCTTGATAAGTTAAACAAACATTACTTAAACTCCACGTTGCCAAAATGATCGCAAATGAGGCAATGTGTCTGCCCCTACCCTATCCACAGGCCACGGGAAAGGGAACGTTCTTAAATATTTTTGGGTCACGTAAAAATGGCAACAAAGGTGCTGTCCGCCGTTTGCTCACTGGCTAAAGGTTATTTTATTCGCTATGCCGGTGGTGCTGGGGCCGCAATTTTGATAAAGTGATGTGATTAAACTTGTAGCACATGCTTTGAAATACACTCTGCGTCAAAAATATCGCCCTCCTCGGAAAATAATTTCAACCGACTTTAAGCCCTATTTGATCAAGGACAACAATATGATTGTTAGGTATCATTTGAAAGGTAATAACGTGTTTTTTTAGGAAAATTTAAAAAAAAAAGGATTTTTCCTTGGGGTCAAAAATTAAAGGAAATGTCAATGCGAACAGTTGAAAAATGCTTTTTCAAGTTTAAATTTACAACAATAAATGGATAACAACATTTTACAAGAATTGCCTAAAATTAACTTAAAACCTAGTGTTACCCCCCCTTGCCCTTATCACTGCCTCTAAACGGTCTTTCATTGATCACACCAACTTTACGATGTCCTCTTGTGGAATGTTGCCCTATTCTTCGATGACTGCGTCCTGAAGATCTTGCAGGGTGGTAGGGGCGGCATCTCGTGACCGAACCCGTCGCTTCAGCTCGTCCAAAAGGTGTTCAATCGGGTTTAAGTCAGGACTCCTGGCTGGCCACGGCAAAACGGGGATCCCGACCTCCTCCAGATAATCCCGAACAATTAATACAGTGTGGGAGCGAGCTTTGTCGTGCATTAATGTGAACCCAGAGCCGACGTAACCCGCATATGGCATCACATGCTCTTCCAGGATCTCGGCAATGTATCGGCGAGCATTCAGGGACCCTTGGCCGCGAGTGCCTCCAGTCCTGGAGACGCAGACAAGGTCGGTTTTGACGTCTATAGACATGCCCCCCCAGAACATGCAAGAGCCACCTCCGTAGCCCACTGTCTCTTCAATACAGGCTTGAGCAAATCATTCGCCCGACCTTCTGTGGACTCTGGCCCGCCTGTCGTTGCAATAAAGACAGACTCTCGTCTCATCGGTAAAGAGAACCTGCCTTCATTGCTCAAACGTCCAATTGACGTGGTCGCGGGTAAATTGCAAGCGATCTCTGCGATGCTGTGCGGTCAACATTGGGCCTGTAGCAGCCCTGTGAGCCACGATATCCTTCTCCCGCAGTCTTCTTCTAACCGTAGAGATGCTAACTGATGTTGTCCGAGCTTCTCTGAGGCGTTGTTGCACCTCAACAGCACTAGCGAAGCGATTGCGTAGAGATGATGTCACGATGAAGCGATCATCTCTTTCGGATATGCAGCGTCGCCGACCAGCCCCATGTCTTCTGATGTAGCCCCCAGTCTCCTGGAATCGCTGAAATACTCGGCGGACAGCATAACGGCTTAAATTGAGTTGCCGAGCGACATCACACTGCCGAACTCCTGCTTGCAGTAGTGCAACCACTTGAGCTGATTCAGCAGCGGTGGTCTCCATGTTCGAGGGTTGTTTTCTTGCTTGAGTTCCTTAGATGTGTTCTCTTCGACGTCTGGATAGTGAATGATTGATATTTGACCTTGTACAGGCATTTTATACCCCTGGAAACGGGCACAACTCGCGACCCTTCAAACGAGTATTTGTGCACTTTTTTTTCGAAACGCTCTGATTCACAAGCCATTACGTTTTGTTTAAATTAAACATTATTAATTTAAAACACATTAAACGTGCTTTTAATTGATACCAATATTAATTATGTAACATAATTTCGCTAAGGTCTAGATTAGCTTGAATCTGATTTTCGCGGAGGGGCGATATTTTTGACGCCGAGTGTATTTACATGCCTAACACAGAAATATTTATTTAAAACTTTTCAATATTTACAGCTCACGCGTTATTTTTATTCCGTACCTTAAAAGGAAAAAACTGAACCCTTATACGATCACTTTGTTATGCATCTGTCCGTCTGTCTGTCAAGACCCTTTATCTCGGGAACACATGAAGGTATCGAGTTGAAATTAAGACCATATACTCAGGTCTACAGTCCCTTGAAGCTGTGAAAAAATCAAACTACTCGTAACGTAACGTAAAAAAAGATACGGCCTTTTATGCCGCATAAATTGTATATTTCAACACTCAAGGGACTCAATATTTATTAGTACATTACTACAGAGGCCGGGAAGTAGGGGTTTGCCGGGCGAGTGATATAGACATAGTTAGTAGTAGTAGTAGGATAGTTACGAGGCTGGCAACCCCTTTTCACGGCGAGGTACGTATAGTGCTTTTCTCAAACATATGGAATGAAATTAAAAAATATATCACTCAAAAAAGCCATTTGATATAGGTATGTCCAACCTAGGGAAGAAAAATAATAGCTGTAGTGGATGTTGGCGGTTAATAAATAAATCACTATTATAAGTATATAAAATCACTTTAATAACAATAATGACTCAGAACTTAATAATAAATGTAAACAACTGTGATAATGATAAGTTAGAAACAAATGTAAGAGCGCGTAAAAACTTAATGCGTATCGGCGTCGAGCCGCGAGCGAACTGGGAGCGGGGGGGCGCCACTGACGCGCAAGAGTGACACGGATGAATGGAAATTGGCCATTGGCGCGGATTCTAGTGTTATATACTCCCCCTTTTGACTAAAAAGGTGTCCTCACAACTAGTCAAACAGAATTAAACGAATCTTACGTTTAAGAGACAAAACTAACTTTTTTGTTAAAACAACAAAACATTTTTTTTTTTTTTTTTTACGAAAAGCTACTTCTTATCCTACCAAAACTACCAAACAAAACCTAAAAAAACTAAGATTTACGTAACAACACTAACGTTTACGAAATAAAATTAGGGTTTACGAAATCAAACTAACGTTTACGAGGCCGGCCTCGACGACGGACAGGAGCTACCGGCTTCGGGACCTCAAGACATTCATCCTCTCGATTGTGATAACGTCTTAAATCTGAGATGTGATATTTTCCAACTACCTCATCTTTCTTATCAGGGAAAGCGACAAGGTAAGTGGTGGGACTCACTTTTTTCGTAACTATGTAGGGGCCATCACGCTTTGGAGTGAACTTTGATGTGACACCCTTTGAGGCATTGCTAAGAATGTGAGTTTTCATTAATACCAGATCACCCACCAACAGGTCATCAGGTTGACGACGAACATCTTTTGCAGCCTTTTGAATATCTTGTTGTTTCTCTATGCACTCTTTACTGGATTTGATCGTGTCTACAAGCTTGAGCAGATACGGTGTAATTTGCGGCACATAATTTTCGGCCATAATAACAGCGCGAAGATCACTTTGAGCATCCAATGGAGACCTTAACTCACGGCCATACATAAGAAAAGCCGGGGTCCGCTGCGTAGACTTAGTATGCGAAGAGTTCAAAGCAAAACGAATGAAATGTTTAAACGTAACTTGACAAAATGGCTAATGGAGAAATGTTTCTACAGTGTCAAGGAATATTTAGAAGTTTGAACTTTTGTTATTATTGACTAGAATTTATAAAATAGGAAAGTGTTTTGAAAATAGAATATTTACAATATTTGTACGCTTGCTTGCATGCTGAATACAAGTGCTAAAATTTTATAACTAAGACCATGTATTACTGTATTCTGACAAATAAATGAATTTGATTTGATTTGATTTTGAAAGCCAGAGCCTCTGGCCATTCGTTATGATGATCTTGTACCAGGATAGCCAATTGCGTTTTTAAATCACGGTTCTTTCTTTCTACCGGATTTGCCTCGGGATGGTACAGCGGCACCAGATTTTGCTTCACGTTCAGAGCGAACATTGCCTTTTGCATAACGTCGGCAATAAACTGTACGCCATTGTCGGAAATAAGTCGTCTAGGCACTCCGAATCGTAAGTAGACTTCCTCGATCAGTACTTTGGCACAAGCTTCAGCTGTGGCTTCAACAAGAGAGAATAACTCAACCCATTTGCTAGCGGTGTCTTCTACTATAAGCACCCATCTCTCTCCATTGGCACCCTTAGGAAGCGGACCAAAAAGATCGACTGCTAGTACCTCGAATCGTTGAGCTGGAACGGGTGTTTGCAACAACCCTGTGGGTTTTTGATTAGACGGTTTATACCTCTGGCATTCAATGCAGGTCTTTAAATATTCGGCTACATAACGACGCATGCCAGGAAAATAGAACCGTTGAGAAATGCGGTGCAGAGTTTTGTCTACCCCGCCGTGACCGGAAACTGCAGTATCGTGACATTCAACCATTACTTGCTTCCTTCTCTTTTCAGGTATAACTAACTGCGGTTCTTCGGTATCAGCCTCTTCATACCGATAAAGTACTCCTCTACTCATGTGGTAACCTCTTTCGGTCCACCTGTTTATCTCCACTTCTTCTTTCCCTTCAAGGCCATTAACGATTTTTGATACCTCTGGATCGGCGAGTTGATCTTCACGTAGAGCGGCAACTTCCCACCGCGGCGTGTCAACAAACACAGTACAGATTCCACAGGAGTCACGATCCACGTCTTCACACGGTGGGCGACTGAGGGAATCGGCTATGACATTAGCTTTTCCAGGTGTATAATCAACTTGCAGGTCGAAGGATTGGAGCTTCATTGCCCAGCGAACTAATCTTCCCGTCGGCGATTTCAGGGTGAGCAACCACTTCAAGGGCTGATGATCACTAGCCACACGCACAGGATGTCCATCGATATAACCACGGAACTTTTCAACAGCCCACACCACCGCAAGTGCCTCTCGCTCTGTCGTAGAGTAGTTACGTTCAGCTGATGTGAGTAGACGGCTGGCGTATTCGATTGGACGTTCCTCTCGTTGGGACTCCCCCTGCAGTAGAGCCGCACCTAAAGCATAGTTACTGGCATCGGTCCTCAGCACGAACGGACGAGTGTAGTCCGGCTGAACAAGGATCGGTGATGAGGTCAGCAACGTTTTCAGTTCGTTAAACGCGGTGACCTGAGCTTCTTCCCACAACCACGACTGATCTTTCTTAGTTAGCATAGTCAGCGGCTGTGCGACTTGGGAGAAACTAGGAACGAACTTCCTAAACCAGGAGCAGGTCTGTAAGAAGGACTTCAGGTGCTTCACAGACGTAGGTTCTCTCATCTCCGTTATTGCACTAATCTTGTCTGGGTCTGGTGTTATTCCTTGAGGCGTGATGATGTGACCTAAATATTTGACACTTTCACGTGCAAAGACGCACTTGGCACGGTTTGCTCGCAGATTGAAGACGCGTAAGCGGTCAAAGACAACACGGAGATCTTGAATATGCTGCGAAAAGCTGTCAGATATAAGGATAAGGTCATCGATGTACCCTAGGATAGTCATGCCTCGAAGAGAGGACCCAGTACGAAATCGGTCTATTAGTCGTTGGAACGTAGCCGGTGCATTCCGCAACCCGAACGGCATACGCTTGAATCTGTGGACTCCGAAAGGCGAAACAAATGCGGTCTTGTCCTGATCCTCCTCCCTGACACCTACCTGCCAGTACCCGGAACGAAGGTCGATGGTGCTCATATAACAGCTTTTACCAGTGTACTGCAACAGGTCGTCAATTACAGGAAGTGGGTAAGAGTCGCTCTTCGTGACGGAGTTTAGCTTCCTATAATCCACACAAAATCTATAGGTCCCATCTTTCTTGGGTACCAAAAGAGCTGGTGCAGCCCATGCAGACTCACATTCCTCAATGATGCCATCTTTCAGCATCTTTTCTATCTCAGCCTCCATTATGGCTCGCCTGGCAGGCGTGAGTCTGTATGGCGGCACAGCGATTGGTTTATGTTTTCCCGTATCAATGCTATGTTCCGCAAACGGCGTTGGACCTCCCCCTTCTCCAAAAATGTCTTCGTACTCTTGGAGTACAGCGGCAAGACAGTCCTTCTCCTGCGGTAACAGCATTGTCCCCTCATTAGGTCTAAGGATGAGATCGGTCGAAGAACAACCTACGAAGTCGCGAGAAGTTTCGGAACGTAAAGGATGAATGTCCTGAGGTCGATCAGCTGTAAACCACGTGTTGGCGGGAATATTAACGATAAGCCGAGCTTTGCGAAGAAAATCTATGCCTAACAAGGTTTCGTTGTTAACCGCGTCCGGAAAAATAACAAAGGTGGTAGGTATAATCGAACCCTTAAGTGATACCTCCACGTCAGCTAATTTAACCTTCCTCTCGCCTACAGTCCCATCCGCAAGTTTGACGGTCATCGAACAATAACGGAATGGATGATGTAGCCTACGAAGCAGATCATATAATGTGACACCCGCAATACTGCGTTTTGCAGCTGTGTCCATTAGACCGGTACCGCGATGACCGCACACTACGATATTTAAAATAGGACGACCACCGGTAGACACATCGGACGAGATAGGTAATTCACGCACACAATTCGCTTGCGACTCATCGGAACATTGTGGTACAGTAATTTGAGCTACACTATTCACACAATCATTTTCAGAAACATTATGACTAACATTTTGTTTTAAATTAATCTTTGACACATTATTTAAATGTTCAGTCTGAATTGAAATAATCTTTGACAAGTTATCTAAAGGTACATTCTCATTAGAAATAATATTTGACACGTCATCATTTAAATGTTCAGTCTGAATTGAAATAATCTTTGACACATTATTATTTAAATGTCCAGTCTGTACATAATTAATCTTTGACACAGTATCAACGCTATCAATATCGAGCGCACAAAAAGAGTCCTTGGGGTTCGGTTTCGGATTACACTTCTCGCAGTTACTACGCGTTACGCCTTTAGCGTTACAACCAAAACAACGCAAATACGTGTTATCACTTTTAACTCTTTGATGTAATTTCGAACACTCACTACGATCATGACCACTTTTACGACAATAAACACAGAAAAGTTTGTTACCTTTTTTAGCAGTCTCGCTTACCACCGTACAGTCTCTGGTAGTCGACG
Organism: Acleris laterana; assembly: GCA_963966035.1. Lineage (NCBI taxonomy): Eukaryota > Metazoa > Arthropoda > Insecta > Lepidoptera > Tortricidae > Acleris > Acleris laterana. The sequence continues at coordinate 13,289,635 of OZ014439.1, read as the reverse complement.
TCGTCCGCATCGGCGGCGGCGGCGCGGTCGGCGCGTGCGGCTCGTGCACGGCGCGCGGCATAGGCGCGGCGGCAGCGGCACGGTTAAAAGACCGCGCCATGGAACCGTTGGCGTCGCTCCGTTCGCTCGACGTTTGAGCGCGCGTAATTATGTTTGCGCTGGCAGTCTGCGGACGCGGTAAACATGAAGGTGCTTCGGCGAGCGATTCTTCGATGTTTATAGCCTTTTCTAGGAGATTGTCAAGGTCACTTATCGCTTCTCGTGTAACTCTTTTTCGAATGCGTTTATCCAATAGGCCGTATACTATATCTACTTGCAATGCCGACTCGATACAATATGGCATTTTTGCTATTAGCGCACGAAGGCGCCCTATGAAGATTTCGGCTCGTTCCTCTCCTTGTTCCGAAGCGTAGATCTCCCTGAGGATTTTATGCGGCGGTTTAGGTACGCCGAATCTGGCGCGAAGCTTACGAAGCGCGTCGTCCCACGATGTTATAGTGGCCTTGACCCCTCTGAACCACAGCGCGGCTTCGTCTTCAAGCAGCATGGGGAGGCCCTTCAATGCATGCGGGTCACTTACGTTTTTACAATCTTTGTATACTTCGACACTGTCCAGAAATGCCTCTAGCTTGTCGGGATCATCGGTGGCTTCCCCGCCGGATAAACTTGCTCGTTTTCGCGGCATTGTAAAGTTAAGCACTCACATTCATCACAACACAGATATTAAACGTAATATTGTTCACCAAAAACCACCGGTTCGTAATCGTGAGTTCGTTTGTACACAATACCTATTCGCGCGTAGGTATGCGTGCCGCGAGTTGGTGCGCCAGTGTATACTCAACGCCGTATTTAGATTCCAAAAAAGTTACCAAAGATGGCCGAACGTCACTGTCACAAGTGTCATTGTCATTGTGACGTTCCAGATGTAACCAACCCGTGCATATTTATAAAAAATAGGTAGTCATATAATATTTTGTTGTTATTTAAGTGTCAAGATTATCCCAAGTTTTTGATGTTTTCTATATACCTACTCATCGCGTAGCACATCTCGGCTTGGTACATCATAGATGTAGCTATGTACAAAACACTACCCCAAAAACTTAATTACGTACCCAAGTACTAACTTTAGCTAGCGAGTTCGTTTGCGTTGATTAGGTTACACACAATATGGCGTGAAATACCAGACATGTACATACTTTGGCGATGACTTCAGAGATAAAAAGTATTGTATACAATCTGTGTTGCACATAAGTTTTTAGGCAATTGAGCCATTTTTACGAGTTTGACTGACAAACATACAAACTATTTTTTACACTGCGACTAAGAAGTTACGAACTAAATTGTAATTCTATGGAACTTGCTAACTATGTAAACAAGCCGCCATACTAAAATTGACATTAGATGTCAATTTCAATACATTGTTTGTTTACATAGTTAGCAAGTTCCATAGAATTACAGTTTATATGTATTAGTAATAAAAACAACAATATAATATGGTGATATAAATATACGCAAATTATAAGATTAATAATAGTATCCAACTGTTGTTAAACCCTTAAGTATTACCACTGTAATATTAAATTTTCTTCTACAAAACAGTTTCAACTAAATATCTGTAGGTGAAATTAATATTTACATTAAATTATTCATTTATGCGGTTGCATTTAATTTTAGGTTTACAATTATATATAAATAAATTACATATGTACATTATTTAGAAAAGTTAAAACTTTACCGATGCAAGACATTTTCATTGTACTGGCAACACATGAGTAGTTTTTTTGGAATCTATATACGGCGTTGAGTTTAGTGGATGTTGGCGGTTAATAAATAAATCACTATTATAAGTATATAAAATCACTTTAATAACAATAATGACTCAGAACTTAATAATAAATGTAAACAACTGTGATAATGATAAGTTAGAAACAAATGTAAGAGCGCGTAAAAACTTAATGCGTATCGGCGTCGAGCCGCGAGCGAACTGGGAGCGGGGGGGCGCCACTGACGCGCAAGAGTGACACGGATGAATGGAAATTGGCCATTGGCGCGGATTCTAGTGTTATATAGCATGTTAAAATAAAGTACCAGGGGGCCTAATATGGCTGCGTTTATCGCGTGATAAATTTTGTATAAGGCATCCGTCACCTTCTCACAGGTAAATAAGTACACGTGTCAAAAAGTGACGGATGCTATATCCACAGTTGACACGCGATATAGACGCAGCCATACTAGGCCCGCAGGAGCGCAGCGCTAATTAGGAGGCATATCGGGCATAGCGGGGCGGGCGCACACGACACAGCGCGGATGTCTCCCAAACGTTTATGCACTCCTAGTATTTGACGTTATAACTTTTTCTCAAAAATGTTAAAAATATAATTTCGCTATTCAGCCTGTTTATAAAAACAGCCGCCATGATTACATTAAAATAAAATAAAAAATACTTGCCGACCTAGGCTTTCAATTTTGTATGAAATTAAAGGAATTTCACAGTTCTCTCGAGTAGTTCCGCCCGCAACGTGACACTTTGAAGCCAAACATAACTATCAACGCCAACATTTCATTGCATGCTTGAGAAATAGTACATTACCATAGAGGCCGGGAAGTAGGGGGTTGCCGGCCGAGTGATATAGACATAGTTAGTAGTAGTAGTAGGATAGTTACGAGGCTGGCAACCCCTTTTCACGGCGAGATACGTACAGATGTAGTGCAAAATGATTTTCCTTCGTCCTTTATCGGAAAAGTTCGTATTTATCGTGCTCTCTCAATTAGCTTCAGTACCCATCTTACAGCCGTAGGGGTAAGTCGCATCAGCAGACGAATATATATATAGAGTGGCTAACACGCAATTCAAATATTCGCTAAAGTTTTGATTATATTTACAGTTTACTTATAAAAAGGTTGTATTGGTTGTATTACCATGCCGAAACCTCGAAATCGGTTAAAAAATCCAGTCCAAGGAATTATATTTAATATATACCTGTATTTCTTATCAGAAAATAGCAAATTCAAAAATAGCAATAACTCAGAGTATTTTGGCAAAGTTCAACAGCGAATTTCGGACGCAACAGGCATATCTAAACCTACAATAAGAAATTTTTTGAACCAGGAAGAAGAATATAGAAAAAATAAAGATGCCATCACAAACAATATTAAGCTGGGAAGACCACGCAAGAAATTCTATCTAGATCTTGATGATTTTGATTACGCAGTGATACGACGAATGGTTTATAACTTTCATCTGATTTATAAACAAGTTCCTACAATAAGAGCACTAAAGTCCAAATTAATAGAAACAATGAATTTCAATGGCTGTGATTTTACACTAAGAAAGATACTACGCCAAATGGGTTTTCTATTCAAGAAAATTACTAACAATAGAAAAATGCTGATGGAAAAAGGTGACGTTAGACTTAAAAGAGTAAAGTACCTGGACTTAATAAGGAAGTACAGATCTGAAGGCAGGGATATTGTGTATACGGACGAAACTTATGTTCATACATCCCATTTAACAGGGAAGTGCTGGATCGATTCTACGGATAAAGGAGTGAAACAGTTAATCTCAAAAGGTCAACGCCTTATTATAATACATGCAGGTAGTGCCAAAGGATTTGTACCGGGTGCTCTACTTATGTACAAGTCTACTGATAAGACCGGTGATTATCACGATGCCATGAATAATGTCAATTATGAAAAATGGTTACAGAATCAACTTATTCCTAACTTGTCTCCAAATTCTATATTAGTAGTAGACAATGCTGCTTATCACAATAAATACGTGGAACGCCCGCCCAACTCTAATACCGCAAAGCCGCTTATGATAAACTGGTTACAAAAACACAATATTCCCCATGATTCATCATTTCCTAAAAACTATACGAAATTATTTGTCGACATAAAGAAGACTTTGTAGAATATTCCATTGACAAAATTTTACATCAACATGGGCACGAAGTGTTAAGGTTACCGCCATACCATCCCGACTTCAACCCTGTAGAAAATATATGGTCACAGATAAAAGGTTACGTATCAAAAAGGAACATAGACATGAATATGGGTAGGGTGCGTTGTCGAACAGTGAACCAACCAGATACTTTGAACCACCGCCATATTGGGAGAACTGCGACGTTGCCACTTTGACCGAACTTGTTAATACTTGCCCCGCGGGCACCCTTCCCCTCTCCCGTAGTGAGCCGGCGGCCACGGCTAAAGACTGACGTGTGAGTGCGGTTTGTTTGTTGCTCCGAAAGAAAACGGAGTATTCTCACGTAAGTGTCTCGATTTTTGTATATTTTGTTATTAACTATATGGACAAAAGCTGTACATTATCGAAATTGCTGTAGTTTTAGTCGTTTTATGAGCATAATGCGTTGTGGTAATTCAATATATAACCTATATATTTTTTATATTGTAAGTTGAATAGTGATGACCAATGGCACGAAACGTAGGGTCACGGTAGATGGGCAAGATATACAATACGTTGACGAGTATATCTACTTGGGCCAGATAGTATCCTTCGACAACAGACAGTTTAAGGAAATTGATCGACGTATCCAAAACGCCTGGAAGAGCTTCTGGTCCATGAAGGCGCTAATGAAGGGCAACCTTCCACTTTCACTTAAGCGCAAACTCGTCGACGTTTGTATTCTTCCCATCCTAACCTACGGTGCCCAAACTTGGTCACTGACTGAAGCCCAAAAATCCCGACTCAAGATTTGCCAGCGAGCAATGGAGCGCAGCATACTCGGTGTTCGCAGAACTGACAAGATCAAAAACACCGAGCTGCGCTCCAAAACTGGAATTGCGGATGTGGGTGCCAAGACCGCTAAGCTTAAGTGGGACTGGGCTGGACACGTCTACCGAATGCATCCAGAACGATGGGCCAAGGTTGCCACCGAATGGACCCCACAAGATGGCCACCGGAGCAGAGGCAGACCAAAAAGGAGATGGCGGGACGACTTAGACGCGTTTCAAAGCAAATGGCGGGAGCATGCACTCAATCGGGATGAATGGCGGAAAAGAGGGGAGGCCTTTGCCCAGCAGTGGGACACCCAAATAGGCTAATAAAAAAAAAAAAAAAAAAAAGTTGAATAGTGTGTGTATTAAACAGTGAACCAGGTCGGCATAGTACTTACTGATCCGGTTCACTGTGTACCTTAGGTTCACTGTGTACCTACCTTAGGTTCACTGTGTGTGTACCTTAGAACCAAACTAAAACTTTTTATTTTAACAGTTATTGTTTTTGACATGTGGAATAGTTTATATGATAGGTACTTAAAGAAGTTCTGGCTTGACTCTATCTCCTAAAAGTCAATTATCCTCTAGATACGTAAAATGTAGTTTATGTATGTGTATTTAACTATTAATATGTATATTTCTATATCTATTTATGTAGGTATTCGATTGAATGTAGTTTTATTTTAAATTTAATTATTTAAGTTTTATTGGTCTTCTTCTTGTACACTTGTTTACTCGTTGCACAACCGTTCACTCATCTCAATCTCTCAAGGGTTAGCTGGAAGAGATCCCTTAAAGGGATAAGTTCGCCTTTGTACATATTTCTATATTAATTGTATTGTTATGGTTTTTCTTTTGTACAATAAAGTGTTTACATACATACATACATTAAAGTTTTTTTTTATAGAAGAAACATTTTTTTCGCTTGTATTTTTTTAAATAAAAGTTGATTTTCAAAAATTGCGTGTTTTTTTTTCACAAAGCATTTTTTACTGGAAATGAAATAATAATTGAATGTTGAAATATAGTTCAACAGTGAACCATATTTCAACAAGATTCAAGGTTCAGCGTTAACTACCCATTGTATACATTGAGCCAATTTTAATTAAAAAAAAAACACCTTCTTTATGGGTTTGGATTTGTTCCTTTGGTTTTCTGTAGCCTGTAACTGAGAAACCCTATAAAATTACCTAAATTATGACACCAAAACGATTAATTTTTCTCTTTTTTAGCTTTATTTTGTACCAAATTATATAGTACACAGTGAGCCAAATTAATTTTTTTTTTAAACTCGTTTATGAGTCTTGGATTGTTCCTCTGGCTTTATGTAACGTGTAACTGAGAAATCCTATGAAATTACCTAAACGATGACGCCAAAACGAAATTCTTAGCTTTATTTTCTAGCAAGTTATATGACTTAGAAAAAAAGGTGGTTCACTGTTCAAAGCACATTAAATTATGGTTCACTGTCGAAATATAAGTGGTTCAGTGTAAACTATCCATAGTACACAGTGAGCCAAATTTCATTTTTTTTTAAAACCTCCTTTACGAGTCTTAGTTTGTTCATCTGGCTTTCTGTAATATAAAACTTAGAAACCTTATTAAATTACCTAAACGATAACACTAAAATGAAATTCTTAGCTTTTTTTTCTATCAAGTTATATGACTTAGAAAAAAGGGTGGTTCACTGTTCGACAACGTACCCTACAGTAAAAAAATTGATTGAAGAAAAAATAAATATGATTGGCCCGGATGAATGGAAGAAAGTTTGTGATCATGCCATGAAATGTGAAAATGAATATCGGTCACAGGAACACTCGATGGATGATCACATCGATAGGATTGTAATTAACGTAAATGAAAGCACTGACGAATCTGACTATGATATCTCGATGACGGTTACTCAGATTGTGAAATAGAAAATGTTGAAAATATCGACCCAAATATGCAGTAGGTAAAATATTAATGTTAAGTACAGTCACTGGCATAAATAAGTTATCATTTATGAACCTAGTCACTTTAACGTCAGTTTGAAATGTCATACGAAATTGTCCAACGATTAAAAGCGACAAGGTATAGAAATCATCACTTATTTATGACGGTGACTGTACCTATAAGCATCATAGCGGGCCTAGTATGAAAGTCTTCATGTCGTTTGCATCCCTCTCACACGCGGGTTATTTACTTAGGTGCGAGAGGGACGCTAATGACTTTTTTTTTTCATACTAGCCCCGTTAGTAGATGCTGTTTTTAAGTAGGCAGGTATTGAGTTTTATTCTTGTAAATATTTCCCAATAAGCTTTATTTTGTTGTACTTTATGTTTTAATGTGAAGATAATGTTTTGTTTACTAATGGCAATAAAACTGAGTATTTTCAAAGTTATTGAAGGTGGTTGTAACATCTCTATATTATACAGTGCCATATGCTGTCATTTGTCACTTTGTCATTTGACACTAAACAATAAAGTTCCATTTTAATGGACATGAAAACGTCACTCATTTAATACAATCATTGATTGACAGTTCGGGTGCCATCGTATTCCGATTGAGATCCGAGTTTTCCCGAAGGAAAATCATTTTGCACTACATCTGTATAGTGCTTTTCTCAAACATAATAATATGCAATGAAATAAAATTAAAAAAAATTACTTACCGGCCTAGGCCTTAAATTTTGTATGAATTTCCTTTACAGTTCTCTCGAGTTGTTCCCCCCGCAACGTGACACTTTGAAACCAAAATGAACTGACATAACGTCAACATTTCATGGCATGTTTGAGAAAAATCTATTACGTGTTTGCTTCGCGGTCGTTGGGTGAAAACAGCGGACAATCTCACATTAATGGACTTAGGGCTGTATTAATAAACTCATCTTAGCTGAGAGACCCGTCACAAGATACGTCAAAGTAAATGTCAAACCATAGAACACTGTCACTTTTGACACATCTCGAGACGAGCATTTGAGTTGAGATTAGTTTATTAATACGGCTCTTAGTCCCAAACTAGGTTCAAGGTTTGTATCTACTATTGGTACTAAGTAGACAACGATAAACATCCTTTTATAGACAAATAAATACTTAAATACATAGAAAACATCCAAGACTCAGGAACAAATACTCGAGTTCATCACACAATTATTTGCCCATATTGGGAGTAGGCTAAGTTAATCACGTCGTTTAAGGGCCGTATTAATAAACTAATCTCAACTAAATATGTTGCTCTTCTCGAGATGCGTCAAAAATTACAGTGTTATATGGTTTGACATCTACTTTGACGTATCTTGTGAAGCGCATCTCAAACAAGATAAGTTTATTAATTCGGCCCTAAGATTTGCGGGACCGCTTAGGATGTATTGAACTGTAAAATTTATCTACTTTAAATCATAAACGAATACCTTTAATTAGAACATTGGATCATACTTGATGTTTATCGAGATTTTTGTTTGTTGTGTTCCGGTTTGGGGGTAAGACAGCCGGTGAAATAACTAGCATAGAGGCATTCTATCTTAGTCCTCAGGGTTGGCAACGCATTTGCAGTCTTAGGATTGCATTGCAGTCTTGTGAGTGCGAATGTCTATGGATCACAGTTTCCACTTACCATCAGGTGGCATCAGGTGGGTTTGTAGTAATAGCGTCGGAAACCTAAATTGAGCATGGTCCAACATGCTCCTGCCCGGTTTTTTCGTCTAAGCATCGGTATCTTAATATATCTATGTATCTTACCTTAACCTTAACGTGCCATCTAAAATTTATTCTTACCTCCGTATTGTACACAATGTACATTGTTATATTTTTATTCGTTGTGTTCTTTATTACCTGTCATTAATAAATAATCTTAACTTTTTTTTCTTAATCTGAAAGTTAGGTAAGTATACACATATTTATCAAGTGAATACATTTGGATGAATATTCTCTGTCTTAATTATGTTGACATAAGGCATAATATACATAAGAAATTTTCTCTGCCTTTTGTCGAATATGTATTACACAAAAAATATAGTCAATTTTTACCTTAGTTTAATTGTTCAATACGAAATATTTTAAACAACTTAAAATTTGATGTTTCATAACGCCATCTAGCGATGTCAGTTGCGACTACGTCGTTGTTTCATCCCTAAGTAGTCCTTCAACTTGCCACTGTGCGTGATATTGATGAAACAGTTGTTCTGCAGAGTCCCTGGAGGGCGTTGATGAGCAACTCTTGCGCATCAATTAATCTACAACAATGACATATTTAATGGTTTCTAGTTCAGTCAAGCAGAAAACCATGTGACGATGATCTAAACAAGTTCTTAATTTTTATAGTGTATTATTTATTATGACTTTTATGGCAACCTACCAAATAATATGTAGTGTACTCTTTAAAAAGGTAGTTGTGGGTTATTTACATTATATTAATTTGATAAGTTATTAATTAAATTTTGGCTTGATTGAACTCAACTTTCACCGAGCGTCCAGTGCCGACCTCATTACTATTATTGTGTTTTCTAATAAACTAAAGTACTATCTAGAAATCGGAGAGTGGTTTTTTATTGTACAAATGAATACGAAATTTATAGGGTAAATATGACATAAATAATTTAAATTAACAATTGACATAAGAATGAAAAAAGAAGCCACCTTTTTTCGTTGTCATTCAACTTTGACATATACGCTTTTAAATTGTGCATTCATTTGTGCAATAAAAAACTACTACTTTATTTTAGTAGAAAACATAATAACAGTAATGAGCTCATTATTATTATTGATTACTGAACGCTCGGTGCAGCCTTAACACAAAGGGGTTATTCGCAAGGGAACTATAAATTTGCTTTCATAGAAATGTAACGTGTCCTTTATTGTAATTCAGGGCAGGGACTTATACCTATGGAACAAATTTTATCCAAAACTGAACGGCCTTCCAATATGTTTCGCTTACAAGTGGATGCATGTTTCATAGCTCGATTAGTGGAGGGGTGATCACTTTAAATTAGCCGATCTCTACTCGTAGCTGGGGCAGAAAACGATACTACAAAATTTAAGACAACCGTCTAGTATTTAATCATTATCAATTGATTTTATAAAAAATATGCAACAAAAACAGAAAAGTTTTATAATTACTTATATTATAAAATCGTTTTTTCTTTTCATTGCCGAAGCATAAACAGAAAGTTAAATGAACGATTTAATAACGTCAGCTAGATCTGGAGTATAGAGAGCAGGCACTGGAGAGACGCGCGCGCCTTGGAGCGCCGCCAAAGATTCGTCTGGTGGTTATTTTTGCACGTCATCTCCCTCATTTCAAGCCGTCGACGTAAAAGTGGCACTGATAATAACAGATTCACAATAAAAGACGTTTATCAGCGTGACATGACGCTGTAAAGTTATTTACATCTTTGAACAATCTGACGCCAGTAAACGCATTTTTTTATTTTTAACTAAGTCTGACTGACGCATGCAAGGACTTATATGTGTCCGTTTTCTTTATTGTGTGATGTGTACTTAATTGTTAATATTAGGTTCGAAATAGAATTCTTCTTCTTCAAGTGCGTCTCCAACTAGTGAAGATCGGCTATCCGTTCCTGGAATGTACTTATCTCTGTTTCAAAACACGGAAGAGTTTGGATGCGCTTGCAATCCCTGTCCACTCTCTGATGTTGAGGAGGCCCGATTAGTTCTTGCGTCCAACTCACCTAAATTAATGTAATATGACATTTATCACAGGGAGTGGAAGACAATTTATTGGTTGAGCTCTACATACTTACGAGGGTTGCTATGAATATTTTTAGTTAATTAAAAACCATTAATTTTTTACAAATTACTTTAATATTTTTCAAAATATACTCCTCCAAGTTCAATACATCGCCTTATTCTATAAAACCAATCCTCAAAACATTTAAAAAATGCGTACTGCGGAAGGCCAAAGAAAAGTCGCTCAAATTCTAGTACTGCCTCGTTCGAGTCCATAAAAGTCCGGCCACGCATCATTTTCTTTATAGTGGGGAACAAGAAATAGTCGCACGGGGCCAGGTCAGGACTGTAGGGTGGATGCGACATCAGCTGAACACCTTTACTGGTCAAAAAATCCATTGTTATTGCCGCGGTGTGTGCAGATGCATTATCTTGGTAAAAATAATTCCATGAGTGCCGCTCTTTGGACGATCCTCACCAAGTCTGTCAAATGCCTGGGGTAAACAGACCTCTGTGTACCACTGGCTAGTAACTGTTCTTCGATCTTCGAGTGGAACTACAGCTACTGGCCCCCGGCGGCGAAAGAAAACGGCGATCATTTTCTTGTTCACACTACGGCCACGAACAATTTTTAATGGCGGCCCGTGTTCTTCAAACACCCATTGCATAGATTGTTGCTTTGTTAGAGGGTCATAGCAGTATATCCAGGACTCATCAGTAGTAAGGATATTAGAAACCTGTTGGGAATTGCCTCCGTCGAATTTTTTGAGCATAAACTGGCACCAATCTACTCGCCGGGTTTTTTGATCTTCGGTCAGCAAATGCGGTATCCAACGCGAAGCGACCTTCCTGACGCCAAGATGATCATGTAAAATGCTTGAAACTGCGGGTGATCCAATACCAAGTTCATGCTCTATTTCCCGATGGGTAATATTTCTGCGTTCTTTTATCAACCACTCGGCTTTGATCACGTTTTCTGGCGTTACAGCAGTCGACGGCCGTCCCGGTCTCGACTCATCTTTGAGGCACTCCCGACCCCGCTTAAACTCGCGATACCAATATCAGATTGTGGCTAACGATGGAGCAGACTCCTCAAATGCGTCGTTTAATTTTTTATTAGATTCCTTAAAGGTTAAGTTCCTTTTGTAGTCGTAGAATATCATAGCACGAAACGGTTCTCGCGACAGCTCCATTGCAAGAAACAAAACTGGACTGACATTTTCAGCAAAAAAAAAAAATTAAGCGGCCAGTATCAAATTTCATTTTACAAAGAGGTTAATAGCTAAATTACCCTTAATTTGCCATACACTTTTAAAAGTAAATGTTGTTAGTTTTCATACAGCTAAAAACTTTCGTAGCAGCCTATGTATATCGAAACATTGTAACTCGTATTTATGCAAGCAAAAACAAAAAGCACCACTCTGTAACAAATATCACCTGTCAACCAATATCCAGCCCACGGCCTCTATTCTACTGGGTAAAACCATTATTACCTTTCATATGTTATCGTATTATCAACGTCGCTATAGCTCTTATGTACTATCAGCCCAATGGAACCCTGACCCACCATAGAACGGTGTCACAGTGACATTATAAAACAATTTGTTTGACACTTCTTATGACTTGAATCATAACGTCTCTGTGACACAGTTCTATGGTGGGTCAAGGTTCCAATGGTCTGATAGTACTTTACAGTAACAGCGGCCGAGTTAAAACAATACGATAAAATGTCGAAGGCAATATTTTTTTGCAAGTAGAATAGATATTATACCCATACGACTTTTAATGGTTGTAAGGCAGTATACTCGCTTTTGAATGCTTCGTGTTTCTTACCATAAAGGTACAGGAATATTTTTATGATTTCGATATTGAACTTTTATGTTCTTCACGAATTGAGTTTGACTGTGTTCAGAAGTACCATAAACGTCCCCAAACCAAACTACAAAATCCCGTTTAACTATGAGCGCTTTTTAGGGTTCCTTACCAAAATGGTAAAAAGAGAACCCCTGTGGTGAGTTTTTCTTTGAAACTTTAGAGTCCGATTTGCACTTTACCGGTTTTACTCTAGGGCAATTCTAAACCTATTGAAACTGATGCACCGAGGTAATTCAAAGAATCAATAAAGTGAAATGAACTACACTCGGCGTCAAAAATATCGCACCTTCGGGAAAAATATGTTCAACCGACATTATACCCTATTTAATCAAGGGTAAAGGTATGACTGTTAGGTATTATTTGAAAGGTAATAAAATATACTTTTTAAAAAAGCTAAAAAAAATGAAATTATTGTAACCAGATTTAAAAAAAATAAGTTTAATGCGAGGACAAGAAAAATGTTTATTAAATTGTAAATTAACATCAATGAAATGGTTAACAAACAAACAAAAAAGACACTTAAAAGTAACCTTAAACCTAGTTTTACCCCCCCTTGCCCTAACTACTGCTTCCATGCGGTCTTTCATTGACCGAACCAACTTCACTACGTCCGACTGAGGAATGAGGTTCCATTCTTCAATCACGGCGTCCTGGAGGTCTTGGAGAGTGGTAGGGATGGCATCACGTGACCGAACACGTCGCTTCAGCTCGTCCCAAAGGTGTTCGATTGGGTTCAAGTCGGGACTTCTCGCTGGCCACTGCATAACAGGGATCCCAACCTCTCCCAGGTAATCACGAACGAGCAATGCAGTGTGGTTGCGGGCGTTGTCGTGCATTAAAGTGAATCCAGTGCCGACAAAACCCGCATATGGGACCACATGCTCTTCCAGGATCTCCGTGACGTCCCGGTGAGCAGTCAGAGACCCCTGCCCGCGAGTGCCCCCCGTCCGGGAGACGCACAGAAGGTCGGTCTTGCCATCTGTGGACATACCGCCCCAGAACATGCACGAACCACCTCCGTAGGCCACCGTTTCTTCAATGCAGGCTTGAGCAAATCGTTCTCCCAACCTTCTGTAGACTCTTCTACGCCTGTCGTTGCAATAGAGGCAGACCCTCGTCTCATCGGAGAAGAGAACCTGCCTCCACTGGTCGAATGTCCAATCGACGTGAGCACGAGCAAACTGCAGGCAGTCTCTGCGATGCTGTGCGGTCAGTTGGGGACCTGTAGCAGCCCTGCGGGCCACAATCTTCTTCTCCCGCAACCTTCTCCTAATGGTGGAGGTGCTAACAGAGGTCGTCCGAGCTTCTCGGAGACGCTGTTGCACCTCAACAGCATTGGAGAAGCGATTGCGTAGAGACGACGACACAATAAAGCGGTCGTCTCTTTCAGATGTGCAGCGTCAGCGGCCAGCTCCATGACTCCTAATGAAGCCTCCAGTCTCCTGGAACCGCAGGTATACTCGGCGGACAGCAAACCGGCTTAAATTCAGTTGCCGAGCGATATCACATTGCTTGGAGCAGTGCGACCACCTGGGTTGATTCAGCAGCAGTGGTTTCCATTTTTGAGGGTAGTTTTTTTGCTTCAGCTCCTTAGATGTGTTCTCTTTAACGTCTGGATAGCGAATGATTGACATTTGACCTTTACCAGACTTTTTATACACCTGGAACACGGCACAACTCGCGACCATTCAAACGCGTAATTTGGCACTTTTTTTTCGAAACTCTCAGTTTGCGAAAACACTTTTTTTTTCTTTAAATTAAATATTGTTAATTTAAAACACATTAAACGTGCTTTCGATTGATACTAATATTTACGAGGTGGGATAATTTTACTAAGGGCTAGATTTGATTGAATCTGATTTTCAACGAGGTGCGATATTTTTGACGCCGAGTGTATAAAGTAAGATGACGGACAGCGAGTAATATATTGCCCTCTTGTAACTCGTAAAGTATGAGAAGAAAAAGCTTAATATTACAAAAAAGAAGTTTAAAAACATGCGTACACTCAAAAAAATGTGAGCCAACCAAGGAGATTTTCTCTTAGTTGACATAAAATGAATACAATAGTTATGATATTAGTTACTTACATCAACCAAAGCTTATAGTAACAACAGCAAGTTCATTAGTAATTCAACTTACATCTTAGTTGATGTATCGAACGTCTTATTTATTAGGCTCGTATAGAATCAAGGCGCCTGTGAAAAATAATGACAATCTTGTTAGAAACGAAAATTTATTTTTTCAGTGTAGTATCAAAGTTTTCGATTTATTCTCGTAGGTTTGAATTTCATCTAACCTGTTTAGTACTGACTAGCACCGGCAAATATGTCAGGTATGAATTTAAACAGTCCATGCTACCTGGGCCAAGTAATTCGATGCATTTGACGTATGCCAGTAAACGGACACGGAGTGGGAATTAGAGCCAAGATATATTCACTAAGCATGAACATCTTCCTGAATAATGGACGACATTGCCCCGAGCACACACGCCCGGTGCACGGCCGCTGGACCTGGCGAGGGCAAAGGGTTCCATTCGTTTTCCTTTACAAACATATTTGTTTATTTAATATAGAGCAGTCCTTGTACCGCCTCTGACCTCCATCTATACGTAAATTACTACTTATTTACTTTCTTAGATATTACATTATTAATATTATTATACCTTTTTTATTTTCGTAAGTTCTGTCTGATTAGTTTATGGGTGGTTGCACGACTTTCTAAATGATTACACATAAAATCATAGAGTAGTAGACAATATGAAGCCACGTTTCGATTTTAGAGTGAAGTAATATCGCCTCGCATGCCCATACGGCTGACGAGCACATGTAAGCGCACACAGCGCGGACATGCTTTAAAGAATGAGAACCATTCATCTATTGAACGAAATCGCACGCAAGCAACTTTATTAAAATGGTCTTTCTAGCATTCATTATCCCCCTGTCTAGTTGTCAACTCTTTTGTTGGCAATGGTCGTTGCATGGGTGCATGAATAAATTGTTTCTGATTTGAGAATTATAAAAAACTGGTAGGTCGAGATCCCTTTCTCATAGAAAACCTTTTGTACTATAGTAAACGGCGTTCTATTAAAGGGCGCGAATCAGGTCCGCTGTGAATGTAATAGTGCGCGGTGGTCGGTGCAGTGGGCGACGGCGGCGTGCGACCCTGCAGCCCCTCGCCCCTCGGGTCAATCACAAGATGCTCAATACAAACCCGTCAACGGCAGCTTACCATTATCAGTGACTTAACATATTTTCGAAAGATCATAGTGTCACATGCGTTTCGAACTGTGAGCCATTGTAATTTCGCTGAATATTTATGCGTAAAGTATTACAGCCAATCAGCACTCGCATCACAAGGGAGTTGACAATTGCATTTCCGATGAAGTTTTTTTTCCAGTTGGCATGTGCAGTTCGCTTTCCGTTGAAGTACTTACTAAGCTGAAATAAATCATGCAGACTATCCATTTTACACAGTAAAACCGTCTGTAATTTATCTTAAGTGATTGTAAAACTTTTCAATATTAAGTTTCCTTTAGATTAGGTTTGGACATCCGCTTGGCGAATAACTTTGGTAAGATCCACTAAATTACATCACAAATGTTGTGTATGTAACATTAAATGAAGACACATGTCATGCATAGATAGAAATTAGGTAGGTTATCGTATAATTGCGCTTGCGTTTATCCCATACCGTTTCTGTTTTTGTTTGTCTATAAATATGGCTTTTCATATTTGACTACCAATCAAAATGTTCTCAGTCAATTTTATTGTTAGTAACACTTTAACTAACAAACTAAGGTTTAAAATTATGTACAATTTATATCTGTTGAAATTTGGTGGCTTTCTTTCGCTGTAAAAGGATATGAAAAAAAAATAACTATACAAAGTTGTCAAAAATTTAACTTTCATGCATGCTTCAGCACTTATCTAGTTTATATAAATCCCTATGAAATATAAAGTCCGTCTTTAACAGAGAGGTAAATTGTACATCAGTAAGGGCCGAGTCTTAACCCAGTTTAAAATTTTCTGTGCAAGTGGCCCTTATTGATCTAAAGCAAAATTGTAACTAGCAATAAAATTAGTCAAGTACCTACTTTTGGATTGGTGGAAAAAACGCAAGTGTTTCTAATTATGTGACCATCTATGTAGATATAAATTAATTAAATAACTCTATCTACAATACAACTGTTTGAATAAGAGGTAGCGCACACAAATCAGTTTCATAGCGGCGCGGCCGCGCCGGCTCCTCTTCTTTCATTGTATTGTACGATATGTACGGCGCGGTGGCTAACGAAGATGCGCGCGCGCTGTTATTGCCCGCCCGCGCTCGCTCGCTCGCCGCTGCCCCTCGAAACAATCAACCGCATCCCAATCTTATGCCCCTTCGTGCTTTAATAGGCTCTCTAATGAGCCTTATACTCTGGTAGATTAGTCCTTTGTTTTTAAGTTCAATTCATATTACAATTAGAAATACTCTCTGTAAAATATATACTTACACATTAAGGCGTAAACTATCAATCCTAATTACTAACTTTGGCACAAGCTATTGTAACATTAAAACCAATTGGCAATACACATTACACATTCATTTACTTTAGAAAAGACTTTAATTTTAACTATAATTTGGTGTCAGTGTATAATCCTAACACAAGAACAACGTTTGTCGATGAGGACATTTATCTCTCACACACACGTCTGCAAAACGCACTCTGTTAGTACCTAAAACTTGAATGCAACGTTGAAGCTCCAACATCGTCGCTCAAGGTGCATTACGTTTATTGCGGACCAGTGTATGACGAATCGGCTCTGTTACACCGACGCGCATGTAATCATTATTGGACCCTGATATTATCAAATATACTTACGACTTGAGTTTAACTCGCCGTTGCAGGTAACTGTTAACAAAAAACAGGATTTTTCCAAAGGCAAGGTTAACATAAAACAATAAAACCAATTAAGACACCTAAACTGTCTATATTTTAAAAAATAGACAAGATTTATAAAGTATAAAACAAAGCAAATGATAAATATAACATATGAACGAAAAAGGCTAATAAGGAACATTAGAAAATACATACTAATTACCGAATTGTAGTCTATCGATTTTTGAACCATAAGTTATATCATTTTATTTAATAACGTACCTACTCGATGGGAAAATATCAAATGCTCTGTCTTCAATCTGTCTATTGAAAACCGTCACGAGATTCACGAGAAGGCAAAACAGTTTCACGACAGCTCTGAGAATTATAATTTATAATCGTTTATTGTATATTTATGATTGCTATATTACAATTTTAAAACTCGAGCTGGTTTGGCGGACTAAGTTTTTATTTTATGTCCCTAGTAGGTAATTTGATACGATATCTTACTATTAATGTTATTGGAATTTCGATCGATTTGGAAATCGTAATTCCTATATATACGTTAGACAATGAGCGATCGTAAGTGCAACGTATCAGTGCACTCCCTAATCTTCCCGACATTGTCCCGGCACGTCACGGCACGAGCAGCGGCCATTCAGCCGCGACCGCGGCGCGCCGGCATAATGAGCCAGTGTTCCCTCCAGATGTGGCGCAGGCGCGGCCCTAAACACACCCGCTTTTTGTTTCGCTCCCCCTTTTTTGCCATTCCTTTTCTAAGACGGTCGCCCGAAGCTATTGATAACTTAATTTGCTGTTCCCATAATTAAATTATTACTGTAATAAAACTCAACGTTACCCATATGTGAAAGAGGGGGTTATCGAAGAACCAATATTTATCCGAATCAATAGAACTAACTTTACATCTATTAATAATAAATCATAAAAGGAAAAATATTTTCATATTCAGTCAAACTAATACCAGTTCAGATTAATTTGTCTGTTTTACTGGTTTAGTAGGAATTGTTTTAGTTATGTTGAGATACTTGAGATACCTACTATAGTCATAGAGCTATATCGCTCTCACGATGTGCCTTATAGATTTCGACCGGATACAACTACAGTCTTACGCAGATATCGATAACACTTTTTAAAATGTATAAATCTCAAGAAAATCTATAACTGTGTGAAACTTGACACCTTTTATAGTTGCCTTATAGTATCAATATGGAATAAGTACCTAAACATCATAATTATACACAATTATCGAAAAAACCCAGGACTACATAATTAATTCTTAATAGAAAACTGCCGAATGGTATTATTAGCGGGGTTCTAGGATTGATTTAGTTTTAGTAAGTACACCCTTATATTTTTCAACTTACTCAGATTTAGCGCTTTTCTATAAATCTAAATATAATCCGGAATGTGATGCGGAGCATAGCTCTTGCGCCGGCGGTGAGTCTCGCGTTTATTTATGTTGCTTAGCCAAGACGGTTACCTACGCCAGATGTGCTTTACGACAACTTGCCACCGAACAAATAATTAATCTTCGACATTATTAACTGTGTCTTGCGGTCAAAAACCGTCGGATGGAAAAAAACGAGCAACATATAAATTCAAAAATTGCATGTTTACATGGCATTAAATTCAATTTTGTAGTTTATGTTAAATCGATGATGTTTTCACTTGTTGCGTTCGATTGCAGCTATTTAAATAAGAACAGGATAATTGTACACACGTATCAACACAAAAATATAAAATACAGAAGTCCCTTTAGAAGTGCTTCTGTCACACATGTGAGCAACGATGATGCGATTTCCGGACCCGTGGGCACGCCCGCGCAGCTCCATACTTCTTTACATTCCATACGATTATAAGCACTATGGGAAGTAAGGAAGCACGGAACTCGCGCAAAGCTTATTTCCTCTCCTCTGTTGCGATATCTTCACTCTTCAGGATGAGTAGCCGCAGGTCTTCTGACGATATGTTGACACACAAATTTTATGCACGTGACGCCATCTCTGGGTTAAAGTTTACGACGACCGCGACCGAAAAACCCTCAGGCAGGGCGGCGAGCGACGCGGCGTGGTGAAAGCTCGCGGAGCACTGGCGGCGCGCGCGCTGCGCACGCGCAGACCAGCTCTAAAAATGGAGTCAACCGGCGGCTTTCGCTCCCGACTGGCGAGTACCATCCATTCCAAATTAGTATTTTCCCGAAATAGACCCGGCGGCGGGCGTCCGTCGGATCGGTTTCCCGAACGTGCACCCGCGTGCAGCATGCGGTAACTGGTGTCGGTGCAGGCCGAGGGTGGCGCGCTCCCGCAGGCTCTTATGTAAGGAACGCCGAGGACCGCGGTACCGCGCCGCGTGACGACCGCTTCGAAAATAAACGTCTGCAGGCCGAGTGCGACGTCGACGGGCGCCACATGTGCGCCGCCGGCGTGCCGTGCTCGCGCGCTGGAGGGGAGGCTATTATTAGTGCGCACCATCCACCACTGTCACCTCCCGCGGGGTAGTCGCGCTATACATAGTTCCAATCGTGATCTGGCAATCCTCAGCGTTCACTGAACTCCTCTGAAACTACACCAAACCCATGTCAATTAAATAAACCGTTAATGACCAACTCAAATTACCAAGTATTCTTACGCACTGCTTGTGATCTTTTATTACATTTAGAGAATCAATTTGGTTTAATTTCCTATTCTATAAAGATTAAACTAATCCCGGGAAGATGTATGGTCAATAAATTGCTCAAGCGCACGGCAGACGCGGCGGAGCGGCATATGTCGCGCTGCGCCGCGGCGTGTCGCGGCCGCCCATTCCCACCGCAGCCCGTAAACCTCGGCACTCGTTCACTCGCACAGTCAATAAAAGAATTTTGGCAAACTTTTACAGACAAGCTTCTGGGACGCCAGCCAACTCATCTTTTGTCTGCTTGAAAGAAAATAGTAAGCAGGAAATTCTCATCATATTACAGAATGTATACTTACCTAGGTTTCCATGTGTATATGTGCACAGTTCATTGTACCAAAAGATGTTACCAAGTACGAGAGGTATAAAAAATACTGTGGATTTTTTTATCTGCATGGCATTTTAGAACTTCACTGTTAAAAAAGAAAGACAAAAATCTTGTTCGAAACAATTACTTACGTACACGAATTTCACATATTTGAAAATTTGCGAAAATACCTATTTAAGCTCAGTAGTGTATAGGTACATTTGGGAAGGTCTATTTCCCGCAGTTACTATGTGCAGTTGTATGTGATGATTAATACAAAGTATTTACTCCATTAAAAGCTTCACAACAGAAAAGTGAAGAAATGGAGGGTAATAAAGTAAACATCTTTACGTACTCATTTACTCTTATGCAAATTAAATTATAACATTACATATTTTGAATATATCATCTATTGTTCCTTAGTAGGTATAATTAACAAATTCTTGCAAACAGGATTAAGTGACTAAATTCTATACAAACCGTAGTTTATAACACGTCCTCGGCACATCTCTGTCATCCTAACTAAAGATATTTGCTGCCGTGGGAGGAAATATAATTATTACACGTACAAGGCAAAACAAAACTTTACGGTTGACACCTAAATGTATTAAAATTTGTTACCCATCACTTTTTATATAAGTTACATATCTATATCACTACTAGCTGTCCTCGCCCGGCGGCGGTGCCCGAGTGTATTTTTTTTGTTGATGAAATACAGTTCAATAGTTTTTTTAAATGCAAACCTCATGAAATATAGTTTACTCGAACATCCTTTTCTCAGACGTACTGAATATACACACAACATTTTTTTTACAAACACTGACACTTTTAATTTTATATGTTAAATATATAATTTGTTTTAAGTTGTCCTCCGCGTCTCTTTGTATTTATGTTCGTAGTTACCTCATAGAAACTGCTGCATGGATTTAGAGTTTTGGTCTTCACCCTCAATACATACTCGTATATATTATTAACCTGTATCTAATCAAACGGTTAGTACCAAAGTCAATACCATTGTATTACACCTTAATTACTTAGTACTTTAGTACTCCGCTTAGTAGGTCCGAAGTATAATGTCGAGGCATGACCAGTGTAGGGGTGGTTACCTACTAAGTGCACTACACTTTCGTTAATTTAAATTGTATAAAATCAAGCTCAGTGAAGTTTAGTGAGCTATATTTTACAATCATTATGAGATATTAATAGAACAACGTTTTTGCAATCCTTTATCAAAACACAACGAATGCGAAAAATACAGGGCGTCTATTCTCGGCGTTAAAAACCATATCGTCTTTGACCTGCGCCTCTATTCTAGGCGGTAAAATCAAAATCGTATTTGATCTGTTATGGTATCGTTTTTAACTTGGCCGCCATTACTGTGAAGTAGGTACGTAAGAGCTATCAAAACGTTGACAATGCGATAACAGGTCAAAAACGATATGGTTTTTACCGTGTTAAATAGAGGCCCTGGGTAGTGATTCTCTGAACAACGACGGTCGGACGGACGGACGAGTGAATGTCCAAGCGGCGAGTTTAAGTATTCCCGTCAGTGCGAACAAAACATATTTTAGCGCGTGCATTTTCAATTTAGCAGCAAGGTTTCTGCCGACGGATCGAACGTATAAGGCGATTGATTTATTTTGTAACAATCATTTTAGATCGTATGATCTTTGTATTAAGAGTTAAGTGTCCATTAGTTTAGTTTTTCCAGCGACTTCGTATGCACTATTTCGTTATGCACTTCGGAACTCAAATTGTAGTATATTAGAACGTGCCCTTTACTAAGTATTCCTTCACCAGGGGCCTAAAATCGCTGCGTTTAAATCGAATAAAATCGTTTGAACCCTGTGAGCCTAGTATGGTTGCGTTTATCGCTCCCTCTGCACTTATCACTTTCTGACACGTACTTGCTTTATCCACATTTTGTCACTCGATAAACGCAAACATACCAGGCCCACATACATACATACGTTCTTACAAGTCACAGTTACATTAATAAGATTGAATAAAATTAAAAAATTGTAACATAAGTAGGGTGAGCCCGTTATTGTGTCCTAATGCTAGGCAAAGGCCCTTTTATACCTCTTGGATTATACCAACCTCTTACCAATATTTTAGAAGCATCCTCCAGGTTAGTGTTGCAGTTATCATGGATATTAGGTAACGGG
This sequence comes from Acleris laterana, assembly GCA_963966035.1. Classification (NCBI taxonomy): domain Eukaryota; kingdom Metazoa; phylum Arthropoda; class Insecta; order Lepidoptera; family Tortricidae; genus Acleris; species Acleris laterana. The sequence goes on along the minus strand of OZ014439.1, from coordinate 13,267,327 downwards.
CGGAGGTCTAGCGTCTAGCGAAAGAGTAAAGAACCGCGGTGATGCTGCCCGCAGAGCAAAGCAACTGAACGGCCAAAGAGCGTCTGTTGAATATTAATGCGACATTGTTATTGGCCACTAGTGCCCGCTGCTGCCCCAATCGCACATTTCCATAACTTACTATTCTGGATCCGTGGGGAATCAGCTCACTGTTGTAGGAATATGATCACTTGGTCCACTCATATCTGCCCCGTAAATTCAGTTTTATCTCGTCTCGATTTCGTATCTACATGCATACATAATCTACAACATTGTTATCGAAGTGAATAGACATTAAAGTAGACAGCTATTTAATTCTCTCTTACAACAGTCGACGCCACGTTGTTGTTAAGTGACGATTCTCGCTCGTTACTCGATAGTTTTGCTTATGTAGCATTTATCATACCAATTAAGTATGTGGGTTGTTAAATTCTCTAGGTATCATTTAAACTTATCAAAAACGTTACCCTGGACAGAAGCGTCCGAACAATTAACAACTTGTCTCCAGTATACACTGAGCTCGCACATTTCCCCACTCGAACTTTTGAGCTTGGTATTTTGAATTTAACGCTTATGGTGGAATGCTACAAATAAAACGCCGAAAGGGTGAAAAGGGTTTTTAAAGAAAAACTGCGGCTGCGGGCCGAAAACCGCCGTAAACAGACGGCGATTTTCGTGAAAATGTTTTAGCGAAGGGAATGCAAGTACTTTTTGTCCTATTGTTTTCAACGGGGAATTATGTTAAAATACTAAAGGGGTAGAATAACGATTTGCCTTATGTGAACTACCTACTTTTATCTAAAGTGTTGTACTTACTTACTTATTTCGGTCTGGTACGTAATGTAAAAAAAGCAAAATATAATTAACCTTCGAAAGTGACTGAAATCAATCCGTTTTCCATAAAACACTCACAAAATTACAAAACATAGTAATTAATATAATTACTAACTATAAATACAAGAACCCTTGCAGTTCACCCGCTCGTGGCACGGACCCTAAAATGCTGGCCGCGTTCCCCCTTTGCACAGCCAGACTGAACCGCTGCGCAAAAAAAGAACCAACTCTGGGATCACCCGCCGCCAAAATAAGTCTTTCCGACACCTCTTTTATAAATTTCTTGGTGTCAGAAGACCAGGGACCCAATGTTTTCATTGCAAGTGCCGCAAAAAAGTAGTTTTCATTGAGAAAAGCATATTTGCGGCACTTTATGGTCTGGGCACGGTCAGTGGCGGACTGGCGGACCCAGGCCGACGAACGGATCCCTCGAAGTGAGACGGAACTAACGTGTCCACGCATGTTACGTCCCAAGCCAAGGGGTGACCCTAACACCATGGCACCGAAGTGCAGCCGTCAGGTCTTTTGCCATCCGAGGCAGAAAAACCTGAGGGCTCCAGGGTTGCCGCAATATTGGCTGTGCACGAAGACAAACAGCCACCCGAAAAGTAGAGGGATCCAACAGGGATCCCAAATTTCGAGAAGGCAGAGTGTGCAACCAATGTCCAGATTCCCGCTCAGACACTGCTAACAGTCTGGCTTGTTCAGAAGGGACGGAGATGTTATTCAGAAGATTTGTGTGTATGGAGTTTATTGTAATAACACAGGCTAACACAGGTTACAGGTTTTCCATTTAATTTCGGCGTCTGCCAAACACGAAACCTCTACATCAGCGGTGTGGGCTATTTTAAGAATACCACTGATGGGGGTGAGCGTGCTGTTGACAGATGACAGAAACGCGGGGAGTGCCAGGCCAGACTGCTAGTGGATCTTGTACCTAGGCCACCGAATTTTATAGGAAGAAGTGCTTGGGTCCAACTTGGAGAAGTAAAAGCTATGTTGAGAATTTTGCTAATAGTCATTTTCGTAATGTTCTCGATATTTTCAGTTAAAGATTGGAATTCCCAACCGGTGCACAACGAAGAAGGTAAATGAATTTTGGGGAAAATAAAAAACATCGCAAAGTATAAATAGCAACGTGCGGATTAATTCCAAAAAGTAAATCGGAATTGTTCTAAAAACTATCAATTGTTGATCGCCGTCATAAATAGGAGCGCCGAGAAGTGTTACTGAGGATGGGGATAGAACAGAAATGTTCGGAATGAGGAGAGGTTTGCCTTGTGTAAAAGGTCATTGTGGGCGCTGGATGAAAGATGTTTTGAAATAAAAAATTCGCACTTATTGTGGTTTAGTGACAGACCTATATAAGAAAAACGATTGATGATGAGTTGAAGGTTGGAGAGGACTGAGGAGGCATTACCTCCAATTGTGCCATCATCCAGGTCCCAAATATTAAGACCTGAGGAAAGCTGCTCTATAATGGGATTGATGACTAAGCTAAAGATGACGGGACCAAGAGGGTAACCTTTTTGGCAACCGACACTGGATGGAATCTCATTGTTTTTGTACATTAATTTTGAAGGTGAACTGTAGCATTGCCAAAGATAACTGTATATTTCCGGAAGTTCAATTTTAACCTTAACCCTAACCTTATTAACCTTCTAAATAATTCGGTTGTGCTTGAATATTGGATCCTAAACTAGATTGATCCTAAGGTTTTAAATACACTCCTAATTTTAAGCGTCCGTAGTCGGACTAGGAACTCTTACAGTTGCGCAATGTCTGTCTGTCTATTTGTATGTCACACGCACTTTTTCTCAGAATTTATCAAAGTCGCAAGGGTCCCCTTTCTTTGGTAGATTTTTCGGAATAATTGTATCAGGCATAATTATTTTTGTTTCTACTCGCGTACTATAAACCTCTATATTGATATAGTTAATGGTATCAGAATACCACCTATAGCGTACAATTCTATAACGTGCGTTTCCATAGTAATAATAGTTCGATAATTATTATTATACATTGTTATTACCATGGTTACGGTCAGTCTTGATATCTCCGCAAATCGGAGTCTTGGCGTTTAGTGAGCACTTGACATCCTAATTTGTACAATAAACCGAAAAAAATATTTTTACACCAAATAAAATTACATATATTAAAAACAAAATTAATTTTAAAACTAATTTTCTGTTTAAAATATTTTTGTTAAATTACTAAAAATAGATGGAATATCCATCGATTTGTTATTGGGTTACCATGGTTACGTTCAATATGGAGAACAACAAAATGGCGCTTCGTTTGGTATTGGAATACTTATCATAAATTGTCAGAACTGTTTCACTATTAAAATTTGCATGAAATTTGTTAACATTTAATAACAAAAAAAAAACAAATTACTAACGGCAATCGAAATAATGAAAATGACTTTGCTGACAAGTAATTTGTTACCACAAAAATCGAGGAAAGTAGGTATGCTAGAAAAGTTAGCGACTGTTTATTTTTGTCACTATAATTTTAAACTTGACTCGACGACGCGCTGGCCTAGTGGGTAGTGACCCTGCCTACGAAGCTAGTGGTCTTGGGTTCGAATCCCGGTAAGGGCAGATATTTGTGTGATGAGCGCGAATATTTGTTCCTGAGTCATGGATGTTTTCTAATGTATTTAAGTATATATTTCTCTAGATAAGTATTTATATCGTTGTCTAGTACCCATAGTACAAGCCTAGAGCTTAGTTTGGGACTAGGTCAATTGGTGTGAGATTGTCCCCTTATATTTGTAGAAAAAGTTATGTATTGTTATGTAAAGTTATGCTCGCAAGCTCGCGCTCTAACCTCGGCACTCGTACCTTAAGAAGCTTCGTTATGTACCAGTTACATTAATAACTATTAGGATGGGTCATTATCATTAAGCAGAAATTCATATGGCATAGTATTTTGTAGAAATTATTACATATAAATTTAGTTCATCGTATAGTTTTAATGCATAACATTGATGAGTCGAATGTTCGTAAGGAATAAACCATGAAATGCATAAAATTACTAAGCAGAATATTTTTCAGCATAAACGATTTCAATGTTCAAACGTTGAGAGCAAGGCAGCAAGATGTACCCGGCTTATAAAAAAAGAGCTAAAAATCCAACCTATCCGAGTCGCTTCTGCCCCGACCCATGTTGCTCGCTCACTTAGCTCGATCTCATTATGCTACACAACATTATGCAATATGACCAGTAGATTTATACTAAACGAAATTATTTGTTGAAAATTTGATGTTATCAATAAAAAAAAAATACAAAACAATAATGCGGATATTAACGAATTATTCTAAACTAACTTCTGCCCGCGACTTCGTCCGCATAGATTTTGATTATCGTTATTCCCTCGTGAAATTTATTTTTTTTCGGGTTAAAAACTACTTATCCTCTATGCTATTCTAGACCGAACCTATATGTGTCACAAGTTTCATCCCGATCCGTTCAGTGGTTAAAGCGTGATTGAATAACATATATCCAAACATCCTAACTTTCTCACTTATATTATATTAGTAAGATGTGTCATCTAAGAAGTCAACATTCGTTGATTTCGTTGACACAATGTTATACTAAATTTGTTATACCAAATTCGTTTCGGACAATGAAAGTTATGTCAAATTCACGGAACCCAACTCTCAAAGTCCTCAAGCAGCTCCTTGCCGTTGCGTATTTGTTTTTAGGGTTCCGTAGTCAAACTAGGAACCCTTATAGTTTCGCCATGTCCGTCCGTCCGTCCGTCCGTCCGTCCGTCCCCAGTCTAGCTCAGAGACTCGTAGTACTATAAAGCTGTAATTTGGCATGAATATACATATTAATCACGCCAACAAAGTGGTAAAATAAAATTTTGAAAAATATTTTTTTTTAATGCACCTCCCCTACACGTAACGTGGGGATGCCTTTTTTTGTTCTTGCCTACCCCATAGTGTGGGGTGTCGTTGGATAGGTCTTTCAAAAATATTGCGGGTTATAAAAGATTTAACTTTTATTGTAATTTAAAGTCGGTTTGAAGCAGTTTAGATACCTAACTACCTACATAGGTATACTGATCTCACACTTAAAAGCTTGGCTCTTGTTTGAGATATTATATACGAATTTATAAGAAAAAGAATCATTACTAAGTAGACTTAATTAGTTCCTGAGATACAGGCGACTAACGGGTTTATACCTAAATACTAAAAATCATCTAAGACAGCGCCAAATAACTTTAAATAGAAAATTGGTTCATACATGTTGATTTTTGAGATAGTTTTTTGTGTTTGTCGTTACGGCTACGGAACTCTCACTGAGCATGGTACGATAATTATGCCCTTGTTGGTCGTGCCGACGTGAATTAAAAACAAGTTATCATGCTAATACTATATCTTTATAACGGTATGTTATGATATTACAAACAAATGTGGTAAAGACGCATCTATGGTAATATTGCCTTAACCACAAAACCGTTTGGTTGCTTGCCAGCTTTGTGTAGATACCAGATAACCATAAAAGTTGAACACAGAACACAACTTTGAAGTCTATATCGCTTCATCAATACGTAAATGGGGCCATACCAAGCCCTAACTTTAGGTACACATGTCATACATCATGTCCTAAGTAATTTGGTCGTACAGAATACATTATGTTTGGAACATCGGCTACCTCGTTTGCAATCCATTACAGCAGACACCGTTACAGTGTGCGTAATGTATATTGCAGGTCATGTCTATGTATACTTTGCGTCCGGCTATGGGATTAATTTGGTTTGTTTGTTGTTAGGGCTATCATGTTTCATGTTGATATGTAATTTTATTTTCTCGCTGTAAGTTGAGATCCATCTGGGTTGGACTAAAGTTAGCAATAACAGGGGGGACTAGTATGTTTTTATGCACTTACATATTTAAATATATTTGTTTTTGTTGTGCTCTACATACCCGACCATATATTTGAGGCAGTTATAGAATATTTTATTTATATTAACGTGATTTTATATTTATGTTTGTTTTTAAAAAAACCTTTGCTTTCTGTTATACTATGAAACTTCACGTTCCAATGAATGCAAATGATAGTTTTAACTTCGGCTTTAAAAGGCAAACGAACACCTGATGGTTAGCAGTCTCCGTCGCCCAGAAACGTCAGCAAAGCCAGGGGCACAGATAAGTTGCTGACTTACGGCAAATGAGCTCTAATTTTGCAGGGCTGCTAAATTTTAACCATGAATCGATCGAATATATTATTATTTTATTTATCAAATTTATCTCTTTTAATTTTTTAGTATTAGGGCGTAAAAACACTTTACTTTAATATTAAATGTAAAGCAATTAAATAAAAAAATCTCGTCATATTACTAGAGTATAATAATAGAAACATCCACGTGCGACGCTTTCTGTTTGTCATCAACAAAATGTTGGAGTTTTATTGTCCTTGCGAAAGACAATCCTGTAATGGTGCGCCTGCTATTAGGTGAATATGTAGTGTAGGTCTGCTTTACAATTATAATAACTCTTGTCTCCAGCGTGCAGCGGCCGCGCGCGCCGCCCGCGCCCCGCGCCCTCGCGCCCGCCTCGCCCCGCGCGACCCTCGCCCGCACTGTGTCAATATCGTATAATTTGTGTTCGGCACTCGCCACTTGCATACCATTTTAATATCACACCAATACACGGCCCATACCTTTTACAGACCTACAAACACAAACTAGGTACGCAAAATCATCATTTCATCAACAATTAAAATTCCAAAACGCGCTGTAGGTATATCAGACGCTCAAAATAAACAAAAGTACTCGTATTGGCGTCCTTAATTGCAGCTTGCGGAAGAAGTTGTTATTTTGCTTTCTTGTTGTTTACAGGAAAGTTGGCTACAGAATTATGGCAAGAAACATTAATAGTTACATTTCTTTATTGATAACAGGAAGCAATCCGTATTTCCTCGAGCTTTTTATTGAGTGAAGTTAACTTAAACATGTTTTATTTCCCTTTACGCTTTGCAGTGCATTGGATATCGACACGTAAGTCTGAAACTATTAAGACTGAAATAGCGTTATAAAAACTCATCGTCTAAGGCGTGATTCGACCAAACAAGCAAACGTAAATTCATTTGCGTGACTCGGTATTTCCCGTAATTCATCCCAATAAGTAATTTACATGCTTTTCAATATTATATAGTTTTTATAGTCTGAAAACTTTGTGAATCATCGTTATTTTAGTTTAATATTCGTATATGAACCCTATGTCAGTTTATACGATTTCATCATTTATTCTACGTAGGTAGTAGCTTTGAAGATAAATTGTACCTATACAGGAAACAG
>OZ014439.1:13148962-13259962 GCA_963966035.1 Acleris laterana | reverse complement strand
GTTAATATGTTATAATAAATAAATAAATAAATAATAAATATCATGCGGCATTTTTCATCGTGAGCTGCACTACCTAGCTTGGTATGGAACGCAACCCCGATTTTGACATTCCATTTGACAGTTTGTCAATGACATATAAATGGTATGGTTTGGTATGTATTTACCATTTGCTTGGTATTTACACATTGGTTTAGATTTGTGTCTATTTGTTTGTTCTTGAATCTTAAGTTAGAAATTAATTGCAATCTCCGTATTAGAATTAATAAAAGGTATATCTTCAATTCAAGTATTAACTGGTAAAGTAATCTAATTAATGTACCTACCTTCCCTTTGATTTGCTTTACTTTTACTCAATGAATTAAGTTTAAGTAGTACAACTTGTTTTTTCAGATAATTTATAAATGCGAAGGTAATATATCACCAAAATGAGTACCAGTAAGCGTCGATACTCATCCTCCGGCAGTGACAGCGCTGAAGAGACGCGGAAAAAGGATTTGAAAGAACGTGATGAGTTCGCGACACGATTAAAGAAACGGGATGAAGAAAGGGTTAAGAAAGTGGCTGAGGCACCTGGCAAGAGGTCTTACGAGGAGGCAGCCAAGCGCCTGAAGATGGAGGCGGACGACCGCGACAAGCTGCTGCCGAAGCTGCGCGTGCAGTCGCGACGCAAATACCTCGAGAAGCGGAAAGACGACAAGGTGGTGGAGCTCGAGGCTGACATTGCCGACGACGAGTATCTCTTTGAGGAGAGCACGTAAGTTGGAGCAGTAGGTTGATAGGAGTACCCCTATCAACTTACAGGTTTACTTGCCGTCTAAATATTAAGTTTGTATAGTTCAATCCATGAAGGCCCATTTTTCTACTTCTTTTTGTTAGAGTACATTGAAAACACCTTGCAATTACAATCTGACATGTGAGCTGGGCCTTTGTGGGTTAAAAACACCATACAGGAAATTATACATTTAAATATTACTCATCAGCATTCAACTTGAGTTCCTTATAAAGCAGGCTTTGATACTTGTAGAGGCTCTATGAAGTACTGTATATCTTACTAAATAAATAATTTTATTTGTATTAAATGGAGGTTTAGCCTGGCAGTGGGACTGATATAATTAGATAATAATAAGTATTAACCCGTGGAGCACCCTATCGTGTGCACATAATGAAATTATTATGTGTACAAGTCTAATTATCATTGTATACCTACAGATGTTAATTATTTGATTTTTACATCAAGCGCTTAACCGGTTAATTGTTAATTTAAAGTAAATGTATTTCAATAAATAAGTAACGTATTTCATAAATGTATTTCAATAAAGCAACTAAGCTACTCAAATATTAAAAGATATAAATAATAACACTTTAGGTCTTAAAAAAACTTTTGATATCGACTGACCAAGGTCCCAAGGTCTTCACTGTTAGTGCCACAAATTCATATTCATTTACTAATGATATACAAGGTGTTACAAAAATACCCGTAAAGCCGAAAGGGGGTTAAATGGTACCTTATAATAAGTCCATTTACAATATTTGAGAACCGTACTATCACCGCATGACTTATCGGCAAAAAAAAGAAAACCATTATTGCTTTCATTGATGTGCAAACCCTATTTCAGTAAAATTAAAGAGTAAACTACGCAGATTGTTTATGTACATTTTTACCTAATTCGTGAAACGATTAAGAGACATACTAACAAAATGTACAGAATTCGATTAGATAGATATTACAAATCGAGTTTTGGAAGATTTTAAAAGACCTAAACTACTTACGAAGAAACCTAAACTAGCACTTACTTTTTCGTAAAGAACGTCAAAATTACAGGAACGGCCCAAAGCCTTGTACAATGCACAACCTCGCTCGTCGGGATATGGTTTTAAACCCATTTAACCCTTTAACGCCTACTGTACTCGCACGGGTACAGCTAATAAAACTGAGATTTCAGTGGTTTTTCTGAAGTCTCAATTGATATCATTGCTCAATATGGTCATACATGTCTCTTAATTTATGACAAATTGATTATGCATTAAGAAAATCGAATTAGATGTTAATAAAGCTAGTTATAGCAAAAAAAAGGCATTATTTAATTTTGGATTTTCTTAATAAATATTACTTAATAAATGTTGCAATGCATATGTTGCAAAAAAAAATAGACAGTTTACTTTTGGGCGATAATGGGTTAAGATGAAAAATTATTAAATTGGTAGGTAGGCCTCTCTGTTAAAATAATCTATGCTAACTCCGGTTCCCTGACATGACAGCTTACTAGGGTTGACAATATTTTAGGCTTTGATAATTTATTAGATTTTTTACGGGGTATTTTGTAACACGTTGTATATTTGCGGCGCTTGAGGGTTATTTCTTATTATTATTATCAAACATGAAAAATTATGTGTATGAAGTCAGAAAAATCAATAAAAAAACCATTACATTAAATGAAAACCAGAAAGAAACAACTTCAAAAGTTCAAACTAAAACTTACATTTACATTATTATATATTTGTCAATTTTCTTACAGCCTTACAGAAAGAGAAAAAAGGGAAAGGGAGCATAAAAAAACTATTCTAAAATTAGCCAAAGAACATGAAAAAGCAAGAGAACTGGAAAATGTTCAAAGATATCACATGCCACGTGATTTAGGCAAAGGAGAAAAAGGTAATTAATATACGTAGTAATGTTTCATCTAAAATATTTTCATTTCAAATTGTTTTCCTGAATGTGTATGTGTTAGAAGCAAATTTAAGACAGGAGATTGTGTTTTCAATGATATGTTTGATGACAGTAAACTTGTGTATTTTTTTCATAAAATGCTGATAAAATTATGTGAATTATATCACCCACCTCCAAACCACACCCACAAACAGAGTAGTCGATAACATGAATTTTAGCAAGATACTCAGGGTACAGGTATGGCCCAATCCCATTCTTATTAAGGTACTGGTAACCTTCTTGCTAAAATTAAATAAAAAAAACCGAAGTAAGACTAGACCATTGAAATATCTACCCTTTATGACAGCACTAGCAGATTAAAGCTCATGCCAGGACTTTTGGGAGATAACTTTCGGTATATTGAAAAGATCATGTGAATAGCTTTTAAACGGGAAGATATCTCCATCCAAAATGGCTTCATTAGCAAGACTATCAGCTTTTTCATTCCCTATGATACCACAATGACTAGGTACCCATGCACATACCACATCGTAACCTCTTAGGAATCGTTAATACAGTTTCTTTCTAACTTCAATGACCACTAGATATGAAATGAAATTGAAATGTAAAATAATTTAATTGGCACATAAAAAAAACAGTTTACAATCATAATAAAAGTCTTAACCTAAAACATTTTTTTCTTTACGGCCAAAATGGTCTCCGATCAGATTTATGCCTCTGAATGTGATAAACACATTCACAGACGCTGGTTTTCAGTGAGACCAGGGAGAGAATGGCGATCGATGGAGTCAAAACAAAAAATAAATAGCTATAATATCACTATCATTTTGAGATCATACAGGGATCAATTATACAAACACAATAAAAAATAAAGATATCTTATACTATCTTATCTCTACACGTGTGTGTGTGTGTGTGTGTGTGTGTGTGTGTGTGTGTGTGTGTGTGTGTGTGTGTGTGTGTGTGTGTGTGTGTGTGTGTGTGTGTGTGTGTGTGTGTGTGTGTGTGTGTGTGTGTGTGTGTGTGTGTGTGTGTGTGTGTGTGTGTGTGTGTGTGTGTGTGTGTGTGTGTGTGTGTGTGTGTGTGTGTGTGTGTGTGTGTGTGTGTGTGTGTGTGTGTGTGTGTGTGTGTGTGTGTGTGTGTGTGTGTGTGTGTGTGTGTGTGTGTGTGTGTGTGTGTGTGTGTGTGTGTGTGTGTGTGTGTGTGTGTGTGTGTGTGTGTGTGTGTGTGTGTGTGTGTGTGTGTGTGTGTGTGTGTGTGTGTGTGTGTGTGTGTGTGTGTGTGTGTGTGTGTGTGTGTGTGTGTGTGTGTGTGTGTGTGTGTGTGTGTGTGTGTGTGTGTGTGTGTGTGTGTGTGTGTGTGTGTGTGTGTGTGTGTGTGTGTGTGTGTGTGTGTGTGTGTGTGTGGTGCGCGTCTATTATGATGATAAGCTTGATTTACTACTTGACTAATGGATATTTACCCATTGCCTGGATAGCACTGAGAGTCAGAGAAAATAACAGTGTTTTCCAAGCAAAATGTACTCCACGGACCACGGCTTTAGTAAGCCAAACGCCTTTCCGGTAAAGACATATTCGTACTTTAATAATATTACCGCAACCTATGGACATATTGATATCATCTATGACTTAATCAGGACTCCAGTCCTCAGGTACTCCACGTATAAGCCCTGCCACATTAAAAGTGGGAATAAATGCTTTTGACTTATGTGAAATCAGTGTGGCATCAATAACAAATTAATTTGCCTGCTCAAAGTGAGAATGAGAAAAGGCCATTGAAACGCGATTTCTCCCAATTCGTTTTAACACTACCATTAATGACATTTTACTTATTAAACTTCCATAAGAAGTTACCGTATTGAATCCTACCAATGGGCAACTTTTGAGAGAGGTCTTTTGAGGGGAGTTGAAATGTTTCAGTAATTTCGACTACTTTAGTCGGAAGTCGCTGTCGCATTTACAACCGTTTGGGTTTGCATGTTTAGTATTTTTTTGACAATGATTACAAATTAAATTATACTTGTGTGCGAGACTACGTTTCAAACGAAACTTTGTTTGCGTAGATGATGTGTCTGTATCCACACTAGATTCATTTGAAATGGTTACAAAACTCGCTGGTTGAGGAACCTGCGATAAGATAATTTGAGTACCCCATGGTCTGGGGGCTCATTCTCATTTATTATTAAAACATGAATTAAGCACTTACCAATTAAATATAAGACACTAAAAACACTAAATACATATATACCAATAAGGAAAATATTTACAAGTTTATAAACTTATCTCATCCAATTTTATTTTTTTCCAGGAGAATACATTGAAGTTGATGACAATGAGAAGTTACCTCACTCAGAGCAACGTAAGTGGGAACAAGAGCAAATTAAATCTGCATTCTTCAAGTTTGGTGCTAAAGATGCAAAAGCACAAAATGAATATGAGCTACTTCTGGATGAGCAGATTGATTTCATTCAGGCTCTGCAGCTTGAAGGCACTAAGGAAAAAAAAGAAGATAAAGAGAAATCTGAATACCGAAAAATGCGCATGACGATTGAGGAAACCAAAAAATCACTGCCTGTTTACCCATTTAGAGAGTCATTGATAGAAGCTATAAAGAATTACCAGATCTTGATTGTGGAAGGAGAAACTGGCTCTGGCAAAACAACACAGATACCCCAGTACCTTCATGAAGCTGGTTTCACTGATGATGGAAAAAAAATCGGTTGCACTCAGCCTCGGAGAGTGGCTGCAATGTCTGTAGCTGCTAGAGTGGCTCAGGAGATGAATGTGAAACTTGGAAATGAGGTTGGATATAGTATTCGTTTCGAGGACTGCACATCAGACAGAACTGTCATCAAATACATGACAGATGGAACACTTCACCGAGAATTCCTGTCGGAACCCGATCTAGCTTCATACAGTGTGATGATCATTGATGAGGCCCATGAACGCACATTACATACTGATATTTTGTTTGGGCTTGTCAAGGACATAACCAGGTTTAGACCTGACTTAAAGTTACTCATATCAAGTGCAACATTGGATGCCGAAAAATTTTCGAACTTTTTTGATGAGGCTCCTATATTCAGAATCCCTGGGAGAAGGTTCCCTGTTGATATTTACTATACGAAGGCACCTGAAGCTGATTATATTGATGCTTGTGTAGTGTCAATATTGCAGATTCATGCTACACAACCCCTCGGCGATATTTTAGTATTCCTTACAGGACAAGAGGAAATTGAAACTTGTGTAGAAATGTTGCAAGAAAGAACAAAACGACTGGGCAAAAAAATAAGAGAACTGCTTATTTTACCAGTTTATGCTAACTTACCTAGTGACATGCAGGCAAAAATATTTGAACAAACACCTGAAGGAGCCCGCAAAGTCGTTTTAGCCACCAATATTGCAGAAACATCATTAACTATTGACAACATTATTTATGTTATTGATCCAGGTTTTGCCAAACAGAATAATTTTAACTCAAAAACTGGTATGGAAAGCTTAATAGTAGTTCCAATTTCAAAAGCATCAGCCAACCAGAGAGCTGGCAGAGCAGGAAGAGTTGCTCCAGGAAAGTGTTTCAGGCTCTACACGGCGTGGGCGTACAAATACGAACTTGAAGACAACACTGTACCGGAAATTCAAAGGATAAACTTGGGAAATGCCGTGCTCACTCTAAAAGCTCTAGGAATTAATGATCTTATCCACTTTGACTTTCTTGACCCTCCACCACATGAAACACTAGTATTAGCTTTAGAGCAGCTGTATGCTCTGGGAGCCCTTAACCATCATGGGGAACTCACTAAAGCTGGTAGGCGAATGGCTGAATTTCCTACAGATCCCATGCTTGCGAAAATGTTGCTAGCAAGTGAAAAGTAAGTTACTAGTTTAATCATATAGCAAACAGTAAAAAAATTAACTTGTTTTTGTACAATCAGCCCAATGGAACCCTGTCCAACCATAGTTTAGGGTTGTAAGGACTAGTTTGAGAAATTACTATGTAAGAAGAAGGTCTCATATGTATCAGGTGATCAGGTCACAGCGGTAAAATGTCCAACCACATAAAATTACTTAATATTAAATTGCCTGGGTATAAAATTGGACTTAGTTGTACAAAGTCTTTGTTTACAAAATGGCCAAATAAGCGAAATGTTCTAATAGCGAATCGACTAAGTAGCAAAACGTAATGATAGCAACATGACGAAATAAGCATTTAACCAAATATTTATGAAGTCTCAGTTGCAAAACGACGACATAATCGAATGAAAAGGAAACAGTCGCAGAGAGGTTCTTTATAAGATAAAGAAACTTCACACCTCAGTATCTGGCCACTTATTATTTACGGGCAAAGATAAGTAAGCAATTCGGTATGTAATTTTAATTGTCAAATTGTTTTTTGGGTGAATTGCAAAAATATTGTACATAGTTAAGGGCTTAATTGAGACAATGTTAACTTTCTTCCATTGTTTTTCCTTTGTGTAACGAAGTTATCCATATGATTATATGACTAATCTTCGTTACACAAAGGAAAAGTTAAGGATTGTTAAGTTTATTTTAATTAAGCCCTTAACTGTGTACAATATTTTTGCAATTCACCCTTTTACGCAGCAGTTGTGTAATAAAATACTATAAAGAGTAACACGATATTCGTTAAAAGCCATACAGGCGGTCAAGCGTTATTTGTAAATGGCTATCGCTACAATAAGTGCCACACCAGTGTCATATATTTGTGGCGATTTTACGACCAAGGCATAATTCAATATGGCCCAAAACCTACCTACCTACCTAGTCATTATACAGAAATATATTTTTGCTATAAGTGACAATCGACAATGCTCTCATTGTGCTGCATGCTGTCTTACTAAGGTATATTCAATTACGACCTTTCGCAGACATAGTCATTCTTCAAACTTGTCCTTACGACGCTAACTCGTTCGGTGTCGTAGTAACATTATAAAACAAATTGCTTGACACTTCTTACGACTAATCATAATGTCACTGTGATACGGTTCTAACTGTAAATCGGTGGACCTTATTACAAAAGGCATGTCCACACACGACACACAACGATGGTTAACAGTGTGGGCGATGGTACATTTTGTTTTAGGTTAACATAGGTAAGGTAAAAGCTCCTATTATGGACAGTGCTCCAGTTATGAACAATTCCATAAATATATCTAAGTCTCTGAGATTGATAATGCTTTCAGTGCTACAATTAGATTATATTAAATTATTCGGGATTACTACTATTAGAATAAAATGTTTAGTATTGATATGTTTTCATTTAAAAAAATTATAATGTTCATCACTGGAGCCTTGTCCATAATAGGTGCTTTTACCTTACGTTTGTACAGATGTAGTGAACCATGATACCACATCGTAACTTGCTCTCTAAGACAGTCAGAATGGCGAGTGTATAAAAAAAATTAAAAAAATAGAATTCTAAAAAAGGAACTCTTTAGTACCTATTGGAAAAAAACTGCCCCGTACGTAAAGTTCTTACAAAATGAAGGTACAGGTTCTAACTCGAACTTTAATGGAAAAAACATGGCAAGAGCATGTCGGTCCATGCTCAGTGTAGTGTAGGGTTCCGAAGCCGTATGAATTAATTTTCTATTTAAAGTTATTTATTGCTGCCTCCGCCTGTACCTCAGGAACTAGTCAAGTTTACCTAGTGATAGTATTGTTAGGCGATGGGCTTGCAACCTGTCACTAATACACTGGTAAACATCTTAGCCTAAGTGTGCAAAATGTGGTTACAGAATTATCAACAAGTTTTTTGAGTTGTTGGTAATTCTGGTAGCTCTACCTACCCCACTCTGGGAATAAAGGCGTGAGATTATGTATGTGTATGTATGTGATAGTTTTCCTTTTAAATTCGTTATATGTGCATTGTTTTAGTTGTATGTGTATTGGAGATATTTTTCAGATTTTTATATTTGTAGTTTTGGCTGTAGTGGGGGGGGGACTTGACTCTACCAATTACCTTTAAAGCTTAATGTTTCATGAACAGATCCCTTGATAGAAAAGCTGTTTTCGCAAACCCGCAATTTGAAATACCTATCCAACGACACCCCACACTATGGGGTAGACAAGTGTTATGCGTAGGTTATTTTTTCAAGATTTTATATGTATATCCATATAATATAAAGCAACACAAATACGGACATATCCCAAAAATACGATAGCGTGCGATAATGCATTACATCTGTATGTGTTTTCGTGTATTTTTTCAGGTACAAATGTTCAGAGGAAGTAGTCACCATTGCTGCTATGTTATCAGTCAATAGTTCAGTTTTCTACAGACCCAAGGACAAGATCATCCACGCAGACACTGCCAGAAAGAACTTTTTCCATCCCTCTGGAGACCACTTGACACTGATGAATGTATACAATCAGTGGGTTGAGTCGGAATATTCCGTGCAATGGTGCTATGAAAATTTCATACAATACCGATCAATGAAAAGAGCTCGGGATGTTAGAGAACAGCTGGCAGGCCTCATGGACCGAGTGGAGATTGAAATGGTCTCTAGTATATCTGAAGATGCCAATATAAGAAAAGCCATAACTGCTGGATACTTTTACCATATTGCCAAATTCTCAAAAGGAGGAAATTATAAAACAGTGAAACACAACCAAGTAAGCTGACAATTCAATAATATATTCACTACATAAATAACCTCGTACAATGTTCTGTTCTACAACATTTAACAAGACACCACTAGCTCAATTTGCTCTATATTACGCTATAGGTACTGAAATATGATACGTTCAACACTAAACATTCAGCTTGGCTACAGAGCACAGAATAAACAACTAAGGGCCATATTAATAAACCTATCTTGACCAAGACGCCAGCCTCAAGATGCGTCAGAAGACGGTTATCTGTCTTGGCTCTTACTAAGTCTCTTGAGACAGGTATCTTATTTATAATCCGTTTATTAATATGGCCTTAACACAGAGATTAGAGAAGATTCACTCCTTCGACAAAATATTAACCTAAACTTGATCCCCTTTACTAATCTTCTGCTTGCTTGTTCTTTATTTGTCTTTTCTTTGCATACGTTACGAAATGCGGATAGTTATACTGCGCATATTATACTGGTTCAGTAACCGTATAATTTTTATGTAAGTAAGTGAACCTTTACTGAGCGTTATTCCACTTTGCATTTGGCTCTGGCCGTCATGCGTCAACTGAAAGTCGTGCCACTGGCGCCGTGACGGCTACAGCCGCCTCAAGTTCAAGATTAAAAGAGACTTTGTTTCGTAATAAAGCATAAAGACTGTAGAGGTCGATTCACAAGAGTTGGCACGAATGGATTGAACGAAAGTAATGTCACCTATCATTGTGTGAGTGCCGTCCTTTGAACCGATGTTCGAATTTCAAACCGAAAACCTGTTACTATTTTACACACTAGTATACCTATACTTTCATTCACCCATTCAATCCTTTCGTGCCAACTCTTGTGAATCGACCTGTATCTTATCGTAAGGGCCTGCCTATGCAATCGCAAACCAATGGAAGGCAGAGGATATTCGGGTCATTATTCGAGCGTTTCAACCGCCTCACTTTTGTGGACATATTTTTGAAGAATTGGGCGTATATTTTGATGTCGTTTTTAGATATTTGTTAGAAGACCGGTAAACTTAGATACCTGCCCAGAAACGAAATCGAAATCTACAGCCACTTCTTCAGAAATGTGACCACGATAGTGATTCGGAACAAACTCCCATTCATTCTTTGCTTTTTCAGTTTAAATAAACAGTAATTTTCAAAGCTCTGGTACCTACTGACCTCGCGCACGCGAGCCGGTTTGCACAGGCCTAAGGAACGAAATAATCTACGCGCCGTTTCACGTCCGCCGCACGCCCTTAACCGCCCCTTTTACAGCCCGCCGCGTCTCTATTTGGGCCCCAGTACAGGCCTGTCGTTTCTATAAGCCACTCTGAGTAAGTGTCCAGGGCCCCGCGATGGGTGAGGCCCATTATTCCTACTAGACTACCGTTAATAAAAATACAAATTGCCATTGTTTATCGAACTTTCGTCATCTTTTGTTTTTGCGGGTGGTAGGACCTTGTGCAGGGTCCGTCCGGATCGCTACCACCGTCTTATCCATTAACCTACCGCCAAACAGCAGTGTTCGCATTGTTGTGTTCCGGTTTGGGGATAAGCCAGCCGGTGAAATTACTAGCATAGAGGCATTCCATCTTAGTCCTCAGGGTTGGCAACGCATTTGCAGTCTTACGATTGCTCTGCAGTCTTGTGAATGCGAATGACTATAGGTCAGTTTCCACTTACCATCAGGTGGCCTGTGTGCTCGTTTGTCATCTTTATGCCATAAAAAAATAAAAAATACGGCGATTGTAATCTTACAGTACTAGGCAGATAAGAAGTCAATCCTGACACATTGCACGACCATGAAGTTGCTGACTATTGACATTGTGGATAGCAGTAAAACAATGCTAAACTAATTTGTTGCGTGTGAAGGAATAGTAATAACACAAACCTTATGTTATGAGTCTATATAGAGTGAACAATATGGTCTGGTTTGGTATTGCAGTTATGCAGGTTCTTTTATTATTTAACTTCGAATAGAACAAGGCTGCAATACCACCAGAACTGTGTAATAAATAATAAAATAAATATAAGGGGACAGTGTCATACAAAATGACCTAGTCCCATACTAAGCTCTGGGCTTGTTAGTATTGAGGATGAGGTATAGGTGGGTCCACTGGACAATGATAAACTCACTTATATTGAAAAACACATACTTAAATACATAGAACTTATCCGGAACTCTGGAACGAATACTCGGCTCATTGCAGAAATATCTGATCATTTCAACATTTCAAAACAGTTTATTATGTAAACCTATTGGAATAAAATTTATTCTGATTCTGATCCTGATTCTGAACATGGTACTGCAAGCTTTGTATACAATACCTCTATCCACTAGGCTTCATCAGGCTTTCATTCATATTACATTTTTTAAAAAACTTTCATTTTCAATAAACATTTTCCTCCCACCCTGATGATAAGAGTGGGACCATAATCGAATAATCCGTCTCTGATATAAAGCTAAGAATTGTTAAAAAAAAACCATGTGGAATTCAGTCAAATAGTTTCCCACCATAAATGATATTCGTTCATATATTCAAAGAAAATGTTTGTAACTATTTTCAAACTTTTTATCACACACTACACTGTCTCCACTTTTACAGAAAAAAAATTTTTATGGCCTTGCTTAAATGTGTTATATACTAAAACAAGTTACAAATCTCACTTTATTTATTTTACACTTTCTGCACTAATAGGGGAGTTATATAAAATAAAACTTTCTGCACTAATAGAACTCCCCTAAATAAAATTATAATTTTAAACTATATGAGGCAATTATTTTTAACTCCAATATGACTTAATTAACAATGTATACTACTAACATAAACAAATAAAACCTTTTTTTTTTTTCAGACTGTAATGAGTCATCCTAACAGTGCTCTATTTGAAGAGCTGCCTCGTTGGGTCATCTACCATGAGCTAGTATTTACATCAAAAGAATTTATGAGACAGGTGACAGAAATAGAAAGCAAATGGTTATTGGAAGTGGCTCCGCACTACTACAAATCTAAAGAATTAGAAGATTCAACAAACAAAAAAATGCCTAAAACTATGGGAAAGTCTGCTAATAGCCAATAAATATTTCTCTAGTATTGTATGTTCATTTAAAAATCTGTGACTCTACCCTTTCTTTCCCAATCACCATATCTAGTTGGTTCTGGTCCCTTAGGTCCTCCAATTTCCCCTGTATGTGGGTTAATATTGTCTGGCCACGGTGGTAAAGGGTCATCTTTCATCTTCTCTTTTGCTACTTGCTCACCAAGGTCATCAATGTCGGTAGTTTCTCTAAGCTTTTTTCTAAATTCTGATAACCTTTTTGACTCGTCCTTCTTGGGTTTGGCACTATCGCTTAATTCCGGACTTGTAGTGCAACAACGTTTTGTCGCATTAAAACTGTTGATAATACCTGAAACAACATAAACAAAATACTTGAATGATTTACAAAAGTACGAAAATTCGGCACTTTATTTTTAGGAACCAACCTTGGTTAGATAATTTACGAAGGACATTGGGTACACGCAACATTCTAAGAATTCAATATTACTAAATACTTTGTCGAAAATAAATCAAGATCAAACAAAAAATCTCTTCTACGTGTTTTCGTTTTGAATAAAATCGAAGGAAATGTCAAAAAAGAAGTGAAGTGGTCGATTGTTTGTAGACTGTAGTGTTGCCAATATTGTTTTGCAAATACCACGACACCCCGGTAATGATGGAAATGAATGCGATGGCCTTAATACAAGCAAACAAAAAAATAGGTATCTAAACGCTAAATGAACAACCAAATTGAAGTTGAGAAGCAAGGAATTGAATATATTTAAGGTTCGTAATAAAATAATGAAAAAACCTAGTATATACCGTCATGCCCACTTTGAAAATCCAAGTTTGATGTTACATTAGCTCCATCCCTGTCACTCATCAATCGAGACTAAAGCGAGAGAAAGAGATGGAGCTAACGTAATTTCGATTTTTAGAGTAGGGACTCAGGTTGAGTAATGTTTACATCACCGCAGTATTTTTTTATTTATTTGACTCCACGTAAAATTTTTAGGTATAATGTAGGCAAATATAAGCCTCTAAAATAAGATTAATGAATTCATAACAGTCGCTACAAAATATCTAGGGGCTCGAACAGCAAAAGCGTCTATTGTAGTGTGTGTATTGTCTATGACTAAATCATATGATCAATGATCGACTGACTGGTCCCTTCTTCTATCTTTGGGTGGAAGGAGTTGTGAACTGTAACAAAAAGCGAAGCTTTTTCTTAAATTCCATCAAAATGAAGGGGTGCATTTTTAATATCGACGGTGGATACTTGGAGGGTCTTTGCCGTGGATTCAAATGTGGTATCCTCAAGCAGTCGGACTACATGAACTTGGTGCAGTGCGAAACATTAGAAGGTTCGTCTTTATAATTTCGATGATGATTTTGAGACTTAAAGAAATTATTTTCTCTTCATACGATTAGGACACTGTAGTTGTAAGTCGCTGTACGTGTATTGTCAAATAACGCTCGTAGTTCCCAAATGTTTGTAAACTTGTCAACGTTCAATACTTATCAGTCTCCCGATACTGTCCTGTTTGGGCGATATTAGGGTAAAACACTTGTTACTCCCACTCGCCACAATCTAGGTACCGTAAAATGTGCCAACTTTGCTCCCCCCTGGGTAATTATGCTCCATGGTTATATTGAGGTAATCTGTACTGTAAATCATTCTATTGCTTTCATTTACTTCGTAGCTGTATGTATACATCGATTCTTTTAAGCAAATTTGTCATCAACCTTGAGGTGACAAACGAAATAGTCACTATGGATCATAGTTACCCATGGAGGAACAAAGTAGGAACATTTTACAGTATAGTCAGCAGCAGAAGTACCTACGCAACCAAAGAAGACAAAATGATTTGCACTCTATTGTCAAGAGAACACATAGTGTCTGGATTATTTTGAGCATGACGATATTCTACTTAGCTACTTTTGATGCTGACTTTTTTACTGAGACAATATGGAGATATCTGAAACCATAATTGATAGACAACGGGATATTCCCACCTGTTACCACCTAGGATACTGTCAATATGAAACATTAGGTATTTTTGGTGTGAACCAATTTATATTCAACTGAAAGTCGTGCCACTGATGCTACGATGGTGATGACAGCCATCACAAGCTCGAGATTAAAAGAGACTTTGTTTTGTATCAATTAATTTGTAATTTGCATAGCATAGCTAATACGTTTAGTGTGTGTGTACTTTGGAAAAACAATTACTACACAAACAACATGATTTCTGATAGGTTTTTTTTTAGTAGAATAAAAAAAATTAAATTGTTATTAGTAAACTTAACATCTGATGTTTATGCTGTATTTGATGAGATTTTGAATAGAAGCAAGACTGTGAATAACTATATTTTGTAGAATTCTATCCCTTCTTCGTGATTAACACTTTCATGCCCAAGCTCAAATCAAGTAGTTTCGCTGCATACAAAATATAACACAAATGCATGAGATTCATAGCTGTGTTCATTTACGCGTCCATACAATTGGTATTGTATTATTACAATGTCAATAGCAATAGAACTTAAATGAACAAGTGTCCATTGTGTTCGATGTAGTTTAGTAGTCACTCCATATTACATAAAAATCCTCTTGAGGCCAATACTTTCTTATAATTTACTTGAGTTTTAATTGTATTCAGTACAGAACAGACCAGGGGGACTGTATGGCAAATATGGCAATAGACCTGCTTAAGAGGGATTTACCTGAGTCTTGAGATAAAGTTTATAATGATTCTTACTATTGCAGATTTAAAACTTCACCTGCAAGGTACTGACTATGGCACATTCTTGGCTAATGAACAAAGCCCCTTGGCTGTTTCCACCATTGATGACAAACTGCGTGAAAAACTTGTGATTGAGTTCCAGCATTTGAGAAATCACTCTGTGGAACCCCTTTCTACTTTCCTGGATTTTATTACCTACAGTTACATGATTGATAACATCATCCTGCTGATCACTGGGACCCTGCACCAGAGACCTATTTCAGAACTGATCCCCAAGTGCCATCCTCTGGGCTCCTTCGAGCAAATGGAAGCTATTCATGTGGCTGCTACTCCAGCAGAGCTGTACAATGCTGTCCTAGTGGACACTCCTCTGGCACCATTCTTTGTGGACTGCATCAGTGAGCAGGACTTGGATGAGATGAACATTGAGATCATCCGGAACACTCTGTACAAGGCTTATTTGGAAGCTTTTTATGATTTCTGCAAGCAGATTGGTGAAACTACTGCTGATGTGATGTGTGAAATCTTGGCGGTAAGAAAGTTTTTAATATGAATTATATCTTTAGAATGATAAGGGAATGGATTGTTAATGGCATGAATTTTTTTCTAGTTTGAAGCAGATCGCCGTGCTATTATTATTACCATCAACTCCTTTGGAACCGAACTTTCTAAGGATGACCGAGCGAAGCTGTATCCTCGCTGTGGCAAACTGAACCCTGATGGTCTTGCTGCCTTAGCTCGTGCTGATGATTATGAGCAAGTAAAGGCTGTGGCTGAGTACTATGCTGAATACCAGGCACTGTTTGAAGGCGCTGGAAACAGTTCTGGTGATAAGACACTGGAGGACAAGTTCTTTGAACATGAGGTTGGTTTTGATTTAATTCAAGCACTATGAAAGTTTAACAGATTCTCTATTTACAGTATAAATACTGTTAAATAAAATGGGTTTACAATGCGTCCTGCAACATACGCTCACTGTAAGGGGATATTTATTTTGGGTTTCCACACTTTTTCCTTACACTAAGCATTGTTCTTCATAGTTCATAGAGTCGATTTTTGAGACACTCGCATATTAATTTAAAAAAAAATGATTACATGTGATTGGTATTGCACGTAGACGGTGCGGCGACTTATATAGTTGTTGTTGCAGGTGAGCCTAAACGTGAACGCGTTCATGCAGCAGTTCCACTTCGGAGTGTTCTACTCGTACCTGAAGCTGAAGGAGCAGGAGTGCCGCAACATCGTGTGGATCAGCGAGTGTGTGGCGCAGAAGCACCGCGCCAAGATCGATAACTACATTCCCATCTTTTAAAACCATTGAAACTAAAATATTATCTTCGCTTCACAACATTTCCAAGCGACAGCTCTTCCCTTATACTGTACATAGAAATAACAGTAACCGTGTATAAAAAAGTTATTTAGCGGAACAACAGTTTCCTTGACTATAATTTTAATTGAAGACAAATAAACAGAAATAGGGAATTTTAAATTATAATGAAATCACTCTTTTTTCATACATTGTGCCTGTGAAAGATTTAAATTTCACATTTCAAGCGAGCGTTGTTCCAACCAATTTAGCAGTCAACTAACTTGAAAAAATACGTTGTATCAATAGTAACTTTGTTCCGAAAAACAGTTACTGTTATTTTACGCATTTCTGAAAACTAATCATAAAAATCTATGCATATATTTCATAGAACTAAAAACAAAATAAATTATTTTACTTCCTATACGCCAAACAGACTTTTCTGACAGGGGTCAAGATGTCGAGACGGCGATCGTTTGTCCACCGCGACGATATCGATGATACAGTCAGTTTGTTGTAGCACTTGTGGCTGCCAAAAACCGGCGCGGTGCTACGTCACTACGCAGAGGTCCTACTTTTAAAATCGAAGTTCGAAGTTACGTTAGCTCTATCCCTTTCTCTCGATTTATCCTCCAATGACGAGTGACAGGGATGGAGCTAACGTAACTTCGAACTTCTACTTTCAAAATAGGGCCTCTGGTGTGGGTGGACAAGTTCAAACGTGTTTTGTATTGCCGATACATCGGCCCGACAGAATTTCGGGACCAAGTTCTAGCAGTAGCGACGATCTACTCCAAAAATTGGCGCTCGGGCGACGGGCGTGCAGTGGACAGGCAGCCATAGTAAATACTACTGCTACTTCGGCGCCGTCATCTCGTCATCGTTGTCGTGTCGTTGACGGCGGCGGTGGACAAACAGCCTCCTTCTCCGGTTAAACCGTTTCTTTAATACTATTTTAATCATTGAATTTCATTTTACCTTATTACTGACTACTAAATCGAGTACATTTCATACATAAACCTTTTGATAATTATTGAACACATTTTTTTGGTACCGGCCGGCTCCCGAGAGATCCAGTAACAAAAAGTACTTGAATTGTATCTTAAGATACTAAAGACTGGTTTGTTTTTTCGCTATATGTATCGGGTTTCGAAAGGTTACGATTTTAATTATTATTAGCAGCATCACTAAATTTGTCAAATCACATCTCTCACGGGCATAATAAGATATGAAAAATAATATAATATCGTAGTAACATACATACATAAAGTCGAAATATAATTTTGCCGACAAAAACAAAATCGAAATTCGTTAAGTGGAAAGATTATACTTCTGTAAAAATAGAAAAAGCGTTAAAGAAAATAAAAATGTAAAACTTAAAAATTTATCAAAGTAGAAATGTAACGATTACGACCTATTTATTATAATATAATATTGCAACATGTATGAAATTAGAATAATTGTTATTAAAAGAATAAGGAACAGGTAAGTAATTATTGAAATATATTCTGTAATCGTGTGCAGACAATGCTTACCTTTAACTTTATAAATTGTATTAGATCAATAATAAAGCGTATTAATGTTTAGCACTGTTTTTCTGCTCCCTGATAACGATAACGGTTAGAGAATACCATCTATAGCGTAACCGAACCGTCAAAACAGTTCTTTAATGAGCGTTGCCATGGTAATAACTCGCCTGTTTTATAGAGCTATAAATTACAATTTACAGGTTACCAGTTTAGTTTCCATTTGACTTGTGAAATTGTAACTTGTAGTTTTATAAAACGTGCCCCTGGGGGTCAATATAGACCACTTCGGGAATCACTGATCTACACAATCGACAACTTTAGAAAGGTCGCAGAAGACTCCAACGGCGTCCTGGGACTCTTCCCAAGCCTGTAAAATAAATATGATGGCGCTTGGTGATTTAAGGTAAGAGCGAGAGCTTGCGAAATCACTAATTACGGACTCGCAAGCTCGCGCTCTATCCTCGGCACTACAAAGCTTCATTATAATACCAGTTACACAAATCGTACCTTGATAATCAAACCGTCACTAAACACAATATAATAAGAGTTCGAAATGACAATATTGCCATCAAAATGAAGTTGGATTTCAAATAAAGGCCCATTTAGATGGTACGAGTTTCTCGCCCATTTTGGGACGAGAAATCGTATGACATTATCGTATGCAATAATCGCCGGGCGAGAATCGTATAAAAATGGTTACATTAAGCGAGAAATAAAATCTCGTTTACGATGATGTCATTCGATACTCGTACGGAGATTATCGGCAGGCGACATAGTTTACACGAGACGCTGCATTCTACGGAGATATTTGGTGACGATGTCTCGACTCATCTAAACTGGTTCTCGTATGACATTTTTTCACGTACATGCGAGTATCGCACGAATCGGTCAGAACCGATTTTCATACGAGTTTTACCCGTCAATTAACGTGATTCGCTGCTAATTAATCGACACTTGTTACACAATATTCGTAAAATATAATTATCTAATTATATTTTTTGATTGCCATATTTTTCAAGATAATGGTAACTAATTAATTGCTAATGGCTGAATGACACGTACCGTTGCCTGAAAAAAAAATAGCGGGAAACAACAGTAAATATTTTTTTTAAAAAGAACTGTTTTGGCGGTTTGGCGATAGCAACAATTTAAAAATGTCCAGAAAGACAATTAAATTTGATAAAACAACGAATATGAAGTTCGTTGAGTTATACAGAAGCTACCGCAATGCACTCATAATGACGACTGAATATCACATTAACTCGAAATACGATTCTCGCATTGCATTTATGTTTACACGGAGACTGCAACCATATAAGGCGAGGCGATTTTCGCCCCTTGCCATACGATATCGTACGTGTAGTTTATATGATG
Organism: Acleris laterana; assembly: GCA_963966035.1. Lineage (NCBI taxonomy): Eukaryota > Metazoa > Arthropoda > Insecta > Lepidoptera > Tortricidae > Acleris > Acleris laterana. The sequence goes on along the minus strand of OZ014439.1, from coordinate 13,240,690 downwards.
ACATTGATGACATATTTTTTCTCGTGCTACGATAATCGTACACTCGAAGAGAGAAACTCGTACCATCTAAATGGGCCTTTAAGCATTTTTTTTTGTTTAGTGACGGTATGATTCACTTTCTAAGAGCCCTTGACTGACACAACACAACCTCCTCCTCCTCCAACCTTCGATAAGGTTTTTTTTTCGATGGTGGAGCGCGGGAAGGGTAACACGTCTTCTGTCCTCTCTCCTGGTAGGAATTAACTAACTAATATTTTTGGTGGTGGATAGTTTACAGTACGTTATTTTCTATTGATTATTGTAATTATTTGTGGTTTTTGCGATTAATCTTTACTATTCGAGTCGATCAAAGCAATGGGTTTTAGGCCGGCATAATGGTGGGTAGTTTTAACTCATCATTGCCGGCCCCCGTTGGTCAGGAAATGGATACTGACCTGTTTAATTCTCCCAATAGCCCTCCAATGATGGACCAAGTAGCCTCAGTTTCCCCAGATTTAGACAATGATGGTTTCACTTTGGCACAAACAAAGGGTCATGTACAGGCTCAAAAAAGAACAGCGTCAAGTTTAGTTGAATCAGATTCATCTCATATCGAAGCGAATAAAAATAAAGTAACCAAAATGAACCACACTCATCCGTCGGCACCGCTTCCAATAAGTAGGCAATGTTACACGCACATAGATATGGGCCCGTTTATAGTTCATGTCCAATTGAAAAACGTGTCTCCCGGTGATGGCACCAATCTGAATCCTGTCAAATTTGGTCAGTTATTATGTGGTAAAGGCATAGACAGATTGAAGCAGGGAGGAATAAATAAAATAGGACGAAACAGAATAAGCTTAGAGTTTACGTGTGCGGTCGCTGCTAACAAATTTCTAGAAAGTAATCAGCTTGAAAGTTCTCGATACCTAGCATTTATCCCATCCTTCAGTGTTTGTAAAATGTTTATTATACGCAGGGTTCCAAAAGACTTGACAAACGAGGAGATTGTATCTGGTGTAATTACGCCGGAAGGTTTTGGTAAAATATTAAAGGCCAGACGACTTAATACGAAAAGAAAAGTAGGTGAAACGCACGAATGGATCCCAACTGAGACTGTGGCTCTCACAATTGATGGCCAAAAGTTACCTCAGCGTGTTTTTCTTTTCCACAATTCGTTTGTAACGGAAAAATACAACTTCCCGGTAATACAGTGTTACCAATGCTGTAGGTATGGTCACGTCAAATCTAACTGTAGATCAGAGCCCCGGTGCTCAAAGTGTAGCCAGGCCCACTTGACGAGTGACTGCACATCCTCCAATAATGTAGTATGTATGTTCTGCTCTGGCTGCCACCCTGCCACTGACAAATCTTGCCCAGAGTTTGACCGTCAACATAAAATAAAGTCGGCTATGACTGAAGATGCCATTTCATTCATGGAAGCTTCTCAACGTTTCCCACCATCTAGACGGTCGTTTGCAGAAGTCGCAGCTACTGACTCTCCTACCACTGTCTCGTACAGAAAAACCGTGTATCTTCCTCGTAAACCTCGCTCCCCCATGCAGGAAGGTTATGACAAAAAAGCACATCAAGCAATTCTCAATAACTATCGCATCCCCACTCCCCAGAATGGATGCGTCATTCGGGAGAGGCCCAGTATAGATGAGGGTAATATGTTGAGTGGTGATACTTTATATGCGTCCCAAGATGTCCGTGAATCACAATCTAATGACATTCCCTTTGAGGAGGGTCACATAAATGATAGGGTGCTAGATTCTCTCTTGTCAACTGTCATAATGCTTCTAAGTCTAGATAATATACCGTCCAACGTTGCATCTAAAATTGAAACTCTGTGTGTTATTTTAAATAAAAGACTTCATAATGTATACGGCCGTACAATGGAATGCGCGTAGTATAACAAATAAAAAACCGGAACTAACTTATTTCTCTAAAAAATATAATCCTATTATGTTTGCAATAGCTGAAACGTGGCTTAAGCCTCAACATTTCTTTAAATTGCCAGGTTATTCTTTGTTAAGAGATGACAGGGCGGATGGTTGGGATGGTTCAGCTCTGTTTATCAAAAACAATATTCCATTTTCACAAATTCAGTTGCCAGCTCACTCTAATAATATTTATATCGTTGCTGCCCATATATATAATGTTTCCTATGTTTCAGTGTATATCCCTCATCCCTCCTCTACTGTGTTGTCTGAATTTTACTCTATTCTCTGTGATATTCCTAAACCGGTTGTGATTATGGGAGACCTGAATTGTCATCACGTGTGTTGGGGCTCAGGTGCAACAGATAGCAATGGCAGACTTTTATTAGATTTATCAGATAGATTGAACCTCTGCTGTTTAAATAATGGAAAACCGACCAGACGGACGGCTCCAAATCAAAATTCTTCTGCAGTTGATTTAACGCTGTGCTCCATTGATCTTGCTACGGACCTTTCATGGAGTATTTCGACTCTGTCTCATAATAGTGATCATTTCCCTATTTTTATCACTTTGCCTAGTAAATCAAGCCTCGATAACTCTCTCCCCCCGTTACAAAAATATAAATTAGACAAAGCTGATTGGGATAATTATTCTTTATTATTGGATAATAAAATTCAAACAATCTCCTCAAATTTGTATATAAGCCTAAATGCTAATCATGAATCATTTGTGGACATAATCCACGAATCTGCTGAGGCAGCTATCCCTCTTAAAAAGTCTAACTTACGTCAAAGGCCCTCGCAACCGTGGTGGGATTCTGAGTGTACTGCTGCGGTAAAAGAACGAAATCAGGCTGAATTTGAATATGCTAATAATATTAATATTGAAAATTACATCATTTTCAAGAAGGTGAGAGCAAAATGTCGTAGAGTTCTTGCAGCAAAAAAATCCGAAGGATGGAATTCTTTTTGTGAATCTATTTCTCCTTCCACTCCTCCCTCGTTGGTGTGGAAGAATATTCGTAGATTTCGTAGAGGGATATCGCCGTCCTCATCTTTGGGCTCGTCTTTGGATTGGACCAATGATTTTTTAAACAAATTAGCCCCTCCAACAGCGCCTAACTTTTATGATATTCCGGCTGTATATTCTTTTGATAAATCGGAACCGGAACACTTTTTAGAAAAGGACTTTGATTTGGCTGAACTTAAGACAGTTTTGGATGCAGTCAGGGACTCTTCTCCAGGCTTTGATGGAATTGTATATTCTTTTTTGAAAAAGGCTGGTCCGGTGACTCATGCTTTCTTTTTAAACCTAATTAACAAAATATTTGAAACGGGTGATATTCCTGAGTCATGGAAGTATCAGATAATTTTGCCCATTTTAAAGCCTGGAAAGGATCCTGAACATCACAACTCTTACCGCCCTATTGCTCTTTCATCAGTATTATGTAAGATAGTTAAACATATGATTAAAAATAGACTAGAATGGTTTGTAGAGAATTCAAATGCTCTCGCGGTTACTCAATTCGGTTTCAGAAAGGGAAGGAGTATAACAGACAGTCATGCTCTGCTATCGACTGATATCAGATTGGCTTTTTCTCAGAAACAGGTAGTAGTTGCTGTTTTTTTGGACATATCGGCTGCTTATGACAACGTGCTGCTCTCGGTGCTCAGTAGCAAGTTGCGTCATATGAGTATCCCAGAGAAAGTAGTTCGTTTCATAAACAATCTTTTGTCTGGTAGAAAGATCTCATTAAGACTACATAACTTACAAAATAATGTTAAATTTATTTGGAGAGGTCTACCGCAAGGCTCGGTTCTGAGTCCCTTATTATACAGTATCTATACAGCTGATTTAGAACAGTCTATCAACCAACATTGCAATGTTCTTCAGTATGCAGATGACATAGCAATATACTCTCAACATAAAAATGTTAACGAGGCTGCTAATTTCATTAACAATGCACTTAACTCTTTAGGACTTTGGCTAGATGCCCATGGTTTAGATTTATCCCCTTCCAAAAGCGCAGTTTTAGTTTTTTCCAGAAACCGAATGTCCCCCGCTGTTAATATCTCATTTCGTTCTCAGTCCATACCGGTTCAAGATACAGCTAAATTTTTAGGAGTAATCTTTGACTCTAAATTATCAGGGGCTGAACATATAAATAATATCGTAGGCAAATGTGAAAAAAATTTGAATATCATTCGTGCTCTGTCTGGTTCATGGTGGGGTGCCCATCCGTACTCTCAAAAGTTGTTGTATAATTCTTTAATAAGATCCCACCTGGATTTCGGCTTTATTATTGTTGAAACGTGTAACAAAGCTGAACTTAAAAAACTAGATATGGTCCAATCCAAGGCTCTAAGGATCGTAACTGGTGCTATGAAGTCGTCGCCCATCAGGGCACTTCAAGTTGAATGCGCTGACCCTCCTCTAAAAGTTCGCCGTCAATATTTAGCTGACAGATATTTGTTTCGTATTGCACAGTTGGAACACCACCCCTTATTTACTAAACTGAATATATTAAAGGATCATGTAGATGTCGATCCATACTGGCTTAGGAAATCAAAACCGAATCTTTTAACTAGCTTGAGTAGACTAAGTGATATTGATGCTCCTTTAGCTAAATTTTCTAAAATCCCTATTTATGTAGTTCCTTTTCCGGCACTTACTTTTCAGTCAAAATCAGTAGATATTGACATCCAGAGAAACTCGACCTCTGTTAATGATAGGTTCTTGGCTGCAGTAAGAGCGAAGTGGCAGGAATGGGATTTAATTTATACAGATGCCTCAAAGCTTGACAATAATGGACAGGCTGGCTGTGCTTTCATTCATGATAATTCTGGTGAAACCCACAAATTTAAGTTGCCTACGGTATGCTCTATATTCACTGGAGAATGTTATGCCATTTTGAAGGCGGTTAGGTTTGTGATTGATCACAAGTTGTCTAAAACAGTTATCTTTTCGGATAGTCTTAGCTCTATTCAGGCTATTACATATAATTCGTTTAAAAACTGCGCTAAATCACCTTTAATATGTCTCATTAAAGAGGCTTTGTTTTCTTGCCACTTATTACAATTCGAAGTTGTGTTGTCTTGGATCCCAAGTCATAAAGGTATACATGGAAATGAAGCTGCTGACAAAGCTGCTAGAGATGCATGTATAAATGGTAATCGCTCCATATATCAATGTTTTAGTAAGGATCTGGATGCAATCTCCTCGTTTAAGTTATTTGAAACATGGTCGAGCTTATGGGTAGCTGATAATAATCTACATTACTATCAAATCCAAAGAAATATATTACCCAAACCTTGGTTTTACAAATTTAAACTTAAAAAAAAGGTAACCAGTTCTCTTATTCGCCTTAGACTTGGTCACGTGTGTTCTCCAGAATTTCTATTCAAAATAAAGGTTAAAGATAGTGCAGAATGCCAATGCGGTTATGAGATTGGTTCAATTGATCATATATTTTTTGATTGCCCGTTAAACAGATTTTGTCTCTATGATCATCTGATTAAACTAAAAGTTCTCCTTCCAACCAATGCCAAAACACTTTTAGTTAATTCTGACCCTAATGCTACGAAAGCTTTGGCAGAGTTTCTAGATAAAAATAATATTAAATTGTAATTTTTTTCTTCCATAATATTTAGCATTTTACTTGACAGTTTATGGTATATAATATGATATGTTCATATATATATGTACTTTAACAAAACTAACTCCCTCAGATTATCCCTTCCTTTTCCTTTGGGGGGAAAAACATAGCGCTCTACAGTTTCCTACGTCAAATAACTCGAACCACTTGACATTGGCAAAGTGCCTCGTAGCAATAAGCCATTCAACAAGGAAAAAAAAAAAAACCTTCGATAAGACTACCAGATGAGATATACATATATTTAGACGCGTCGTTAATGGGAGAACACGCAATGGCGATGCTGCAATGCAAAAATCCTGGCCGCGGTATTAAAAAATTTCAATGGAAATTTTCAAATCGGGTTTCTAGCACGATAAGACTCCCAAATTTCGTTTGTTCCTCGAAACGGGAGGAGTAGGATTATACGATAATGCAGTGTTGTCTGTGTTAGAAAAATCACTGCTGCATTTTCCACTGAACTGAAGATAGGTTGCTGCAGCACCGATTGAAGGTCGCTGTATTGGGCGTTACAATTCAGTTTTGTCTGCAATAACCCGGTTCCTTCCGATTTCTACTGATTGAATACGCGTGCCACGGTCACGTCCGAAAATTTGATATCGTATATCTTATCGTACTAGGAACCCGATTTTAAAATTTTCCGTTTTTTTTAATACCTTCTTATCAGACTAGGTTTAGTGTCATGGGCTCCCCTACTGAAATGACTATTGAACGTCTTCACTCACAGTCCAGTCCCTCATATTATGGGTCACGACGATCTCCACAAGACCGTACCCACATATGAAATTGAAGCATTTTGCATGGGAACTGATAACGTTTTAAATCCAGTCATTGTGAAAGTCAAACCAAACAACATTATCGTTAATGCCATAAACACACACACACACGAGTGGGGCTCATAATTTCCGAAAATAATTTTATCTTTCTTTATTTTTTTTCATTTTCATGTTTTCCTAGTGGGATTTTTTTGATTAGGGTTCATAATTGCCGATTTTTTTTTTTGGTAGCCGTATTTTTATTCGTTTCCTCCCAATCTACGACACTATCAAATTAATTTTTGGAATGGGAAAATGCTTTAGGAAAAAAGAGGTCAGTAAAAATATGCGAGTGGAAAAATTTAAGATGGGGAAGAAATGCGAATGAAAATTCTGCTAAGCTACCTAATAAAAATTGACTTAGGAAATTGAACCCAATCCAATAAAAATACCACTGGGAAAATGTAAGTATAGAATAAGTGAGTGAAAGTGAAACCAATAAACAATGGTTTTTGAACATTATATTATATTGGCGTGGGGCGCCGCGGATTTTTGCATACCATTTCTCTTCAGGCTTAGTGGTGTTACAGATGGTACCACTTCCGTGGCGCGCAGCCGTGCCAGTGCTACAATGCGCTTGTAGCTCAAATAAAGATTGTTTTAACTTACAAGTATTTTATTACTTTTTTTTTCCATTTGAAAACTGATTATATTGGTCATGGGCCCATCATAAATAAGATTATTTTTAGGTCTGTCTAATAACATACTGGAGTGAGTTTTCCAGAAATTGTCTTTAAGCATGTCATCATGCACATCCACAATTACAGACATATTTTTTTGTGAGCTTTCAATATTGACAGATTTTCTTAATAATATAGTCCCTCTTTTAAATATTTCTGGTTCATCATTATAGTTAATGTTAAACTCTTTAAACAAGATTTCGTTTTTATCAGCTGAAAGTGTCCCAGACAACCGCTTTTCTGCCTGAAACAAAGACCATTGCTAATAAATATTTATAGAAAAATACTGGAACATAAACGGTTGCTTATTGCAATATTACATTTTACTTTATTAACTCATCTACTCTAGCTTGTTATATCTGGAATCTACTAACTATTGTGGGTCATACACACTCGAAAAAACAAAAGTGGTCTTTCTGTGGTAAAAAGTTAAAGGCTTGTGTGCATGTAAGGTAGACGGATGTGGGTACAACTAGAACATTAGGCCTTAAACCCATTAACTTTGGATATGTCCTCAGGAAGATGGTACCTTAAATCTGTGTATGACCCTCAAATTTTCAATCTTTTTATCATATTTCCATTTTATTACTTTTGAGGTTGGTCTGCACAAAACACAATAAGGTTGATTATTTGACTACTCAATTTTAAGTAAATTGAGAGATGTGAAATTCCATTTCATATATTAGTAAGTGGCATGTTAAGTTTTAGTAGATTTAGGTGATCTTCTGTGTTGGACCTGTGGGTCTAGTACGGTTGTGTTTACCACGTGATAAAATGTAGATAACAAATCCGTCACTGTTGTGCTTATATAAGTATCATAAAGTTTTCTAAATAAATAAATCAATAAACGCAGCCATTTTAAGCCCATTGTATGTTGTAAGTATGTGTATTACGATAGTCCAAACACCAAATGAAGAGTTTTGTGGAATAAGGCCCAGGACTGACCAAAAATTACACACATTTATGAATGCGCAAGTTGACAAAGGCATAGAACACCTCATGAAAAGTTTTGCTATTAAAACAATCATGCATCCCTACAATAATTCATAGCAGATGGGGTAACTAAGTACAGGTAAGTATAGGCATAGCAGACTCAAGCAGCCCAAGTGAAACTGACCTGATTTGGGGTTAGGTTGCCTTTTAATACTAAAGTCCAAAATGTTGTATTGTATAAGTTGTTTATATGAACATCTGCTTGTCTCCACTTCATATAATCTATTAAATTCTGATCAGTGGGATATAAAACAACCCGGCCATCAAATGTTGGAGGATACTGTAACTTGTCTTCCGGAAAAAAACTGTTCCAGTAGTAGACATATGAAGAAGAAAATTTACTGTTAATAACAGTAAGAAGTTTAGCCGCTCGTCGCTTGTAAAGAGAAGTGTGTTTTTTAAAAACAAAAGAGTATTCATCACTCTGGCCAAATGCCATTAATATATCATTAAAGTCTTTCATAACACTGAACGCAACATAATTCATTAATCGAAGCGCTCCAATATCATTAGGTTTTTCGAATTTGTGATCATCTGAAAATTTGTGAAAACACTTGCCGTCCAGCCTCACAACAATCCAGGTATTTGGTAACAGGGTGTCATCGAGTTCATATTTTTTTACATATTCAAATGAACTTTTAGCCATGGTTTTATGAGTGGAGAAAAGCCGAGGGTTAAAAAACACTTTACAAAAACTTTCCAATTTCAACAGCATCGTCCGCGCAACGCGCTGTAATATGACCACAGATTGTATGAATGATATGACAGTGACAGTTTTCAAGGTACGTTCTAAAACCTAATTTAATTTACATTATATTGAAACGTCGTCTATAGAGGACGATAACCCTACACTGCGCGTGGCCCGACTCGCTTTTGGGCGGTTTTTCTTAAAATGCATTTGTAATTTATAGCGATACGGTCAATAATCCATTAAATCCGTGGTTTTAGTTACGTTTTGAGGGTAGCCTGTACACTGTCTTGACGACATACCCTATAATCTCTGGTCTTAACCTGACTTACAGATGTAGTGCAAAATGATTTTCCTTCGTCCTTTATCGGAAAAGTTCGTATTTATCGTGCTCTCTCAATTAGCTTCAGTACCCATCTTACAGCCGTAGGGGTAAGTCGCATCAGCAGACGAATATATATATAGAGTGGCTAACACGCAATTCAAATATTCGCTATAGTTTTGATTTTGATTAAAAAGGTTGTATTGGTTGTATTACCATGCCGAAACCTCGAAATCGGTTAAAAAATCCAGTCCAAGGAATTATATTTAATATATACCTGTATTTCTTATCAGAAAATAGCAAATTCAAAAATAGCAATAACTCAGAGTATTTTGGCAAAGTTCAACAGCGAATTTCGGAAGTACAGATCTGAAGGCAGGGTTGTGTATACGGACGAAACTTATGTTCATACATCCCATTTAACAGGGAAGTGCTGGATCGATTCTACGGATAAAGGAGTGAAACAGTTAATCTCAAAAGGTCAACGCCTTATTATAATACATGCAGGTAGTGCCAAAGGATTTGTACCGGGTGCTCTACTTATGTACAAGTCTACTGATAAGACCGGTGATTATCACGATGCCATGAATAATGTCAATTATGAAAAATGGTTACAGAATCAACTTATTCCTAACTTGTCTCCAAATTCTGTATTAGTAGTAGACAATGCTGCTTATCACAATAAATACGTGGAACGCCCGCCCAACTCTAATACCGCAAAGCCGCTTATGATAAACTGGTTACAAAAACACAATATTCCCCATGATTCATCATTTCCTAAAATACAACTATACGAAATTATTTGTCGACATAAAGAAGACTTTGTAGAATATTCCATTGACAAAATTTTACATCAACATGGGCACGAAGTGTTAAGGATACCGCCATACCATCCCGACTTCAACCCTATAGAAAATATATGGTCACAGATAAAAGGTAACGTATCAAAAAGGAACATAGACATGAATATGGGTACATTAAAAAAATTGATTGAAGAAAAAATAAATATGATTGGCCCGGATGAATGTAAGAAAGTTCGTGATCATACCATGAAATGTGAAAATGAATATCGGTCACAGGAACACTCGATGGATGATCACATCGATAGGATTGTAATTGACGTAAATGAAAGCACTCACGAATCTGACTATGATATGATCGATGACGGTTACTCACATTGTGAAATAGAAAATGTTGAAAATATCGACCCAAATATGTAGTAGGTAAAATATTAATGTTAAGTACAGTCACTGGCATAAATAAGTTATCATTTATGAACCTAGTCACTTTAACGTCAGTTTGAAATGTCATACGAAATTGTCCAACGATTAAAAGCGACAAGGTATAGAAATCATCACTTATTTATGACGGTGACTGTACCTATAAGCATCATAGCGGGCCTAGTATGAAAGTCTTCATGTCGTTTGCATCCCTCTCACACGCGGGTTATTTACTTAGGTGCGAGGGGGACGCTATTGACTTTTTTTTTTCATACTAGCCCCGTTAGTAGATGCTGTTTTTAAGTAGGCAGGTATTGAGTTTGATTCTTGTAAATATTCCCCAATAAGCTTTATTTTGTTGTACTTTATGTTTTAATGTGAAGATAATGTTTTGTTTACTAATGGCAATAAAACTGAGTATTTTCAAAGTTATTGAAGGTGGTTGTAACATCTCTATATTATACAGTGCCATATGCTGTCATTTGTCACTTTGTCATTTGACACCAAACAATAAAGTTCCATTTTAATGGACATGAAAACGTCACTCATTTAATACAATCATTGATTGACAGTTCGGGTGCCATCGTATCAGTGTTGCCATTTATACAGATTAATCTGTATCCATACAGATTTTAGGGTGCCGATACAGATGACAGATTTTACTGCAGATTTATACAGATTTTTTTAAATTTGATACACTGTTCACTACAGAAAGAAATTTTTAATTAAATATTAGTTCAGTAATAATTTGCTAGTTTTTTTACTGGCAACATGAATTATAAAGTATAACTAGGGGATTTACCGAATCTTGACTTGGGTAAATACCCAAATTATGCGTCTAAATTAAATATACCTCCTGTCCAGACTCTGAACAACTATACGTTTCGTTAGTCTTTTACAATTGGGAAGGTTTATTTACGTAACCAAACGGCTGATGTTGTCCGTGTTGTCGTGTTAAAAGTTCAATCAGTTTGCTACTGTGCAGTGACAAATAATTATAAATGATCGTATCGCGTAACCAAGTATTTATTCAACGTAATTATAATTTATAATGTCATCTAAGAAGTCGCGTATAACTCAACGATTTAATTCGTGCTGGCTAGAAGAAAAGTGTTTCCAGTCATGGTTAACAAGGAGTCAAAAGGGAGAGGACTTCGCGTATTGTAAGTTTTGTTTGACTGATCTTGCAATTGGCGGTGGCGGTAAAAATGACCTAGTGCGACATATGAAAACAGCCAAACACTTAGCATCGGCTCCTGGCTCCTCAAATACACAAAAGCCAGTGACAGATTTTTTTAAAAAGGACTGCATCTCAGATGATGTTAAGAGAGGCGAAATTTTATTAGCATCTTTTGTCGCCGAACACAATTTATCGATGAATATAATGGAACATCTTCCGAAACTTATAAAAGCTATTTGTAAAGACTCTGCCATCGCAAAGGAACTAGCATGTAGTCGCACAAAAACTACAGCTATAATTAAATCTGTGACCGGTGCTACAGAAAAAGAAAACCTAGTGGCCGATTTGAAAACTAGCAAGTTTTCTATTTTAATTGATGAAAGTACTGATAGGGGAAGTGTAAAACTATTGTGTATTGTCGTTAGATACCATAAAGACAAGAAAGTGAATGACGCCTTACTTAGTCTTGTACCCGTACAGGATGCCACTGGAGAAAGCTTGTATACGCATCTCGTAAAAATATTTAAAGATAATGATATTCCGTATAAAAATAATATGGTGGGATTCGCTGCAGATGGAGCGAACGCCATGATGGGACAACATAACTCAGTTGTGAGTAGATTACTCATGGATATCCCAAATCTATAAATTATGAAATGCATTTGCCATTCGTTTGCATTGTGTGCATCCTATGCCTGCCGTAAACTACCTCGGGAACCTGAAGGCTTGGTAAGGGACATATTCAATTATATTAACACCAGTCCAAAACGAACGGGTGTATTGAAGGAATTTCAAGAGTTTCTTTCACTGAAACCACATAAAATTTTGCATCCATGCCAAACTAGATGGCTCTCCCTGCGTGCTGCTGTTATGCGAGTTTTAGAACAATACGAAGCACTCAAATTATTTTTTACTGATGCAGCCTTTACAGATCGTTTGAACTCGGCGGAATCTATTTTACAAATGCTCAACAACCCGTACAATAAAATTTACTTGCACTTTATGGAATACGTCTTGAATTTTTTTACCAATCTGAATAAAACGATGCAATCAGAAAAACCACAAATACATTCCTTGCACGATAGTGTATGTAATACTTACAAAACATTCCTGGATTGCTACATAGACAGTGCTTACTTGTCAAGAACTGAGATCCAGAATATACAGCATGATAATCCGCGGCATTTCAAACCGATCGAAGAAATGTATCTTGGCATAACTGTTGCCACCTCTCTAACTAATCCCAGCCTTAATCCCAGTGATGTAAAACTGTTCAAATTGCGATGTCTTGACTTTTACATAGAAGGAGCTAAACAAATAAAAGCTCGTTACAATTTCAGCAATGAAGCAACAAGAAGTTTAACTTTTCTTAATCCTACTAACGTTCAACGCCGGAATATAGCATCACTCAGTCATGTAGGGCGGATTTTCCCTAATATAATCCATCAGGAAAATGTGCAGAGCTTAGATAATGAGTGGCGTCATTTAAGAATGAACGATAATATTGTGAAGTCAAATGAAGAAGATCCAGAAGTATTTTGGCAGCAAGTTTATTCTGCACTAGACAATGACGGAAAAATGCTTTACCCACACCTAAAACAACTGATACCAGCATTATTATGCCTTCCCCACTCGACTGCTGCAGTGGAACGAATATTTTCATCGGTGAATTTGGTCAAAACGAAAATACGGAACCATTTAAATACTGAAACGTTAGAGGGACTATTATTAACAAAACAATTGTTGAACAAGGAACCATGCTATAAATTTATTGTGAACAGAACTCTTATTTGTAAAATAAATAAAAATATGTATAAGTAGGTAATAAACTTCCATCCATTATAGCGAAATTCAACTTTTGTGTAATTATTCATGAAACTAATAAAGATTGTATGTTGTTTCGACTTTCGTTTTATTTTAGATGCAAATCATAAGCAATGTTTTTATCATAAATACGGACACACATTAAAAAAAAAGGAATTCTTGCCACCCTCTCCTTAAATTTCACATGATAAAATAATGAAAGGGACGGTTATATAGGTACAAAAATACCAACTTTTTCACATTTTGGAGTAATCTATCATAATTCTAACTTAATTATATGAAGACATGGTAAAGTAATATCGTTTTGAATTATTTGGGTCAATACAGATTTTGTACAGATTTCTAAACTATGCAATTCAGATTTTCTTGTTCAAGATATGGCAACACTGCATCGTATTCCGATTGAGATCCGAGTTTTCCCGAAGGAAAATCATTTTGCACTACATCTGTCTGTGAATAAAACCAAAATCAGAATTTTTTGAATAACGTCACTTTTATTTTTAACGCACGATATGTCTAAAGATGCGCCACTCGTTAAAAACATTGATGACACGCTTGGTGTGCCGTCCGCACCGAGTCGGCTAACCCTTAACCACGCAAAGGGATCCAATTCATGTTACCCACATAAAATCTACCTTGCTTGACGTGTGTGTCAGCCTGGTTATTCCGCAGGTTGTTTTTTGTAAAATTCGAATAATTGAATAATAATTAAATAAAATTCATAAACTACATGCATTTTTAATTAATTATATGTAACATAAATTTGTATCCCAAGATAATTAAATTGTATACAAGTAGTGTTTCTTCCACGAAGGCTCAAATGAGTGTTGCACACAATACAATGCTCACTTGTCTATCGCATTAGGTAACAGCCTGTAATGATAGATTTAAGTTACTTATTTAATAAATAAATAAATATATCAATGTACCTACAATCAAGTACTGGGGTGACTTGTTTGTGGTTTGAAAACACACATTCATTATACAGTTTGACTGTGTTTACACCTAAGTTTCTTATCATGTGCCATGGCCCATGTCACATCAATTTAGTCAATGGTATAGGTTTGGACTTGTCGAGTAACCTGTGTGTATGTGAGAGGAGACTTACGATGCAATCATAATATTAAAAAACTTAGTCTAAGTAAGAAGTTTCTGAACCTCCTCTGGTGATCTTTTCACAATTTCTTGAGGATTGACATAGCCATTAACTGGATTATTAACGGCTTCATATAGTTGCCCATAAATAGCAAGAATAACTTCAAATGACCGCTTCTTAATAAATAATTTATGGTTATGACTTAAAAGCAAATTTAACTGTGGCAGTATGTAGATTTCAGGAGACACTATAAACATATCAAACTTATTCAAGAACATCTTCAATGTTGTTGTATCCATGCCAGGAATAGCTGAGAGTGGACCACTTGCCTTCTCCTGCAAAATAGTATAAATAGGGCCCAAGTTTAAGTTAGCAACAAGATAGCTGGCTTGTTCTGATGTCAATGTATCAATTTGGGCCTCTGACTGGGCTTGCAGCCTTTCATTGTATTCATCCATGATGGAGTGAAGTGACAGAGTACACTGTATATGATAAATGCAGTTCAAGGTGTACACAGACATATCGGTAGAGCAAAGGTGACAAGCCGTTTCATTTATGGCATGTAACAGTGGGTCCAATATGTGGGTTGTGATAATTCTCTTGTCCAAATGATTTATGTTATTAGTGGCATTCATTAAAGCCAGTAAATCCCTCAGGAAACTTACTAAATTTGTAACAACAATAGATGGATTTAAGTCTGAAGGAGGAGCTTTTACCCCATGGCTAAGCTCTCTTTGAATCTTGTTGTCCAAAGTGAGCACAAATACATCTTCACTCTTTCTAAGCAATTCTGTAAAGGTATCAATTAAATGACCTTTGGGCACTACTGCCTGTATGACCTCTTTATAATAGTTTATCAGATTAGAAATAGACCATAACACTAAGGGCTCCTTGTCTGGTTTCAAAATAAGCTCAGCCCTGACTTTTAACAGGGGACAAATTGCTTCAGTAACACTAGTTAAAGCCTCGGTTATCTGCTCATTTTTACCTGGTAAGTCACAGAGCTTTAGTAGAAGTGTAAGATTTTCTTTTTCTATAGGAATTATTTGATACACCCATGTTAAAATATCTCCGATATACCTCTTTGGATCATTTGCATAAAACTCTATAGGCTTAGAACCACTGTCTGCTCCCTTTGTAAGAGCGTCTATAAACAATTGTACTATGGTAGCTTTACGAGCAGTGCAATATTCATCAATAACATTTGCGAAAAGGACCTGCCTATTTTGAAGCTTAGCTAAAGCCCTCGGCACTAATGCATTATGTGAAGCATCTGTGCTGCGGCAAGCCCCAATTGTCCAGTGGTACAGCTTCTCAATAGCAACCTCTTGCTGGATGCCGGTTATCTCCATTATGTCAAATGCAGAAGTCTGATACCAGCATTTGACCAAAGTTTTACAATTATCATTTAGTTTTTCAATTTGCGCCAATGTACCAAAAAAATCTGAAGTTATTGGTGTTTTTACAGAATTATAAATGTATTCGTTGGTCTCTGTAGAAATATGGAAATTCTTAACAAACCCATCCACCCAAACTAGTTTCTTCTGTGTCTTTTTTCTTTCATCTTTTAGTTTGGTTGTTTGAGCTATCAAGTGATGTGTCTTCGTTTTTGAGTCGTGTAACTTGTTTGACATATCTTTAACTGCTGAATCTAAGGAACCTAGAGAATCTAGCAACACCTGTAGCTGTTCTCTTACTTTGTTATACTCGATGGATATAGTCTTGTTGACTAACATATCCCTCTTCTCAATTTCATTTACAAGCATCCGTCTGGTATTGGAGGAATTAGACGAACATAATCCGGATATAGTATTAAGAGCCTCACTATTATCAGTTAATATATGGCTATCAAAAATCTTATTTATTCTCTTTCTAACTGGATTATTATAAGTCTCCATTTTTGATATTAACTTTTCGAAGCACTATTTATCACTGAACTTGAAACTTTAAAGAGGAAATTTGCAAAAGTCAATGTACGACGTACGTACACTGTGGAGTAGGTAGTGTCACACACAGATTATAGGATATGTCTGGTAGTGCATGCTATGGCAACTTAGTACATTTGATATGGTTCGCTTTTCATTCTTCTCTGACATAATTAATATGGCGCGTGGATTAAACAATAATAGACTCTTGGTCAACGGTGTAAGCGCTTCAACGACCGCCTTATGATTGAGCGCCATCTTCGATACATGACGAGTTTTTTTTCGTATCGCTTTTATGTCAGTGTTGCTGATGGATTAAAAAAAATGCACTTTAGGAACCAAACAAAAATGTAACATTAATACAAAAAAGGATATTTATTTACTTTTGTTATTTTGAAATATATATTATGCTTCATAAAAATGCAAAAATATATAATTTATGACAATTTGTATTGAATCAATATGGCAACACAATAAGTAACTGTCTTGACATTTTTTGACATTGTTCAAATTTTTGTTTCAATTTCAGCGAGAAATTCATTTCCGAATTTTTCATAGAATTTTTCACGTTGCATGATGTGTTATGGTGTGCTTCGTACCTGGCTGCAATAATTGGACCGTAGAAGGTATTTCACATGAATGGGTCACGCACAGATTCCATATGTTCTATTGATTAAATTGGAAAATGTGTCTGTCTCTCAGCCTTTCAGGCTTCACTGAACTGATAAAATCCCTACAAAATAATACCCATTTACTTTTCATTTCCGATTTTTACAAGCATTTATTTAACTTGCAATGTATGTAGGTATGTACGGGTCAAATCTTGCAAATTAAATTTGACCCACTTCCCGTTAACGGAATGGGCTGAAATTTGGACCACATAGGTATGTAAACTCTATGAGAACGCAATATTATCGTAGCTAAGAGGTGATCTGATGATGGAGTTGGAAGGTGGCGACAGAATCTCCGCTATTCTTAACGTAGACCCACCGTATTGGAACTCAATAGTTTGGTCTCGAAAACAGGAGACTTACTTTAATTCCTAATCCCCTAGCTGGGGCAACCACAGAGCGTTGCCATTGGGCTCTAACTCGCACTGCGTGCTTCACCTCTAGCGATATAGACGATAGCGAACAGCGATACACGTGTTCTACAATGACGTATACAATTTAAATTAAATAAGATTTAACATAGTTGAGATACCTTATTTTATTACAGAATATTAAATATTTAATAATTTCAGGGGGAATACCGATTTAAACGAGTGTTCTAACTTCTGCGATATCCTCAGAAATTATCGTCTTAAGCTGCGATCCCACAGACCGTGCTTAAACGGTCACATTATGACATAACCACACAGGCAGGGCAGGCCCGCGAAATTGGTCGTGAAAAACGTTATTATTTATCAATGGCAGCGGCCGCGACAATATATGAAATCGATTTTTACTTTTTAAAACCATGTTTGGACTAACGGAGCAAAAGACTCGTACGTAGTACAATCAAAGTTCTTGCAAGTTGATTTCACGGTGTCTCCTTGTTTCACCGACACGTCACTTCGCAGATTTTCTTTTCGCGCATATGATTCAATTTCTTATAAGTAAGCATTAAGTAAATATTTAAGTTTTTGAAAAGACGTAGGATATTTCCAAGGGAAAAGCGATAAACAAGTTTCACTTACTCTATCCGAGTGGATAGAGTAACGCGCAAAGTCTTGTGTGTTATTATAAACATGACGTGTCGCTGTCTGTTTGTTTTCACTGTTGAACAGATACTTAAGTAGGTACCTCTTTAGGGATCTGGGGGGTCATTATGACATAGCTTTGCAGTTCATTTTATGGGGAGCGTAAAGGACAGAGCTATAGAAACTATATAGCTCCGTCCTGTTCTCTCAGCGTAAAAAGAATGGCATAGCTATGTCATAATAACCCTCCTGAAGTCAAACTAGGAACCCTTATAGTTTCGCCATGTCCGTCTGTCTGTTTGAACCTATGATAGTTACAAAGATGAAATTTCGTCCATAGGTAGGTATATAGACATTTACTTATACCGCAGTTCGGATGCAAGCTCTAAAAAAATGGAAGGATGTTTATCTTTCAGACACGTAATGGCTGAGCGAATTTGGATGAAATTTGGCACTCAATTATATACTATCCAGGATTAAAATAAAATATAGTTTTATCTTGATAATGGTTCCCGAGAGAAAAGCGATAGACGAGTTCTACGCAGATAGAGTTGCTGGCAAACTAATAATATTAAAAACATTTCTTAAAACGTACGAATTCCTTTGTTCTCTTTGAGACGAACCCTGGCGAAGTGTTCCAAGTCCTAATGAACCTTAACTCTGGAAGTGCTCCTGGCTGGGATGATATCCCTACTCAATTATTGAAAATTGCTGGTACTACCTATACTATGGTCGCCATAATAACTCACTGGTGAATTTGTGTTTTAGCCATGGTGTCTTCCCTGATGCGTTATTAAAGCAAGTAATTATAACCCCAGTGTACAAGAGCGGGAACCGAGACGATGTCTCGAACTATCGCGCTGAAGTTTTAAACAGGTGTAGTATTTAGTACTAAATTAAGTATACCTTATCATTAGTAATTATTTATTTAGATAGAACAAACTTGAGTCACCGAAAATAAAATGCTTCAAACATTAGAAAGCTATTATACGAAAGCTCTTAAGTGATGTATGATATGTGATATTATATTATTTATTTCGAAGACTTGAGATATTTAGGTAAGTGCATTTGAAGTGAAATACAAACAAACAACACCTTGTTGCTTTTTAAAAGACTTCAAAAAAGGAGGTTCCCAAAATTCGTCTGTGTTTCTTTTTTTATGTTTGTTACCTCAGAACTTTCGACTGGGTGAACCGATTTTGATGATTCTTTTTTTATTTGAAAGCTAGTGCTTTCTGTTTGGTCCCATTTTTATCAAAATTAAGATCTTAGATTAAGATGATGGAATCTATGAGGAATCAACGGAACTCTTCAAAATGTATAGGCACACCTATAGTGATTTTGGTGTTGTTCATAGTAACTCGTGTATTTGTTCTTGGAAAGCACTATTTGGTGAAGTGGAACTGATAATGAAGACCACAGATGGCCACCGGAACTCCTAAACGGTATATATTTCAAGCGTGCTGACAAAATATTTCGATTAAGATAGTTGAGCGACTATGATGAAGCATACTTAGGTTTAAATATATGACTCTGACTTTCCCGCGACGTTGCTTGCGGCGAGATTTAAATGTTCTATAGTTTCTTATTAATTGAGAAGTGGGACTACATAACAGCATAATTATGATGACTTAAAAGTATAAAATAAAATTATAGTTTAAAAAACAAAACACCGACTACAAAAAGCAAAAAATAACTTCTTTTAAAATGGTAGCTAATAGGTCAGTCCAACTGAAGTCGGCGTCCTACAATATTTTTAACCAAAAGCAGACTTCAGTTGGACTGACCTATTACCTAACATTTAAAAGATGTTATGTATTGCTTTTTGAAGGCGGCTTTGTGTTTTTTTTACTTTGTTTTAATACTACTTAATAACAACCCTTTTTATTTCACCATGTCCGTCTGTCCGTCGTCCGTCTGTCGACGGTTTTACTCAGGAGACTATTGACACAGAATAAGTAGTAGTACAAGTACTAGCTATTAGTACTACAAAGCTAAAGCGTTTTAATGTAGCACCAGCTGTTGCCCGCGACTCCCTCCCATTTGACTCCGGATGGTGAGGTGAAGAAGTAACATGATCAATATCCCACTTTTGACACCTAGTTGTTTTTGACGACTTGAACTTTAACCATTTTTATTTTCGGATTTATAACATTCGGCCGAAAACAATTTAAAAAACACTGACTTTTATTTTAGCTCTCGCAATGGCATAATTTTGTCTTGACGGCACCGATGATGGTGCGGAACGAGAGCGTTGTTGTAGTGGATGCTGCACAATTGGCTGCGGGTATTCAATGCAAGAGCCGTAAATTTTGCTTCACGATGGCTTAAAACACAGGTAAAGTTAAACGGTGATTTGATTACACTGAGTCGTTCCCGTAATGCGGTCGCCGAAGTTGTTTCAAACTACTGCGGCGAATGAACGTCGTCTTTACATTACTTTAGGTCTGTCCGCCTACTTCGATCACGTAGCTAGGCAGTTGCAGCTGTCGATCGCTGAATTCAGTCGACTGCCGTATTCTTTACACCGTTGCAGTCGCCGTATGTAACATGGGGCGGACGACTCAATGTAGTTGCAACAAAAATAAACATTTTACTTCTCATGCGCAGGGAAGTTACATATAGGCGGCATAAAGTTAGGTAGGTATATGTTTCCTCTAGGGACATAAGTCCTTTAGCTTTTGGATTTTCTTGGACAGCCACATACTTAGAGCCAAATACGATACCTCTATGTATGTCTGTGTGTATGTGTATGTATGTATGTACCTATGACGTAAACAAAGCGTATGATACGCAAACAATCCACTAAGTTCTTGTTCGAAAGTTGTAAAATTAACCCCAACGGCTGACTTGGTTGAAGCACCCCTATCATCATGTTAAGGTTTACGTAACAAAATGGTAAGAAAAGTATCTTTGCCGTTGGAGACGTTTGATTTTTGCTATGTAGGTAATTTTCGCCCCTTGGAACTGAGACGAGGTACTTTATTATAATACATTTTTATTATTTTTAGGTTACAAGAGATTCTTGGAGGCGGTTTTGTGTCCAGAGCAAGGAAATATGTCCCAGTTTTAACTAGAACACCTACTTATCTGCACAAAGATTCTGTCTCGTATTATCTGTGAGATTATAGAAACCAAATAATACTTAAGCTAGAAAAAAAACAAAAGATTGTCATAATAACCTGCAGTGAAGACCTGCTGAAATCCCATTATGTAAAAAAGAAAAACAGTGACTGTCGCCTCTCTGAAGATGAAGATGAAGCGAAATACCCGACTCAAAGAACAATTGGCTGATCATCATCTAAATCATTATTTCTAAGAACTGTCTTTGAGGCTATTAAAACCAATCAATTTATTTCTGTTAAATGAAGTGAAATGAAATTTATTTATTTGCGTTAGACATAGTTACTATACTTACATATTATGATGATCTTAACACTAAAAATTAGAACCATACATCTAGACTTAGATAAGTCATGCAAATATTTAATATGAAAGTGTTAATTATACTGATATCACTAAACTAGAGTTGAGTGTACCGTCTGCAGTCTTAATTCTACAAAAAGCTCCTACAAGATGTTCGGAAACCGATATTGGTAATTGCTCTAATGCATTAGTACAAAAGGCCACAAAAGTGCGAATAATGTGTACAGAGTTTCCCCAGTTCCATATCGTGCCACAAAACCGTGATACGCTTTTTAAAGCAGTATTTTTATAGGTAATTCTTGATAACCACCATAAATAACACATATCTAAATCTATTAATCTTAGAACGAACTTTATCAACATGCAATTTCCAAGTACAATGATCATTGAGTTGCAATAAATTGAATATGAATATGAGTACTTTACTATACCCGATATAATTAAGTCTACTGACAGGTGTTCTGTTTTGGTTATATATATATATATATCTTAGACGTCGTTTAGTTTTTAAGGCGTTTCTCAATCCCTCCGTTATCCATGTAACATCTTTACGCGAGCTTTTAACCTTTACCTTTTTTTTATCTTCATAAAACAGGATTTATGGTGTACTAGCGACCCGCCCTCGCTTCGCTTCGATTTATGTGCATTTTCGCTAACACATAATACATTATTTTGTGTCAAAATCACAAGTGACATTCATAAATAGTCTCCCTGAACTGTAGGTATATTCATTTCAAAGAATCTGATAATTTGTCATGACCACAGTTTTCTTTTTCATCTTCTGTTTAGCAAGTATAAGCAAGTGATGGGGTGTAAAAGTTATCATCTAATAGGCTAGACGTTTTTTCCATCACATGGGACCAACGGCAATCAGACCACTGCAGAAATCAGAAAAAAAAAGTAAAGTCCAACATTCTTACTACGCGTTGAAAACACCCCACCGCATACAAATTGATACTCAATTATGACGTCAAAATTGATTAAAACTACACTAAATTTATGGCAAAATCAAGTTCTTACGTACACAAGATCGTGAAAACTGCTCAATTAAAAAGGCTCAGTCTAAAAATCTCAATTTTCGGAACTTCGAAGTCTTACGTAGGTATTCATAGGTCGCTCCTATAGGTCGTCTTTGTTTTATGATAATTTCCAGTTTTCAATCGATATTAAGTACTAGGGTAAGTGTATAGTAAAGTTCCTGTGTGTATAGGAAAGTTAAAAGCCCCTCACTAGTTTGTAAGTTGCTGTGCCCTATAAAGATCTCATACCTTATAAGTAGTTATAACTTATAAGTTACCTAACACCTGTATATTATGAATAACAGCTTATGAAAGCAATAAAAAGTTGAAAAATTAAGTTCAACAATGTCATCATCTTATTTAGGTACGCTAATTTGTTTAGAAAACTCGTCATAATTTTAAACAAGTGTATCTAAACATAATAAGCTTAAATGCAATAAATGATTTATTTACATATTCATATGTTTACATGACAATGTAATTAGTTGGATTCCTCGAGCTCTGAAAATAGATAGACAGGTACACTGCGGCCACATCTGTGAGATTTGAAAATATTCGTGTTAAATGTAGTTAGTTAATACTAGTTATCTTTCTTTATTTATGTTAAAAAAGAGATGCCAGTTGATTTGGCCGCAGTATTAGGAAGACCCATTAAATATATGATCCTCACAGAGTACTAGTTATAAAAAACATTTTTTGGAAAATAAATTGATCTTGAGGGATCCTGTATTGAGTGGACTTTTTCCGGCTAAAATTATTGACTTCTCACTGATTTATATGCAAATAAGAACTGATCAGGCGCGGCGGCGCGGCGTAGCCCTACTTACTAATTAAAAGCCCGTCGTTTTTGCGAGTTTATCAGTTCTCAATGTAAAACATTGCCATCACGCCTAATATGTTCTTTTTTACAGTACTTACTCTAAATCAAACTTAACCCCTTTTTCATACAACATTATGAATAACGGTGTTTAAAGCCATAATAGTTAATATGTGCCAAGTGTCTTAACTATCATTGGTCTTTAAGTACCTGTTGTGATTTTGTATGAATAAAGGGGTGGAGAATAGCTTAAGTATGTGGTTATGTATAAGCACATGCTTACACACACATACGCATAGAATTAGTTTAAAGAACATGAACTAGATGGCAGAACAAGCAACCTTTTTTTTTTTTTTACTCGGACAGAAAACAACGCCGAGTTGCCAGTCTATATCCAGTGTACAATAGTAGTCTTTGTGGTAGTGTAGTGTAATATACCTAGGTACAGTCAAGGAATTTGATTCGTGTACCATCTTAAGTCTAAATTGCTGATGACAATCGATAATACTAAGGGTTATCTTTCTTTGCAACGCTAACATGACGTTTGTGCCACAGTATGACATGTTTATTTACCGAGCTTTTCCGAGGTCATCTCACAGTTTTTGACATCTTTCGAAAATTTTGTATGGCATATGACAAAGACAGTACTTAGTACCATTTCTTTCTTACCACAATCGAATATAGCCGACTTTGTCCGATTAGCTGTTACTACCAGCAACAAATGAATCAACCTATTCATTGGTCAACACGATGAACGTTATTGGCTGTTGCTATGGGTGATTTGAAAATATTACCAATTAAATTACCTAACGTTTGCTTACAATAACGTCAACAAATTTGGATTAACCTCAGAACTTTCCCGTCATCAAATTGTCGTTTGACAACTTCAAAAATATTTAATGACCAATAAGACTAATTCTATAATTATAATAAAAATCAAAATTTAAATTCATAATAGGTTTAATATCTAGTATAAGCACCTCCACTTTCAGACACAGCTAGGAGTCGGGCCGGCATCGATTCTACTATCTTACAACAAATGTCTGAATGACGCAACGATTCCCATACTTCGTGACAATGTTCTTCCAAGGCTTGTTTCGTTCTTTCCTGCCCATTTTCCCACATTTGCACCATGATGCCCCATATATTTTCTATAGGATTTAAATCGGGAGATTTACTGGGCCAAGGAATTTCAATTATATCGGGATGTTGGCGAAACCAATTTTTGATGACCCTTGCCTTATGAGTTGGACAATTATCGTGAACGAAGTGTATATTCGGAACTTCTTCCTGTGGATAAACGCTTCGCACAGTAGGAACCATGATTGTATCCATTGCCTCTACATAATCTATAGCATTAGCTCGCGAAGGCAACTGGGCAAACTCGCCGACCCCCGCAGAAGATATACACCCCCACATATTTACACTTATACGGCCTGACGCTCGGTTCGGGACAACATGTTCTTCTGCATACCGCGTCCTGTCATATCTCCATAAACTCAAACGTCCGTCTTGAGAAGAACGAAAGGTTTTTTCATCTGTAAATATCACAGTGCTCCAGTCAAAATTTTGGTATCTGCGTGCAAAATTAGCTCTTGCAGTTTTGTTTGCTTCGGTCAATGCTACTTTTTTCGCGTATCGCCTGTGGTGAATACCGATACCGTGAAGATAATTTCGAACTTTGCGTAAGCAAACGTCAAATCGATCAGCAAAATATGACGTTGGCGTGAAAGGATGTTCTTCATAACGTTGCCGAATCTCAATAATTTGTTCAGCCGTCAGTCGCTGTGAACCGTGGTTAAAACGACGGCGGTCTTCTATATGGCCTTCTTCTCCGTATCGAGTGATCCATTTTCTCACAGTTGTTCCGGATATATTTAATGACCGAGCTATATCGTGAATGCCGCAGCCCTCCTCATGCAATGTGATTATTTGGCTTCTTCGTTCTGCATAGTTTACTCGATGCATTTTCAAAATTAATGAATTTTAGTTTGACATTGAAATTTGACTGTCACCAATTTGACGTCGCCGAAGAATTATTTTTTCCATTTAAAATACGAAACTACAAATCGCTGCTTAAATGCTAAAGCGTCTCAAAACAAAAACAAACATAGTTTGATTTAAAGCTTAAAGTATATAGCATTCCGAATTTAAATGCAACACAAACACATTTTGATTTGAGGCCCTTTAGTATTTAAGCAACGAAATAGGTTCTTATTCAGAGAAGACAGATCGAGAACGTGAAGTAAATCTAGTGATTCATATCTAAGGTTGAAGTTTGCAGACCTTTCACCCGAACATGCGTCATTTTAATTATGCAAAACACTTTCGCTTGCTGAAGCGAATATAAACCTTAAGATATGTCTATCTTTCAAGCAATAAATCAGCGAAACGGTACGCGAATCAAATTCCTTGACTGTACATCATAAGTACAATAACACTCAATATTATCTATGAAAACCATAATACGCGCTCTACATTGACGCGCAATTTCGTGCGCTCGACGTTGTAATTAGGGCCACCATAAAAGTAAAAAACAAATTCAAAAGTAATGAAGGAATCGTGGTGGATGAGTGTTTGTAACATTTTGTCCAGTCTTGGTTTTATTAGGTTAATATTTTATAAAAGTTGCGCGCGAGTGTAGAGCTAAGAAAGAGTTCACGAGCAATTCGCGCGTTCGGAGGCTCTTTGACGCGGACCAAAAAACCAACAAACGACGACGACGACGACGACGACGATGACAAATATTCGAATCTGCTCCACATTCACACTATCGCGCGTTCGCGTGTTGCATTCGCACCTGAGTGTAATGCGCCTATAAAAAATATGATTATCCAGATGTAGATACCACACGAAATCGAAATGCGATAACTGACCAATGACGTGTGCGAAGGGTATTATGGTGTTAGGGTGTTAGAATGTTTTTCTTTCTGGATGACCTGCCCGAATGCTTTGATTAGTTAAATACTTATTATATTATATTGCCTTTTCCCAAATTACAACTGATTTGCAGTGCAAATTTTGGAGTTGTACCTCAGCTGGGGCCAAATTTGCGGGTTTTAAAGAAGGTTCACAGGCATTGATTGTTAGACGAATCACATTTACAATAAATAACATATAAATAATCACATTTACCACTTATATGCGCGATAGAATAAAAAGTTTTAGTGCGTGTGTACGTTGCCTTGAGGGCTATAGATAGGCTAGTCCGGAACCGACTTGGCAGCATGGGCGTGCAACTATTGTCTACCTCTACAGAAAAGTAGAAAGAAAAAAACAATATTTTTTGACATTACTATAACCTATAACTTACTGTTTAATTATTATTAGATAAAAATAAATATCTACTTTAATTAAAGTGTTTAACTTAAATGATTGAAACAAAATGGGGTCTCGCCAAATAACTGAGAAATCTCTGTCTATGATAAGATCTTTACCCAGAATATCAATTGCAAATATACGGGACAATCCAGGATCGCGAATAGGTGTGAGTATCTAGTTTACCTAAAGTTGGATTGGATTAGTCTTGTGGTATTTATGAAATCTTGTTTATTAATCATCAAAATCTTTGGTCTTCAGCAAAAACGAGGCCGTGGGCAACATGGTGGTGATAAACATGGTTCAGGCAACAAGGGCTCAGGCCAGAGACAGAACTATATGAGGCTGGGGTACGAAACCGGCAATAATCCATTCTACCTTCGTGTTCCTCAGGAACATTACTACAGAGGGCATCAGTAAGTATATCTCCTTCATAATTCATGAATTTTGACAATGTGATTGGCCTAGTTTGTACCCTACTTACAAACCTAGCATTCCTAGGTTCAATTCTCGGTCAGGGCAAATATTTGTGTAATCAATACAGGTTTTTGTTTCTGGGTGAGAAAAAAAAGAGAAAGCTAAGCGATGGAAAATATATGAAAAGGCAATAAAAGTTTATAGCAGTTGGTGGGAGCCAAACACGAAGAATGTAATACCACTGTAGTGATTTTTACTGCAATGCTTGGCCAGGATGGTTATAATAAATCATTGTAAAATCATAAAGGTGAATAATATAACACAGTTACGGTTTATCACATTTTTTTAACATAGTCACTTATACTAATAGTAGTTTAAACAATTTTTAAAGGTCATATTAGTAAAGGTCTCTCTCTACACTAATATTGTTTGTAATGAATAAACACAAACACTACTGTGCCAATTTCAAAAATTCTTTCTCCTTTGGAAAGCTACATTCACCCTGAGTAACAAAGGCTATACAGCTATATTAAATAAAACATGTGCCATGGCGTACGGATATTTCTCCACTAATTGGAAAATCGCTGGCTGTTGGTTTTTTTGGTATAATGTCTTTAGATAAATGTCAAATAAAAATGTTTTGGTTTCAAATAATAGCCATATTTTTAAGCGTGTCTAGAATTATACCAAAAATAAGGCGGCATGGTTAGTTAAAAAAAATTTGAACATGTTAAAAAACAGTACTCTGGCATGTCCCAAACCCAAAATTTGATAAGTAGGTATGACATAATATTAGCAATTTTTTACAATCAGTGGGCGGCTGATGGATGCAAAATAGGGACATAAACAGAACATGGATAAGACTTTTATTAAATTTCGAGAAATATTTATGAATACAAAATTATGCAGTTTTTATCTTTATCATACATTATTAGTGAATACATAATAAATAACACCTCTTTCATCTGTAGATGTAGAGAGGTCATTTTCCTTATATAAGTGGATTGTGAATTTGTGAACCATAAAAGGAATGGATTGAAAATATGCAATATAGAAAAAATTATGATTATTTGCTACAACAATACAATTATATAACTATTTTACAATTTCGTTATTTTTATTAAACCCCTTGCAGTCATATCCATATTACGTATAACGTTCGACATTATTTTGAAGTAATTTGCATTCGTCAACCGCCCAATCTGGTTACATACCGTATTGAAGTTGAGAAGGTGAATACACAATCCATTACAATAAAGTAGTAAAGTAGTTCAATTAATATGTAAGTCATTTTATTAGAACTATTACTTAAATTTTATCCCAAGACTACAAAAACAGTCCCCTGTCGCCTGATTGTGATTAAAATAAAAATAATTTGTGAGATTGACTTTAGTGAATGCATTGATTCTGGTATGCACTACACTGGACTTTTGATGCAAAGCCATTTTTACTGTTTTATTCATTATTATTTGAAGATTTGTTGGCAGGGTACTGTTCAAATTTTCCAATTAGTGGAGAAATGCCCATACAACTGTGTTATAATTTTCCACTTTTCAACTTTACAAGGACATCAATACAATCAACATTACCAAACCTTCACCAAATAAACTTTACTTCGCTTTGTCTCTTTTAATTCTCTCTACACTACAAGCTTTTATTCCCATTGTATTTTCCGTTAACTTCTTTTTCAATGAAGGTCTTTTATGTATATATGTATTTATTTCTCTAAATAAGTATGTCTATCGTTGTCTAGTACCCAAAATACAAGCTGATAGCTAAGTTTAGGACTAGGTCGATTTTCTTCCGATATTCCATCAAATATTTAAAAAACTAAGTTGAAAATGCTGACAAGTATTGTATTTTTTTTTATTGTTTTAGTTTTAGAAGGCAGTACCCTCCCCTCTCTCTACACAAGTTACAAAGTTTGATTGACAAAGATCGTGTAGACATTACCAAACCTATTGATATAGCAAGCATCATAAAATCTGGATTATACAACATCTTCCCAGACCAAAAACACTTTGGGATTAATTTAACTGACGATGGAGCTGATATATTTTCTGCTAAAATTAACATCGAAGTTCAATGGGCAAGTGAGCAAGTGATTGCAGCTATAGAAAAAAATGGTGGAGTCATCACTACAGCATATTATGATCCACACAGTCTTTTTCTATTGAAAAATCCCAAAAAGTTCTTTGAATCTGGCCAGGCCATTCCCAGGCGAATGATTCCCCCACCAGATGCTATTGAATACTACAGTAGTGCAGAGACCAGGGGATATTTGGCAGATCCAGAAAATATTTCAAAGGAAAGGTTAAAATTGGCGCAAAAGTATGGATACGAATTACCAGATTTGGGAAGAGACCCTAAATATAACATGTTATGTGTAAGAAAGGACCCAAGACAAATTTTCTATGGGCTTGAACCCGGTTGGGTTATTAATCTTAGAGATAAAAGTATTCTTAAACTAAAAGTTGAAGATGTAATGAAATTCTTTGCTTCATAAGAAAGAAGCAAATATAAATTATTTACCTTAATTGTATGTAAAGTGTGCTGTATAGATGCAAAGATGTTAAACATAGAATGCTATAAAAAAGTCTTTGTTCTTTATATCATAAACAGACCCCTATCTATGTAGAAAATTAGTGGCAGACGGTTGTTAGTGATGTAAATCAATGGATACGGCCTACTGGCGTGTGTGGGCAGCACATAAATATTTAACCAATTATCATGACGTAATGGACGAAGTTACTGTTGTTCATTTTAGCCTCTAACTATGAGCGCTTTCTTATGGAAAATGCCCAAATATTTTTATCAATATCATATGGGACAATTCTCTTTTTGTTGTATTTCAAATTATAATTTTTCTGAAATGACATATGATTTTGAGTGGTCGATTTTCCATTTGTACTTTTAATGACAGTAAATTTATACCTGCAACATACCAACCAACCCACTTACATGCCTTTGTTTAGTAAAATCTTTTAATAGTAATAAAAAGGTAAAAGCATACTGTGTAGTTATTAAAAAAGTACCTATAATAAAGTAATAAAGGTAATTATTTGAAAAAGTAATACCTAATCAAATATTTACTTACCTAATGTACCTACCCCTTGGGATACATAAATTCATGTTAAAGTACGAAACCAATATTTTTACTTGATTTCTTCCGTATTATTCATACACACAGTACAGTAAGAGATCATTTATGTACAGTCAGCTGCAGAGAAATCTGACCCCTCCTGCATACAAGTTTCCTGGCAAACGTGGTTACATTTCTCTGCAGCTGACTGTACCTTGTCACTCTTAACGCCGTGCTTGAAATGTTATACAAAATAGTGAAACTATTGAAAGCGACAAGGTACAGAAATGATCACTTATTAATACTGTTGACAGTACAACAACCAATATTAAAAATAAAATAGCACCCTAAACTTAGGAATAACCTAAAACAAACCAAGCATGTTTACAGAACGGGGGGGTTATTATGACATAGTTATGCAATTCTGTTTACGCTGAGAAAAAAGGACAGAGCTATATAACCCCCAGGGGGGTATTATGACATGGCTATGCAGTTCATTTTACGGTGAGCGTATAGGACGGAGCTATAGCAGTTACATAACTCTGTCCTTTTCTCTCAGCGTAAAATTAATTGCACAGATACGTCATAATAACCCCACAGTACCTACATTTAACCGCGTTCAGGAGTGCGTTTCATCGTGTGTGTTCGTACTTGTATGACGCTCTTCAATAAATTTTAGACTTCTTGATTTTATATTTTTTAATCAGTTTCCGAAATTAATAGTTAACAAATTTGGAATACTTACCACTTTAAAATTATGATACCTACTAAGGTATCATAATTAAGTGGTAAGTATTTTAAATAAAAATGGGAGCTTGCTCGGTGCTCTGTATGACAGAATTGATTATCATGGCTGCTCCCCCGCCGCCCGCGCATCCTCTTCTTCTCTCGTTAACATCTTCCCCCCCTCGAAGACTGAGGGACTTCGAGCTGTGTCATCTTCCTTAGGCAGCGGACAAAGGTTGACCATCGCCCGTCGTAGAATACCTCGTGCTGTTCTGATATCTGCCACTCGTGCAATGCCATCGGGTCCTGGATGCAGACGATGAATGCGACCCATGCGCCACTTCAGCGGAGGTAAATTCGGCTCCTTCAAAACCACCATATCGCTCTCTACAAGGCGTCCTCGGTCTACACGCCACTTCGATCTTTGCTGCAACTCATTTCGCCATCGCTCCCAGAAATGTTGACGCATTTGCTCTATCCGTGCATATCTGTCAAGCCTGTTTGGATTCATGTCGAGCAGTACTGGCGATGGTAAGGCAGTGAACGGTCGTCCGATCAAGAAGTGCGCCGGACACAAAGGATAAAGATCAGTAGGATCGGATGATAGCGGAGTTAGTGGCCTTGAGGTTAATAATGGCCTCAATTTGTGCAAATAAAGTCGATAAATCTTGACTAACGCCTGCCTCCCAAAGCCCACCAAAGTGGGGGGAATAAGCAGGTGAGAACTTAAATTCGATATTTTCACGACGACGAGATTGATTCATCGCAAGTCTCTAAAAATCTGACAAGATCGTTGTTTGCGCCCACAAAATTCCTACCATTTGTCGCAATGGATTACGCTTGGTTTTCCCCTACGAGAGATAAAACGTTTCAAACACATTAAAAACCCCTCTGCACTGAGATCAGACGCAACCTCTAAGTGTAGTGCCTTTGTTGAAAAACACACGAATAAACATAAATAACCTTACGGTCCTTTGTTGCAAATGGCCCTGCGAAATCGACACCGGAAACATGAAATGGTAAGGTGGGAGATAGCGTAAAACGGGTCTATTTGGGAATCACGAGGCTATTTGGAACTAAGTAAGTATTTATAAGCTTTTAGTTGATATGTTTTTTATCATGGCAATAATAGAACTAGATGATGGAAAATTGCCCATTATTGGGCTTATCGTTTTACCTTTTAATATTTTACATATTCTCAGTAGATCTCGCGAGTCTTCTGCCAGCGTGCCGCGATTGGCCAGAAGCTTTGCCTTAAACTAGTTAACAGCAATTGAGCTCCCGCATGTAAAAAAGTTTTATGTGTTCACGGGCGAATAATAATTTGGTAAATCGATGTTTGGATATTTCCTACTGTAACTTTCAGCAGAGTTTTGAATACGCCCACCAACCTTAAGAATATCTTTATCGAGGAAAGGTAATAGTGAAAGTGAATGAGATTTTGAAGGTGAGCCATTTTTGTTCTTTAATTGATTGATTTCATATTCAAGACACTCCTGTTGATGTTGTTTAATTAAGTAATTCAATGATTTATCTAGTTCTTAGGTAGTCAAATGATCTTTTCTTTTATTACTTTTATTTTTAAGATTATATATAGGTACCTATCGGAAAACATAAGCAAAGCTTCGATGCAAGATTGTGAATCTTGAGTAGTTTTCAAAATTAACAATTTTAGTATGGCTTGTGATTGTAGTTGTAGTGCATGTCGTAGTGTTACAAGTTGCCGTAGAATTAGTTTTAAGTTTAGATTTAGTACAAAGTATTTATTTCAGGTAAATCTTTAGCAGGTTTGATAATTTCCAGCCAACTAGACGGCTCATTTTGTAAGAAGGTGGGGCCGTGCCACCATAAATCTGAATTAGGTGTCGATGAATTAGCGAGAGCGTGGAATTACACATGTAGTGGTATTGTGTGTTTATAGGCAAGAGAAAGAGAGAGAGAAGTATTTAATTAAGTATTTATCCCGTAGTTGTTAGTTCCTGTATCTCGGTGACGAGGTTCGAAACAAACGTCTGTAGGCTACCTATTGGATTGAGAATTTATCTAACCAAGTACGACGGAAGAGTCCGTAAATTTGAGTTAGGTATATTGAGTCTAAGAGCCTTGAGTCCCTTGGCGCTAAAACGTGCTGCTAGTACGCTCCGCATAATTCTAAGCGTGGTATTGTTTGAGCTCGCACCGGAGCAACCTTCGTTTTAGCACAAAGTAAGCTAACTACGACCCTATCTGAGCTACACCCACGCCCAGGCGCTTGAGAGGGCGGAGCCAAGCATCATCCTGGCCCATTAATACTAGGAGTGCATAAACGTTTGGGAGACATCCCAGCGCTGTCGTGTGCGCCCTCCCCGCCCGCCGGTTGACCGCATTATTCTAAGAGCCCATGACACTAAACCTAGTCCGATAAGACTACCGGATGAGATATATATATTTAGACGCGTCGTTAATGGGAGAACACGAATGGCGATGCCGCAAATCAAAACCCGGGCCGCGGTATAAAAAAAAACTTTTTTTAAATCGGTTTTCTAGTAGGTACGATAATACTCCCAAATTTCGTTATTTCCTCGAAACAGGGAAGGTGTAGGATTATAGGATAATGCAGTGCTGCAAGCCCAAATCATTGGCCTTATCCAGTGGCAGCAGGAGCATCACAAAGACGCCTCGTACTTAGGTATCTAGTACGATCGACCTCCTCAAAAAACCAATGCTCATCTGAAAGAGCATCAATTTCTGTGTAAGAAAAAACACTGCAGCATTTTCCAAACACTTGAGAAAGAGGTTGCTGCAGCGATTGAAGGTCGCCCTCCGCGCAGCTGTATTCGGCGTTTCAATTCAGTTTTGTCTGCAATCACCCGGTTCCTTCCGATTCTACTGATTGAATACGCGTGCCACATGCTGATTTAGAAATGGTAAGATATCTATCATAGATAATACAGTAAAGAGTAAGAATTCACTTCACCATTTCAACACCCTAATAACTACCAACGCGCAACGCAACGTGTCTTTGACGCGGCACGGGTCATATCGGAGATGTAAACTAGGATTAAGCATTAATAGTACATTGTGTATTAAGGGTGGTAAAGAAAGAATTACAAACGAGAGTCTGTTAGAAGCCCGAAGCCGAAGGCTGAGGGCTTTAATGACTCGAGCTTTGTATTTCCTTTAACACCCGTGTAACATACAATGTTTTTGATCACAATTGCGAGGAAATGAAATAAAATCAGACAAAAGATCATATTTTTAACTTATTAGCGGCAGACTACGTCATTGTCTGTGACTTACCACAGATAATGTCAAACGTGTTCGGAGTCCGATTCTAGTGACATATGAGATCAATAGTTTATTATGCGAGATTGTTAGGAAATAGTATTCAACTGTCATTTAATCTCGAATGAAACTTCATATCGAATGGCACAAGAATTGGGGTCCTGACGTATTGTGATAGTTCGAGTCCACGTATAATATTTAAAAAAAAAGCTATTACGCACTTAAGTAACGTAATGGTAAAAAAAAGGCCCGTGGGTATTATTTTGGATTTACGGTCGATTTTTCTAGCATGTTAGGACACTATTTACGAGCAAGTGTGATGAAAAATAAAATCAAACCGGTTGTTTTAATCGTATTATTAGCTTTTATCAGCTCTAAACCAAACAATTTATCATAAAAAAAAACTTTATTTTTACCATCTCTTTCACTCTTGTGCAATGGGCAAATAATTAAAGGCCAGGCACCAAATGAAATATCGTAGCGTAGACTTACATACCTAGTTTATTTATTTATTTATTTGATAAAAACGTTTACATGACATTACAGTTTAACCAATGCGTCACTAAACTTAGATTAACAATTAAGTATTAAAAAATTCACAATAATAGGTAACAAATCAAATTGGAATAGTTGAGCACCTAGCATCCTTTGCCTCACAGAATCTCAAGCATTCACTACACACTGCCGCCCATCGCCACGCAAACAAGTCGCACTCGGGTGTCGAAGCCAGGAGCGCGTTGAGCTGTGCGCAGGCGCGGGGCAGCGGCGAGTTCCTGCACGACACGGTGCGCGCCGGCGGCACGGCCAGCAGGTCGCGTCGTCGTGGTCTGTGGGCGATCCTGGGGACATCCGGAACAAGCAGTCTCACGAGACGCTCAACAAGTTCGGGGCAGTCCGACTCACCACGCAAGGCTCGACATGCCGTGGTCATGAGTCGACAATTCCGCCTTACGTCCAAGGAGTTGTACCCAAGAGAGCCAAGTAGATACTTTGTTGGGTAGGTACAAAAGGGTAGACTCCAAATGATTTTTTATAAAGGAATCTCAAAAACGCCTTCTGAACCTTCTCAAGCATTAAGATATACGTCGATTCGTAGGGGTTCCATACGATCGACGAATTGTATAGCTTACTCCTTACTAAGGCATTATAAACCATTTTTATGGCCACTGGGTCATGAAAAAATAGTTGACTTCAAGGTTACCAGTTTTAATTTACTTTAGGTAGGATGTTGAAATGGTGAAGTGAATTCCTGCTCTTTACTGTATTACCTATCATACATGTATCGTACCATTTCGAAATCAGCAACACAGCTTTTAAAGTAATTTTCTCATTTTGTTTCTAGTATTTTTTTACACGGCAAGTGTTCAAAGTCAAAGTGAATGTTTTGGTAATAATTTTCTAACAAAACTAATTTAGTAATTTTTCTTTTGTTACATTAGTTGTTCTCAAAATATAATGATTTTGCCGACTTAATTAACCATTAGAGACAGCAGTCGTGTAAAAAAAAACTAAATACAAATCACAAGAAATCAGAAGAACATCAAAAAAGGTGCGAAATTAGAAAAAACATTCAATTGGCAATATCTCGAAAACCGTGCAACTTTAACGGAGGTCACGTTAGGCTGGTTTGATAGGGTCTACGGGTGGGCTATCTCCGGTGTCAGGGTTACGTGTCCATTATGGGACAACTGTATATATCTCATCCGGTAGTCTTATCGAACTAGATTTAGTGTCATGAGCTCTTAGGCCCGTATTAATAAACTAATCTCAACTCTAATGCTCGTCTCGAGATGCGTCAAAAATGACAGTGTTCCATGGTATGAGGTTTATCTTTGGCGTATCTTGTGACGGGCATCTCAGCCAAGATGCGTTTATTAATACGGGCCTTAGAATATCAAGCCTAAACAGCGTTTTTGCAAGGAAGAACAACTTCTGGACTTGTACTATTACTTATTCTGTGGCACAGCTCACTACAGAGGCCCTACTTTGAAAATCGAAGTTCCAAGTTACGGTAGCTCCAACCTTTTCTCTCGATTTAGTCTCGAATAACGAGTGACAGAGATGAAGGTAACGTAACTTCAAACTTCGATTTTCAAAGTAGAGCCTTAGAGTCCTTTGCCTTTGTCGTTGGTTAATTATCTTATTTGTATTTATTATCTAAAATCCAATCAATGGATTAAATCTGCAATACAGTTAAACTGAATGCAGATTTTAGTAAGTATTTACGGAACGTCATTCAGAATATGTTCTTACAGTGTATACTTTATATAACGTTCGCTTAATATAACGGTTATATCGCAGTGCGATATTATAACGGAAATTTAATTTTATAATTCGTGAAAATTAGATAATTTTCTTCGTTTTAAGCGTGCGATAGTGATGATAAATAACTTGAACCTATTAACACGTTTTATTCTATTGATCGCTGTAGATCAAGACATTTATCGCGTCGATAAAAAAATCACATCCATATCCTTAAGCTCAGAAATCCATACGAATCTTAAAAATAACTAAAACCCACCTACTCATATGTGTGTTTATAACTAATTATGACACGGTGCAAGATGACCACATAAACGTTTCGATATGTTTTCCTACATCAACGGTGTCCCCTAGGCAAGATAAAGCTTTTGCAATTGATCAAATTATTATTGACTATGCTTCGGGTATAGACCATGCATTTTTGTCTGTTAGATAGTCCTCGACCCTATAATACGCTTTAGACATTAACGACTTTTTCAAGTAATTTTTAAGTGCTGGAAATGGTAACTTTAAAACTACGTCATGTAATTTATTATAGAAATGAATGCATTGACCAACTAATGATTTATATACTTTACGAACGCGGAATTTACGAATAGCGATTTTATTTTTATTTCTAGTATTTAAATTATGTATAGGTATCAAAATTCTTGGTGAAAGAATCTAAATTCTTAATAACATAAATAATATTTTCATAAATAAATTGAGACGTTACAGTTAAGACATTAATTTCTTTAAAAAGTTCTCTTAAGGAGTCACAGGAATTTACGTTGTAAATAGAACGAATGGCCCGTTTTTGTAAAACAAATAGTTTGTATGTCAGCAGCCATACCCCAAACCGGAATACCGTACGACATGACACTATGGAAATTACTATAATAAACTAAGCGAGCTGTCTCAACATTGGTTAATTGTCTAATTTTCCTAACGGCGTAAGCTGCCGAGCTTAGTTTACCTGCCAGTACAGCTATATGGGGACTCCATCAATTTTTTATCTATTGTTATGCCTAGGAAAACTGCCTTATCTACCATTTGAAAACACTCGTCATTTAGAAAAATTCACACAATTAGTTTTCTTAGCATTTAGTAGCAAATTGTTGGAAGTAATCCAATTAAGTACTTTAACTAGTGTGGCGTTTATCCTACTGTAGTCTACAGTTTTTCTTTCTACATTGAAAATTAGTGAAGTATCGTCAGCGAAAAGTACAATATCACAAAGTTTATCAACTGTTGGTGGCAAGTCGTTTATACAGGGTGACCTCTAAGACGTAATACAAAATTATATTTTCTGGATCTTCTCATGAGTACGATCAACTTTTACTATGGGACTAATATCGAAATCGGTAGAAAAAAATTGAATCTCCCATACTAAAAGCAATCAGCCGGTTTCACAATTTGTATGGAGACGTCGACTTTATGTTTACGTTTTCGAAGTTGGTCCCATAGTAAAAGTTGATCGTACTCATGAGAAGATCCAGAAAATATAATTTTGTATTACGTCTTAGAGGTCACCCTGTATACACCAAAAATAAAAAGGGACCTAAAATAGAGCCTTGTGGTACTACCATAACCTAAACCTACCTCATATTTTACGTTAGGAATCCGCGTTCAGGAGATTCTGATTTCACCAGGATCCCCTGCGGGATCGGGCTAGGGGATTCTGATGGAACCAAGCCTACAAACAGTCATTTAACAATTTTAACGGAGCTCGTATATTGACAGCGATTAGCGGGTGACCAAGGAAACGCTTGACGCGCCTTGTGTCGAACCACGCCCCCATCATAACATATCTGCCTTGTTTTTGTGATCTGAGCGATCAAGATTTAAGTAGGTATTCATACTGTAAATGAACTCTTTATTTTATCTCACTATTAATATCATTTTAGAGTTACGGCAAAGGGCTTTAAGGCAGGATGAATCGGATTTATCAAACGCTAAATAAAACAATATTTGCTGTTAGACATTCAAAAAGAACCCATTTTATTAGACGATTGATTTTATTACGGAAATAAATCACTGTAAAGCTTTTACTTAAATACCTACTGCCTTAAGTCACATCAGCTTAAACTCTATTAAACTTTTGTACAAAATGAGGTCACAATGCCTTTGTTACCGAGATCAAAAATTTCATTTCATTTTTTTCCCAATATTTTAGTGCACACTGTGACAATATTAAATTAACATTCTCTGGATAGCAAAGTAGGTATAGTTCAGAAATGGTAAACAGCATTAGTATCTGTAATGATCTGGTTTGTAAGGCCCCTCAACAGAAACCCCAATATATTTAGCCTGCTTGGGAGTAAGCTTAGTGAGCTTCACTCCAAGGTGGTCCAGATGGAGAGCAGCAACTTCTTCGTCTAGTTTCTTAGGCAAAGTGTGAACACCAATAGCATATGATGTGTGGCTTGTCCAGAGTTCAATTTGAGCCAATACTTGGTTAGTGAATGAGTTGGACATAACAAATGAGGAATGTCCGGTGGCACACCCCAAATTTACCAAGCGACCTGCTGCAAGCACAATGATGTGATTTCCATTCTCAAGCTCGTAGCGGTCAACCTGTGGCTTAATGTTCACCTTCTTTGCATTATTTTCCAGCCAAGCAACATCAACCTCACAATCAAAGTGACCAATATTGCAAACAATTGCGTCATCTTTCATTCTCAAGAAGTGATCCTTGCAAATGATATCGAGATTTCCCGTAGTAGTCACGAAAATCTGTCCTGTCTCTGATGCTTCCTCCATCGTGGTAACATGGAAACCTTCCATGGCTGCTTGGAGAGCATTAATGGGGTCAATTTCGGTAACAATAACCCTGCCTCCAAATCCTTTGAAAGCTTGAGCACATCCCTTGCCCACATCGCCATAGCCAGCTACCACACAAACTTTTCCAGCAATCATAATGTCTGTTGCCCTTTTAATTCCATCCAACAGTGACTCTCTGCATCCATATAAGTTGTCAAACTTGCTCTTTGTAACTGAATCATTAACATTGATAGCTGGTATTCTCAGAGCTCCTTCCTTAAACATCTTGTAAAGATTGTGCACTCCTGTGGTAGTTTCTTCTGATAGGCCCTTAACACCCTCTAAATATTGTGGGTACTTCTTGTGTACAAGATTGGTCAGGTCACCACCATCATCCAAAATCATGTTCAAGGGCTGAAACATAAACAGTGGTATTTAAGTCGCATTATATTTTATTATGGCAATATGTGTTTTATCTTTATTTAAAATTACTAATAATACTAATAATACTTTTTTGCCAATTTTCTAATAATATATAACATACAATATATTACTTAAAACTTTTCAGCAAGCAAGCAAACTAACAACTATTATGATATCAATATCTGACGCGCTCGAGTCCACGCGACAGTTTTTTTTGTCGTTTTTGAAAGTCTATAGCCACTCCCCCCACCGATAAAAAGGTATATATTATATGACATTTTTTTCTTTTTATCATCAAAGCTTCGCAACCCAATAGGTCTCTATGACGCTCCAGTAGTGATGTCCCGTTACCAGTAACTTACTCGAAGCGGGTATTTGACCAGTAACGCTACCAGAAACATTACCAAAAACCGGTAATATACGGTAACATTCAAATTTCGTATATATATATAACTTATGTTTTTACACATGTTTATACTATTTTAGCACCAGATGGACCCTTTTAAACTAATAATGATAAGATGGGTTCAGTAGTTTAGTATATTACCACTGTTTCTGGTAAAATAGTATTTTAAAAATACTTAATATTTCCGAGTATTTTACCAATGTTACCGGGAATATTACTCCCTCATATTTATACTTCATACATATCTATCTCGTGAAAACCGGATACCGAAGTAAGTACAAAATAAAAGAACAATTATTTTTTAAAATTATACACCGCGTTACAATAATTACTACACTTGTAACTAGATGAAAAACAAACATGGGGTTCACTTAGTATGGAGAAAGTAACTTTGCATACTTACACAAAAAGTTGACATGAAAAAAATAAAACTGGCAAGTAGCTTTAAAAACATTCTAAGTTCATAATGATTGTATCCATGTAAGAAACCACTGAACAAATACTGAAATAATACATCAAATTGATGAGTTTTTGTAACATCCATAAAAGGAAAAATTACAAAAATTCTGACTAAAATTATCAATATCTCCGACAGTACTAAAAAATAGCTGAACATACATGGGGTATTTTTGGTAGCCCTGGGTGTGACCTATTTATTTTTTTCATTTGGACCGCTAGTGATCCGACCCCCTATTTAATAAATGAGTAAAGAAACAAAACAGAAATACACGATCTCTATGTCCGCTTCTGGTAATATTACGGGTAGCATTGGTAATTTACTGAGTATTTTACCAAATGGTATTATACTGGTAACGAGTAAGTTACCGTCGGCACATCACTACGGTCGAGTCACTCCCGATTTAGCATCGTGGGCTCCCCTACTACAACCAAATAAACATTAAAACAACAAAACAATGCAACCGTGTCAGGACGATATAAAAGGCGCGACTAAGAGGGTAGAAAACGCTTTAATACGTAATAGACATTAACGATTTCATAGAGCTCTAACCTTTCCATCAGGAAATACGAGAGTTTGTTCGATGCACCAGGTATATTCTTCTTCAGTTTCTCCCTTCCACGCGTAGATAGGGATGCCCCTGGCGACGAGCGCGGCGGCAGCCTCGTCCTGCGTGCTGTAGATGTTGCTACTGGACCACTGGACCTGTCCATTTAACGTAATATTTTAAAATCATTATAGATAGTTATTAATACATTTAGCGACGGCAACACGCCAGGAGTTGTGAAATAGCTAATTACTATCGTTAATTGGAGGCAGTAAAAGCGCCTTCGCCTCTACTCTATCTATGTCATGTGTGTATTGTGTATGTGTATAAAAATATTGCTTGTTTACTCGAACAGCATTTTGTTTAAGGGATTCGTTTAAACTTTATTGCACAACAAAATACACAAAGAAAGTAAAAATGGCCGACTTCATGCCATACTTTAGACTATCGCCATCCATATTGTGTACTCTTCAAGGAAGCGCTACAAATACCCAGTGTAGTTCACCCCTTAAGGGAGAAGTGGGACACTGCCATGTTGTTTCTACATGTAGGTCTCAAGCTCAATTAGATAACCAGATGAGCACAAATTTCACTTGTTAGATTTACTACTAACTACCTATTGTGTGTAGTTCAAGTTAAAAAGCTGAACTTATAGATAAGTAAGCAAAGCAAAGATAAATTCATTAAAGTCAATTTGTATGCCAGGATTGCGTCAGTATAATAATATTAGGCAGATGATATAAAAGTATCAAATGTAATAAGAGTAACTTATTACAGATCATAAATCATAACATGTTTATTGTTCAGTGTGTATTTACATAATAATAATGATAATAATCAAAGGCCACTTGATAATGACAAAGGTGAAGATGGAAGATAAGGTGTTGTGTGGAAAAAATATCTCGCCATGACAATTGAAATACATTGGCAATTGTTAGGTAACATTTTGAAATAAGTGATAAGATTGCTACCTATTCATTAATTTTATGTATTCATGCAAGTATTCATGTTAACTAGAGTTTGGAGTTCTCATGATCTAAAGCGCAATTCACAGAGGGCGGGTAGGGCGCGGGAGCGGACGTATTACCGTTACATTGTGCTGTGTGAGAAGGCCTATTAGAGGAGGCGTGTATTACGAGCAATGTAACGGCATTACGCCTGCTCCTGCGCACAACCCGCCCTGTGTGAATTGCGCTTAAAGCTACACACATAGATGGCTGTGATGCTGTGTATAAAGCAGTTGTACGGTCGGCCAAGAAAGTGATCTACAAGTTTTGACAAAAGTTTCTGTGAGATCTAATTATGACTAAGGTAACTTGTCAGTCATAATATTATTACAAGAGAAAATCGAACTTGTTGTAACATGACGTGCCAAGTACCTTCAACCATATGGTGCTAGACAACATTTTTGGCCTACTGTACTACCTAAAGTAATGCTCTATGCCACTGAGACATGGTACCTTTATAAAGAATATATCGGGCACCTAGATGTCTTTCACATGAAATGCTTGCGCTCAATCCTTCATGTGAGGTGGTAAGACCGAATTCAAAACTCAAAAGTGGTTCTCTACCTTTTGGTAGAAATATGTTTGGCCGAATGTATTGTTTCTCAACCGTGTCATTTGCCAACCCGCTTTTATTTCTGTAACTAATTTCACTTCAGAATTTTTATTAACCTAACCTAACCTATAGGGTTCTATCACAATGGTACTGAAATAAATCCTGAAATATTTACAGTTACAGAAAAAAAAGCATGTTGGTATATGAAACAGTTGGGAAAAGATTGAAAGATACAATTTATATTCTACCGGAAAATATATAGTGAAGTTATAAAAATAAACATTTTTGTTTGGGAATCAATAATGAAGAATTTAGGAGTGGCACCATCATGTTTGCTAAAGTCCTAAAAGAGCGGAACACATAGTTAAGCTATGCAGTATGCATGTCTCCAGGGTATTAAATATCTCTATACTACATTTCATGTTGATTGAATCAAGAAGAGGGAAGAAAAAACCCATGCTCACCCATATATTATATGAGTAAGGATAAGGACACACTTTAATATCTTATAGTTATACAACTGAAATATTATAATGTGCCCATTACAGTCATGTAATAATTTCTAATAAAACATTTCTAATTTTAGCATAAAATGATAACTTGCTAGACTAGAAGATAATAAATTCCATCAATAACCTGTCTACTTTGATGTTATTATCAGAGGAGATAGGTAACCATAACTCTGATTAGATTTGGCTCAATACTGGACCACATCTTTTGTAGATATATTGAGATAAGGCATGTTTGATTAAAAGAATAAGTATAAATATTAAAATTTTGAAACTTACCTCAGCACCCAGCTCAATCAGGGTTTCAATAAGTACAGCGGTTTGGACTGTCATGTGAAGGCTCCCAGCAATCTTGGCACCCTTTAGGATCTTCATAGGAGCATACTTGCGGCGGCAAGCCATTAATCCTGGCATTTCCTTTTCTGCCAGCATGATCTCATTTCGGCCCAGCTTAGCAAGCTTCTCGTCAGCTATAACATATTTTACAACAATTAGTTACTGAGCTACAAGTATGCATTTCTTACTTTATAGGTTAAAGAACCCCTATTATGCCAAAGGTGATGAACTTTTTGGACTAGGTATATTTTAAATTAAAAAACTTAGAAAAAGTTAAATTTTAAAATTTGAGCATGTGTCCTAAGCATATAAGGGCATTATCATGATAATGAATAACAATGATCACAAATAACAATACTAGTACTTTAATAACTTAAGGAATATTTAGAATTCCTTAGGTTCTTAAACTCCATACTAAAAACAAATGTCATGTGCCATCAACATATAATCAATCACCAATATTTAAGTATTGAGTATTATATCACTTATATCTTGACAAATAATGTGAAGTTGATCTTATCTTGTAATAAAAATTAAAATGCAATCCATTAACGATTAGTAAGATAAAAATTAAAGCCTTAAACATGATGGTACAAAATAACACAAGAAATGAGACT
Source organism: Acleris laterana (assembly GCA_963966035.1). Classification (NCBI taxonomy): domain Eukaryota; kingdom Metazoa; phylum Arthropoda; class Insecta; order Lepidoptera; family Tortricidae; genus Acleris; species Acleris laterana. The sequence goes on along the minus strand of OZ014439.1, from coordinate 13,196,763 downwards.
AGAGTAAGAGTAGTTATTGGTTTCATCATAGTTAAACATATATTCTGTGTTGAAAATCTAGAAATACGTGTTTTTTATTTATAGTTTTCGCAGGCATTGAAAATTGAAGCACGCTAAAAACATAACCTACAACATTTAGTAACGTTAGGCATTACATGCATTACTAAGGAGAAAAAATATATAATTAAGTACGCAATCTTCAAAATCCAGCCTTTGAAATATTATTAGCAAATTGACTTTTAAAAATTACATACCAATTTTGAATGGGGGCTTCATTTTAGAGCAGTGTTATATCCAGTTAAGATATTATTGAATTGCTGTAAAAGCTACAAAGTTAAATATAATTTAACTGGAAAAAAACTGCGTTATAAAGTACGTGCCGCACGCGCGAAATAAACTTAAAAAAGAAATATCACGAAGTGGATCCGCGCGGTATCAAGCGTGGATTTGACAGATCTCTCCCCACCCCACCGTCTTTTTTTATCTAAGGCCATAAGGCCGCCGAGACCACCCGAGACTCACCAGCATCCAACGCAGCGGCCACATCTGCGAGATTTAACTCAGATTCGTGGTGTGGTCTCTTTCTTCTTTGACGAATTGCCGGCTTGTTAGATTATTTTACTTAAACATTTTTTATATTATGCATATTTTCTAGTTACTTTTTTTCTAGTTGCATATTTTCCAATCCGGATTACTCCGACATAGGTACGTTGGTCATATTTTGAAAAGCGAAGTTACGTTAGTTCTAACTCTTTCTCTCGAATTAACCACGAGCGAGGAATGAAAGGGACGGGGAATCTGAAGTTTCGAATTTAGCACTTCGAAGTAACCATCATACAGCAGAGGCCCTACTTTGAAAAGCGAAGTTACGTTATCTCCATCCTTTTTTCTCGATTAGGACCCAAATAACAGAGTACAGACATAAGTGACAGAGATGGAGCTAAATAACTTCGTTTTCAAAGTAGGGCCTCAGGCCCGCCCGAGGACCCAAAAAATCCAGAAATAAGAAGTCAAATTACTTTTTAGTGGGAAAAAATGTGAAAGGTAAACCGCGTCCATGGAAAAACACAACTGTATAAACTTAACTAGGGATAATAATAAGAACTAACTAACGTAAATCATGCCACTAAGAAATGCGATTTTGGAAAATGATCTAACAATAATGACACACTGACGATTTGGTAGCGCCGCGAGCGACTCGATAGCACAACGTGATCGCCGCCGCCTGAGCGTTACTCGATTGCTGCGGGGGTATATAGCTGGTTATACTACATAGTCGGTCCTTAAGTTCTGTCCCAAAGGTTTAGTTCAAATAAAACTAATTTTTGTTTATTTTTTAATTTTAAAATAAATTTAATTTAAAAGCTTAATTAAAGTACATTTTTAGGAACTAAGTAATCATCTTTCCACATAGTCGCCGCAATTTCCGATACGATCACGGCCGGCACCAATTAAAACACGCACCAGTTTTCTAAAAATTTCACTTTTTGAAAACGCTTTAAAGATTAGACTTTGTTAACCAGGAAAATTTTCTATTAATATTATGAAGCTTCTCATCTCTGGGTATGTTCAGAGACCAGCATTATTATCTTCACGACACTTAAAAACCAGCTTATGAAGCACGAAAGTTGGTCTGTTTTCGTATTTCTGCAAATTGATGTGAAATCGTAAGGTCAATTAACGTAAGGTTAATATTAGTATTTAAAGATAAAAGTCTGGTCAATATGTCACGCAAATTTCGACTCAATACGAGAACTCTTACAAAAGTTGTAGCCGTTATTAGTACCGTGGTCGTGCGTGTTTTGACCCATGCTTTCCTGCCCCGAATGGGAATGCTTAAAGCTCGTACACCAAATTATTGCAATAGTAACGAACTCAAATTTCGCTTTTTTTATTCTATATTAAATAAGGTTTTGATTGATGTACTACAATTTTATGAAAGTTTATTATTTATTTTTAAAATTATAATAAACCTTTGTGACAGAACTTAAGGACCGACTAGGTAGTGACTAGTGTGTGATCACAGAGTGCTTCACTACCAGTTGTTCTTTATGTGTTTGTGTGTGTGTTACCTTACAATGCATTGTTTATGTTAATAACATAAACAAAAGTTTGCCTATAACATGAACAAGCATTTTGACTAGGCCCCAACGCTTAGATCTATAATATAGATCTACTAAGTGTTGGGGCCTAGTCAAAACGCATAACGCTAAGTTAGCGATTTTCGAAAATCTATTCTATTTTTATTAGTGGCTTTTACTCCTGTTAAGGTGTATTTCGCGGATGTCGAGTTATTTATAGGCACTCCCATGGACTGATAAGAGAAATTGATATCACACGCGAAGACACGAACTGTTCGGTAAAAGAGTATTTTCTCCAATGGACTAAACAGAATCACATGGGGTTCGCTCCATCCAAGTCAAAAAAATCATGGTGTTATAGGTTTGACGTAAGCTGATGACAGAACGCGCCGTCCGTTTATGTGAACATACATAGTGCAGTCATTGAAGCGAAAAATACGGTCTTACCTCCGATTTTTTTTACTGTGAACCGATTTGCATGAAATTTTGGAATTAGGCTCATCTTACCCTTAATTTCAAAAGTGAAAATGATCTGAGCTCCGCCTATTATTTTTAAGGGGTGTAAACAACCCCTTAATGGAAAAATTTACATTGAGCCATTTTATCGCTAGAAAACATGTCTAATAGTAAGTGGTGAAATTGTAAAGTGTTTTCTAACACAATTACCTCATATTAAAATCATTTTCAACCCCTTGAAAATCTTACAACCCTTGCAAACAACCCCTACACTGAAAAAATCACAAAAAATACTTTGGTATGACATAAAAAGATGTAAGTATAGAGTAAGTAATATTTTATATTCTCTATAATAATTATCAAATTTTTAACCCCCTTTCAACCCTTGAAAAGTACCCCTTGATAAAAAATAGCTTTTTTTTTTTGATAAAATGAAAAGGATTTAAATATTATTCCACACTCTCGAAAATGATTATCATATTCTTAAGCTTAAAACTACCCCTAAATTAAAACAGTAAATATATATGATTACTACTACCATTTTACGTATATAAGTTAGTAACATAAGTTTTTGGACCATAACTCCTTCAATTTTCATGCTATCACAATTTATAAAAAAACATTGTAAAGGTAATTAAGAGAGCTACAACATCGTTCATTGCAATACATAGTAAAAACCTTTTTCTAAAACGGTAAAGAGTTAAAGGGCTTAAGAGAGGCTGTGATTGCGCTGCCACGCGCTCTTTAAACAATCATATCTCCGTCATTTTTTGTTTAACAGAAAAAACAAAAATACCAAATTGTTTGTCAGAAAAATACCAAATTTTTTATCCCAACTTTTTTATACGTATATGTCGTAATTTTTGAGATATTATGAAAAAAAGGTGGGTGTTTTAGGAATTTTAATTTTTTTGATTTTTTTTAATCATAACTATTTTGAAAAATATGTATCCTGAAGCAGCCAAACTGATACAATCTATCAAACTCTTCATAATAAAGTTAATTCTAGGCGGAATACGATTAATTTTAATTTTGGTGGAAATGGCATTTATGAAACCCATTGATTTTAAAGGATAAACATTAGATGCTCCTCTTATTTGCAATACAGCTCACTTATTTTACGTGCAAAAGACTTTTAATAGTGCTCATTTTAAAGCTTATTTCAAGCACTACAAAACCCTTTTTTATTAGAATGCATAAAATGCATCTGCACGCCGCTAGATGGCATTAACCACATCGATTAAATTTCAGACAATATAAAAACGGCTTTGATCTTTAATATCTAGCTTAATATTGCACTTAGAATACTTTATAAAAAACCAAATTGTTAATTTATTTACCTGCTACAATTTAGTTCCTCATAAAAATTTCGATAAAACGTATATTTTTGGAGATATTTGCAAAAAACCGATGAAAAACGTGAAAAAAATGCGAATTTTCAATTGCCAATAACTTGAAAAGTGTTGGATTTTTCGAAAAACTTTATGGATGATTTTTTGCTTAAAATTAGGCCTTCTATCGATATCCGAGGTTATTTTGAAGAAAAAAACAAACACCCCCGAGAAGTGGTGGCAACCACCACCAGGGTGGTTGCGGAGTTCAAATCATTTTCACTTTTGAAGTTAAGGGTAAGATGAACCTAATTCCAAAATTGTATGCAAATCGGTTCACAGTAAAAAAATTCGGACCAATAATGCTTCAATGACTGCACTAACATACCTACATACCCTGGTATACATACATTTCGAGTCGATAAAAAACAGAAATCTTGGCAGCGTTGCATCTTCGCTAAGCCACAGAGGCCAACGGAGGGCCTAGTCAAGAAGCGATAGGTTGCGATTTTCGAAAATCGACCAAATTACACACGATTGTAAGCTGCCGAGAGATCGCGTCGACCGCTTATGTCAACTCCATACACTTCGAGTCGATGGGAAACAAAAATGCATTTGGCATAAGGATTTCCGCTATACTTAACGTAGAGCCTGAGAGGTAGGGACGTTACTTTGTTCTTGACTGAGTCGCCAACAAAAGGTTGTCCTAAAAATGAAAGTGACAGAAATTTTAATACAAATTTATTACACGGGTTTCTTTTACTTTACCAAAATACTACCTTGGTACAAACCCAGCAACACACCGTCCAGGAATTTAAATAATTAATCGCATATTTTTAAATACGAAATATGGCTGACGCGGGCATCATCTTAGAATAAGTATTAACAAAAGATCCCATAGGGTCGAAGTGTATCCGTAAGGACCCCATCCAAAAGATAAGATAAGATATACTAGGTATAAACACTTGTCGCCCGTACTTGACTAATTTTAATGTGCAAAATGTGGAGACAGTTTTTTTTTATTTTGTACGTATGTATGTACTTTAGGAAACAATCAAGTTTGAGATTAGTCATGATGATGATGATAATGAGTGGGGTCCCCCGGCCGGATCAGGCGGGCGGTCGATCGGTCATTTCTGCCCAGTTCTCCTTGGTCACAGAATAAGTAATAGTACAAGTAATTGGTTGAGCCGTAGGTTACTGGTCCGGCGACGCTCCCATCCAGCATGGATCCCACATTCATTTTTCCTACAGAACATAAGTACCTACTTCGTTAGAAAGCACGTCCTCCCCGAATGTGAGGTAGGGGAGGGGGAGGGGGCAAAGCGGGGAAGCTAAGGAACAGAGGGAGTTAGATTCGGATTCATCTATATAACTTACACGCAATCCAACTTAAATTAACTATTGGTATCTAAGGTATAATACTGCATGTTATTTTTTGTTCGAATATAATTACATTTAGGTACATGATCAATTTTATCAAAAGTGGGTTTTGTCCCGCTATGCCCCGTATATTGGGGTAAAGTGGGGCAGCATAAGGGGCAAAGTGGGGTACCTATTAAGCTTGTTCCCCACTATGCCCCATAACTTTAACCCCACTTTGCCCCTACGTGCTGTCACATCGAAACATTAACGACCGCCATCTTGCCTTGTTTATAAGCAGACTTAGTTGTTGAAATATAAAATCCTTCAGATCCGCCGATAATCACAAAAAAATACGTTTACGACTACAGTATAAAGGTACAGAATGAACGTGAATCAAATATCAACAATATTTTTAAGGATTACACAGGTTTTGCAAATATTTTAAATATTTCTTACCGTCGTCAATCGGCTGCCTGCGAAGCTCGCGGCGGTCACGCGCAGACTAAACACCAATCACGGAGCCTTATTCAAATTGCCATGCTGTTCGTCCTTCGCCAAAAAGTACCGCTAACCCGCTATGCCCCCCCCCCCTATCTCAGTGACGGGTACATGACACACTCGGCTAGGACGTGCTGCATTGTTTCCTCCTTACCACAATGTTGGCATAGGCGATCCTGTCTGATACCTTTACCTGTGTATGCTGAGGTTCTGTTCTGTTTTAATTTACTCTTCCAATCATGGGTTTGGTCTGTCTACATCCTTGTGCTGTTATCCACGACTCATTGGTATTTGTTTCTATTCTCCTAGCTATAACTCCTTTCGTGACAGTTGCCGATATCGGGAGTACCTACCGGCTCCGGGCCTAGGTACTGTTGGTCTGCTCCTGCTCTAGCTAGTTCGTCAGCCTTCTGGTTTCATGTTGCTGACTGTGTCCTGGTACCCACGCCAGCGAGACTTGTAATGTTTCGCTCAGGGTGTTCAGTAGGTAGGTACATTTCTGCATTCTTGGACTAACGACGATTCGACTTCCGGGTTGTCTACTTAGTGCTTTGAGTACCTACTGCTTGACTGTCCGAGTATATTATGACGTTTCTTCGCACTATGTTGTTTCCTTTAGGGTCTGTGCACATTCCATTATGGCGTAGCCTAGAAGACGCCTGTATATCCCCCTAGTGTTATTGTTGTGTGCTCATCCAGTTCCTGGTTGTTAATTCTAGCCCCTGCTCTTTTGGTTGACGATTTCCAGGAACCGTCCGTGAAACATGTGCCGTCTTAGGCTGCATTAGTTCTAGTTCCCAGTTTTGTCATGTCATGATAGTTATTTTCCTTTAAAATTCGTTATATGGGTCTCGGGTAAATCGACCTTCTCTTAAAAAAAAACAAAAACTGCCTTCAAAAACGCAAAAAATAACTTCTTTTAAAATGGCCAGTCCAACTGAAGTCGACTTTTGGGTACCTAAAAATATTACCATTTTAAAAGAAGTTATTATTTGCGTATTTGAAGGCAGTGTTTTGCTTTTTAAAACATTTATTTTATACATTTTAGTTATAATTGCTCAACTATCTTAAGCGAGATATCTTATCGCCACCCTTGAAATAGGTAGGTACAGTCAGGGTAAAAAAAGGTTCGTCACTTTTCGACTCTATTTCAATGCCGTTAAGGTCCAAAAGTGACGAACCTTTTTTACCCTGACTATACCGTTGAGGAGTTCCGGTAGCGATTTGTGGTCTTCATCATCAGTTCCACTTCACCAAATGATACTTTCTGAAAGCAAATGCTGGACTTGTTACCAAAAATTCTAAAATCGCTGTATTTATGCCTATATATAATATTTGAGGAGTTCCCTCAGTTCCTCACGGATCCCCTCATCCGATTCAGATTTGGTGACAATGGGACATCCAACCAACAAAGAATTTTAAAATCGGACAACTGTGTTAAAATCAAACGTGGTAATACATAAAAAAAAAATGTACTTACGGGTTGACTTGCGAACCTCCTCCTTTTTTTTGAAGTCGCCTGAAAAGGCCTTGCAGTACCTCCTTGCAGCGGCACCTCCGTGTCGTGTGGCTAAGGTGCGGGGAGCCAAAGTGCTGACGCAGTTAGTTTTCTTATAAAATTCTTACTTAAATGACGAGAAAAAATAGTTCATGCCTGGAGGGCTAGCAAAAGTTGTCCGCGACTTGTTTGTTGTTTGCTCCGATCTCCCTTTGGATCTAAGTAATAAGACGTAGTTTACTAGTATTATTAAACTTCAAAATATATGTTTATTTAATTATTAATTTTTTGGCATTTTGCTATAAATTATAGAATTTAAATAGTATAATAGTATTATAGTATTGTATTATAGCCTATAATACATGCCTAATTTTTAGATTTATTCAATCCCGACTGTGCTAATACTGTTAACACACCTGTAATTGGTGTTAACTATTTTCTTTATACATATCTTTTGTATTTGTATTTGTTTGTACAAATAAATAAAACTGACGCACGTTTTCGACAAAAAATAACCATTTATTGTAAGGACTTTGAAGTTTCATTTTGTAAAAGTTGCATTAGGTACAAAATTTGTTGTTCGACATAGACCTTAAAACTTTTTGTTTGTTATAAACTCAATCACTATCACTACTTACCTACTCCGTTACTTAGAAAAGCTGCCATTTGTTTGTGTGTTGTGTTTACCTAATAACCAGAACATTCTGACCTTGCTTTAGCAGGCAGTTACTATTACTGGGAGATCTACTTACACTGATCGCTGTTTAATTAAGGCTGCGGCTCCACTGAGGCGGAGATGAGCGGAGCTGTGCCAATATTAACCAATAGAATCTAAACTAACGTGCGCAAGGCGCGTTCGACGTGACCGCATGCGCTTTCTATTGGTTAATATTGGTACAGCTCCGTTCCGCTCCGCTCATCTCCGCCTCAGTGGAGCCGCACCCTAAGGGAAGTAGATAACTGGTTTTTGGTCCGAATAAGTTGAAAACTGCGAAACTTCGGACAGGTCGTTAGTAAAATAAATAATATTATCCGCTCTTTTTGCGTAGAGGATTCAAAACTGTAGGTACTGATTGTGTCAGTAATTAAGTCCAGCTACTCGTAACTACCTATCTAGATCGAAGTTATTAATAATAATATTAATAACTAGCGACCCGCCCTCCTCGCTTCGCTTCGGTTTATGTGAGTTTTCTGCAACCCCCGTACATAAAACAGAGATGTATTATAAATAAAAACCTTCCTCTCGAATCACTCTATCTATTACAAAAAACCGCATCAAAATCCGCTCCGTAGTTAAAGATCTAAGCATACATAGGGACAGACAGCGGGAAGCAACTTTGTTTTATACTATGTAGTGATAATCTTGGGTCCATATTGACTCACATAAAATTCTTATTCCTATTTTTTGTTTTCCTACCGATTTGTATTCATAATAATAACTCTTCATAATTTTTTTCCTCATACTTTTTTGTTCATACTTTTTAAGTCATAATTATCGCAATTCATAATGCATTTTTTTTAAGGAACTATTACTTTTTGAGATTTTTTATAAATCTAACCTAACCTTATTACACGTAAGATATTTAAGAAAATGTGAAAAGTGTACGGCTTCATTAATATTGGCGTTATGAATTCAGATGACTATGAGTTCCGACCGTTAGTACTTAAAAAAAATATGAAGAGTATGAAGAGTGATCATTATGATGTAAAATGGTATGAGAAACATTTTCGGACTTCCGATAATAGAACTTATAAATTTATGTCAGTAGATACGCACCCGATAATCTTACCTTTCGGCATCCTGAGGCAGGTTAAAAAAAGATAATTCGACATTGGAGTTATTATTTAAGCACCCGTATGCGATGCAGTACTTACTTTTTGCCTTTTCGATTAGCCATATTCGTATAAGTGCGTATTCAAACAAAAACTTAGGCAGCGCACGGCGGCGCGCGTCGAGACGAGGCGCTCGCGTGACACTCAACTGATTCGCTCCTTGCAAGGGGCAGCACATTTTGTAGGCGATAGCGCGGAGTGTCACCGGCCTGCTTTAGGTCGAAATGAGTATTATAAATACTTTTATACTTAAAACTTTAAAAATAATATTCATAAATAGTCAAGACGAGTTTCTTTCAGTGTACTAGTGTAAGTACTAAAAGAACTAGACCGAATTAGTACGGTCACGAGCGTTAATTTGGGACCCATTTTAAGAAAAATATGCTTGAAGTCGTCAATGTCATTAGCGATGTCAAGTCATTTATAACTTTCGGGAATCTCAACCTTATCGTTGTAGAATGTCAGATTGACTTAGGACCTAAGGTGGGTACCAAATTAAATCTCGTGACTGTACATTTGAGCGATTCTACTAGTTTGGAGCGATCCACTCTGTGAAAGAGCGCGCACAACCCTAATACCAATGACTTGTTTAGAGAATCATCTACCACACAGTCGAGTCACCGAGTACAAAAATAAACGTTATATATAATCATTTGCTGTTAATTTTCTTACTACTTTTGGCCTAATACTATAAAGTGTTTGCATTACGTACAGTCAAAACCGCTAATGTATTTGTATATCGTTGCTTAAATACTAAACGGCCGTGTTGCATTTAAATTCGGAATGCTATATACTTTAAGTTTCAAATCAAACTATGTCTGTTTGTTTTGTGGAGCTTTTGTATTTAAGCAGCGATATATATATACATATTACTTATCGGCTCGGTTTAAAGAATCTTTATTTCTCAAAAGAAATACATTATTTCACTTAGATGAGAAATATTACTTAACTAAATAATTGACTTAGCGAGCAATTTAAAACAAAAGTACATTTAAGAGGTGTGCGTAAGGATATATATAATTATATAATAATATATATCGGCCATCGCGCCAAATATATATACAAATACATCAATCTTAATATTAGCTTAGTGGCCTACAATGCCACGTTGGCAACACGTGCGGTTAGACATTTTTGACGACTATGTTTATGCCTTTGATTGTACATACAGTCGAAAGCAGTAATATCTATACAGCCTTAGCGCCAAATATATGTTTACATTTACCCTAATGACAGCGGCATAGGGGCGTGTAGATGTTTTAGACGATTTGGCAACGTGTATACATTTATAACTGTACTGGTAAATAAATACACAAATACAATGAGTATTATAATAACGTTACTTTACCTCCTGGTCAGAGCTCCTCGCCACGCCGCCACTCAGCCGTTGTAGTTCGACACGGATAACGGATATATCAGTGTTTCGGTCAGAAGATTAGATGAGGTAAAGATAAAAAACGTTTTAACTTCTAAATGTTTTAATTACCGTAGAACAGTTTACAGAATATAATTCAGAGTCAAAAGGAAGTATTTATATAAAATGATGTAACAAAATAATTTTAATCGATTTTCGCGCAGGAAAAGTGGGTGGTATTCATCGACTCGATGCCTTGATTCTAATTCAGAACCTTTCATGGCATGGCACTAGTCCTCACACATTCTCCTATCATACTTAATTAAAACACAATGTTTTCTTTTAAATATGGTGTATCATTTGATCAATACAAACAATATGCGAAGATCATCAATAAGATCTTCACAAAAATCTTGCATAATTCGCGCAAACATCATCCCTGTCAGTGATGCTCACAGACTAGCTCACTCGAACTCATTGGCATCCATCACCCGCCCGTGCCGCGTCCGTCCCGCAGACGCCCGTGCGGCCGCGCGGCGGGGCCTCGCGCCCCTCATACCTACGCCGCGGTGACCGTTTCTGCCATCGAAAAGTAACGTGGCAAAACGTACACTACAAAAATAACGAATATCAACAAGTGTACATATTAGCGAGTAAAATAGTCAGTTACGAACCGTATGTTCCATGTTTCAGGCTGACCAAGTAAGCACATACTGGTAATGGTAATAATGTAATATCAACAGCTGATAAGAATATTGAAATATTCAGTTTCGAATTCGTACTTACAAAAGGCACTTAAGGCAATCAACGTCATGGCAACTACAAATTGGAAGTTGATGGTAATTTTAGGATTTTTTATACATCTAATAAGCGAAGCGAATAACTCGTATGTGAACAAGTACGTAGAACGAAAACTGCGCTTCGCTTTAATACAAAGGTAGAGTTGTTTAATATTGTTAGGTTAGCGCTTTCACTGTTGGTAACGCCCACCCAGTGCTTTAAACGCGAATGTGCGTTTTGACAGAACGCGACTTGCGTTGGCACCTGGGGAAAGACATGGCGGCAAATGCTTTAATTGCTAAATGTATCTTTTGTATGCAGATGCGGGGTTTAGCGTAAATATTTGTCCCACCATTCAATACATTTTGATTTAGCGCAGTCAGTGAATAATTACTCCCAATTATGTTGCAAAATTGGCAGAATGTACGGGGAATCAGACGTTACTGGTAGTTCATAGGTGAAGGCGGTTGAAGTTTAAACATTCAAATATTCGTCCACTTACTTATGGGACGTGTCCATCGCGGACCTGTAGATACGTAATGCGTAGCTCTATCAGCCGGAGCTGTTTTTTTTAATGGCCGCGTAAAATATTTAAGACCCTTTAGTAGACCAAAATCATAATTCGCTAGCCGCGGGAGGAACAATACCACCCGTACCCGTGGTCTTACGGCTCTATTGTAGTAAAGGCGCTGCATTGGTTGCACGTCAAACTTTATATTCTTACACTAGCAATAAAATCTGTGCTTTAACTGATATTATACCGCGTGGTTGGTTCTTACTTACAATAAAAATTAAAATGATTTTTGTCACGTTTTGCTTTCCTATACACATAACTAGCACCACAAATTACGAATAAATATTACGTCTTTTGTATAATGATATCACTGTCTTCAGCCTACAAACACTTTTTTATAAACACAAAAACAAATTTAATACCACGACGCGACTACCGCGCATAAAAATGTGTCGTGCACGACGAGTATGGCTCACTACTCCCTTCCTTTAAGTTATTGTAAGTAAAGTATATAAGGGTACCTTCCTAAAATTAGCTTTCTGATACTGAATCAAATAGTAATTAGAGATATGCGCCCTACAAATAAAATTTCCGTCAAAGAATACTAATGCTAAAATCAGTTTGGTAAGCACCAAATTGTTGAGCTGATTTGAGCCGGCTTGACAAAATTCCATCAAGTATATACTGGGAGAATCATTTAAATTGCTTATATTAAGTGTTCGGTTCAGTAGTTCTCAGTCGCATGGTCAACAATAGATTGCCACTCAATGTTGTAAGGAAACAATATTAATTACATATGTACAAATAATGTAAGCTCGAGAGCGGAAGGCAGCGTCTCCTCATTCATCACGGACACCAGCCTCACCCATGACCACATTCCAAGTATAGTGATGAATACGGAGCTGACACCAATATGGCGGCCTTCATCCTCGATTATGTTGATGGAACCTTATACAATAATCCATCTCTCCCTCAGAGCGCGTCTTCACTCTAGCGGAGAGGAGTATAACCGACTAGTGGTTCGATCAATCTGCGAATGTGACGCTGCGTGTGCGCTCTGATTAGTAGTTTCGCTTAAGTCCGCTCCGCTGGCGTGGAAACCCTGCACCCTTAAGATCGACACATGCCTAAGTATACAAAAGATCTGTGATAATTATCGTGCGTCTCTTCATTTATTCTCAATCATCCAGGCGACCTTTCATGCCGTTTACAAAACACAATTAATAAATTTATAAAATTCATAATCCCTTGCACATGTGCATGCCTAAAATAACATTCATCGTCTTCCGTTCATCACTCTTTCAAATGAACTCCACTATTACTTTTATCTCACATAAGTAAAAATACCACAGCCACTGTCTGTATTTAAAATACCAAATAGGAAAAATGCTTTAACTTTTAAGATTAATATGGAAATATTACAGTCAGGCGTCCTTAACGACTCCAAATATTAAACGGCGCTAAGTGCATTGTTCGAGGGCGTTTAGTCAAACAGTTATTGACATTTTATTACTACTTTGAATTAATCACACCCGGTTATCAATTTGACTAGCATACTATGTGGGACAATCAAATATACGTTATACTATACATTAATCTAAGTAATAACGTTATCCTTAATGAAAACCACTTTAAACTAAAGACAGCCTCACCAAAAAAACGCAATTTTATTATAAATGCTGCACTTAAACTTCAATTATGGGCTCATCCAGCACTTGGATGGCTTAACCATATTCGCTGAATGGAGTGCATACTAGTTAAAACCGATTAGCGTGGAAACTGAAACGTTCTATGACTTTATTTCATAGACTTTTATTATTGAACCAACTATTATTCATATTGGATAATTACAGTTCAAAGTAACCAATTATTTTAGCGTAAAGAGGGAAAACAATATTGTCTCGGGGCTTAGTTAGATCCTGCCTGCAATTCAAAATTCAAGTTAAGATGTTGTATGCACTCCTCAGGAAAATAATAAATATTAGGATTACAACGTAGGTTTAAAAAGCCTACATATTTCAAATAAACCCTCTATCATAATATAATAATTAAACATAGAAACACTAAGTTTAAAATAGTCAACACTGAAATATCACATATTTGACATCTGAATGAGTAATGAGAATATGCTTTTCACATATTCGTGATATTATATAATGGGTGGCGTTAGACACTCCTTTAAATGCACACCCCTCGAAACTGGCGGTGATTGTTCAGGATAACGACACAAGCACATGACAGGGAGACTAAATGCCTCTATTTATTGGCTTGACTGGAATCAGCGAAACTGGATCAACATATAAGTTAAAGGTAAATTATTTCCCATCACAGTATGCATACGATCAAATTGTAGGGAATTAAAAAACCCCGGAATCCCATGCACCTAACGACTTATGAATAATGAATGACACTATAACCTGACAATACATGTTTACCAGCAGTAGGTCGTTTGGACATTGCTATTACGTCGTCACGCTTCAAATCTGAAATGACAAGAAAGCTCTAATTATTTATTGTAGATGAATAATACAATTTTACCGTCCATGTCCTTCCTAGAGGTCCAGTAACGAATGAGGTATCTTGTACATAATACGGCCATTACAATAAAGATCTAGTACAAAGGAAGTAAAATGGAATTTATTTTGTTTTTCTGACATGATGTCATGATCAAATTCGATGCTAAAGGAAGAATCTACAATGCATCCAGTAAAAGATATGACACAATCAGTTTAAGTCTTAGTTGTTAAAATATATTTAAACATACATTCTTCCTTTACAATGTTTTCTATAAAGTTAACCATAACTATGCACAATAACCATCTTATTAAATTGACATTGTGCACAAATAAGAACATCATGCGTTGTAGGGTTAAAATAAATAATAAGTAGGTATTCAATGGCGGGTTGAGAGTAGCATAGGACTGATCGTGGTAGAGATCGTCGAGGAAAGTATAATTATGTCGTGTGGACGCGTTTCGGTTGCATCTACACCTCAGATGATGATGAAGCGATTGGCTTTTAATCAATATTTCTGTAGAATATCAAGTTATCATTATACTGATCTATTTTCGATGCGCTGGAAACAACGGACTAATTACTGACAGATGTCAGCCAGAAGTAGGTAAACGGTAGGAGTGTCTGGCGTGCGCTACAAGCGTGTACAGATGTAGTGAATAATCCTTTCCCATCGTTTTTGGTCGGATAACTTCGTATTTATCTTGCTTTCTCAGTTGGCTTATTGATGAGTACTGAAGCTAATTGAGAAAGCTAGATAAATACGAACTAATCCGACAAAAACGATGGGAAAGGATTATTCACTACATCTTTATTTCAATATTGTCTGAAAATTTTATTGTATGTGCGATTCCTTTCCTGGTTTTTACCCTCCGAGTGATTTGTAGCTTTCTGAGGATCAGTAGGCTTATTGCCTAACGCACTCGCAATCGTTTAAATTTTGAAAGTCCGAAGGCGAGTCCGCCTATGAAATAAAAACAATTTTTCCATGTTGAAGTTGATTGCGAGTGCGTTAGGCAATAGGCCAGCAGATGACCCAGAGGGGCCATTACGCACTCGCAATCGTTTTCATCAACTGTTTTCATTTTGAAAATCGAAGGCTTGTCTGCATACAAAATGAAAACAATTGTTCTGCTTTGAAGCCAATTGAGATTGCGAGGGAATTAGGCAATAGCGACGCGGGTATCTATTCTATTTTGTAAAACGCAATCGTTCTGATCCTGACCGACGGCTCTATTTTCTGTGATGTGATTATCTTAAGTGACTCTCGTTTTAATTCGTCGACAGAGCATTAACAGCTACACTAAAGTCGCGTCGCGCGCTCGTCACGTTTCAGTCAGGACTCACCGCGCCGGCCGAGCCATTTCGTCGACGGGACCTGTGACCAAAGGGTGTAGCAGGATAGCCTAGGAAAAATTGCCCCGAGCGATTTTGGGGCGAAACTGTAATCAAACGATGCCTTTTGGGGAGGTTATACTCTGCACAAAGTTTCATCCCTATGTTACCCCTTGGGGGTGAATAACACCCGATTAACACCAAAACTGTTTTGGAAAGTGACGAATATCAAATTTTGTACAAATATTAATAAGGCTAAAAGCTATGTGCTAAAAAAATAAAATATTAACCCCCTAACCATTTAAATTCTTGTAAAAAAAAACAAAAATAAAAAAAGAATCACCCTGTATATCAAGTTTGGCTCATGGCACACAAACCATTTTTTTTTCAAAAATGAACCAATTTATATCCTACATTATACATAAGTTTCATAGATCTACTCCAGAAGGAACATTGCGAAATTAAAATAAACGTACTAGTGCGTAGCCACTAATCATTATACTCGTATTATGCTTAATACGCAACGTCTCGGTCCCGAAACAAAAAAAAAAAAGGAGTTTCGTATCAATTAAAGCAGTCAATATGCTACTTAGCAGAGTTGCAAAATGCAGATGGGTCGATTAATATTGAATTTCCAAAAGAACACCATATTCTAAGAATACACATAGTAGTCGCGGCATATAAATCATATTTTCATGACATTTAAGTGTTCGCGCGGGAGGCCATTTGCAACGTTAAAAGATGGCGGATGTGTAATTTGTTTAAGTTTTATTTTTTTGTGTATTTAGGTGTTCAAAGTTCTTTTCTGATAGTGATTTGTACTTTTTATGCCATTGTGTTGCACAGTGATTGAAAACTTGGACTTATTTCGCGTATCTGGCATCTTTCTTCTCGTTACAAGTGGACTCGAAGTGGTACATAGGTTAAAACTATCTTGACCTCTGTCCTACAAACTACCGAACAACGTTGCCCCCAATCTTCCCAGAGAAGATTGGATTGTATTTTATTGCTGTATTGATTTATACTTATATACACTTGACACTGGCGAAATCACTGATTATATTCGTGGAAACGCCATAGCCCGGCGGTAGTAGCTGTTGAAGTCACCGCGGGGCAAAAAGAAGAAGAAGAAGAAGTGTACGCGCGCTCGGATGAAACCATCAAGGCTCGTCGGTTAGTGATTCGTCGAGAAGTGAAGTGGTAATGATTCATAATTACCAGCTGGCAGGCGGCGCGACCTTGAGCTTGCGGAGCTCCTTGGTGGCCCAGTTGGCGAGCGTCTTGGTGCGCGGCGTGCGCGAGCGGCGCGCGGCGGCCAGCAGGTCCAGCAGCGGGCGCTGCTCCAGCAGCGGCAGCACGCGCGCGCCGAACACGGCGCACAGGTCGCCCGCCAGCCCCGCGATCACCGACATGTGCCCGTCCGTGCGCTCCGGCTCCACCGCCACCAGCATCATGAAGCTCACGATCGCCGCCACGTGCGGCTCCACCAGCGCCACGTCCGCGCGCACCTGCCGCACACCTCACATCTAACTATCCGTCTGCCAAACCCTGCCTTCTCAGTTGCGACCGGTACGCTGGACGCATATAACAACCATTACTTCCTGATCTAATATTACTACTGGCTTAATGTATTTTTCCTACTCCTGTACTTTTATCTGTCATTTATATAGTCACGAACACTAATATAAGAACATACATAATATGTCCGCAGAATAATCCAGAGAAAAGTCTATCTTGTCTATGCCCCAAAACAGCACTTGTGCGATTTGAGATAAAACGATACGGCCAGCTGCCAAAGCTTAGCGTTGCACAATCGATTTAATCATATTTTAACGATTGCGAAATAGGGACTATAAATCACCTAATGTTTTGAAAAATGATTTCAGTTACCTGATTGGTCGATTTTAAAATAGTTTTTTCAAGATTTAAATTAGTTAAAGAGAAACACGTACCTAAAAGAACCTATCGTTCCGTTTGACAGTCGATGTGTATTGTGATTGGTGGATTTAATTTGGTGAAGTATTCTGATTGGTCAAATTAAAATGTTTTGGAATCACTACATAGTATAAAACAAAGTCGCTTCCCGCTGTCTGTCCCTATGTATGCTTAGATTTTTAAAACTACGAAACGGATTTTGATGCGTTTTTTTTTAGTTGATAGAGTGATTCAAGAGGAAGGTTTTTATGTACAATACATTTTGTTTTATGTACGTGTGTACAACTCAAATAAACCGAAGCGAAGCGAGGGCGGGTCGCTAGTTGTAAATAATTCTATTTTCCATTCCGTCAATTTAAAAACAAAGTAAACCATAGACACATATTTTGTCATTTTCTTGTTTCCTGCTCGTTTGTTGTTCTTTACTTTGTTCGTTCGTTTGTAAGTTTTTTCGCTTAGTTTTACATTTCATTTGAAACCTAGTCGTAGAAAAACTATTGAATGCAACGGTGTATAACTAAGTCAAAAAACACTCGTGGCGCTTACCTTTACGATGTTCGCCTTCGGCTCACATCGTAACACACGCCACTCGTATTTTTTGACCTCTCTTATACAACTATTGCATAAACTACTATAAACAAATCTTGATCAAACATTACACATAGAAAAGCGAACTATGTTACAGTCTTACAGTCTTACTAAAGTCAGCCTGCAAATGTCTCAATCCATGTCTCACACGACTATACGAAGCCAAAACTACAGTAACGAGTTTAACTCTCTATGTCTATGAATGTTCATTAAAAAACTGGCAAAGTGCGAGTCTGACTTGCGCACGAAGGGTTCAGTACCATTATGTTTACGACATTAGACGTACGTTACGTTTGTTGTATGAGAGCCCCACTTAAATATTTATTTTATTGTTTTAGTATTTGTTATAGTGGTAACAGAAATACATTGCCTGTGAAAATTTCAACTGGCTGGCTATCACAGTTCATGAGATACAGCCTAGTGACAGACAGACAGTGGAGTCTTAGTAAAAGGGTCCCGTTTTTAACCTTTAGGTACAAAAATCTAAAAATGGAATATTCGACGGATTTTAATAGATGGGGTATGATTTGAACTTGCAAAATGTCAAAGACTATAATATCAGATTTATAAGCCTTTGTCATTATACGCCAGGAGTTTTACTACAGAAGACATCACTTTTGGTTGTTTCGACATGCAGACTGTTTCTTTTTGTTTCATTAGGCAATAGTAATCATAAACCGTCAATTTTAGCTACAACACAATTATAAATAAAGTATAGGTTAGAGCATACCTCTCCGCCAGCTCCCTTTAGTCCCTGGATGATACCAGTGTAAGCTTCAAGTACGCTTTCACGCAGTTCTCCCAAATATTCCACCATGGCGAAATCATTACGATCTACCTGGGCATTGCTGGCCTAAAATCAATAAATTTCATGAAAACCAATTCTAAAGATTTTTAATTTTTACAGAAACGTCTGTTAGGAAATTTTAAATTATATTAAAGCAAAAAAAGCAAGCAATCACTAATTTCGTATAAATGGTAAAGCGCCTGCATCGGCCCGGAGAGAGAGGGAAGGTTCGAATCTTACCTAAGACTGACGATTTTTTTTCGCTTTAACATAATTTAAAACCAATTCTGTTCCGAAAAATTTCCAAATACTACTGAAACTGTGTATTAATAATTAAATTACCTGCAGCAACATTTGCATCACCACGTCGAAATATTTGGAGAAGTCCGGTCCGACGCTCAGAGCAATGTCTCCAAATACAGATAGTATTTGCGGCTTTACCGAGCGATGAATCGACGGATCGCCGAGGTTTTCCAACAGGAGTAGTATAATCTCGTCGCAATAGGGGAGGGCCTGCAATATCGAGTAATGATATAACTTTGTTTGAAGACAGGAATCAATCTGTCATTAATATTATTAAATTAACTAAAAAAACCCGTGAACCGCTTCTTAAATTAGCATAAAGGTCTGCAGCCTCACCTTGCTCTTGAGCACGCGGCAGATGTCGCCGGTAAGTCCTACGGCGGCGATGCAGACCTGGTACTCCTGGTGGTTCTTGAGCCCCACATACAGGTACCGCTTGAAGGCGTCCATGTACTTGAGGAAGCCCTCGCCCAGCACCTCAACAAGCGTGGACACGGCCATGAGCGCGTCCTCCTGCACGCCGCCTGCCTTACCCGCGTTGCTCTCGAACATGGTCAGCAACGCCGTCATGATGGCATCCGAGATCTGTGGCGCGTCCTCCGGTGTCACCTTACGCAGAACAGACTGCAGCGTGGCGCACAGCAGGCTCTGCAGGTCGTTGAACTGCGAGCGGTCCGCTTGGCTCGAGATGTGCAACTCCATTTGCAGCACCTGCTGCAGGCGATCTAAGATCACCATCGTGGTCTTCTGCACGGTCACGTAGCAGTCCGAAGGCGAGTTTTTCACCATCTCCATCAGCGCCTCGTACGCTGCGGAGCGCAGGTTGTGCTGCGCTGCGTCCTGGCGGTCCGTGGTCTCGAGCAGGCGCTGGATAATGAAGTCGAAGTAGTTGGACATGCAGTAAGACTTGGGCTGGTTAGAGTCCTCGCAGTCGGCGGCTTCGTAGGCCGCTTCCGCCAGCCCGGTGAACGCCCAGCAGACGTTGGCCGCAACTCGGGGCTCGGCCTTCAATCCGTTGACAAGACTCTCTAGCAGAGGATTCAGGTAAGCCTCATTGATAGCTGCCTCGGGCACTATTTCGCAAATTCTGCCAAAAGTCCAAGCCGCCGTGTCCCGAACGGCCACACTAGAGTCGTACATAGCTTCGATCAAAGTCGGCATCGCCTTTTCAACCAGCGGTTTGAGTGTGTTCGCTTCCAGGCCGCCCAATATTGATCCGAACGCCATAAGGGCGGCTTCTCGGTACCGCCAATTTTCATTTTTGATGTTTAGATTGATGAAAGGCAATACATGAGGTACTATCTCATCTTCGCAGCAGTTAGACAGCAGCATAAGGCACACTGAGGCAGCCTTTGAAGGGTTCCATTCAAGTTCATCATCTGTGTCATCTTGCTTAGTTAACTTCTGCATGAGCACTGGTGCCAGATACTGTAAGGCTCCCCTGGCATAAAATCTTGATGTTCGTACAGGTGGGCGCCCTAAAAAAGTTAAATTGAAATACTTTGCCAGGAGAAGGTTACATGCTGTCTATTTCAGAGAGAAATGGAAAAAGCCGCAGAGAAAGACAGGGTCAAATTGTCTTAAAGTATTTTATTTACTAACCTGCATCACCAGCTTCAGCTTCCTCAATGGCAAGGTCAATTTCTTCATCACTAACGTTTGACCAAAACTCAATGCCTTGTAGAGATATCTCATCCACATCAGACTTCATCGCCTCAAGAGTGATAGGGAACAGTGCTTGTCCCATGTATGGCTCCATGTATTGGTAGTATAGAGATAAAATTTTAACCTACAATAATTGGCAGAATAAGCATTGTGGATTCAACCTAAATTATGAAATATACAGTGTGTAAATGGAATACGAGCAAACATTTAAACTAGACGTAGGTTATAGCTCTACAAGTCATGTAAATGTGGAATTTCGTTAATAACTCTAATACATAGAGCGCAATTAATTTTTAAAGGTCCCATCGAGCAGCAATGTATAATGCATAACTTTTTCAGACCTTTCGTATATCGGCAGCCAAACTAGCGTAATTATGGCATTTAACGTGAAAAATTAGAATTGTTCTCTAAACAAAAACGTTTTATTTTGTATTATTATTGATTTTAACGTGAAACGATCATAATTTAATGCACCCATGCACGTAAATTGTCGTACATACTACTTACTTATCTTTACTAGGTATCCAGTGTGTCATCTATCACACACATACATTATTCACACATTATTGACATGATCTTTTTTGTGGGCTTGGTTTTATTAATGGATAATATTGCATTTACAGATTATGTATTAATTTAGCGGATTTAATGTGGTATTTATCAACAAAGAACTGTAACTGTCAAAAGAGTCATGACCTGTGGTAATCAATTCAGATGACCATAGACGAAGAAGTTGTATTGTACCTACCTACATACTTCTTTATTATGAAAACAGTTTAGATATGAGGAATTGCACTACTGCATACAGAAAACCCATCATGTAGTAAAAAAGGATAACAGAACTATGACATAAAATATGCTGGAAAACAGTTACATAAATCTAAAATGCCGCGACCATCTAATTTTAGTGCTCAGGAATTGAGTGATATGATTTTAGCATATGGTGAAGCTCAACAAAATGGAAACAGAGCGTTAAGTTTGTACAGAGAGCGGTTCCCGAATCGCAGAGTTCCGAGTAGCGCTCGAGTGATTGTGAACGCATTACAGCGAGTTCGAGAGGATTTGCCTGTGACCGGAAGAACTGATGGTGCAGCAGTGAATCGAGAGGTTCCCGTTCAAACAGAAGATCGAATACTGCTCCATTTTTCGTCTAACCCAGAGGATAGTACCAGGAATGCTGGGCGACGCTTTAATGTGAGTCAAACGGTGGTGCACAATATCCTCAAGCGCGACAAGCAACATCCTTACAAATTTTTAAAGGCTCACGCTTTGCTCTCCAGGGACTTGCCGCCACGAATTGCACTTTGTCAGTGGTTGCTCAGCCAACATCGAGAAGGCGGCGATTTTTTGGCCAAGATAATCTGGACTGATGAGAGTACATTCACACGGAATGGGGTCTGGAACCAGCGTAACAGTCATTACTGGTCACGGGTAAATCCTCACAATTTAAAAGAAACTGGGCACCAGTATCGTTGGGCTGTAAACGTTTGGGCTGCGATTCATGGCAATCGTATTATCGGGCCTATTTTTATCGACGGTAACCTAAACACAGACAAGTTTATACAGCTTCTGAATGGGCCTTTAGCAGACTACGTTAATACGCTGCCCGAAGAAGAACGCCGGCAGACATGGCTGCAGCTGGATGGTGCTCCGGCTCACTCGGCAATTCGCGTGCGAAATGTCCTCAATTCAATGTTTGAGGACAGGTGGCTCGGGAGGTTTGGCCCACGTCGCTGGGCGGCTCGTTCTCCCGATTTAACGCCACTCGATTTTTTTCTTTGGGGGGCAGTTAAGAACGAGGTGTACTCGGAACCTAGGACGTCGGTGGAACAGCTCAAAAACAAAATAACCGAAGTTTTTGAAAAACTGAGACAAACGACCGATCTCAGCCACGTCATAGACTCCATTAAACGACGCTGTGAAGCCTGTATTCAAGTACACGGTCGACACGTGGAGAACAGCTATCTCAGGCATGTACACCGGCGGCAGTGAAAATTTCAACAGTATCTTTTTTAGAGTACCAGTCAGTATGTTTGTAAATAAAATTAAATTTGATATTCGCGTTATTGTCCAGTTCGCCATTTACTCATTTAAGGTCTTAATGTCCCTTAGGAAGATCACCCATAGCATCTTTTTCAGCGATGAAATCACCATACAGTTGCAAAACCCGCGATACAGTCGCTGGTCGTAACCTTTGCACTGGTAAAGAACTACGCTTGTGTAAACGCAATACAGCAGTGTCACGATTTATTCAATCATCGTTACTGATCGAAAATAGTATCATAAATATGAGGTACCTAGGTTTAAGTTATGTTAGTTTTGCAGCTGGCCTGAAGGGCTAAAACGCCCAGAAATAGGAGCTCCGCGCCAGCGGAGATCCGTCAACCCTGTCAATTTGATATTGAAATAGAAATCATTGGTCAGTAGGACTACGCAGTAGAACCACGGGCAAAGAATGAGAATTTTTTACATTTATTAGTGGGATTAGTGGGATTAAGTACTTAAATGTTATTATTGTAGTATGCAAAACTTTGAATTAAGTAGGTCTAACTTCCTTCGGTACAATTATTCTGTAGAATAAAGATTAGATTAAAAGAAATGAAAGAAGTTACAAAGTTAACTCGGGCAAAGTACCGTGGATGTTTGTGTTTCAATCACGCAAAAACGGTTTAACGGTTTTGTAGGAATTCGACACCCACGGATCGACTTATTATGACTCATGACACATAGGACAGTTTTTATCTCGATATAAGCGATAAACAATTTCTACGTGGACAGACTCGCGGGCAAAAGCTAGTAAAAATTCTGCTTGAAACGAAAATATTTTTCATAGTGCCAATAAGATAGAAAACTCTTTTGGCAGGGCAGGTGAGTATAGCCAATGTTGACCTTATGTCATTACGAGTGGCCGTCAGTCACATAACCTAAAGTATCAATCAATGCTGTGTGCCTTGGTTGTTTGTTGATAGATTTTTATTAAGAAAAACGTTATAATTTTGCATTATTATGGAGAACAGGTATCTACATTGTCTTGTGATTTTACAATGGTTTCCCCTGATTTACATCGCTGAGTTTGGAACATCGTGGATCAACTAAGGATTAAACGAAGATATTTTTTTTTAATTTCTGTAAGTGTGAAGGAATCAGTATGTGCATGAACTAAGTGTTTTTTATTAAATTAAGAACAAAATAAAAAGCATTTCCACTGCTTTTCATTCTAAATAAGTTTTAAATACACATAACTACGACTGTGACCCGAGTCTAACCGAGTTTTCCCGAACCACTTGAAACCTTGTCAGTTGAAACGAAGATTTAAGTCGCAGTTAATTGCAGGTTAATTGAGTTATTTGTAATACATTGCGTGGCGAATTAATTAGTATGAAAAAAAATATTACAACTTAGGTTAACGATACACATGTTTTTATGTTAATTAGGATGCATATTAACCGTCGTTAAAATATTTGCTCGTATTGGATTTACACACTGTATATACAAAATACATAACTAGACAAAATACACAGGAATGTTAAAAGCATCATATGAATCATATCCTTCATCACATCATGCTATCATATCCTTAAAAGTGTACAAACAATGTGCTAAATTTGTAAAAACTGGATATAATCACGCAATATTATTCATGTTTACCTATGATGAAAAGATACGATGAGTTTTTTCTTAGTTTCTTTCCTAAGGAAATTTTATAACTTAATTCAAAGTCCTTGCTGAATAATATGGATATAAATTTGAATATTGATTATATTGTATGTATATCTTTGTTTTGTGGCTTTTATCATTTGTGTTGCCACTATGATATGATTTCAGCAGTCAGGTTTAAGGAAAGCGCACATTTATTGAGAAAGTGCACATTTTAAGTCAAGTATGAATGTATCTTTGTTTTATGGCATTTATAATAGGTATTTATTTATTTATTTAACCTGTATTGACCAAAAAAGTACAAATGGCGAACTTAATACCTAATGGCATTCTCTACCAGTCAACCAAATGCACACATTTACAGAGAAAGTGATCAATTTTGAGAGTATTTAACAAGTTATTATACAAAACAAAGTATAATCAGCAAAGTCCGGATGGAAGGAGCAACAATGCACTTTTCCTAGTGCTTAATTAAATATCGACTATTCTATCGACATCCATATGAACAATTTTTGAATCTGAAATGTATTGATAAACTTATTATCTTACATGTCAGGTTGTTACATCAGGTACCTATGTAAGCTTACATTATATATTATTTCAGTTACCTAATTACATACTATATTTGTTATGAAATATTTAAATTTGCCCGGTTACTACAGTAGATTGAGAACGGTCCTTTAGTTGGCTGAAATGGAGTTTATCACTAAGATGAAGGAGTATAAAATCGGAAAATGTTGAAAAAATGCTATTTGTATATTACGAAAATTATATAAAAAATAGAAAAAAATACAAACAGTTCATTTTAAATTTGTTAACAACTATAATATTTCTCACATCTAGTCTCTGTCCAGTACCTCGTGCCTTTTTATTTGATATCAACTTATACAATGGGTGTCCTCGCACTATTGAGATGTCAAGACATAATTTCTCCTGTCATCCGGGCTTTGATAATTTTTATTCCTACAGTATTTTCCGATTCCATATGCGATTTATTTTTTATGGCATAGAGAAGACTAACGAGCACAAGCCACCTGATAGTAAGTGGAAACTGTGCCCCATAGATATTTCATTCACAAGACTGCAATGCAATTCTAAGACTGCAAATGTGTCGCCAACCTTGCAGACTTAGATGGAATGCCTCTATGCTAGTCTTATCCCCAAACCGGAACACAACAATGCGAACACTACTGTTTGACGGTAGGTTAATGGATAAGATGGTAGTAGATAGGCCCTAAATAAACCGCAAACCGCGTATCTCAGAGTATGAAATAAACACCTTTTCCCAGAAAACTGAATAATACCCGACAAATGAAAGTAAAAATCTACTTACTAAGCACTGGAGTGCAGCAACACTTATCCTTATATCTGACGATTGTGTCGCTTCACAGACAACTTCCATTATAAAGTTTCTTTCATTTTCTTTGTCAAAGTTAGCTTTAGTAAACTCAAGTGAGTTAAGAAGAGCTTGAGTGGCAGCCAGCCTGACGTGATTGCTGGGCTCTGTTGATCGCATTCCGTGAATAATTGCCGTGAGGATAGGATTACTCTGCTCAGTAAGAACTTCAGCATCAATGTCTTGGCAAATGTAACCTGAAAGTTATTTAAAAAAAGAAATAAAATCTACTCACTTATTCCCATTTCTCTATTAATAACTAAAATATTTCATTCCAAGATATTTTTTCCTGCAACATAATAAACTATAAATAACAGCATTGTTATTTACAGTTTAAAAAACAAGTTTAATAATAACATTTTACAATGATTTTAAAAGCATAAATCAATGGATCTTGCACTGGAGCACTGTGAAAACTAGACAGAGATATTTGTACTCATCAGACCAAGTGGCTGGCAGAAGCTAGGAAATTCATAGACACACAAGAGTTACAAAAATATTCATAAATGTTGTCCTTATCCCAACTGTTATTTGGTTATGATTCTGTGAAAGAAATGTATCAACTTACCTATAGCTTCTAAGGTTGCTTCTTTTTTCAGTTCAGTAGACTGGGCATTGACTACATTTTCCACCAGAATTGGGATAAGGTCGGCCCACTGGCCCACAGGCAGCTCTGCCACTGCCACATATGCCACACACTGGGCTGCAGAACTAGGCCTAGTGCTCTCTGTGCCTGTAGCTGCTAAGATCTAGAATACATATGAAAAATAACATAAGTGAAATAATAACCTCATGCCATTGTAATTGACTGAATCACAATGTTTTTTTTTGTAATACTTTGAAATCATAAATGATTGACAATTCTACTTTAGAACATCAAATAGTGAACCGTATTGCATGGCAAATAGATTCAATTTCAGTAACAAAAAATGCCATGTTTTCAAGTTGTGTGTTGTTGGGCCATAACCAAAGTAAAAGCATATTATCAATGAATGTACACTATTTTAGTTATAAGGTTCAGGAGTTGGTAATTTTTTTTACAGACGGGTTTGAACTATTATTTCAACTCATTTTGAGTCAATACAAAACAGAACAGTTAGCATCATTTACATCTTGGCTAGGCTTACTGTAATATTTCATAGAGGACCCTAAACTTTGTTAAGGAAAGCCTCTCCTCCTTCACCTCCTTTACAATACAATATAAAAATAAAGTTAACAAAATAATCTAGTGTTTGAAGAGAGAAACTCTTACATTTTTCTTTATGTAAAGCCTAGTTTCCTCTGGTAGTGCCAGCCACCGCTGCTGGTACTGTAGTTTTAGTGAGAGATCTTTGGAGGTGAGATGGTTTTTGAGCTGCAGTCCTGCTGCCATGCGGGCCACCTCGCTGTTGCCACCTTGTGCCAGCACATCCGACAACATTTTGATAAATGTCGTGAAATTTGTAGCTGCTGCCTGATTAAGGTACTTTTCTGCTGCTTCCAACTCATTTTGATCTGGAATTTACAATACAGTAGAGTGACATTAAATGTCCCATTTATAAAATGTATCCCTAAGTTTACCTTATCATGTAAGGTTCAATTAGTGAATAAATAACTCAAATATTTAATTATTAAAACCATATAGACAAATACATTCCAGAATGTTGGACTTGAAAACAGCATGTTTTATTTAAGACATAATAAAGAATTATTGATCTAGATGTTTCCATGCTTAAAATCATAAAAACATTTACATAATGCAAAAGTGTTATCATTTTACTTTGTTAAAAAGAACCGAATTAAAATGAAACAGTATGTGATATCGTTTATGTCGGGATCATTGTGTGCCAGTCAAAATTACGCGATAACAGTCGGTTGACATTACGAGGAAACGCCATGCTCATTGATACGTAAGAAATGTGATTACTTACCAGGGGATATTGTCTTTTCCAATATTTGAATAAGTGTTATTGTCGGCTCGGTATGCATTGTATCTATTTGTTGGAACTTAAATTCAAGAATAAGATAAATATGGGAGCTTAAAATCTGAAGAAACCGGCACACGGCGATAGATCACTCACTTATGATGTTGCTAGATTAAAATAAGATTCAAACTTGCAACATGTAACCGTAGAAAAATGAATTTAATAAATTCAGCCATACACTTGCAATCAAATGTATTACCGTTTTAAACCCATAGAGAACACTGCAAGGAAGTATGGAAAATATATGTTACAATGTTTTGATTAATATCTAAAATCATATTTTTGGCTCTACAAAATCCTACGATTACCGTGGTAACCAATCCCTCAACACTCGGGTGAATTTTCAATACCTAATCGAGCAGGCCCTAGCCATTTAACCCTATTCGACGGCAGTAGGAAGGTTTAAGAAGTACTTGACGTCTGGCTAGATAACTATACCCAACACGCGCCAGTGCACTCGGGCCACCCACACACACACACACACGGACACAATCGTTTGTGTGTTGGACGATCGTGAAGTGCCAGCATTATCATATCTATCATCAATATATAATTTAGGACCTCCGAACTTTCAGCTAAAGCAGTCTACGCACTATACTTCTTGACGTACAGCGATGCACGACCGTCAGGCACGATGCTGCTGTAAGCGCTATCGTGCAATGCAAATGGACAAAAGTTCCATCGTGCAAGTCCACCACGGTAATAATAATTATTATTGACGTCCAGCAAGTCTACGCACTATCCTTTTGCGTCGTGCATCGTGCCCGGACGTAGGTACGTCATGGAATGATAGTGCGTAGACTGCTTACCGTACTTCGAATTTCCTGACTCTGGCCTCAGTTTTGATGGCGGAGCAGCATAATGGAGACTATACTATTGTCCGACACCCGAACACCCGATCGTCCACCCGTCCATTTGTAAAGGGGTGGTCTGGATGCATTGGCGAGAGTTTGGTATAGTTAGGCGAGATCTTGTTAATTGATTATTTTTGTTCATAAATTCTAGATTAAACCTAAAATGAGTGATTTTTAAAATGTGATATGATATTAACTTTAATACAAGCTTCAACGTGTGTCACCAACGCGAGCCGAGCAAGTACACCACCCTTGAGATATTTTATAGCTCGAGAGTCTATCACAGACGCGAGCCGAGTAAGATCGCAGTTTTCAAGCGCGTACATCTGTCAGCCCTTTTAAACCGGTTGGTTGTGGTATAGTCGGGAGTCGGGAGTCGTTTGAATTTATGTTAGCTCCAACCCTGTCACTCGTCTTTCTAGAGACTAAGGCCTTATTCTAGATTAAACCTAAAATTAGTGATTTTTAAAATGTGATATGATATTAACTTTAATACAAGCTTCAACGTGTGTCACCAACGCGAGCCGAGCAAGTACAGCACCCTTGAGATATTTTATAGCTCGAGAGTCTGTCACAGACGCGAGCCGAGTAAGATCGCAGTTTTCAAGCGCGTACATCTGTCAGCCATTTTAACCCGGTTGGTTGTGGTATAGTCGGGAGTCGGGAGTGGTTTGAATTTATGTTAGCTCCAAGCTCCAACCCTGTCACTCGTCTTTCTAGAGACTAAGGCCTGATTCACACTTTGCGAAGTGCAAGTGCGAAGTTCATACATTTGCTGTCAAGTGGCAAGTAGCAAATGTATGAACTTCGCACTTGCACTTCGCAAAGTGTGAATCAGGCCTAAATCGCGAGAATGGGTTGGAGCGAACGTAACGTAAAACTTCGATTTTCAAAGTAGGGCCTCAGTATTACGATTGTCAATTTAAGATCAACGTCAATAGAACTTGCAACAGATGTAAAACCACCAAACGAACCAATCTACCATAATTACTCGATAATCACATAGTTTTCAAGATCAAGTGAGGTCTTTGCAATGATTTATATTATACACTAGATAATTACTTTCATATGAAGTTTAAAAGAAATAACTATTCATAATAAGTTAGTTTTAATAAAAAAACACGCTTGGTGAATATTTGAGGTTTGTGTCAAACAGTACTAATTTGTTTATATCGTTCACAAGTTCTATCAACGGCAATCTTATTATAGTTCCTCAATTTAAAAGGCTGCGCCACATTAGCGGGAGTTGAATATTTTTTTCGTCTTTTTTTTTTGGTTACATGGGCTTTATTATTAGGGACATGTCCTAAAAGAGAAACAGCTCCTTATGTTTGCCACCTTGTTTGGATGAACGGCAAGTTGGACCATGAATAAGGGCTTTTATTAGCATGACGTACGTACGCTGGCAACGATATTTTTTGACAGTAAGATTTGACATTTAAATTTTGACGTTTCTGACGTTCTTTTCATGTTGTTGTAGAGTGCTAGCGGACGTTTGGCCTAACAAATTCGCCGCAATGGTACATAATCCTTTAAATAATCATCAATCGTGAAACGAAAATAATGTGTTTCAAGTTATAATATGTTATTCAAGTTCGAAGTTTGTAGGTCTTAACTTATTTTACCGATTAATCACCGTTATGTATTGTTACAGTCGCTCGTAATTCCGGACAAGTTTCAACATATTCTTCGTATCATGAATACGAACATTGATGGCAAACGTAAAGTTATGTTTGCCATGACGGCTATCAAAGGAGTGGGCCGCAGATATTCAAACATTGTCCTGAAGAAGGCCGACATTGACCTCGACAAACGTGCTGGTGAATGCACCGAGGAAGAGGTAAACTTTACAACATTCTGAAAACCTTTACTGATCTGAACATAGCATGCTAAGACGAACTCTCTTTCATCGTTGTTTATTTACATCTTACGTCTTTCAGGTTGAGAAGATTATTACTATCATGTCCAACCCCAGGCAGTACAAGATACCTGATTGGTTCCTGAACAGGCAAAAGGATATTGTAGACGGCAAGTACAGCCAGTTGACCTCTTCCAACTTGGACTCAAAGCTTCGTGAAGATTTGGAAAGGCTGAAGAAGATCCGTGCCCACAGGGGCATGCGTCACTACTGGGGACTTCGTGTGCGCGGTCAGCACACCAAGACTACTGGCAGGAGAGGACGCACTGTTGGTGTGTCCAAGAAGAAGTAAACTTTAAAATAAATTTAATTTTCTCCAAATGTAGCAGTTTTATTGAAAAACCTACTTTTCATTGCATTTTATTGTTTTCGATAACCTCACCATTACAACAACTATTAATACAGTGTTAGCGAGTTAAGTTTCCTATTCTGCAAAATAACGTGTTTTGATATTAAACAGTATGCTCGTTGATGAAAGGGATGTTGCTGTGAGAAAGGGTCCTTACTGCCAATTTCTTACCACTGGTTACAGCTTAGATTTTTTTCCTGACTGGTTTACAATAGTAACTACTAGGAATAAAAATTGTAGCATGTTACCTCTAAAATTAAATAGGTGGTAACTACTGGCAAATTTATTCCCAGAGGTACCATTTATTACGGAAAATAATTGGATATAAGGAATACCTTTTTCAATGTTTCAACAGGTCATTCAGTACACTGACCAGAATATTAGAGCAATATGATAATTAATGTTCAATACACATTTGAAATAAAAAGTTTAAAAAGCCAGTATTAAAATTATTGGCAAGATCTTTAAATACTTACTGCTGCACTCAGAGATGTCAATTAAATTTAATGCTTGTTAAGTGACGTGTTGTCTTATTCTATTGCTATAGCAAAGACTGTCAGCTGCAACTTTAAACATGCTTTAAATTAAATTGACTTCTCTGAGTGCGGCAGTTAGTACACATTTCACTAAATCATGTTAACAACCCTATTTGTCAAAAGTCAAAACGTATGAACTAACAGTCAATTAACATTGATTGAATTTCTTATTCAGTACTGATTACACCATGCGATCTTGACCACTTCACAGACGATTAGAGCGTTAACGACTCTCAAAATGTATGAACTAACAGTGGATTAACAATAATTAAATTTAACATTGTTTGGTGAAATTTGTACTTAGTCTGTCAAGAAAGTCATGATATGAAAACGATTTATAATTGATCCAAAGAGCTAAATTACAGTTTAAAACGGCAATATAGTATTATACCTATCCTGTAAGTTTACTGTAAAAAAATGTATGCTATTTTACATTGTAATTTAGCTCATTGGATCAATTCAGATCAATTTATAAAATCATTGTCATGACAGACCATCGAAATATAATAAGACAGACTAGTGTTGATCTGGTTGCTAGGTAGTTATTGTCAAAGACTACTATTGTGTACACACTGGATAGTTATTGTGGCTTTGTTTGTACCTTGTCTTGATGACTTTTTGTATTATTAATTATAAATAGATTTGCAAGTAGGTAAACATGAAACCTTTTAAAATGTTTTTTTATTTCAATGTGTTAATCGGGTTAATCCGCTCGTATGCAGGAGGTCAAGCAAGTACCAAGTTCTAGTGTCTTCTGATTACGAGATAGTCCATAAAATTAAGCTTAAAAAAATACAAAACAATATCCAAATTTTGAGCACGGATCCGTGCATACGATGGGTTAAGTCATTTAATTATGTATGGCCATATTCCACCGCGGCTAGCACAAGTTGCCCGCGACTTTCGTTTGGATCTCTCTTTCTATCTATTCAATAACGATAGAGACGCACTAAGCGAGAAAATACATCTTGGCTACCCGTGCAGGCAGTGTACAGTCAAGGGTACATACAATCTCAGAGATTTTATGGTAATTTTTTGTTTCGGCTATAAATAAAAAGTATATTGACAGAAAAAAAATAAAAGAAATTGAAATGTGCAGATTAAGCCCTTTCATATTAAACCCTATTTCGTCAGTGCGCTTGCAATACCGCGTAACTAACAAATTAAATAAGTTGCAAAGTACACCTTAGCACCTAAGTCAGTAAGGTACATTTTGCAACTACATGATTTTTTTACTTACGCGGTATTGCAAGAGCACCGACGATTTGCTATAATCAAACCACTTTCATTCCTCAACCCCCATTCTAGACCCCTTTTCATTTATAAAATTAATTTCATATTTTTTTTACTAAACACAGGATGCAGGCAAGCATCAATTATGCTAAATTCCAAGTTGATAGCATTTGTAGCTTCTGAGAAAACCTGCCGTATCATTCGGACAGACAGACAGACAACAAAGCCTCACCATAAGGTTACTTTTTTACCATTCTGGTGTGGAACCCTAAAAATGAGTTTTAAAGCTACTCAGTACTCATTAATATAGAAAACATCATAAGCATCATAAGCACTAACATTTACCTACCGTTCTAGGGATTGGATATAGAACTGCTATGAATAAGGTGCCTTAATTTGGACCATTAAAAGTAATTTGATTAGCTAGGACCTGTATAAGGATTAGGAAGAAAGTCATGCAACTCTAGTGAAATACATTTTTCGAGTTCAATATTTCGTAAGCGGTCCCCCAAATCAGGTAGACATGTCGAAACTATAAGGGTCCATTGTTGCCAATTTTTCCAAAAAAGCGGATGTCTAGCATCCGATATATATTTTAGTTTCTACTATGTTGGGTAGGTAACATGTGTTAGAGAATAACATCCTTTCAATGATAAGGCATGGATCTATGACTCAGAGGTTCTGCACCTGCAGTGGAAACCTTTGTTTAGTTATTTTTATTCTTGATTGTCAATTTGTGGTTACAGAATTATCAACAAGTTTTTAGAGTTATTGGAAATTCTCTAGCCCTGCCTACCCCACTCTAGAATAAAGGCGTGAGTTTATGTATGATTGTCAACTTGTAATGATTCTCGAAAGTATATAGGTGATCAGGTATTTTAAAACTTAGATTGATTAATAGTAGAAAGGAGTTTAGTGTAAGAAATATTTACACCATGATACAATTTAAAACTTTCAGTGACAGCAACCAGTTACTCCGGTTACTCTGCTTCTCTGGTTGTAACCAGTTTTCACTACAAAGTAGCAAAAAGCTGAAGTCAGTTATGAGTATAGTATGTAGCTCTATATGTAAGTGAATGTGTTAAAATAAGAATGGAAGTGGGATTTTGTACATTATTTATTAGTTTCATATTGAAAAAAAAATGTTATTGAACAAAGAGTTTATATTAATTATAATAGTTGATTCCTTAAACTACAAAAACTTTACAGATGGCAAATGAAAAAAGTTGCTGTGATGTTTTGAGAGTTTAATGACAGTGTACAACATGGATTTGTATAATAATACAATTATTTACACTGAATTATTTAGTAAATCGTTGGTGAAACTGCAAAACCGCATAGGTAACATTTAAAATAAGGAGCAAAATGCACCTTTTTAATAAGCCAGTAAGGTATATTTTGCTCTATCATTAACTTATTAGTTACGCAGTTTAGCAGCATCACCGTCGAAATGCCTCATTGCTACTCATATTGGGCTATAAGTACCATCATGTACACTCCGGCTAGAAGAGCTAAAATTTCTTTGATGGACTGTGATAACTTATTAGCTCCTTCTAACAACTCCGGAATAACTGATACTGTAGCAATGTATATAAAGCCTCCAGCAGTGAAGGGAAGCACAAGTTTAGATATTATGCTATCCTCATAACCTTGCAAGTAAATTGAGATCACAGTGCCTGAAATGGCTCCAAAAGCAGTCAACAGCTGCAGCATCATTGCCTTCCTCCGAGAGCATCCAGATTGCACAAGAATGGCAAAATCTCCTATCTCATGTGGAATTTCATGAAGCAGAATAGTAATGGTAGTTATATACCCTATGTTTTTTCCAGCAATATAGGAGGCTCCAATAGCTAATCCATCAGTGAAATTATGCGTGAAATCAGCAGCAAGGTTGAGGTATCCAGCTATTTTAATATCTTCTTTTTTCTCCTTATTGCCCTTCTTTTTAGGCTTGTCATCGTTTTTTTTCTTATCCCCTGCATGGGAATGTCCGTGTCCCCCACTGAACAAGCGAACAGTTTTCTCGACTACGAGGAAGGCGATGATCCCGCCGAGCACGCCGAGCCCCACCGTGGAGTCGTGCGGGCCGTGCGAGTGCCCGTGCTCTCCGTGCGAGTGGCCGTGCGCGTCACCCACCTCGCCGCCGCTGCCCACCAGGGCATGAGGAATTAAATGCAGGAAGGCGTCTCCGAGTAGACCACCAGACGCAAATGATAACAAAACCTTCAATAAAGGTTGTTTTTCCACTGTTCCATCGATGGGAATGAAGAATAGAATGAAGAAGGGTACTATGCTTATAAATACCGTTGAACTTAACGCGCTCACGTACAAATCATAATCAGGTTCTGTTATCTTTTTTTGTTCTGTTTTAAATTGTTCGTTTGCAGCTTTGGAATACTTGAACGACGGCGGCTCGTCATGTGAATGCGAGTGCGAATGCCCCAACACCACTACCGTGGCAAATGCAATTATAGCCCATGTTACTAATGTATTAATCTTAAACATTTTAATAAAAACAGATAGGTACTATAACTAGAGTTCTCACTCATGAGCTAAACTAGCGGAATAAACACAATGAGATGATGTGTGCTTTGGGCTTTGGCGACTAGCTAGATTGACAGGCAGGAACGATGACAGCTCACGACACATGTCACTGCTGCGTTCCGAAACACGCTTAGGTCGCGTTCCGAGTTATGTTTATTGATATTATTACCAGTGAGTTTTCGTAGTTATATAGTTTATATTAAACTTTCGTGGTAAGTGTATAGCTTCTACCCTAATAAAATGTGTGAAAAAAGTTCTTTAAATCCTTTAAATCTTTTTAGTCGTATTGAATGGAATTTAGTAGTAATATCGTATGAACATCGATTATAAAAGCGTTATGTGTTTTCTTTAGTCTCATCGAAGTTTATTTATTCTATATGACTTGGATAATCATCCCGCTTTAACGCGCACGCATGCGACGACACGACGCACAAATACCCATGGAATTAGTAAGTACACCTGGAATGCTTACTGCCAAAATCGCGACAAGTAAAATTTAATGTAATGTGTTAATATAGAAGGCTGATTTTGTGCCGAAAGAGCCGAAAGAGACTTACTTCGTCTTAGTTTGTCCCTCTTACACAAGTTAGTAGTTAGTAGGGTGACCACGAGCAATCATTAATATCATAATTCCCATGTGAATCCGTTGACAAATTGAGTAAAAATAGCCACCATCTTGAACTTTTTATTTATTTGACTGATTGTTTCCAAAATCGATATCTGGGGATATGTGTGGTCTCCGACAACGAATCCGTTGACAGTTTTAGAAAAAGCAGCCGCCATCTTGAACTTTTAAGTTATTCAACTGATTGTTTCCAAAATCGATATCTGGGGATCTGTGTGGTCTCCGACAACGAATCCGTTGACAGTTTAAGAAAAAGCAGCCGCCATCTTAAACTTGTTAGTTATTCGACTGATTGTTTTCAAAATCTATATCCGGGGATCTAAACCCGTGAACAGAGTGAGAAAAAGTAGCCGCCATCATGAACTTTTTAGTTTAGTTATAAAAAATACCTCGAAGACTAAGGCTTCGCTACGCTTCGCTCCCGCTTTAGCCTTCTAACCTAACTTTCGATGAACCTAACCTATCCGAGTCGCTTCTCCCCTGACCCATCTTGCTCGCTCGCTTCGCTCGCTCGCCACAACATGTTATTCTTCCCAAAATTCCTATTTTTGTCTTTATACTTTTTGTCTTATCAATTCATTTGAATTATGCATTCCAGATTATACCACTACCACATTATACCTACCCACTGAACGTTATATCGAACACAGTTATATCACATGTACGTTATACCATATGACAGTTCGATAAATAGTTGTTATATTATAAGTTCATTATAGCTGATAATAGTTAGATCATAAGCCAATCAAACAAAAAATACTTTGTATGGTAGAAATTTAAAGAATCATTGTTTTACGAAAACAGGCTGTTTTGTTCATTCACTGGCACTGTTCATTCACTGGTACGCTTACTTACCCTCGTTATTTTATATGAGAAATGCTTTCTAGACGTTTTTGCATTATCAGTTTACACTGTTTTTTTCGAAAAGTTACTCGTACCTTTTAAATATTTATTATAAAGGAAAAAAAAACATTGAAATACAAAACAAACAAAATTCTTTTTTAAAATGGTCTATGATTTACAATTAAAAACAGGTGGTATTTTTTCTTTGTCTGTATGGCCTAAAATAATTTGCTCTACTATTATATAAAGAGAGAACCGGTCACTCATCAACGCACAGCCGAAACTACTGAAGCTAGGAACATAACACTTTAACAGGACGTATGTTTTGACGTAAGCAAATAAAAAGGAGGGCTTTTTCCAACCAACAAACCATTGTATGGAAGTCCGTCATTTTTAAAGCTACGAACATGAAATTTGGCATTAAGGCATGAGGCTGTAAATGTACCAAATTCATTTTTTAAAATTTCTTCTCTAAATGGTCAAAATAGTAGATTAAAGTTTGGATGGGACATGTCATTTTTGAAGTAAATTAAATCAAATTTAAAATGTAGGCTACTGGTACGCTTTAAAGAAATATAATTTTATCGTTTGCGGAAATTCAACCAAAGGAAGTTTGCGGAAATTCAAAGGAATTAAAAAAGGGGTTGAAAGTTTGTACGGGACCCCCGTTGCTTCAAAGCTGATGTGACTACAAATGATGTTTTTTAAAATCAGATATAAATTGGTTAAATTTATTTATCCGCTTTTACCCGCCTGCAGCTATAGAGAAGCGAGTGTTATGTTCAAACATTTATTCCATAACAAAGCATTGAAATTTGCATTCAAATCCTATTATCTCAGAAGGAAAATTTAAAATCTAAATGTTATTATAACGTCAATTCGTAATCTTAATCCTCCAAGTAAAACCGTAAAATTAAAATAATGTAGTAATGTATGCAATGGCACGAGATTGCAAGTCGGAACACATATAAACAACGTGATTGAGACTGTCATTCTCACTGGGCCACCAACTGGGTAAATAGAGCCCATTCTTCACATTCCTATGATTCCAACAGATGTACCTTTTCAATTTAAAATACTCCAATTTCCTGTAAAAAATGTCATTAGCCGTAACCATTGATAAATCTCAGGGATAGATACAAATATTTTGGCGTTGACCTGAGGCAAGAATCTTTTCACATGGGCAATTGTAGGTTGGCCTATCAAGATCAGGTTACGCAGAAAACCAATGCATTTTGAACCCATTAAGGAGCAGTACAAAAAATGTTGTATACCTACTTTGAAATATTAAATTAAGTAATAAGAGGTCATTCATTCATTCATTTATTTATTTAATAGCCATAAATGGTGTTATCTACTTAGAACCTATTGTTCAAACAATATGAGAGGTAATGCTATGATTATTAATAAACAGTGAATTTTGAGTCATTAAAGTGTTGTTTTACTATTGTAAGAAAATCCATCTTTGCCTAGCTAAGCCAAGGGACCAACGTTTAAAAATTTAATCGACAGAAAATTTACATTTGGTGTCGCCTGTTAGTCCTGGGGCCCTAATTATGGCTGCGTTTATCACGTGATAAAGATTGTATAAGGCGTCCGTCATCTTTTGACACGTAAATAAGTCCGAGAGTGACGAATGCTTTATCCACATTTGATACGCGATATAGACGTAGCCATACTAGGCCCGTAGGATACATTATGTTTCTAATCTATTTCAAATTTATAACAATGATGACAATATCATATTTTAACGCGGATTAACTTTAACCTAGAACTAACATACTAAACCACACCCGAGTGAAGCCGGGGCGGGCCGCTAGTATACTATAATTTCAAAATCTGTAACATACAAACATTATAATTTATAACATTAAAAAACTATGGAATCATTTGTTATAAGAACACTTACTTTCTATATAGGTATAACATTGCAAAAGCTAACCGAAATGTATCCTCCTAAGGCCCAGAGGCCTTTTAAAAGGCCTTCGTCGGACCATTCAAATAAAGGCCTAGTGCAAAGAAACTAAAGTGAAATTTCTTTTGTTTTTATAACTAAAGATCAAGTTAGGAAATCTAATTTATTTTATTTACCATAAATTCATATTCCATTGATACATTTCGTTGTTTGGTGGGCCTTAGGAGGATGGCATGAAAACCTACGAAGCACAAATTTGTAATAAAGCTATAGACTCAATACCTACTTAACGGTTTTATAGAACACCCAAACACTGATTTCGGGGAGCTCCTATTTTTGGGTGTTTTGGCAAAAACAATTACTCTGAGAAAGTTCATATACCCATTCCCACCCAGGTCCGGGGAACCCGGGATGGTTATTTTATTTATTATGTGGGACTCACCCGGGCCTGCTGCATAGTTCTCCTAACTTAAACGTATATCTTTCTTTGATTTGATCGTATATATTATGAGAATGAGCATTATAACCAGATAAACATTACAGCAAATAAATGCTATAGATTTTGGTTTTATAAATAACTAGTTGTTGCTCCCGACTCCATCCTCGTAGAAGTCGTTTACCGCTACTCGCGGGTAAAAAGTAGTTATCTACTTTATGTCCTTTCTTGGGATTCAAGCTATCTTCATACCAAATGTCATCGAATTCGGTTTAGTGTCTAGCCGTGACCATTGCATACAGAGTTTTTCTGCTTTATAATAAATATTAACGTAAGGTACGTATGGATAAGATTCGAGATTATGATATTTATATCAAACTAGCAACCCGCCCTCGCTTCGCTTCAGTTTATGTGAGTTTTCTGTAACACCCGTACATAAAACAGAGTTTATTATATTATATATATGTTATACATAAAAACCTTTCTCTTGAATCACTCTATCTATTAAAACCGCATTAAAATCTGTTGTGTAATTTTAAAGATCTAAGCATACGTAGGGACAGACAGACAGACAGCGGGAAGCGACTTTGTTTTATACTATGTAGTGATAAGCGTTATAGATTTTGACCGTTATAGATTTTAAAGCAAATAAATAAAATTACAGCATTTGATTTTCGGTCAAATTATCAAGGATTTATTTATACCGAGTTTATGTCTTGATTAAAAGATTAAAATTGCATAAAAGCAATCTCGTATTTTGTATATTTGCGCATAAATCTTTTTTTAAATTATATTTGTTAAAACCAATATGTCATTCTCATATTTCCATCAACGTCTCGCTGGGTCTCTAGAATACTTCCTTGTCTGGTTAGTTTGCGCATCGAGGTTCGTCTTCTGGCCAAGAGTTCAGGGACCTGGTCGTCCATTAAAGGAGCTTGTGTAAGTTCCAACTGGTCTAAATTTTCATAAGAGTCAGCATCTACTACCGCCCTGTAAAAAATGCAATGTTTGATAACATTATTAAAGGTTTTCCCCACCATGTAAGTAAGTATATTTTATGTACTGCGACCTCACTGTCCGCGGTTCGCGTAAAAGTTGTTTGTCGATTTTCTTTGGGAACTGCCTAATATCCCCACCACCTCCGGGCTATAAATTTATCTATAGCAAATTTCACTCGTACATCTCTTGAGGCATTGAACCATTAAGTTATGAAAAATATAAAGGCCCTATCATCCCGGCTCATAGACGCCTCCGGAGATCCTAGAGCTGGTTCTTACCTCTCCCAAAGGATTGGGCTAGCTATCCAGAGAGGTAATGCAGCCAGTGTTATAGGGACTATGCCGCGCGCGGACCTGCTAGAGAGGATATTCTTTTTGTAGTGGTGATTTTTTTTTAAATCTTTAATTTTTCAGTAGCTTAGTTTATTTTAATTAAAATAAGTTTAGTTTTTAAGTTTGAATTGTAGATACGATTGTATTGTAGTATTACTTATAGAATAAATCAATTAAGAAACAAACTTTCACATTTGTACCTAATTATGTCCCTGAATCAAAAACATCGATCTGTTGAAGTGTTTAAACATTAAGTCGGAACCATCAATCAGACATCCGCATCTTAAGGATTTATGCATTTGTCTACAGAATTTGCATCATCATAGGAATTAACTTAAAAGTTAGTTCATTTACCTTTGTTCACCACAAGCAAGACAATCTTTATAGGTCCAGTTTTTGCCAAATTCCTCTCCTTCCTCGGCGGTTTGGGGCAAAGGACAATTGAGAGTTTCTGGCAGTCTGAGTGCAGTCAAGCCGCCGACCACTGACAATGCGCCCATCACCACCAGGGGCAGCACAAGGTTACTCGATCCCTGTAGATGAACATATATTCGGAGGCTCGCAAGCGTTCGAACCGTCTATCCCGCGTGTTTCAATTCAAATGTTAAGAGTGATGAATTGGAAAAGTAAAAAAATAAGGTACATATTAAATTTCTCGTAACACACGGCGCGGTTCGAAAGCTTGTGAGCCTTACAAGCCCACTTTGCGTCCACTAGTTTCTTACGTACGCTTTGCATGGTATCGTGTTTTCAATCTACATAATGATGTCCCACCCCACTACTTCATTTTTTATACACTGACGCAATACTTAGTGCAGCGTGAGTTTAACTGGTAGGGGGCGCCGTTATGGCTTGGATACACAAAACATTGGTCGCTATCTGTCGCACTCAGAGACGTCAATTAAATTTAATGCTTGTTACGTGGGGCGTGTTGTTTTTATTCAATTGGTAAAGCAAAGAAAGTGACAGCAGCAACTTTAATCAAGCATTAAATTTAATTGACGTCTCTGAGTGCGGCAGTATGTCTCGTACGGCAGTAAGTGACAGTTCATCAATAATTAACCTACAAACTGCTGCACTCAGAGATGTCAATTAAGTTTAATGCTTGATTAAAGTGGCTTGTGTCATTTTCTTTGCTATAGCATTAAATTTAATTGACGTCTCTGAGTGTGGCAGTAAGTACCAATTTCACCAAACGATATTAAACGTAATCAATTTTAATCGACTGCTATTTCATACATTTTAACAGCTGTGAACGCTCTAATCGTTTGGTGAAATTGGTGCTAAGTATAAGAGGTTTTATGAATGCCAAAATGTATTGACTAACAGGTGATTATGATTTAACTGTTGTCAAATTGGTTAGTGAAATCCGACAAATTAGAGCAAGTCTGATGCGACTAACATAAGTGCAGTAAGGATTAGCATAGGTACGTTCTTACAGTAAAGCGACTTTTGAGCGTACAATAAGGACGTGAAATGAACTCCCCGCTGAGATTTTTATTTTATGGCATGAAGAACTACTTTCTGTCTGATGGGCCTCTTAATCTGACTTTAGCGAGTAAAACTTGCGCTTGACCGGTTTTTAATCAATAGTCGTCCCCATAGTTTTGAAGTGTACGAGATGACGAGAGCGAGTGTAGAGGTTTGCATTTCTGCTTAGTTAGCAATGTATTTACTTACCTTTTTGATGACACGGAGAAGCCAACCAGACCCATATATTTTTTATATCAAGACTACGATACTAAGACTAGTAATTTTACCGGTCGTCTTCTCCACATTAGTTAGAACACAACAATGGGAACACTGCTGCTTGGCAGTACCTACTCCTAAAATAGCTGAGATAGGTAAATACAGCTGTTGCTGCTGCT
Organism: Acleris laterana; assembly: GCA_963966035.1. Classification (NCBI taxonomy): domain Eukaryota; kingdom Metazoa; phylum Arthropoda; class Insecta; order Lepidoptera; family Tortricidae; genus Acleris; species Acleris laterana. The sequence continues at coordinate 13,154,457 of OZ014439.1, read as the reverse complement.
GCTGCTGAGCTGGATGAGAGTGGCCACGAATCGTGCTCGTTGGCGTGCAATGGGAGAGGCCTATGTCCAGCAGTGGACTAGTGTGGGCTGATGATGATGATGATGATGATGAGGTAAATACACACACTATTAATCTAAATTTAGTGCAGTACATGATGCAAGTGCCAACGCAATGAGGCATGATGTAATGTTCGATATGAATCGATATGATATGAAGCTGATACCATAGTGGTGTACGACTTTATAGAGATAAATCTGTTTCCTCACCAAGTAGTTAATAAAAGGTATTACGATCAGGCCCAAGCCCCCAATGTACGCGGAGGTGCCGATGCCAACGCCACGCAGTTCCGTAGGGTACAGCTCTCCGGCGTACGGGTAGATGATCAGGAAGGACGCGGATATAAAGCACTTAGAAATCAAGTACAGGACAAGGGTTGCCGTTTGAGCATCTGCAAAAGATAAGCTGTGACTTAGTCTACTCAGTGCTGTGTCTACAGTCAGGTTAAGCTTCCGTTAGGGTAAAGAAAGGCAGCGTTAAAAAAAAAACAAGGTGCTTAATTGTATGTAAGTTAATCCAAGGGCTGCGAGGGCTAAGCTCACTGCTTAGTGTGAACTGAAAATACAGACCTATACGAGAATTATGTTCCACATATTTTATAACTCCTAGAGACCTAGCGAGGTTTTTAATTTATCAAATCAACCAAAACTGCTTTCGTGCAGTTCTATTCGTTAACCCTTCGTCGACTTTCAGTTATACACGGAATATGCAAGCTTCCTCACGATGCTCTTTTTTAGGATTCCGTAGTCAAACGTAGGCTTCGGAACCCTACACTGAGCATGGTCCAGACATGCCCTTGCCCGGTTTTTTAGTTAACTACGATAGGGTCCAGCCCCGGGAGTGTATTTAAGTTAGAAAACCATACTGTGGCTACGGGAATCGAAATCCATATCTTAAGCCACTAGGACACCGAAGAATCACAAAATTAATAATTTAAGACTAACATAATATACTGGACGTACCGTTTGGCAGAAGAACAGTAGCAATACAAAATATTCCACTTATAACCATTGACAAGCAAAGAGGCCATCGCCTGCCGATGCGGTCCATGAGAATCCAGCAGACCAAGTAGCTAGGTATTTCCACAGCTGATGACAGGAAGAAACTCATGTATTGATTACTACCAATAGCCGGGCCGTAGTAGCTCAATCCTACGTACACCATCTCTGAGGCACACCAGTTCAAAGTGATCAGTAGCGTCTTGAGCCTCATGTTGGGCGTGCGGCACAAAGCGAACACGCTCGCAACCTTAACCTCCTTTTTGCCCATCTCTTTCTGCTCTAGCACTTGCTTTTGCAGCTTCTCCGCATACTCTTCGGGCATTTGCTTCCCGTTAACTTTCGCTATTGATTTGAGTATGTCATTCGCCTCTTCAAAACGTTCCATCATCAGCAACCATCTGGGCGACTCTGGCAGAACAAACCAGTACAAATAGTAAAATAAAAACGGCACAGACGTAGCCAGAGCAAGATTGCGCCAGTCTCGTAAGAAATACGTTATTACTGACAGAAGAATAAGGCCCAAGGTGTAAAAGATGCATGTCATTACAGTAACAAAAGATCTGTAGTTGGGTCCCGCCAGTTCAAGTGCTGAAAATAAACGTATTTTTTTTAACCATATAAAAAGAATAGAATCGTAAAAGAACTCGTAGAAGTTGTAGGTATGTACTTACAAATGATGAATGGTATTTGATACACAGCAGGAATGGTAAGACCGACAATAACTCGTGCCAGTACCCAGAGCCAGTACGCGTGAGCGCACGCCGTGGCGATGCTGCCTATCAGCAGCGTGGTCAGGCAGGTGAAGAAGGATTTCTTGCGCCCGATGCGGTCGTTCAACCACCCGAATGTGTACACGCCGATGGGACCTCCAACGTTAAGGGCAACTAATCCGAGCGTTGGATAGACATCATATTCACAAACCAGGTCAAACTGGAATTATAAGCCATACCTAATCTATAAACTTAAACCTACGGATACGTAACATCTCACATGACACCGTTTAAAGAAGAATTAGAAAAACCGTCTTTTTTAAAAGGTAGTCTGATAAAAAATGCTTAATATATTATAGTAATGCTTATACTCGTAGAGGTTTGTCTCAAAAGCATATAATTTTTTGTTTATTATTTACTGAGAAAATAACTAAACCAATTTGTGCTAATGGCTAAAGAGCCTAATCGGCGGCGGGGGTATTTTTATGTCGCAGCTCCCAAACCCGCTTACAAACAAAATGACGTCATTCCGACTAGTAGCTAGCTAGCGGGCGTAGCAAAAATGATACTCCAAGCAACCATCCACGAAGATGCGGAGAGAACGCGGTAAATAAGAGAAATAATGAAATGGTGTGATTTTTGAAAGCAACATGATTTTTGATAAAACTTACATCAATGACAATAGAAGACACCACTTCAGATGTATTGTACTCGTAGCCGTCCAGACAAGGTTCGACAGACGAGCTTCCGTTTGGTCCCAAGGCATTTCCTGAGTGAATTATTGAAGCCCAATCCACTGAATATCTCATACATTTTTCAAATGTTGTGTTGTTTGCCTAAAATATTATCACAATTAGGCTGCGTTTCCACCAGAGCTGTGCGAGCCAGCGAAGCGGTGTTGCGAGGAAAAATCGACCAATAGGATAGTGAGGCTAGTAAAACAAAATAATCCTATTGGTGGATTTTTCCTCGCGACACCGCTTTGCTGCCTCGCACAGCTCTGGTGGAAACGCAGCCTAAGACACTGCAAAAAGGCTTATTAAACGTGACCAGGTTATTAAGCATCGAATTGGTGTACCTTTCGTGGTATTGAAAGTATTTTTCGGTCAATGGCCGACATGTTTTGCAGTTCCGGAACGTTACACCAGTGGTCCGGTACGTCTGTCATAAAGAGCTGGTTGAAAGCGCAGAAACCGCAGGGCAAACAAGCTGGCAAGCATACAAGCCATAGCAGGCACTTTTGGTAGAGGCCGAACTCGCCGATTTTGGGTAGCAGATCGTCCAAGTCAATTGTATCATCATTAGTCTCGTTATTCTAAGGATTGGATGATCATATAGAGCTTGTTAGAAGTTGTAGAAACCAATATAGCACTTTTAAAATATTCACTGAAAACACTATAGGATATAAATAGAAGGTTCAGTTACCGAGAGCTTATCTTGAGAACGATTGCTTTGCGCAGATTTGGAATATTTTGTCATCACCTTTAATTTTCACGATAAATACAAACAGAAACAAAAAAGAACGGCGAACGTCCTTTCGCATGAAGTTATAAAGCGACTTGTGTTGGAAGAAGCCGTACAGTATTAATCTAATTGATCAACCTATAGTTTGTTTTTCCCTTACAGGCATATTTGAATTCGACTTAATGGGGCTAGCGATAATTAAATCAGGTCAATAGTGTACGTACTTCCGCAGGTTGCAAAGGAGCACCTGTAAATATCGTGTTCGTAAAACACGTTATAGTCTAAGATCCGAATAGGGACGACCTTCGCCCAGCTGTTTATTCGATAAAAAGTATTTTATATCAATTTTAATATGGTAAGTACCTAGTTAAGTATTGCGGAATAGAGTTGATGTACTCGTGTTTAGTTTAATATAATACGCAGTTCGCTGAATGTCGTAATGACAGGTCGTAAAAAATATATTTTTATTACTTTGTTTTTTATCAAATATTTCATCATTAATAACTTAATTCCAAGAAATGAGACGATTAATTATCAAATACGTGCCGCAACCGTGACAGGCCTTATTAGATCCGGTGCCCATTGGTTTCCAGATCACAGGGTTTTACGACTTTACTTATCTAATGGATTTTCCAACCAGATTTTCCATGCTCCCACTACTCACTGAATCAGTCAGCGGGCTAGCGTATATATAGAGATAAGCTCTTACGTTTAAGCATTCTATCCTTAACCTCTGCTGGAATTTACTGTAAGACTTTCAAGTTGTAAATTGAAATAAAATAATTATTCAACATAAAACAGTATAATTTCTGAAGCCCGTAATATCCATTCTTCGAGTACGAACGTTCCTGCTATATCTAACGCTGAACGCGATTCGAGCCTTCGAGTTCCGGCTACCGTTCCAGAGCAGCAGAAGCTTCGCACTTGCCCGGACGACCCTGAAACTTCTTTGGCGCAGCCGGTAGGATCCCTTCCTGCGGCAAAACCTGTGAGTTGCACAATTTATATTCACTGAACGCCGTGGACCTTCCAAGGACCTAAAGGAAGAAACGGATCACGCCACCAAACAAATTTTAAGAGTTCATTCGTCCAGATAAAAGAAAACGTTACAGCTTCATCAAGGAAGAACAGAGAAGGATAGAATCGGGAGGATCCATATAACGAAATATCGTTTTTTCTTCCTTAACAAATTCCTTATTCCTAATTTTGTTATTTTAATTTTAAGGTGCACCATTCTTTTATATTTTGTGTCTCTTTCTATATATGATTATTTTTGTCTATCAAGAGCGTATTCAAACTTGATTAACCCTCATGGCTGAGAGTACCTCTTTAAATTAATAGCGCGCTAGATTTAAGAGAAATAAAAAAGTAACACCCGTTATAATCTCACTGTTGGGCACAAGCCAATTCTCAAAAGTAGAAGGTTTGAGGCATTATTCCCTTCGCGGGCCCAGTGCAGATTGGTGTATTTTTTTTTAAGAGTTCAGTACGAACCATTGAATAAGTTCTATGAGAACTATTTTAAAAGCTTTTTAAGCGAGTTAAATGAACAATTAATTGTGTACATGAATACTAATAATTCTACTGAGGAACGCCCCCAGCAGAACGCAAGTAGGGCAGGAAATCCTGTAAATGCTTTTGGTCTTAATATACCTGAAGTGAATATTCGTGCAGTTTTGCGAGCGATCCTTACGTTCTTGCAAAGTATACTTGATAAACTAGCTGATTTATTTTCATATGTCTTACGTATGCTAGTTCAAAGCGAATATTTTATCGTGTTTTAAGCATAGAGTTTGTGTCAAATTCATAAATTGTATTTGTGTCAAAAAACTAATTATTTAAAAATATGGACGGCGTACTCGCTGCAATTACAAATACCATACGCGAAAGTGTTGAACAGATAGAAGCCGAAGCTATGACAAGTTCACGTAAAAGGGAGGATATAAGTAATCCTTTGGCAATTCCACACGAAACTTTGGAACAGCTAAGTAGAAATGTTCCAAAAGAAACTGAAAAGCCAAAACGTCTTGCCAGTAATACCGCTAATTCTCTAGCAGATTCGAGTGAGCAAATTAATCAAATACACACTAATACTCCGAAAATAACCGGTATAGCCGATTGTTCATCCAGTACGGTGCGAGAAAATATCGAACACGAAATAATGACAATACCTAAAGAAATAATACAAATAGTACCCATATTTGAAGACGATAAGCGTACCTTAAATCTCTTTTTAAAGAAAGGTGACTACCTTGTCGATAA